>JAHQIY010000032.1:0-644762 GCA_019054805.1 Brachionus manjavacas | reverse complement strand
TTTTCCGAATCTTTGACCTTTTTTTGATCTGTAAAAGCCAAAGGCAAGAAAATTTCAAGATCTATCTAGTGGTATCTTCGGTTTTCCATAATTCGAAAAATTCATTGCAAAAAACCTATCTGAAAAACGTCAAAAAATGGGTTTTTTGCTCTTTTTCGAAGTCGCCTAAAATCTTGTCCTTTTAACTTTTTTGACTCCTGTAAATTGTGTCATGTAGAACTTTTTGCGCTCTTGAATTTGAGCTATTAATCATTATCGTAGCTAAAAAATTGACCATTCTGCAGTGACTTGAAAACTAAGTGACTGGGAATCACTTGCAAGTTTCCCATGTGCATAACTTTTCGAATCTTTGACCTTTTTTTGATCTGTAAAAGCCAAAGGCAAGAAAATTTCAAGATCTATCTAGTGGTATCTTCGGTTTTCCATAATTCGAAAAATTCATTGCAAAAAACCTATCTGAAAAACGTCAAAAAATGGGTTTTTTGCTCTTTTTCGAAGTCGCCTAAAATCTTGTCCTTTTAACTTTTTTGACTCCTGTAAATTGTGTCATGTAGAACTTTTTGCGCTCTTGAATTTGAGCTATTAATCATTATCGTAGCTAAAAAATTGACCATTCTGCAGTGACTTGAAAACTAAGTGACTGGGAATCACTTGCAAGTTTCCCATGTGCATAACTTTTCGAATCTTTGACCTTTTTTGATCTGTAAAAGCCAAAGGCAAGAAAATTTCAAGATCTATCTAGTGGTATCTTCGGTTTTCCATAATTCGAAAAATTCATTGCAAAAAACCTATCTGAAAAACGTCAAAAAATGGGTTTTTTGCTCTTTTTCGAAGTCGCCTAAAATCTTGTCCTTTTAACTTTTTTGACTCCTGTAAATTGTGTCATGTAGAACTTTTTGCGCTCTTGAATTTGAGCTATTAATCATTATCGTAGCTAAAAAATTGACCATTCTGCAGTGACTTGAAAACTAAGTGACTGGGAATCACTTGCAAGTTTCCCATGTGCATAACTTTTCGAATCTTTGACCTTTTTTTGATCTGTAAAAGCCAAAGGCAAGAAAATTTCAAGATCTATCTAGTGGTATCTTCGGTTTTCCATAATTCGAAAAATTCATTGCAAAAAACCTATCTGAAAAACGTCAAAAAATGGGTTTTTTGCTCTTTTTCGAAGTCGCCTAAAATCTTGTCCTTTTAACTTTTTTGACTCCTGTAAATTGTGTCATGTAGAACTTTTTGCGCTCTTGAATTTGAGCTATTAATCATTATCGTAGCTAAAAAATTGACCATTCTGCAGTGACTTGAAAACTAAGTGACTGGGAATCACTTGCAAGTTTCCCATGTGCATAACTTTTCGAATCTTTGACCTTTTTTGATCTGTAAAAGCCAAAGGCAAGAAAATTTCAAGATCTATCTAGTGGTATCTTCGGTTTTCCATAATTCGAAAAATTCATTGCAAAAAACCTATCTGAAAAACGTCAAAAAATGGGTTTTTTGCTCTTTTTCGAAGTCGCCTAAAATCTTGTCCTTTTAACTTTTTTGACTCCTGTAAATTGTGTCATGTAGAACTTTTTGCGCTCTTGAATTTGAGCTATTAATCATTATCGTAGCTAAAAAATTGACCATTCTGCAGTGACTTGAAAACTAAGTGACTGGGAATCACTTGCAAGTTTCCCATGTGCATAACTTTTCGAATCTTTGACCTTTTTTGATCTGTAAAAGCCAAAGGCAAGAAAATTTCAAGATCTATCTAGTGGTATCTTCGGTTTTCCATAATTCGAAAAATTCATTGCAAAAAACCTATCTGAAAAACGTCAAAAAATGGGTTTTTTGCTCTTTTTCGAAGTCGCCTAAAATCTTGTCCTTTTAACTTTTTTGACTCCTGTAAATTGTGTCATGTAGAACTTTTTGCGCTCTTGAATTTGAGCTATTAATCATTATCGTAGCTAAAAAATTGACCATTCTGCAGTGACTTGAAAACTAAGTGACTGGGAATCACTTGCAAGTTTCCCATGTGCATAACTTTTCGAATCTTTGACCTTTTTTTGATCTGTAAAAGCCAAAGGCAAGAAAATTTCAAGATCTATCTAGTGGTATCTTCGGTTTTCCATAATTCGAAAAATTCATTGCAAAAAACCTATCTGAAAAACGTCAAAAAATGGGTTTTTTGCTCTTTTTCGAAGTCGCCTAAAATCTTGTCCTTTTAACTTTTTTGACTCCTGTAAATTGTGTCATGTAGAACTTTTTGCGCTCTTGAATTTGAGCTATTAATCATTATCGTAGCTAAAAAATTGACCATTCTGCAGTGACTTGAAAACTAAGTGACTGGGAATCACTTGCAAGTTTCCCATGTGCATAACTTTTCGAATCTTTGACCTTTTTTTGATCTGTAAAAGCCAAAGGCAAGAAAATTTCAAGATCTATCTAGTGGTATCTTCGGTTTTCCATAATTCGAAAAATTCATTGCAAAAAACCTATCTGAAAAACGTCAAAAAATGGGTTTTTTGCTCTTTTTCGAAGTCGCCTAAAATCTTGTCCTTTTATTTTTTTTTGACTCCTGTAAATTGTGTCATGTAGAACTTTTTGCGCTCTTGAATTTGAGCTATTAATCATTATCGTAGCTAAAAAATTGACCATTCTGCAGTGACTTGAAAACTAAGTGACTGGGAATCACTTGCAAGTTTCCCATGTGCATAACTTTTCGAATCTTTGACCTTTTTTGATCTGTAAAAGCCAAAGGCAAGAAAATTTCAAGATCTATCTAGTGGTATCTTCGGTTTTCCATAATTCGAAAAATTCATTGCAAAAAACCTATCTGAAAAACGTCAAAAAATGGGTTTTTTGCTCTTTTTCGAAGTCGCCTAAAATCTTGTCCTTTTAACTTTTTTGACTCCTGTAAATTGTGTCATGTAGAACTTTTTGCGCTCTTGAATTTGAGCTATTAATCATTATCGTAGCTAAAAAATTGACCATTCTGCAGTGACTTGAAAACTAAGTGACTGGGAATCACTTGCAAGTTTCCCATGTGCATAACTTTTCGAATCTTTGACCTATTTTGATCTGTAAAAGCCAAAGGCAAGAAAATTTCAAGATCTATCTAGTGGTATCTTCGGTTTTCCATAATTCGAAAAATTCATTGCAAAAAACCTATCTGAAAAACGTCAAAAAATGGGTTTTTTGCTCTTTTTCGAAGTCGCCTAAAATCTTGTCCTTTTAACTTTTTTGACTCCTGTAAATTGTGTCATGTAGAACTTTTTGCGCTCTTGAATTTGAGCTATTAATCATTATCGTAGCTAAAAAATTGACCATTCTGCAGTGACTTGAAAACTAAGTGACTGGGAATCACTTGCAAGTTTCCCATGTGCATAACTTTTCGAATCTTTGACCTTTTTTGATCTGTAAAAGCCAAAGGCAAGAAAATTTCAAGATCTATCTAGTGGTATCTTCGGTTTTCCATAATTCGAAAAATTCATTGCAAAAAACCTATCTGAAAAACGTCAAAAAATGGGTTTTTTGCTCTTTTTCGAAGTCGCCTAAAATCTTGTCCTTTTAACTTTTTTGACTCCTGTAAATTGTGTCATGTAGAACTTTTTGCGCTCTTGAATTTGAGCTATTAATCATTATCGTAGCTAAAAAATTGACCATTCTGCAGTGACTTGAAAACTAAGTGACTGGGAATCACTTGCAAGTTTCCCATGTGCATAACTTTTCGAATCTTTGACCTTTTTTGATCTGTAAAAGCCAAAGGCAAGAAAATTTCAAGATCTATCTAGTGGTATCTTCGGTTTTCCATAATTCGAAAAATTCATTGCAAAAAACCTATCTGAAAAACGTCAAAAAATGGGTTTTTTGCTCTTTTTCGAAGTCGCCTAAAATCTTGTCCTTTTAACTTTTTTGACTCCTGTAAATTGTGTCATGTAGAACTTTTTGCGCTCTTGAATTTGAGCTATTAATCATTATCGTAGCTAAAAAATTGACCATTCTGCAGTGACTTGAAAACTAAGTGACTGGGAATCACTTGCAAGTTTCCCATGTGCATAACTTTTCGAATCTTTGACCTTTTTTGATCTGTAAAAGCCAAAGGCAAGAAAATTTCAAGATCTATCTAGTGGTATCTTCGGTTTTCCATAATTCGAAAAATTCATTGCAAAAAACCTATCTGAAAAACGTCAAAAAATGGGTTTTTTGCTCTTTTTCGAAGTCGCCTAAAATCTTGTCCTTTTAACTTTTTTGACTCCTGTAAATTGTGTCATGTAGAACTTTTTGCGCTCTTGAATTTGAGCTATTAATCATTATCGTAGCTAAAAAATTGACCATTCTGCAGTGACTTGAAAACTAAGTGACTGGGAATCACTTGCAAGTTTCCCATGTGCATAACTTTTCGAATCTTTGACCTTTTTTTGATCTGTAAAAGCCAAAGGCAAGAAAATTTCAAGATCTATCTAGTGGTATCTTCGGTTTTCCATAATTCGAAAAATTCATTGCAAAAAACCTATCTGAAAAACGTCAAAAAATGGGTTTTTTGCTCTTTTTCGAAGTCGCCTAAAATCTTGTCCTTTTAACTTTTTTGACTCCTGTAAATTGTGTCATGTAGAACTTTTTGCGCTCTTGAATTTGAGCTATTAATCATTATCGTAGCTAAAAAATTGACCATTCTGCAGTGACTTGAAAACTAAGTGACTGGGAATCACTTGCAAGTTTCCCATGTGCATAACTTTTCGAATCTTTGACCTTTTTTTGATCTGTAAAAGCCAAAGGCAAGAAAATTTCAAGATCTATCTAGTGGTATCTTCGGTTTTCCATAATTCGAAAAATTCATTGCAAAAAACCTATCTGAAAAACGTCAAAAAATGGGTTTTTTGCTCTTTTTCGAAGTCGCCTAAAATCTTGTCCTTTTAACTTTTTTGACTCCTGTAAATTGTGTCATGTAGAACTTTTTGCGCTCTTGAATTTGAGCTATTAATCATTATCGTAGCTAAAAAATTGACCATTCTGCAGTGACTTGAAAACTAAGTGACTGGGAATCACTTGCAAGTTTCCCATGTGCATAACTTTTCGAATCTTTGACCTTTTTTGATCTGTAAAAGCCAAAGGCAAGAAAATTTCAAGATCTATCTAGTGGTATCTTCGGTTTTCCATAATTCGAAAAATTCATTGCAAAAAACCTATCTGAAAAACGTCAAAAAATGGGTTTTTTGCTCTTTTTCGAAGTCGCCTAAAATCTTGTCCTTTTAACTTTTTTGACTCCTGTAAATTGTGTCATGTAGAACTTTTTGCGCTCTTGAATTTGAGCTATTAATCATTATCGTAGCTAAAAAATTGACCATTCTGCAGTGACTTGAAAACTAAGTGACTGGGAATCACTTGCAAGTTTCCCATGTGCATAACTTTTCGAATCTTTGACCTTTTTTTGATCTGTAAAAGCCAAAGGCAAGAAAATTTCAAGATCTATCTAGTGGTATCTTCGGTTTTCCATAATTCGAAAAATTCATTGCAAAAAACCTATCTGAAAAACGTCAAAAAATGGGTTTTTTGCTCTTTTTCGAAGTCGCCTAAAATCTTGTCCTTTTAACTTTTTTGACTCCTGTAAATTGTGTCATGTAGAACTTTTTGCGCTCTTGAATTTGAGCTATTAATCATTATCGTAGCTAAAAAATTGACCATTCTGCAGTGACTTGAAAACTAAGTGACTGGGAATCACTTGCAAGTTTCCCATGTGCATAACTTTTCGAATCTTTGACCTTTTTTGATCTGTAAAAGCCAAAGGCAAGAAAATTTCAAGATCTATCTAGTGGTATCTTCGGTTTTCCATAATTCGAAAAATTCATTGCAAAAAACCTATCTGAAAAACGTCAAAAAATGGGTTTTTTGCTCTTTTTCGAAGTCGCCTAAAATCTTGTCCTTTTAACTTTTTTGACTCCTGTAAATTGTGTCATGTAGAACTTTTTGCGCTCTTGAATTTGAGCTATTAATCATTATCGTAGCTAAAAAATTGACCATTCTGCAGTGACTTGAAAACTAAGTGACTGGGAATCACTTGCAAGTTTCCCATGTGCATAACTTTTCGAATCTTTGACCTTTTTTGATCTGTAAAAGCCAAAGGCAAGAAAATTTCAAGATCTATCTAGTGGTATCTTCGGTTTTCCATAATTCGAAAAATTCATTGCAAAAAACCTATCTGAAAAACGTCAAAAAATGGGTTTTTTGCTCTTTTTCGAAGTCGCCTAAAATCTTGTCCTTTTAACTTTTTTGACTCCTGTAAATTGTGTCATGTAGAACTTTTTGCGCTCTTGAATTTGAGCTATTAATCATTATCGTAGCTAAAAAATTGACCATTCTGCAGTGACTTGAAAACTAAGTGACTGGGAATCACTTGCAAGTTTCCCATGTGCATAACTTTTCGAATCTTTGACCTTTTTTGATCTGTAAAAGCCAAAGGCAAGAAAATTTCAAGATCTATCTAGTGGTATCTTCGGTTTTCCATAATTCGAAAAATTCATTGCAAAAAACCTATCTGAAAAACGTCAAAAAATGGGTTTTTTGCTCTTTTTCGAAGTCGCCTAAAATCTTGTCCTTTTAACTTTTTTGACTCCTGTAAATTGTGTCATGTAGAACTTTTTGCGCTCTTGAATTTGAGCTATTAATCATTATCGTAGCTAAAAAATTGACCATTCTGCAGTGACTTGAAAACTAAGTGACTGGGAATCACTTGCAAGTTTCCCATGTGCATAACTTTTCGAATCTTTGACCTTTTTTTGATCTGTAAAAGCCAAAGGCAAGAAAATTTCAAGATCTATCTAGTGGTATCTTCGGTTTTCCATAATTCGAAAAATTCATTGCAAAAAACCTATCTGAAAAACGTCAAAAAATGGGTTTTTTGCTCTTTTTCGAAGTCGCCTAAAATCTTGTCCTTTTAACTTTTTTGACTCCTGTAAATTGTGTCATGTAGAACTTTTTGCGCTCTTGAATTTGAGCTATTAATCATTATCGTAGCTAAAAAATTGACCATTCTGCAGTGACTTGAAAACTAAGTGACTGGGAATCACTTGCAAGTTTCCCATGTGCATAACTTTTCGAATCTTTGACCTTTTTTGATCTGTAAAAGCCAAAGGCAAGAAAATTTCAAGATCTATCTAGTGGTATCTTCGGTTTTCCATAATTCGAAAAATTCATTGCAAAAAACCTATCTGAAAAACGTCAAAAAATGGGTTTTTTGCTCTTTTTCGAAGTCGCCTAAAATCTTGTCCTTTTAACTTTTTTGACTCCTGTAAATTGTGTCATGTAGAACTTTTTGCGCTCTTGAATTTGAGCTATTAATCATTATCGTAGCTAAAAAATTGACCATTCTGCAGTGACTTGAAAACTAAGTGACTGGGAATCACTTGCAAGTTTCCCATGTGCATAACTTTTCGAATCTTTGACCTTTTTTGATCTGTAAAAGCCAAAGGCAAGAAAATTTCAAGATCTATCTAGTGGTATCTTCGGTTTTCCATAATTCGAAAAATTCATTGCAAAAAACCTATCTGAAAAACGTCAAAAAATGGGTTTTTTGCTCTTTTTCGAAGTCGCCTAAAATCTTGTCCTTTTAACTTTTTTGACTCCTGTAAATTGTGTCATGTAGAACTTTTTGCGCTCTTGAATTTGAGCTATTAATCATTATCGTAGCTAAAAAATTGACCATTCTGCAGTGACTTGAAAACTAAGTGACTGGGAATCACTTGCAAGTTTCCCATGTGCATAACTTTTCGAATCTTTGACCTTTTTTGATCTGTAAAAGCCAAAGGCAAGAAAATTTCAAGATCTATCTAGTGGTATCTTCGGTTTTCCATAATTCGAAAAATTCATTGCAAAAAACCTATCTGAAAAACGTCAAAAAATGGGTTTTTTGCTCTTTTTCGAAGTCGCCTAAAATCTTGTCCTTTTAACTTTTTTGACTCCTGTAAATTGTGTCATGTAGAACTTTTTGCGCTCTTGAATTTGAGCTATTAATCATTATCGTAGCTAAAAAATTGACCATTCTGCAGTGACTTGAAAACTAAGTGACTGGGAATCACTTGCAAGTTTCCCATGTGCATAACTTTTCGAATCTTTGACCTTTTTTGATCTGTAAAAGCCAAAGGCAAGAAAATTTCAAGATCTATCTAGTGGTATCTTCGGTTTTCCATAATTCGAAAAATTCATTGCAAAAAACCTATCTGAAAAACGTCAAAAAATGGGTTTTTTGCTCTTTTTCGAAGTCGCCTAAAATCTTGTCCTTTTAACTTTTTTGACTCCTGTAAATTGTGTCATGTAGAACTTTTTGCGCTCTTGAATTTGAGCTATTAATCATTATCGTAGCTAAAAAATTGACCATTCTGCAGTGACTTGAAAACTAAGTGACTGGGAATCACTTGCAAGTTTCCCATGTGCATAACTTTTCGAATCTTTGACCTTTTTTTGATCTGTAAAAGCCAAAGGCAAGAAAATTTCAAGATCTATCTAGTGGTATCTTCGGTTTTCCATAATTCGAAAAATTCATTGCAAAAAACCTATCTGAAAAACGTCAAAAAATGGGTTTTTTGCTCTTTTTCGAAGTCGCCTAAAATCTTGTCCTTTTAACTTTTTTGACTCCTGTAAATTGTGTCATGTAGAACTTTTTGCGCTCTTGAATTTGAGCTATTAATCATTATCGTAGCTAAAAAATTGACCATTCTGCAGTGACTTGAAAACTAAGTGACTGGGAATCACTTGCAAGTTTCCCATGTGCATAACTTTTCGAATCTTTGACCTTTTTTGATCTGTAAAAGCCAAAGGCAAGAAAATTTCAAGATCTATCTAGTGGTATCTTCGGTTTTCCATAATTCGAAAAATTCATTGCAAAAAACCTATCTGAAAAACGTCAAAAAATGGGTTTTTTGCTCTTTTTCGAAGTCGCCTAAAATCTTGTCCTTTTAACTTTTTTGACTCCTGTAAATTGTGTCATGTAGAACTTTTTGCGCTCTTGAATTTGAGCTATTAATCATTATCGTAGCTAAAAAATTGACCATTCTGCAGTGACTTGAAAACTAAGTGACTGGGAATCACTTGCAAGTTTCCCATGTGCATAACTTTTCGAATCTTTGACCTTTTTTGATCTGTAAAAGCCAAAGGCAAGAAAATTTCAAGATCTATCTAGTGGTATCTTCGGTTTTCCATAATTCGAAAAATTCATTGCAAAAAACCTATCTGAAAAACGTCAAAAAATGGGTTTTTTGCTCTTTTTCGAAGTCGCCTAAAATCTTGTCCTTTTAACTTTTTTGACTCCTGTAAATTGTGTCATGTAGAACTTTTTGCGCTCTTGAATTTGAGCTATTAATCATTATCGTAGCTAAAAAATTGACCATTCTGCAGTGACTTGAAAACTAAGTGACTGGGAATCACTTGCAAGTTTCCCATGTGCATAACTTTTCGAATCTTTGACCTTTTTTGATCTGTAAAAGCCAAAGGCAAGAAAATTTCAAGATCTATCTAGTGGTATCTTCGGTTTTCCATAATTCGAAAAATTCATTGCAAAAAACCTATCTGAAAAACGTCAAAAAATGGGTTTTTTGCTCTTTTTCGAAGTCGCCTAAAATCTTGTCCTTTTAACTTTTTTGACTCCTGTAAATTGTGTCATGTAGAACTTTTTGCGCTCTTGAATTTGAGCTATTAATCATTATCGTAGCTAAAAAATTGACCATTCTGCAGTGACTTGAAAACTAAGTGACTGGGAATCACTTGCAAGTTTCCCATGTGCATAACTTTTCGAATCTTTGACCTTTTTTTGATCTGTAAAAGCCAAAGGCAAGAAAATTTCAAGATCTATCTAGTGGTATCTTCGGTTTTCCATAATTCGAAAAATTCATTGCAAAAAACCTATCTGAAAAACGTCAAAAAATGGGTTTTTTGCTCTTTTTCGAAGTCGCCTAAAATCTTGTCCTTTTAACTTTTTTGACTCCTGTAAATTGTGTCATGTAGAACTTTTTGCGCTCTTGAATTTGAGCTATTAATCATTATCGTAGCTAAAAAATTGACCATTCTGCAGTGACTTGAAAACTAAGTGACTGGGAATCACTTGCAAGTTTCCCATGTGCATAACTTTTCGAATCTTTGACCTTTTTTGATCTGTAAAAGCCAAAGGCAAGAAAATTTCAAGATCTATCTAGTGGTATCTTCGGTTTTCCATAATTCGAAAAATTCATTGCAAAAAACCTATCTGAAAAACGTCAAAAAATGGGTTTTTTGCTCTTTTTCGAAGTCGCCTAAAATCTTGTCCTTTTAACTTTTTTGACTCCTGTAAATTGTGTCATGTAGAACTTTTTGCGCTCTTGAATTTGAGCTATTAATCATTATCGTAGCTAAAAAATTGACCATTCTGCAGTGACTTGAAAACTAAGTGACTGGGAATCACTTGCAAGTTTCCCATGTGCATAACTTTTCGAATCTTTGACCTTTTTTTGATCTGTAAAAGCCAAAGGCAAGAAAATTTCAAGATCTATCTAGTGGTATCTTCGGTTTTCCATAATTCGAAAAATTCATTGCAAAAAACCTATCTGAAAAACGTCAAAAAATGGGTTTTTTGCTCTTTTTCGAAGTCGCCTAAAATCTTGTCCTTTTAACTTTTTTGACTCCTGTAAATTGTGTCATGTAGAACTTTTTGCGCTCTTGAATTTGAGCTATTAATCATTATCGTAGCTAAAAAATTGACCATTCTGCAGTGACTTGAAAACTAAGTGACTGGGAATCACTTGCAAGTTTCCCATGTGCATAACTTTTCGAATCTTTGACCTTTTTTTGATCTGTAAAAGCCAAAGGCAAGAAAATTTCAAGATCTATCTAGTGGTATCTTCGGTTTTCCATAATTCGAAAAATTCATTGCAAAAAACCTATCTGAAAAACGTCAAAAAATGGGTTTTTTGCTCTTTTTCGAAGTCGCCTAAAATCTTGTCCTTTTAACTTTTTTGACTCCTGTAAATTGTGTCATGTAGAACTTTTTGCGCTCTTGAATTTGAGCTATTAATCATTATCGTAGCTAAAAAATTGACCATTCTGCAGTGACTTGAAAACTAAGTGACTGGGAATCACTTGCAAGTTTCCCATGTGCATAACTTTTCGAATCTTTGACCTTTTTTGATCTGTAAAAGCCAAAGGCAAGAAAATTTCAAGATCTATCTAGTGGTATCTTCGGTTTTCCATAATTCGAAAAATTCATTGCAAAAAACCTATCTGAAAAACGTCAAAAAATGGGTTTTTTGCTCTTTTTCGAAGTCGCCTAAAATCTTGTCCTTTTAACTTTTTTGACTCCTGTAAATTGTGTCATGTAGAACTTTTTGCGCTCTTGAATTTGAGCTATTAATCATTATCGTAGCTAAAAAATTGACCATTCTGCAGTGACTTGAAAACTAAGTGACTGGGAATCACTTGCAAGTTTCCCATGTGCATAACTTTTCGAATCTTTGACCTTTTTTTGATCTGTAAAAGCCAAAGGCAAGAAAATTTCAAGATCTATCTAGTGGTATCTTCGGTTTTCCATAATTCGAAAAATTCATTGCAAAAAACCTATCTGAAAAACGTCAAAAAATGGGTTTTTTGCTCTTTTTCGAAGTCGCCTAAAATCTTGTCCTTTTAACTTTTTTGACTCCTGTAAATTGTGTCATGTAGAACTTTTTGCGCTCTTGAATTTGAGCTATTAATCATTATCGTAGCTAAAAAATTGACCATTCTGCAGTGACTTGAAAACTAAGTGACTGGGAATCACTTGCAAGTTTCCCATGTGCATAACTTTTCGAATCTTTGACCTTTTTTTGATCTGTAAAAGCCAAAGGCAAGAAAATTTCAAGATCTATCTAGTGGTATCTTCGGTTTTCCATAATTCGAAAAATTCATTGCAAAAAACCTATCTGAAAAACGTCAAAAAATGGGTTTTTTGCTCTTTTTCGAAGTCGCCTAAAATCTTGTCCTTTTAACTTTTTTGACTCCTGTAAATTGTGTCATGTAGAACTTTTTGCGCTCTTGAATTTGAGCTATTAATCATTATCGTAGCTAAAAAATTGACCATTCTGCAGTGACTTGAAAACTAAGTGACTGGGAATCACTTGCAAGTTTCCCATGTGCATAACTTTTCGAATCTTTGACCTTTTTTTGATCTGTAAAAGCCAAAGGCAAGAAAATTTCAAGATCTATCTAGTGGTATCTTCGGTTTTCCATAATTCGAAAAATTCATTGCAAAAAACCTATCTGAAAAACGTCAAAAAATGGGTTTTTTGCTCTTTTTCGAAGTCGCCTAAAATCTTGTCCTTTTAACTTTTTTGACTCCTGTAAATTGTGTCATGTAGAACTTTTTGCGCTCTTGAATTTGAGCTATTAATCATTATCGTAGCTAAAAAATTGACCATTCTGCAGTGACTTGAAAACTAAGTGACTGGGAATCACTTGCAAGTTTCCCATGTGCATAACTTTTCGAATCTTTGACCTTTTTTGATCTGTAAAAGCCAAAGGCAAGAAAATTTCAAGATCTATCTAGTGGTATCTTCGGTTTTCCATAATTCGAAAAATTCATTGCAAAAAACCTATCTGAAAAACGTCAAAAAATGGGTTTTTTGCTCTTTTTCGAAGTCGCCTAAAATCTTGTCCTTTTAACTTTTTTGACTCCTGTAAATTGTGTCATGTAGAACTTTTTGCGCTCTTGAATTTGAGCTATTAATCATTATCGTAGCTAAAAAATTGACCATTCTGCAGTGACTTGAAAACTAAGTGACTGGGAATCACTTGCAAGTTTCCCATGTGCATAACTTTTCGAATCTTTGACCTTTTTTTGATCTGTAAAAGCCAAAGGCAAGAAAATTTCAAGATCTATCTAGTGGTATCTTCGGTTTTCCATAATTCGAAAAATTCATTGCAAAAAACCTATCTGAAAAACGTCAAAAAATGGGTTTTTTGCTCTTTTTCGAAGTCGCCTAAAATCTTGTCCTTTTAACTTTTTTGACTCCTGTAAATTGTGTCATGTAGAACTTTTTGCGCTCTTGAATTTGAGCTATTAATCATTATCGTAGCTAAAAAATTGACCATTCTGCAGTGACTTGAAAACTAAGTGACTGGGAATCACTTGCAAGTTTCCCATGTGCATAACTTTTCGAATCTTTGACCTTTTTTGATCTGTAAAAGCCAAAGGCAAGAAAATTTCAAGATCTATCTAGTGGTATCTTCGGTTTTCCATAATTCGAAAAATTCATTGCAAAAAACCTATCTGAAAAACGTCAAAAAATGGGTTTTTTGCTCTTTTTCGAAGTCGCCTAAAATCTTGTCCTTTTAACTTTTTTGACTCCTGTAAATTGTGTCATGTAGAACTTTTTGCGCTCTTGAATTTGAGCTATTAATCATTATCGTAGCTAAAAAATTGACCATTCTGCAGTGACTTGAAAACTAAGTGACTGGGAATCACTTGCAAGTTTCCCATGTGCATAACTTTTCGAATCTTTGACCTTTTTTGATCTGTAAAAGCCAAAGGCAAGAAAATTTCAAGATCTATCTAGTGGTATCTTCGGTTTTCCATAATTCGAAAAATTCATTGCAAAAAACCTATCTGAAAAACGTCAAAAAATGGGTTTTTTGCTCTTTTTCGAAGTCGCCTAAAATCTTGTCCTTTTAACTTTTTTGACTCCTGTAAATTGTGTCATGTAGAACTTTTTGCGCTCTTGAATTTGAGCTATTAATCATTATCGTAGCTAAAAAATTGACCATTCTGCAGTGACTTGAAAACTAAGTGACTGGGAATCACTTGCAAGTTTCCCATGTGCATAACTTTTCGAATCTTTGACCTTTTTTGATCTGTAAAAGCCAAAGGCAAGAAAATTTCAAGATCTATCTAGTGGTATCTTCGGTTTTCCATAATTCGAAAAATTCATTGCAAAAAACCTATCTGAAAAACGTCAAAAAATGGGTTTTTTGCTCTTTTTCGAAGTCGCCTAAAATCTTGTCCTTTTAACTTTTTTGACTCCTGTAAATTGTGTCATGTAGAACTTTTTGCGCTCTTGAATTTGAGCTATTAATCATTATCGTAGCTAAAAAATTGACCATTCTGCAGTGACTTGAAAACTAAGTGACTGGGAATCACTTGCAAGTTTCCCATGTGCATAACTTTTCGAATCTTTGACCTTTTTTGATCTGTAAAAGCCAAAGGCAAGAAAATTTCAAGATCTATCTAGTGGTATCTTCGGTTTTCCATAATTCGAAAAATTCATTGCAAAAAACCTATCTGAAAAACGTCAAAAAATGGGTTTTTTGCTCTTTTTCGAAGTCGCCTAAAATCTTGTCCTTTTAACTTTTTTGACTCCTGTAAATTGTGTCATGTAGAACTTTTTGCGCTCTTGAATTTGAGCTATTAATCATTATCGTAGCTAAAAAATTGACCATTCTGCAGTGACTTGAAAACTAAGTGACTGGGAATCACTTGCAAGTTTCCCATGTGCATAACTTTTCGAATCTTTGACCTTTTTTTATCTGTAAAAGCCAAAGGCAAGAAAATTTCAAGATCTATCTAGTGGTATCTTCGGTTTTCCATAATTCGAAAAATTCATTGCAAAAAACCTATCTGAAAAACGTCAAAAAATGGGTTTTTTGCTCTTTTTCGAAGTCGCCTAAAATCTTGTCCTTTTAACTTTTTTGACTCCTGTAAATTGTGTCATGTAGAACTTTTTGCGCTCTTGAATTTGAGCTATTAATCATTATCGTAGCTAAAAAATTGACCATTCTGCAGTGACTTGAAAACTAAGTGACTGGGAATCACTTGCAAGTTTCCCATGTGCATAACTTTTCGAATCTTTGACCTTTTTTTGATCTGTAAAAGCCAAAGGCAAGAAAATTTCAAGATCTATCTAGTGGTATCTTCGGTTTTCCATAATTCGAAAAATTCATTGCAAAAAACCTATCTGAAAAACGTCAAAAAATGGGTTTTTTGCTCTTTTTCGAAGTCGCCTAAAATCTTGTCCTTTTAACTTTTTTGACTCCTGTAAATTGTGTCATGTAGAACTTTTTGCGCTCTTGAATTTGAGCTATTAATCATTATCGTAGCTAAAAAATTGACCATTCTGCAGTGACTTGAAAACTAAGTGACTGGGAATCACTTGCAAGTTTCCCATGTGCATAACTTTTCGAATCTTTGACCTTTTTTTTATCTGTAAAAGCCAAAGGCAAGAAAATTTCAAGATCTATCTAGTGGTATCTTCGGTTTTCCATAATTCGAAAAATTCATTGCAAAAAACCTATCTGAAAAACGTCAAAAAATGGGTTTTTTGCTCTTTTTCGAAGTCGCCTAAAATCTTGTCCTTTTAACTTTTTTGACTCCTGTAAATTGTGTCATGTAGAACTTTTTGCGCTCTTGAATTTGAGCTATTAATCATTATCGTAGCTAAAAAATTGACCATTCTGCAGTGACTTGAAAACTAAGTGACTGGGAATCACTTGCAAGTTTCCCATGTGCATAACTTTTCGAATCTTTGACCTTTTTTTATCTGTAAAAGCCAAAGGCAAGAAAATTTCAAGATCTATCTAGTGGTATCTTCGGTTTTCCATAATTCGAAAAATTCATTGCAAAAAACCTATCTGAAAAACGTCAAAAAATGGGTTTTTTGCTCTTTTTCGAAGTCGCCTAAAATCTTGTCCTTTTAACTTTTTTGACTCCTGTAAATTGTGTCATGTAGAACTTTTTGCGCTCTTGAATTTGAGCTATTAATCATTATCGTAGCTAAAAAATTGACCATTCTGCAGTGACTTGAAAACTAAGTGACTGGGAATCACTTGCAAGTTTCCCATGTGCATAACTTTTCGAATCTTTGACCTTTTTTTGATCTGTAAAAGCCAAAGGCAAGAAAATTTCAAGATCTATCTAGTGGTATCTTCGGTTTTCCATAATTCGAAAAATTCATTGCAAAAAACCTATCTGAAAAACGTCAAAAAATGGGTTTTTTGCTCTTTTTCGAAGTCGCCTAAAATCTTGTCCTTTTAACTTTTTTGACTCCTGTAAATTGTGTCATGTAGAACTTTTTGCGCTCTTGAATTTGAGCTATTAATCATTATCGTAGCTAAAAAATTGACCATTCTGCAGTGACTTGAAAACTAAGTGACTGGGAATCACTTGCAAGTTTCCCATGTGCATAACTTTTCGAATCTTTGACCTTTTTTTGATCTGTAAAAGCCAAAGGCAAGAAAATTTCAAGATCTATCTAGTGGTATCTTCGGTTTTCCATAATTCGAAAAATTCATTGCAAAAAACCTATCTGAAAAACGTCAAAAAATGGGTTTTTTGCTCTTTTTCGAAGTCGCCTAAAATCTTGTCCTTTTAACTTTTTTGACTCCTGTAAATTGTGTCATGTAGAACTTTTTGCGCTCTTGAATTTGAGCTATTAATCATTATCGTAGCTAAAAAATTGACCATTCTGCAGTGACTTGAAAACTAAGTGACTGGGAATCACTTGCAAGTTTCCCATGTGCATAACTTTTCGAATCTTTGACCTTTTTTGATCTGTAAAAGCCAAAGGCAAGAAAATTTCAAGATCTATCTAGTGGTATCTTCGGTTTTCCATAATTCGAAAAATTCATTGCAAAAAACCTATCTGAAAAACGTCAAAAAATGGGTTTTTTGCTCTTTTTCGAAGTCGCCTAAAATCTTGTCCTTTTAACTTTTTTGACTCCTGTAAATTGTGTCATGTAGAACTTTTTGCGCTCTTGAATTTGAGCTATTAATCATTATCGTAGCTAAAAAATTGACCATTCTGCAGTGACTTGAAAACTAAGTGACTGGGAATCACTTGCAAGTTTCCCATGTGCATAACTTTTCGAATCTTTGACCTTTTTTTTATCTGTAAAAGCCAAAGGCAAGAAAATTTCAAGATCTATCTAGTGGTATCTTCGGTTTTCCATAATTCGAAAAATTCATTGCAAAAAACCTATCTGAAAAACGTCAAAAAATGGGTTTTTTGCTCTTTTTCGAAGTCGCCTAAAATCTTGTCCTTTTAACTTTTTTGACTCCTGTAAATTGTGTCATGTAGAACTTTTTGCGCTCTTGAATTTGAGCTATTAATCATTATCGTAGCTAAAAAATTGACCATTCTGCAGTGACTTGAAAACTAAGTGACTGGGAATCACTTGCAAGTTTCCCATGTGCATAACTTTTCGAATCTTTGACCTTTTTTTGATCTGTAAAAGCCAAAGGCAAGAAAATTTCAAGATCTATCTAGTGGTATCTTCGGTTTTCCATAATTCGAAAAATTCATTGCAAAAAACCTATCTGAAAAACGTCAAAAAATGGGTTTTTTGCTCTTTTTCGAAGTCGCCTAAAATCTTGTCCTTTTAACTTTTTTGACTCCTGTAAATTGTGTCATGTAGAACTTTTTGCGCTCTTGAATTTGAGCTATTAATCATTATCGTAGCTAAAAAATTGACCATTCTGCAGTGACTTGAAAACTAAGTGACTGGGAATCACTTGC
Source organism: Brachionus manjavacas (assembly GCA_019054805.1). Lineage (NCBI taxonomy): Eukaryota > Metazoa > Rotifera > Eurotatoria > Ploima > Brachionidae > Brachionus > Brachionus manjavacas. The sequence continues at coordinate 627,285 of JAHQIY010000032.1, read as the reverse complement.
AAGTTTCCCATGTGCATAACTTTTCGAATCTTTGACCTTTTTTGATCTGTAAAAGCCAAAGGCAAGAAAATTTCAAGATCTATCTAGTGGTATCTTCGGTTTTCCATAATTCGAAAAATTCATTGCAAAAAACCTATCTGAAAAACGTCAAAAAATGGGTTTTTTGCTCTTTTTCGAAGTCGCCTAAAATCTTGTCCTTTTAACTTTTTTGACTCCTGTAAATTGTGTCATGTAGAACTTTTTGCGCTCTTGAATTTGAGCTATTAATCATTATCGTAGCTAAAAAATTGACCATTCTGCAGTGACTTGAAAACTAAGTGACTGGGAATCACTTGCAAGTTTCCCATGTGCATAACTTTTCGAATCTTTGACCTTTTTTGATCTGTAAAAGCCAAAGGCAAGAAAATTTCAAGATCTATCTAGTGGTATCTTCGGTTTTCCATAATTCGAAAAATTCATTGCAAAAAACCTATCTGAAAAACGTCAAAAAATGGGTTTTTTGCTCTTTTTCGAAGTCGCCTAAAATCTTGTCCTTTTAACTTTTTTGACTCCTGTAAATTGTGTCATGTAGAACTTTTTGCGCTCTTGAATTTGAGCTATTAATCATTATCGTAGCTAAAAAATTGACCATTCTGCAGTGACTTGAAAACTAAGTGACTGGGAATCACTTGCAAGTTTCCCATGTGCATAACTTTTCGAATCTTTGACCTTTTTTTGATCTGTAAAAGCCAAAGGCAAGAAAATTTCAAGATCTATCTAGTGGTATCTTCGGTTTTCCATAATTCGAAAAATTCATTGCAAAAAACCTATCTGAAAAACGTCAAAAAATGGGTTTTTTGCTCTTTTTCGAAGTCGCCTAAAATCTTGTCCTTTTAACTTTTTTGACTCCTGTAAATTGTGTCATGTAGAACTTTTTGCGCTCTTGAATTTGAGCTATTAATCATTATCGTAGCTAAAAAATTGACCATTCTGCAGTGACTTGAAAACTAAGTGACTGGGAATCACTTGCAAGTTTCCCATGTGCATAACTTTTCGAATCTTTGACCTTTTTTGATCTGTAAAAGCCAAAGGCAAGAAAATTTCAAGATCTATCTAGTGGTATCTTCGGTTTTCCATAATTCGAAAAATTCATTGCAAAAAACCTATCTGAAAAACGTCAAAAAATGGGTTTTTTGCTCTTTTTCGAAGTCGCCTAAAATCTTGTCCTTTTAACTTTTTTGACTCCTGTAAATTGTGTCATGTAGAACTTTTTGCGCTCTTGAATTTGAGCTATTAATCATTATCGTAGCTAAAAAATTGACCATTCTGCAGTGACTTGAAAACTAAGTGACTGGGAATCACTTGCAAGTTTCCCATGTGCATAACTTTTCGAATCTTTGACCTTTTTTTGATCTGTAAAAGCCAAAGGCAAGAAAATTTCAAGATCTATCTAGTGGTATCTTCGGTTTTCCATAATTCGAAAAATTCATTGCAAAAAACCTATCTGAAAAACGTCAAAAAATGGGTTTTTTGCTCTTTTTCGAAGTCGCCTAAAATCTTGTCCTTTTAACTTTTTTGACTCCTGTAAATTGTGTCATGTAGAACTTTTTGCGCTCTTGAATTTGAGCTATTAATCATTATCGTAGCTAAAAAATTGACCATTCTGCAGTGACTTGAAAACTAAGTGACTGGGAATCACTTGCAAGTTTCCCATGTGCATAACTTTTCGAATCTTTGACCTTTTTTTGATCTGTAAAAGCCAAAGGCAAGAAAATTTCAAGATCTATCTAGTGGTATCTTCGGTTTTCCATAATTCGAAAAATTCATTGCAAAAAACCTATCTGAAAAACGTCAAAAAATGGGTTTTTTGCTCTTTTTCGAAGTCGCCTAAAATCTTGTCCTTTTAACTTTTTTGACTCCTGTAAATTGTGTCATGTAGAACTTTTTGCGCTCTTGAATTTGAGCTATTAATCATTATCGTAGCTAAAAAATTGACCATTCTGCAGTGACTTGAAAACTAAGTGACTGGGAATCACTTGCAAGTTTCCCATGTGCATAACTTTTCGAATCTTTGACCTTTTTTGATCTGTAAAAGCCAAAGGCAAGAAAATTTCAAGATCTATCTAGTGGTATCTTCGGTTTTCCATAATTCGAAAAATTCATTGCAAAAAACCTATCTGAAAAACGTCAAAAAATGGGTTTTTTGCTCTTTTTCGAAGTCGCCTAAAATCTTGTCCTTTTAACTTTTTTGACTCCTGTAAATTGTGTCATGTAGAACTTTTTGCGCTCTTGAATTTGAGCTATTAATCATTATCGTAGCTAAAAAATTGACCATTCTGCAGTGACTTGAAAACTAAGTGACTGGGAATCACTTGCAAGTTTCCCATGTGCATAACTTTTCGAATCTTTGACCTTTTTTGATCTGTAAAAGCCAAAGGCAAGAAAATTTCAAGATCTATCTAGTGGTATCTTCGGTTTTCCATAATTCGAAAAATTCATTGCAAAAAACCTATCTGAAAAACGTCAAAAAATGGGTTTTTTGCTCTTTTTCGAAGTCGCCTAAAATCTTGTCCTTTTAACTTTTTTGACTCCTGTAAATTGTGTCATGTAGAACTTTTTGCGCTCTTGAATTTGAGCTATTAATCATTATCGTAGCTAAAAAATTGACCATTCTGCAGTGACTTGAAAACTAAGTGACTGGGAATCACTTGCAAGTTTCCCATGTGCATAACTTTTCGAATCTTTGACCTTTTTTTGATCTGTAAAAGCCAAAGGCAAGAAAATTTCAAGATCTATCTAGTGGTATCTTCGGTTTTCCATAATTCGAAAAATTCATTGCAAAAAACCTATCTGAAAAACGTCAAAAAATGGGTTTTTTGCTCTTTTTCGAAGTCGCCTAAAATCTTGTCCTTTTAACTTTTTTGACTCCTGTAAATTGTGTCATGTAGAACTTTTTGCGCTCTTGAATTTGAGCTATTAATCATTATCGTAGCTAAAAAATTGACCATTCTGCAGTGACTTGAAAACTAAGTGACTGGGAATCACTTGCAAGTTTCCCATGTGCATAACTTTTCGAATCTTTGACCTTTTTTTATCTGTAAAAGCCAAAGGCAAGAAAATTTCAAGATCTATCTAGTGGTATCTTCGGTTTTCCATAATTCGAAAAATTCATTGCAAAAAACCTATCTGAAAAACGTCAAAAAATGGGTTTTTTGCTCTTTTTCGAAGTCGCCTAAAATCTTGTCCTTTTAACTTTTTTGACTCCTGTAAATTGTGTCATGTAGAACTTTTTGCGCTCTTGAATTTGAGCTATTAATCATTATCGTAGCTAAAAAATTGACCATTCTGCAGTGACTTGAAAACTAAGTGACTGGGAATCACTTGCAAGTTTCCCATGTGCATAACTTTTCGAATCTTTGACCTTTTTTGATCTGTAAAAGCCAAAGGCAAGAAAATTTCAAGATCTATCTAGTGGTATCTTCGGTTTTCCATAATTCGAAAAATTCATTGCAAAAAACCTATCTGAAAAACGTCAAAAAATGGGTTTTTTGCTCTTTTTCGAAGTCGCCTAAAATCTTGTCCTTTTAACTTTTTTGACTCCTGTAAATTGTGTCATGTAGAACTTTTTGCGCTCTTGAATTTGAGCTATTAATCATTATCGTAGCTAAAAAATTGACCATTCTGCAGTGACTTGAAAACTAAGTGACTGGGAATCACTTGCAAGTTTCCCATGTGCATAACTTTTCGAATCTTTGACCTTTTTTTGATCTGTAAAAGCCAAAGGCAAGAAAATTTCAAGATCTATCTAGTGGTATCTTCGGTTTTCCATAATTCGAAAAATTCATTGCAAAAAACCTATCTGAAAAACGTCAAAAAATGGGTTTTTTGCTCTTTTTCGAAGTCGCCTAAAATCTTGTCCTTTTAACTTTTTTGACTCCTGTAAATTGTGTCATGTAGAACTTTTTGCGCTCTTGAATTTGAGCTATTAATCATTATCGTAGCTAAAAAATTGACCATTCTGCAGTGACTTGAAAACTAAGTGACTGGGAATCACTTGCAAGTTTCCCATGTGCATAACTTTTCGAATCTTTGACCTTTTTTTGATCTGTAAAAGCCAAAGGCAAGAAAATTTCAAGATCTATCTAGTGGTATCTTCGGTTTTCCATAATTCGAAAAATTCATTGCAAAAAACCTATCTGAAAAACGTCAAAAAATGGGTTTTTTGCTCTTTTTCGAAGTCGCCTAAAATCTTGTCCTTTTAACTTTTTTGACTCCTGTAAATTGTGTCATGTAGAACTTTTTGCGCTCTTGAATTTGAGCTATTAATCATTATCGTAGCTAAAAAATTGACCATTCTGCAGTGACTTGAAAACTAAGTGACTGGGAATCACTTGCAAGTTTCCCATGTGCATAACTTTTCGAATCTTTGACCTTTTTTTGATCTGTAAAAGCCAAAGGCAAGAAAATTTCAAGATCTATCTAGTGGTATCTTCGGTTTTCCATAATTCGAAAAATTCATTGCAAAAAACCTATCTGAAAAACGTCAAAAAATGGGTTTTTTGCTCTTTTTCGAAGTCGCCTAAAATCTTGTCCTTTTAACTTTTTTGACTCCTGTAAATTGTGTCATGTAGAACTTTTTGCGCTCTTGAATTTGAGCTATTAATCATTATCGTAGCTAAAAAATTGACCATTCTGCAGTGACTTGAAAACTAAGTGACTGGGAATCACTTGCAAGTTTCCCATGTGCATAACTTTTCGAATCTTTGACCTTTTTTGATCTGTAAAAGCCAAAGGCAAGAAAATTTCAAGATCTATCTAGTGGTATCTTCGGTTTTCCATAATTCGAAAAATTCATTGCAAAAAACCTATCTGAAAAACGTCAAAAAATGGGTTTTTTGCTCTTTTTCGAAGTCGCCTAAAATCTTGTCCTTTTAACTTTTTTGACTCCTGTAAATTGTGTCATGTAGAACTTTTTGCGCTCTTGAATTTGAGCTATTAATCATTATCGTAGCTAAAAAATTGACCATTCTGCAGTGACTTGAAAACTAAGTGACTGGGAATCACTTGCAAGTTTCCCATGTGCATAACTTTTCGAATCTTTGACCTTTTTTTTATCTGTAAAAGCCAAAGGCAAGAAAATTTCAAGATCTATCTAGTGGTATCTTCGGTTTTCCATAATTCGAAAAATTCATTGCAAAAAACCTATCTGAAAAACGTCAAAAAATGGGTTTTTTGCTCTTTTTCGAAGTCGCCTAAAATCTTGTCCTTTTAACTTTTTTGACTCCTGTAAATTGTGTCATGTAGAACTTTTTGCGCTCTTGAATTTGAGCTATTAATCATTATCGTAGCTAAAAAATTGACCATTCTGCAGTGACTTGAAAACTAAGTGACTGGGAATCACTTGCAAGTTTCCCATGTGCATAACTTTTCGAATCTTTGACCTTTTTTTTATCTGTAAAAGCCAAAGGCAAGAAAATTTCAAGATCTATCTAGTGGTATCTTCGGTTTTCCATAATTCGAAAAATTCATTGCAAAAAACCTATCTGAAAAACGTCAAAAAATGGGTTTTTTGCTCTTTTTCGAAGTCGCCTAAAATCTTGTCCTTTTAACTTTTTTGACTCCTGTAAATTGTGTCATGTAGAACTTTTTGCGCTCTTGAATTTGAGCTATTAATCATTATCGTAGCTAAAAAATTGACCATTCTGCAGTGACTTGAAAACTAAGTGACTGGGAATCACTTGCAAGTTTCCCATGTGCATAACTTTTCGAATCTTTGACCTTTTTTGATCTGTAAAAGCCAAAGGCAAGAAAATTTCAAGATCTATCTAGTGGTATCTTCGGTTTTCCATAATTCGAAAAATTCATTGCAAAAAACCTATCTGAAAAACGTCAAAAAATGGGTTTTTTGCTCTTTTTCGAAGTCGCCTAAAATCTTGTCCTTTTAACTTTTTTGACTCCTGTAAATTGTGTCATGTAGAACTTTTTGCGCTCTTGAATTTGAGCTATTAATCATTATCGTAGCTAAAAAATTGACCATTCTGCAGTGACTTGAAAACTAAGTGACTGGGAATCACTTGCAAGTTTCCCATGTGCATAACTTTTCGAATCTTTGACCTTTTTTTGATCTGTAAAAGCCAAAGGCAAGAAAATTTCAAGATCTATCTAGTGGTATCTTCGGTTTTCCATAATTCGAAAAATTCATTGCAAAAAACCTATCTGAAAAACGTCAAAAAATGGGTTTTTTGCTCTTTTTCGAAGTCGCCTAAAATCTTGTCCTTTTAACTTTTTTGACTCCTGTAAATTGTGTCATGTAGAACTTTTTGCGCTCTTGAATTTGAGCTATTAATCATTATCGTAGCTAAAAAATTGACCATTCTGCAGTGACTTGAAAACTAAGTGACTGGGAATCACTTGCAAGTTTCCCATGTGCATAACTTTTCGAATCTTTGACCTTTTTTTGATCTGTAAAAGCCAAAGGCAAGAAAATTTCAAGATCTATCTAGTGGTATCTTCGGTTTTCCATAATTCGAAAAATTCATTGCAAAAAACCTATCTGAAAAACGTCAAAAAATGGGTTTTTTGCTCTTTTTCGAAGTCGCCTAAAATCTTGTCCTTTTAACTTTTTTGACTCCTGTAAATTGTGTCATGTAGAACTTTTTGCGCTCTTGAATTTGAGCTATTAATCATTATCGTAGCTAAAAAATTGACCATTCTGCAGTGACTTGAAAACTAAGTGACTGGGAATCACTTGCAAGTTTCCCATGTGCATAACTTTTCGAATCTTTGACCTTTTTTTATCTGTAAAAGCCAAAGGCAAGAAAATTTCAAGATCTATCTAGTGGTATCTTCGGTTTTCCATAATTCGAAAAATTCATTGCAAAAAACCTATCTGAAAAACGTCAAAAAATGGGTTTTTTGCTCTTTTTCGAAGTCGCCTAAAATCTTGTCCTTTTAACTTTTTTGACTCCTGTAAATTGTGTCATGTAGAACTTTTTGCGCTCTTGAATTTGAGCTATTAATCATTATCGTAGCTAAAAAATTGACCATTCTGCAGTGACTTGAAAACTAAGTGACTGGGAATCACTTGCAAGTTTCCCATGTGCATAACTTTTCGAATCTTTGACTTTTTTTGATCTGTAAAAGCCAAAGGCAAGAAAATTTTGATATATTTTTATTGGTTCTCATATCTATTATTTTTTTTGATGCTAATTTAACAAATATCCAAACTTTGAACATACGAATACACTTATTTTTAAGTTAATCCAAAGCTAATTTTTTTAAGTTTTTTGACCAATACATCATAAGCTTGTTTACGCTTTTCGATTCGACCTTAAGCCAATTGTACTTGGATTGTTTCTTTGGATCATTGTTCCAGTCTTATATCATCTCCATATGCATAAAACAAAGGAGAACGTTTTAAAAATCCTATGAAGTTCGTTATGCCTCGCTTCTTGTTTGATTGTGCGCGGCAGACCTTTACTTTTGGTTTTTATTTATCTTTTATTTTTCATTAAATGAAATTTAAAATGGTAACGGAAAGATAATCTTTCTTTACGGAACTAAGTCCCATAACAGATAGTTGTCTTTATTAAAAATAAAAAAAAATTCATAAAATTTTTCTTCTAGAAAAATAAACAAAAATAGATACTTTGATAATTCTTGCCTTAATATTGAAATTTTTTTATAATTTCAATTACCTTATTGGAGCAAACTGATAAATACTACATCTTCCAAGGAAATAGTAGATAGAAATGTGCTTTAATCTCAAATTCTAAATGTTAACATTGTTTTTTCAAAAATTTAAGATTCAAATTTAGTACATGAGAGTATTTTCCTTAGTTTTTGTACATTGATCTGTGCTTCAATCGACTGGAGTGTAGCTAACAGTGATACAGAGAAAAAGAGAAAGATAGCTATGCACACATAAATATGTACTTAATTTCACACGCTCAAACATCAAGCGCTTTAAATAGTCTTACAAATCATTTTCAATAAAATTAGAAGCCATACTTAATTTTGTGAGTATGTATGTGCGTGTGTGTTTGTCTGTGCTTATTCGTATAAATATTCTCTGTATAAATTAACAAAATTGAAAATAAAATAAAAAATAAATAAAAAAAAATACAGAAGAAAATAAAAAAGCATGATTCAAATGCAGCAGACACAACAGGTGACGGCGCCGCCTGTAAACGAAGAGGCACCAAACCAAGTATTCACCACACATCAATTTAACATACTGCGCACCCAGATCCACTCGTACAAGCTGATAGTGAAAAACGAGCCTGTGCCGCAAAAATTGCTCGACTTGCTGAAGAGCAAGCCGCCGCCAGCGTCGCAATCGGTGGCCGCGCGCCACCAAATGACATCGATGCCGAGCCGCACCAACCCCAGCGCCATCCCCATGGCCGCCTACAAGCACATGAACAAGGTGGCGCCGTGCGCCAAACCGACCGGCCTTGACCCGGCCCAAATGCTAAAAGAGCGCGAAAACTTCATAGTGCACAAAATAAAGTACCGGATCGGCGAGCTCGAGCGACTGCCGCTCAAGCAGCTCGGCGACCACCTGCAGACCAAAGTGTCCATTGAGCTGAAGGCGCTGCGGCTGCTCGACTTTCAAAAGCAGCTGCGCCACGAAATAGTGTCGTGCATGCGCGCCGACTCGACGCTCGAAACCGGCCTGAATGCCAAGGCGTACAAGCGGTGCAAGCGGCAAACGCTGAGAGAGGCGCGCATCACCGAAAAAATGGAACGTCAACAAAAACAAGAAGCGGAGCGCAAACGACGCCAAAAACACCTCGAATACTTGAACGCCGTGATCGAACACTCCAAAACGTTCAAAGAATTTCATCGCACCAACATGGCCAAGGTGAATAAGATGGCCAAGGGCGTCATCAACTGGCACACCAATACCGAGCGCATACAAAAAAAAGAACAAGAACGTCTGGAAAAAGAGCGCATCAAGCTCTTGATGGCCGAGGACGAAGAGGGCTACCGCAAGTTGGTCAACGAAAAAAAGGACAAACGTCTGCAGTACTTGCTGCAGCAGACCGACGACTACATCGAGTCGTTGACCAAATTGGTGCGCGAACACCAAGACGACTTGATGAAGCAGAAGAGTAGCGTTAAAAAAGTGATCAAGACAAAAGCGGACACGTCGCATGGCGGGCTAGAAGACACGGACGAGGACCGGCGCGTCAAAGTGGCCAATTCGATGACGGGCGAAGTGCTCGAGGGCGCCGATGCGCCGCGGTCCTCCGAGCTCGACGCGTGGCTAGAGGCGCACGCGGGATGGCACGCCGTTCCGCGCGAACTCGAGCACGCCGCTGCTGCCGCCGCCGCCGACGACGACAACGAGAGCGGCGCAGGCGATGACGAACAGTCAGAGAGCTGTGCCGAGACCTCGCTGACGACCGCCGAAGATGACGAGTACAATTCGGCGTCAAGCAAAAACTCCTACTACGGCGTGGCTCATCGCCTGCGCGAAAAAGTCACCGAACAAGCGTCCATTCTGGTCGGCGGCACTCTCAAGCCGTACCAGGTGCGCGGCCTCGAGTGGCTAGTATCGCTGTACAACAACAACCTGAACGGCATCCTGGCCGACGAAATGGGCCTCGGCAAGACCATTCAAACGATCAGCTTGATCACTTACTTGATGGAGAAGAAAAAGGTGAACGGACCGTTTTTGATCATAGTGCCACTGTCCACTCTGTCCAATTGGGTGAACGAGTTTGCGCGCTGGGCACCGTCGGTGATCACGGTGGTGTACAAAGGAGACCCGAACCAGCGCAGGGCCATATCGGGCCTGTTGAAAACGGGCAAGTTCAACGTGCTGGTCACCACCTACGAGTACATCATAAAGGACAAGTCCATACTGGCCAAGATAAAGTGGAAGTACATGATCATCGACGAAGGACACCGCATGAAAAACCACCACTGCAAATTGACTCAGATACTGAACACTTTTTACATAGCGCCGCATCGGCTCTTGCTCACCGGCACCCCGCTCCAGAACAAGCTGCCCGAGCTCTGGGCCCTGTTGAACTTCCTGCTGCCGAGCATTTTCAAGTCGTGCTCGTCCTTCGAGCAGTGGTTCAACGCGCCCTTCAACACTAGCGGCGAAAAGGTCGAACTCAACAACGAAGAAACGCTGCTCATCATTCGCCGCTTGCACAAGGTCCTCAGACCGTTTCTGCTCCGTCGACTCAAAAAAGAGGTCGAGAGCCAACTGCCCGACAAAGTCGAGTACATTATCAAGTGTGACATGTCGGCGCTGCAGCGCGCCATCTATCACTCCATGAAAACAAATGGCGTCATGTTGACCGAGGACAAAAACGGCAAGAACACCACCAAGACTTTGATGAACACCATAATGCAGCTCAGAAAGATATGCAATCATCCGTTCATTTTTCAGGAAATCGAGGAAAAGCTGGCCGTGCATTTGAAGTACCCGGGCGGCATTATCAACGGTCCAGAGATCTATAGAGCTTCAGGAAAATTTGAATTGTTGGACAGAATTTTGCCCAAGCTCAAACAAACTGGACACAGAGTTCTCATGTTTTGTCAAATGACCAGTCTCATGACTGTCATGGAAGACTACTTCAACTACAGGAATTTCAGGTACTCTTTTTTTTTTTTCTCTCAATTTTTGGCCATTAATTTTAATGATCATGACCATGATCAATTAGGAAAAAAATAATTCATTTCATTTTTTTCTTCATTTTGGAAATTTAATTCTGCATTTAGAATTTTTTTGACAAAAATTTGCACAAAAAACAAAATTTGATCTCCTTAAAAAAAATTCTATAAATTTAAATAAAAAAAGTTTTTTTTTTTGAAAAGATAGTGGAATTCTCTACAAGCATAGTGGTGGTTAGTTGGGGTCAGTAGGGGTCAGTAGGGGTCAGTAGGGGTCAGTAGGGGCCAGTAGGGGCCAGTAGGGGCCAGTAGGGGCCAGTAGGGGCCAGTAGGGGCAAAGTTTCTTTTAGAGAAATTTTTTAAAAATTGAAATTAAGAAAACTAAAATCATATTCAAAAAGTTGAGAAAATTCTGAATTGATTGGTATGTCGAATAAGAATTTTTAAAATTCGGTTCTCGAAATAACTGAGGTTTTTTGTTTAAATCTAATTATCTCAAAAGACCATGCTTCCTGGACAAAAAGTCGACTCATTCTTCGAAAGCTCTTCAAATTTTCTACTATAATAATGGAGGCCAGTTTTTATTTTCTTTTGAAAAGGCACCTTGAATTTTCTAGGCACCTTGAAGATTAAGATCAATTTTTGATGCTCAAAATGACCAAATCAACTTTTATTTATTATTATTATTATTCTTAATATTTATTTCAGTGAACGCCTTTAAGGCGATGTTAAAAAAAGCCAAAAAAAAATAAATGAGATAAAGAAGTATGATTTTCTTTTTCACATTTTAATCGTGTAGAATTAGTGTAATTAAATTAAACTTGAGAATAAATTCAAATTGTTCCAAAATTAATTAAAAAAACTTCTCGAGTCTTAATGTTAATTTTTTTTATTAGTTTTAAAAATTAATTCTTAACAAAATTCAAATTATATTTTTGAAAATAAATTAGGGAAAATGTTTGAAAAAAAATGATCGAAAATTTTTTATCTAAAATTAATTGAAAAAAAAAGCACAAAAAACTAAATGTCACTTAAACAAAAGGTATTTGAGACTGGACGGTGGCACAAAGGCAGAAGAGCGCGGCGACTTGTTGAAAGTATTCAACGACCCAGCGTCCGAATACTTCATTTTCATATTGTCGACAAGAGCGGGCGGTCTAGGCCTAAATTTGCAAGTGGCCGACACAGTAATCATATTCGATTCGGACTGGAATCCGCAACAGGACTTGCAGGCCCAAGACCGAGCGCACCGTATCGGCCAAAAGAACGAGGTGCGCGTCCTCCGCCTGATGACCGTGAACTCAGTCGAAGAGAAAATAGTTGCCGCTGCCAAACACAAGCTAAACGTGGACTCCAAAGTAATCCAAGCGGGCATGTTCGACGCCAAGTCGACGGGTCAAGAGCGACGACAGTACTTGCAGACCATACTGAGCCAGGAGTCGAACGAGGTCGACGACGATCCGGAAGTGCCCGACGACGAAACAGTCAACCAAATGATAGCGCGCAGCGAGGACGAGTACGAGCTGTTCCAGCGCATGGACATAGAGCGGCGTCGTGTCGAGGCCAGAGAGCAAAATCGCAAGCCGCGTCTTATGGAGGACTCGGAGCTGCCCTCATGGCTCATCAAGAACGACTCGCAGCTCGAGCAGATGCGGCTCGAGGCCCAGGGGCTCATTGACGACTCGATTTATGGCCGCGGCACCCGTGTTCGCAAGGAGGTCGACTACACGGACAAGCTGACCGAGAGGGAGTTTTTGAAAGCGTGCGAGGACGGAAATTTGGACGAGGCGAGCGCCGACTGCAAGCAACAGCAGCAGGAAAAGAAAAAGCGGCGCGCCAAAGACGCCAAACGAAAGAGCAAGTATGTGGACGACGATGGGGACGATGTGGACGAAGTGGACGACACGGCCGACAGCCCGCAGCCGCAGGTGAAGCGCAAACGAGGCCGGCCCGCTGCCTCTACCAAAAAAATCTCCAAGCACGAACAAAAACAGGCCGAAAGACTGCACAAAAAAATCAAATTTCTGCTCGACTGTTTGCTCAACTATGCGGACAACGATGGCCGGCTGCTCAGCGAGCCATTTGTTCAATTGCCTACTAGGCGCGAACTGCCCGACTACTACGAGATCATTAAGCGGCCCATTGACATCAAGAAAATACAGGCCAAGATCAAGGACAACAAGTATGCTAGTTTGGATCAGCTGGCCGACGATGTCGAGTTGATGTTCAAGAATGCGCAGGAGTACAATGTGGAGAGCTCGTTGATCTACGAGGACTCGGTTGTGTTGTTGTCGGTGTTTAGGACGGCCAAGGGACGTCTGATGGAAAGAGAGGTGGCCAGTGCCAGTGAGAAAGAAGAAGAGAGCGATGAGGATGAGGACGAGGATGGCAAAAAGAGCAAGCGAGCTAGACTTGACGAGTCGAAGCGGAGCAAAAAATCGACCAAAAAGCCTGACGACCTTGAGCCCATGGACGACAGTGTGAATGTAGCAGTTGGCGCCGATGACGACGAAGAGGAGGACGATGTGGACATCAATTTTGACTTTAATGATGACGAAGAGGCCAAGATTGCCACTGAAAGGCGCAATGAGCGAAAGCAACAGTCTGGTTTCAAGCAAATTCAGGACGAGATAAAGACTGGCAACGACTAGTCATTCTATGTGTGTATGTGGATGTGAGTGTGAATGAGTGTTGGTGTTTTTTTTCTCAACTTTTTTCTGTTGCTTTTTTTGTAAATTTTTTTTTTAGGATCAAGTGGCTCTAAATTTTTGTAAATTATTTTATCATTGCTTATTACACTTTAAAATAGATACAATTTAAATAAAGTACAAAATATTGATTACATTTATTAACAAATTTAGTTTGATCTTGTGTTATTTAATTACATTATATTTTGAATAGGTCAATGTTAATCTCGTTTTAAAAATTGATTATAACGAAAACAGAAAAAATTGTCAATTGCAAGCTACCACCAGATGATGATGTGTTTTGTTTTGAACTTATTATTCAATCAATTTTTTATATATGGATCATCAACTTACTAACTAACTTATCTAACTTGAATGGTTTTTTAAATGGGTTTTCTCCTAAAGAATTTCAATATTTACTTATTAAAATCGGCTCTATATCATTACATAGAAAAAATTATCATATTTTTTGGTCAAATACTTGGTCAAAAAATCTATTAAGCTTTTATACCAAAAAATAAATAAAAAATTAGTATCACATGATTTCTATTAATTTATCTAGAAATTCTAAATATTTTATACTTTTATATTGTTTAAATGAATTTCATCTCTTTATTTCTCTCTTTGATCTCTTTTGAAAATTAAAAAAAAAATGTTGCAGGTTATTTGCAGAGAGAAATTATGGGTATGGGTGTATCAGCTGATACAATTTTCAGAAAAACTTTCGGACCTAAATAAAAAAATTTTGTTTCAATTTAAAGCTTTTGTTTTTGTTTTTTGTTTCAAAATTCACAATGCCTTCTTTTGTGAAAGTTCCAATATTTTATTAGAAACAATGGAATTGTCTCATCGGCGAGGAAGCATTTAATTTAAGATTTTTAAATAAAAATCTCCATTTAAATTTACTAAAGCCAGATATTTGAAAATATCATAAGAGAATTTTTTTTTCAAAAATAATAGAAGTTAAAAAAAAATTTAATTTTATATTAACAAGAAACTTGTCTCTATTCAAATTCAATTTTGTATGTGAATTTTTCTATGAATCAATTTTCGGACAAAAAATTTGTCACTTTTCAATGTAAATTTTCTATGTTTTTTTTTCTATGTAATGATATGGCCCCTTAAAATCGATTCCTAAAAGGGGATTATTAAAGGATCCATCAGATTGAAAACCTATCCTAAAGTGTCAACCATTTTTCGAGACACTTGTTCTGACCAAGACGAATGTTTTTAATGGCATACATAGTAATCAATTTGATTACATAAAAATGAGTTCATGTACACATTTGTAGAAGATTTAACTCTTTTAAATTGCACTGATTATAATCTAGCTTTCGGTGTTCTTTTGATTGAATGGTGCTTTGAATGTAACCATTCTCGACTAGCTGACTCAATAAATTACTATTTTTACCTAATCGAATTTTGTATGTTAAATAATCTTAACCATTTTTATGAATATAACAAATTGAATTTTTTGCTTAATATTAAAATAGATATTTAATTGTCTATTAATTTTTCTATTCTTCTTTATATACAGTATAATATTCCAATTTCTTTTTGGGACATAAACTTTTATTAAAAAAAAAGCCCAAATTTTAGAATCCTATGACATTTTAAAAACTTTTTATGTTGAGGAAAATATGGTTTAAGGAAAATACGAGAAAATATTCCAAATACTCTAATTAATTACTAATTTTGAAATATTAATAAACTCACCAATTTTGCAATAAGGTGACTAAAGATGATATATTATATTTATTTGTATATCTGCATCGAGCTAATGTTACTTCAAATCATAAAAAAAAATTAAAAAGATAGGTTAATAATCAAAAAAAATTAAATTAGATAAAATGAGATAACGAGTTACAGAGAACATATTTTTAAAATTTTGATGAAGATTGATTTTTTGTAATCAAATAAATTTAGCTTTTTTGAAATTAAATTTTTTTTCTCATTTAATCGATTTTTATTTTTCTATAATTAGCTTTAATGACAATTGCTATTTTGACCTAACCTCCGTTTTGGAAAATTTCAGGTAAAGAAATTGTTAATACTGTGATGATTTCAAGCATGTTAACAGAATTTGGATCGGATCCTTTTGATATTACAAAAAGCCTTTGCTTTCGGCAAAAGATAGCTGAGCAAGAATGGATTAGTATATAGTTTTCAGGGTTTCAAAAAATGTACAAGGTAAACAAAATATACAACATTCATTATCAAAAAATCGATTTTTTACCAAAACCATTACCTAAAGAGCTTCAAATATCAAATTTTGTTTTTTGTATGCTAATTGATTGTTGCTAATTAAGTTCGAAAAAAGTAATTAAAATAAAAGAAGCCAAGAAAATTTTATGTTCCAGGGCGTTGAAAACGCATTGAGCTTTGTCTTTTCTGTAATAAACAAGTGGCATAGGAATACAAGATCCGGTTTAGTGGACCGGGTTAATTTTAAAAAAAAATTTTTAAGAGAGAAATTTCGTTTATTTGTTTTATTATCCAGAAGATTGTAAATGAATTACTAAGAAAGGACAAAATATTCTCCTTTTAAAGAAAAAGACTCTCATTGTCAATATCTCGTTAAAGAATAAAATTTTTTTTTCAATTATATAATTAGACAATTGATTATTATAAATAATTTAATTTATTTAAAAAAAAAAATAGCAAATTAATGAATATATTATTCCAAATTTTCATTTAAATAACTTTTAAACCATGAATTTTTAAATGAAAAATATTTTTATTAAACTTCTTTTTAAATTTTAATAAACATCAAAATTAAACATCGATTTTTATAATTTTTTCTAATTCAGGCTGAAAATATTTTCTAGTAAAGCTAACTTGATCCACATTATACAGAATATAACTAAGCCCACAATTCTCATTTTTTTCCACCAAACTAACATTATTTTTCATATTTTCTTCGAATTTGAAGATCAAAACTTTATCTCCGACCAAAATCAAATCTCTTTTAAATTCGCTCAAATTTTTATAACAACTTAAAATTGCATAAAAAAATAAATTTTTCTCTCGCATAAATTCTTTGACTCGGATTAAATCATCTTTAGACTTTTGAATCCATTCATTGACACTAAAATTGACTGATGACATGCCCCAATTGCAACTATTGCTCTCATACTGCTTGTAATCTTTATTCAGCAAAGTAATTAAATCTTCATTAGAATTATCGAATTTAATTTTTTCTATTTCGGAATACAACCACTTTGGGTCAATTCTGGAAATGGTTTTTAAATGCTGAGCTATTTTTTTGTCCTGTTCACTTGTGCGGCAAGTCAAGTTGTTAGTATCGGACAAAATAGGAAACATCATCATGCCTGCAAAGCTTTCATCAAGCTGAATATTTGATTGAAAAAAAAAATTGGCAACCAGAGTTGAGCAAGATCCCACGGAAGTATCAACAATTCTGGGCTCTGCATTCATAAATAATTTTCTGTCTAAATGATGATCGATTATTGCTCTGACTTTGTCTTCAATGTCGAGCTCTTTTTCCTTGGAATCTAATTCATTATGATCTACCAATACCACATCGCTAATGTCTTTTTTCCATTCATTTATGAATACCAGGTCCTGTTCAATGTCTATTGACAAATAATCGAACAAAAACATGCACTCTTTTTTTGTCTTGATCAGCGACTTGGTAGAGTTGATAACTGGTACATACGGGACCGAGTCGTGTACCTTACTTGTCAAATAAAATGCCATAGAAATAGAGCTTACGATAGAGTCTAGATCAGCGGATTGATTTCCTATTACCACTTTTTTTTGAGTAAGGCTATTGAAGACAATTTTTGTTTTGCTCAAAAAAGTTTTCACTTTCATCTTTTGGGTTCAAAAAATAAATGAATCTTCTTTTTTCTAAATTTTTTATTTAAATTTAATTAGTTTTTTTTTAAAATCAATCAGAGTAAATTTTTATATTAATTTTTTGATAGAATAATTATCAAAAAAAAATTTTCAAACAAATCAAAATTTAATATAAATTTGCTTTTTTTTTAATTTAAAACTTATTATTTATTTAAAACAAAAAAAGTATATCACATAAAATGCTTAAAATAATAAGCAGGTTTAATAAGGCATTGATTTTGGGCAACGATTTGTCCAAATTAATATCCAAAACGGCACCAAGAGTTCTTCCATTGAATCAGCCAACAAAAAATTTTTATTCAACATCGACTAGTGGAAGCAGATTAATGGAATTTTTTGATGACAAAAAAAATTGGACAGAGGAAAAAGTGAAACATGGCCGGCCTTGGACCCTCGACGAATTGAGACTAAAGAGCAATGTAGATCTGCATAAATTGTGGTATATTTTACACAAAGAAAGAAATATGCTTTTGACTATGGAAGAGATTTATAAGCAAAAAGAGCTGCCGATGCCGAGTCATGAACGCATTGCTAAAGTCGATGAGACCATGGAAAATGTACTAAGTGTTGTTGAGGAAAGAAACATTGCCTATAACCTTGTAGAAACTGGTGAGACGAAGAAGCTGATACCCTACCGACGCTATAATAGCTTTGGACATATCCAATACTACAAACCTCGAGAGTATTTGGTACCTTGGTATCTAAATCGTATGTGGAAGCTAAAATATCATTACAAAAAGATTCCGGTATTTTGATTTTTTTAATCATAATCAAAGTTTTTAAATTAATCTAAATCAAATTTAGTACTGGAGCAAATTTTATACTTCACTTAATCGAGTAAGACTTCGCAAGGAAAGAAGGAAATTAGTGAAAAAAGTGGACTATTCTATACACAAGGTTATCGAAAAGCATCCCGAATATGCCGAGAACAAGGAATATTTAAGAGAATATTTTGAGAAAAAGTATGGCTATAAGCCACCGCGTCCATATCATGAGCTCATCAGAAAACCAGCGCCGAATGAGCTCCCCAAGAATATTCAAGAAAGATTGCATCCTAAAAAACAATTTTATGATGACGAATTTTAAAATAAAAAATTATAGATTTAAAGTTAAATTTATTTATCTATCAAGATCACTTCAAGTGTAAATAAAAAAGATCAATAAATCCTTAATTTTGATTTCATTAACATGATTATCTATTCAAATTTTCTATTTTATTAATTTTAAAATTTTTTTTATGAATTTTATTCGATTATTTAATTCTGTAAAAATCAATGTAACGCAAACATGAGGGTTTAAACAAAGGCTTTTGCCATTTGGGCAAATTCAAGTTTTTCCCAAAATTATAAAAAAACCTAAAAAAACATAATAAATTGTACTGCACAAAGAGTTGTATCTCTTTGACAAGCTCAACTACAAAAGATGCTGAGTTGAAGCAGTCCGTGCTTTATTCAATTGCTTTTTGACTTGTCCCATTCGTCGTACTCATTCTTGAAGCCTTTTGTATCACTTTTATTAACCACTTGTTCGGCTAAACTATTCTATTTGTTCGCTGTTCGGTTGTGAAGAAAATTCATTCTAGTGTTGACTGCCAAATTGTAATCTCACAAGACGTAAATTTTTGTGTGATAATTCTCAAGCAGTGACCTATCAAGCAGCGTCCGACCTCCTTCCTTTAGTTGGTCTTGTGTTTTTGTAGCTCTTCTGTTTACAAAAACACAAGACAAGACCTTAATTTTTCTAGTAAATCAATCAATCGATTTCTGTCTATTTAGATTCTATGCAGAGACTCCAAATCTCTGCATAGAATCTAGAATCTTTCACGAGCCGATATCACGGCGCGTGAAAGTGTTTCAATTTTGTTACCGTTGCATGCAGCTTTTTCGCACTGAAGCTTCTATTTGAGAACTCTTGGCATAATGACACCAAGATCACGCTCATATTCGCTCTCTTCTAGAGTATCTAGAGATGTATCTGCCCATCCTTGCCATACATATGATAGCTTTCACTACTTGACTTTACACCAAAATGGGTAACTTTACATTTGGCAACATTAAGCTCCATCTTCCAAAGACTGTACCACACAGAAACTCGATCAATATCTTCTTGAAGCCTTTTTTCGCATCGTTGTCATCAAAAACTGCAAATATTTTGCTTTCATCGGCATATAATTTAAAAATAGTGAACACGTTATCTGGAAAGTGATTAATGAACAAAAAAAATAAGAGAGTTATAGAGAGATCCCGAAAATAAGAATGAAGTTTTTGTAATAAACTATAGGATTCGTGATGAAGAGTTTAGTGATGATGAAAACACTGTTAACGAGGCTAAATTTTCTTTTTTTGCTCTCATCAATAATATTATTAAATAATAATTCAATATTTACTCATTTTCATGATGATGTAAATTACAAGCTAGTTTGGCAGGGGTTTCCTATTCTAATTGTAGGTACTCCTGATAAAGATAAAGTTTTCCATCCTTTTACTTAGCAGTAAGTTTCAGTTTAAAAATGGAGGATTACGAATTTTTATTTTCGAGTGTAAAGTTTGGACTAGAAAAAAATAGGAAAAATTTACCAATCTGGAAAATTCACGACTTTTGATCATTTTGTGAATTCATTTAATATATGATGTCTAGAGAAATGTCAAGATTGAAAACAGGCTAAATTCACTAGTCTTTAATTTCTAAAAAGTATATAATAGCTAAATCAGTTGCCATCGGACAAAAAAGAAAGAGAGACAGACTTATATTGGCAAAAAAAGCATTATTTAGAGAATAATTTTTTATTAATTTTTTTGATTCAGTTATAAATTTTTATAATACTCATCAATAATTATCATGAACTCATTTTTAATTTCTTTTAAAATGATTTTGACAACAACAAAAATTCCCAAAATTTTTTTATCTATACATCCAAATAATTGATATAAATACCAATTAAATAATAATAATCCAAAAAATATCATCTTTCACTGCTAGCTACATATGTAGCGGAAGGACAGCGTCATTCTGTTTCATTGATTGCCAGACTGGTTCCATTTGTAGATTTCGAATATCCGACTCCATAGTTTAATTGCTATCTTACTTATTCTTCTTTTTTTCAGAACTGTTTAATACTTAAACATGTAGCACCTGTAATCATTCTTTTTTTTCAGTGAGTCTATTTTAATTTTATTTTATTTTTATTTTACTTTTTTTATCTTTAAAAGAAGCTGGACATGAAAATGATGCAGATCTCTAATTGCAATAGAATTTATCTTTAATGAAATGCATCAGATCTTGAAGCATATTTGATGAAATAATTGGGAAGCTTTGAAATCTAAATTGTAAACATTTTGATTAATTTTTAGGAGATATTTTAGTAATAAAGACCAAATAATATTGGTTATGAATTAATTTTTTAAAATTAAAAAAAGATTTTAAATCGGAAATTTTATTGAAAAAAATTAGTAGAATAAAAATTTTAAGGTCCATATGATTTCATAAAGATTTTACAATTTTGACGAATAAACCGGCCTCTAGGATAGAAAATTTTATACATAAATGCCTATGAGGCCCAATTCATGAGCTCGTTTAGCTCGGCTTCCTCGGCACTTATTTTGCTTGAGGTTTGCTTGCCAGTGCCTTTTGAACATAAAAAATTTTTGTTGAATATGACAAATTTAGATAAAATTTCTTACTTGTGTTGAGACTAGGCTCACTGACCGGCACGCTCGGCAAAGTATCTGTAGCTGCTGGAGGTATGTTGAGCAACTGGTCGTCCAAAGTTTCCTGTTCAAGTTCTTCAAGCTCTTGCAGGAGTTCATCGTCGTCAATTTGGGCGTCCAAACCGATCGGGCTCGATATTACATTGGATATTTCATTAGCTATTTCCTGTTGCTCGGCTATGTCGTCTTTTAGGTCCTGGACTTTGTCCACATCGAGCTCCAAATGAGCCGATTTGAATGCTTTAGCAGCCATGCCCATTGTCTTTAGAACCTCGGTGTTCGTGTTGGCGTTTTCTAAAGATTCACGCTGGTACTCCAAAGTGGTCAAAGTTCCATCAATTTGATTCAACTGCTGCTCATATCTTTTTTTTCTCTTTAATGCCTGCAGCGCTATGCGTTTGTTTTTGACTCCATTTGCTTTGGCTATTTTAAGTTCATCTTCGATTTTTTTTTCCAAAACTTCCTGTCTCTTGCGCAAAAGATCTTCTATCTCGAGCAATTTTTGAATTGCTTCTTGTGGCGACGGCGCCTTGCCGGAATTTTGCTTCGAGCCAAAAATCTTCGCAAACAAGCTCATTTTAGATTAAGTGCAAATTCTATTCTAGTCATAAAATAAAATATTTTATAGAAAAATAAAATGACTAATCTATAGATAAAACTCTTAATAAAGTTAATATTTTATTTAGAAATACTCTTTTTATTTTTTGCAAAAAAATACAGATTTAATTTCAAAATACTTCTCACTTAGAGCTTTTGAAATAATAATATTAAAATTTTTCTCCCATTAAAATCATTGTTGATGAATTAATTTATTAGAATTCAAAATTAGTTTAACAAAATTTGTGGCTAAAGTTAGCTAATAAATTGAATTTTAATTTTTTAGCTGATAAAAATTATCATACTGTGATTCATGAGGATTTATGGATCAAATTTGTTTTTTTCTTTGCTAAAAAACAAAAAAAAATTAAGCTTTACCAATCGAAGATTATTTAAAGGTTTTTGAATATTTTTAAAATTATTTTCTCATTTATTAATAAAATTATTAAATAGAATTTTCATTATCTAGATCCTGGAGAAGGCCTATCGACCGAAACGCGTCGTTTTCTTCAAAATTGTATTTTATATTAATAAATTTTAAAATAAAATTTAAATTGTTTTATTCGAAGTCAAAATTTTTTTGAATAGCTTTACAACTTTTTTTAATGAATGATGTAAAAACTATTTTTCAATTTTTTGTCATTATTTTTGAAGAAAAATCTGGAAATTATTTAATAGGTATTATAATTTTTAAATTTATTAAATAAACGAAACAAAGGAATATTTAAAGTTATATGAACAAAATAAATTATTTATTTATATGAAAATTAGCTTTTTCGTTTTAAGTTAATTAATTAAACATTTTTATCAAATAATATTTTTGACTTTAACTTACTTAAATTCTTGAAAAGATCATAATTTACAAAAATTTCAATAATATCTTAACTTTTAGTTTAAAAATATAGAAATTTTAAATGAAAAAATGAAAAAAATTCTAATTTTTTCCGATTTTTTCTAATGATAATAAGAAACTTACGACGAAAGCTTTTTCTCGGTGCCTCTCTGTTGACCGGCACTGGAATAGGAGCCTACTATTTTCATAGTCGATTTATTCACGATCCAAATAGAGAAATATTAAAAACCCTTCAAGAAAATTCAACAATAATAGCACTTTCAAACAACCAAATTGCAAACTATGCTGGTCCGTTGCTTACTTCTTCAATTCCAAATGAAAATATTCCTGATATAAGCGAAAATACTGAGCGTTTTTCGGTCAGTATTCAATCCAACAAATATATTAATTTATATTGGAATTTTTTTTTAAGTTCAATTTAGATTTGCGTAAAGGTAAATTTGAAGATAGTCAAGATGAATTTGCTGAGCTGTTGGTTAACTGCACCAAACTTGAAAACATGTAATTTTTTTAAGCATTCCTAATTGGAATTAAAATTTTTCACTCTATAGATGGGCTATAAGTTCGATTGACATTCGATTCAAAAATTCGCACTCAAAATGGTTTAAGCTATTTGAAACATTTCAAGTAGCTGAACCAGATTGTACCATGTCTTCGGGAGAAATCGAAAAAATAGCCAACTCCAATTTACACCAAGGTAAAGTTTGCTTTTTACCGAGACTTTTTAATTTGAAAAAAAAAAGATTCAGAAGAAATTTTGAAAACTCTCATGAAAAATGAAAGTTCCGTTTTCAAAGTGATAGAAATGATGTTTAAAGATAAACAAAAAATGAGCAACCTTGGTCCACCTTTAGTCTTTTTATCGCTTCTAATACAAAAAAATGATCCAGAGCTGAAATTGGTGACTTAGAATAGAAAAAAAATAATTCAATAAATTAATTTAATTAATTATTTATTAAAGGGTCAATTGAAAGTTGACGGAAAAAAGGCTACTGCTGAACTAATGTTCTACATAGAAAAGAGACCAGATACGGCTAAATTAAAAGCCGCAGCACTTATGTACCAGTTAGTAGATGATTTTATTCTAAATGATTCAGAACTGGCCATAAAGTACCAGAATGATGCGATCAGATCCATTGCAAATAAACAGGGTAAAATTAAAAAAAATTTCAATGTAAGAATTTAATTTATTCAAAGAGTGGAGTGATGTTTTAGGCTCGGTTAATCTGAGTAAGGTAATTGAAGATAAACTAATTAAAAATCATCGTTCTTTGAGTAGTATTGGTAAACCGATTGAGTTCAAATGTGTAATAGATGAAAATATGGCAATGAAAAATAAATTGAAAGTTAAGTTAAAAGCTGCCGGACGCCTAAACGACGCTGAGCTATTGTTAACTTTAGATAAAGATGCGCTTTTAGAAAAGTAATTTTAAAAATTAAATAAATTTTTTTTACCTATTTTTATGTAAGATGGAAAGTTTCTAGTTGTGATTTTAAAATTTTATGGCGAACATGAGTTCAATTGATAGAATTTTTATCCAAAAAAATCACCTAAAGAAAATAAATAACAAATACATTTTTTATAGAAAAATTGTTAATTTAATTTGTTAAATAAAGTTTTGAATAATTTTTATTGAATTTGATTTAGATACATTGTTTATAAAATGACCTCTCAAGTTCTGATTTTGACTTTGTTGTCCATCGCTGAACTATATGTTCGAAGAAAGGCCAGAAGTATATTAATTATTTACTAATTAATATCTTCTTTATATTATCAACAAAAACTAAAAAACCTTAAACTGCTGTTAAACAGTAAAATTTTGATTTGTCCTTTTTAACTTGTTGCAAAATCGGACTCAAAAATTTAATTTATTTATACATTATGTGATCAATTGTAGAATTTATAAATTCCAACTTTTTTTGATACTTTTCATAAAATAAAACTTGAAAATTTTTTTTTAAAAATAATTTTTGATATGGCAAAAACTAAAATTGAATTATTTGATTTGATTTTGAAGTATCAGTTAAAAAATTTTTTCAACTCCAAGACCATTCCCAAAAATGACTGATAAATAGAAATACTTTTGAATGAATACTTTAAATTGATAAATTTTTATTTTTATCTACATTTAATCTTTAAAATTATCTTTATTTTTGATTTTATTCTATCGTTTTTAATTCTGTTTTTTGCATTCAAGCAACACTGTGTTAAAATCGTATAAATCGCAGAAAATATAGATATTAATAAGCTAAAAGAATTTTTTTTAATTTAAAAAAAGCAAGAGTCAAATTAAGGACTTAAACTAAATTTCTAAGATAAATGATGCCATCTTAATAGAAGAATATGATTTCAAATATTAAAGAGACAACAAACCTTATGATCAGCCAATATACCATGTAAAATTTATAAATTCAAGTATTTTCTTTATCGTGATTTTTCTTATTGAGAAATAGGATAAGATGGTTTTGTCTTAAAATTTGAATTCAACTGAACCAAATTGAAATGGTTTTGGAAAAAGTAAAAGGAAAGACTAAATAAAAAGGAAATAAAATATGAACAAAATTTCATTAAAAAAATATTTGATTTCAAAAACAACTTAAGTCCATTAAGTAATGTTTTTATCATCATATATAAAAACATTAAAAAATGGTAAAATTAGTAAAATTTGATTATTTGAAAACAAAATTAAAAGTAAAAGAAGGAAATTGACTTTGTGATTTTAAAAATATTTCAATGGTCTAATTACTAATATTTTAATGGTTTATTTTTAATAACAGTTTTAATGAAGAAATCTCAAAAAAAAATTGGGCTATTTTATTCTTAAAAGAAAAAAATTCAAGGAAAAAGACTTGTGACTTAAAAACAATTCTGATTTTTAATTTTATAGAAAAAATCCTCTAGTCCTTAAAGCCTATTTTAGAATCGCTTGTTTTTTCATTTTAAATAAAATTTAAAATATTTTAAAATTTTCTCTATATTTCAAAATAAATTAGATTATTTTATTTATTCTTAAAAATAAAATATAAAAATAATTTTATTTCTTCAACAAATTGAACATGAGCAAACAAAAAAATTTAATTTATTTAACTTTATTCAAAGCGTTTTGTTCTTTTTCAATTTTTTTCCTCAAAAACTCTTTGTAGGAGAGAATGTCGCTTTTCCATTTGGTGATGGTCTGGTTATCGCAAATCCAAATCTCTTCGGCAACTTGGTTGATGAGCCGAAAGTCGTGGCTCACCAAAATGAGACCGCCCTCGAAAGTGTTCAACGCATCGGCCAGCGCATCTATGGTCTCTATGTCCAAGTGATTGGTCGGCTCGTCCAGCAGCAGCAAATGCGGACACTGGTGAGCCAGCCACGCAAAAACAACCCTGCTCTTTTGACCATCGGACAAGTTCTTCATAGGACAAATTTGCTGTCGGCCAGTCAGGCCATAGCGGCCAATGATTCTTCTCATTTCTTCTGGCTCCTTCACATCCGGAAAAGCTTTCATCATGTAGTCCATGGCCGACAGGTTCAAATCCAACTCCTCGGCCAAGTGCTGATGGTAGCGACCAATTTTAAGATGTGTATTTCGTCTGATTTGGCCATCGGTGGGCAAAATCTGGCCATCAATCAGCTTCAAAAGTGTGCTCTTTCCCGCTCCATTGGGTCCAACCAGCGCCACCCTAGTGTCCATGTCGAAGCCAAAGTCCAAATTTTTGTAAATCCATTTATCGTCGTTTTTGTACTTGAAGCTCACATTTTGAACGCTAAGAACGGGCGGTGGCAACTTGCCGCACTCCGGAAAGCTGAACGACAACAATTTGTCCGAGACCACTTTTTCAGTGAGGCCCGAGTCGACCATTTTTTTCAATGTCTTCTCTTTGGACTGAGCCTGTCGCGCCAATTTGGCCGAACCGTGGCCAAATCGCGCGATATAATTTTTCATGTGCGCGATCTGGTCCTGTTCCCATTGGTAGCGTTTGGCTTGATTGGTCTCCAATTCAATCCGGGTCTGGACAAACTGATCATAGTTGCCCGTGTAATAGGTGAGGCATTTTTTGTTCAAGAAAATGATGTTTGTGCACACACCGTTCAGAAAGTCCTGTGAGTGCGATATGATCACGAGGATTCGTTTGTACTTCTTGAGCTCTTCTTCGAGCCAGACAGAGGCGTCCAAGTCTAGATGGTTGGTCGGCTCGTCCAACAAGAGCAAAGTAGGACTTAGATAAAGTGCTCGCGCCAATGCTATTCTCATTCTCCAGCCTCCACTGAAGTCTTTGCACTTTTTCTGCTGCATTTGAGCGCTAAAGCCCAGACCGAACAAAATTCTGGCCGCTCTGGTCTCCCTGGTGTCCGAATTGAGCTCATCCAGCTTTTCATAAATGTCATTTAGACGCTCCTGCGATTCCAAGTCATTACAATGAGCCAAATTGTCCGCTTCGTTTTCCAACTTTTCTATTTCTTCATCGGCCTCCAGAACCGCCTCGATGGCCGTGTTATTGGTGGCTGGTATTTCCCGCGAAAGATGATATATGTCAACATGCTCCGGAATGGGTATTTCTTTTTTGGCGATGGCAGTCAAGATGGTGGACTTGCCGGAGCCGTTCAGACCGATGATGCCGTAGCGGCGGCCCATGTTAAGCTCCAGTTTGGCGTCTGCGACCAGCTCTTGGCCGTAGAAGGTCAGAGAGAACTGGTGAATGTGGATATCGCGGCCATTCGGGTGCGATGCCAGGACTCCGGTGCATGCGCGGTTATCCGCGTTTTGTTTGTCCAACAAGGCCAGGAATTTCAGCTTTTTGGTCAATTCGGGGAATGGATCATCGGGCTGAACTTGGTCCAGCGAGTCGCTTTGTCCATTTTCGGTCACTTGTTCTTCTTCCACTTGTTCGTTTTCTTCCTCGTTGCCGTTTTCTTCATTACCTTTAGTGGATTTTTTGCCCTTGGTCTTGCGGGCATCTTTTTTCTGCTGTTCCTTCTTTTTTTTGGCGTCCGACGGCATTTTCAGCAACCTTATTCCTAAAATTAAATGTGAACAATCTTTTGATTTAGAGCTTTATTTATAATAGAGAAAAAATTAAGAGTATTTAAATTTGCTCGATTTCACATTTGCTTCAAATAATGAGTTCGCAGTCGATTAATGAACGTGAAATTTTAGTATACGAATGGAAAGTGTTTTTCTTTTTCTCTTTTTTCAGCTTGAACTCAAGTATGCTTTTAACCCATACTTGTTTTTGAAAAAGTCGCCTTTTTAGTTTTGCACATTGGATAACTAATTTGTTATGCAATTACCACAAAAAAAGTTGTGTTACTTTAAGACAAAAGTAAATGTTTAATGATTTTGCATGGCGCAAAAAAACATTGCTAAAAATGCTCTCTTCTATTCTTAATAATTCATTATTAAAATAAAAGTATTTAATTTTTTTTTCTAAATAAAAGTGATTAAAATTAAATTGAGTTTTGCAGTTTAAAATATTGCTAAATAAAATATTTGAATATTGAAAATCCAAACAAAGATTACCCTAGGTCCGAAATTTAAATGTGTTTAAATAAAAGATTTTTATAAATTTTAAATTAATTAAGAATTCGAAAAGTTTTTAGAAAAAAAAAATCTATAATTTAAAAAAATCAAAGAAGAATTCATTTTAATTTTGTTTAAAAAAATTTATTTTTCAAAATTAGTAAATCAACTATAATTATGACCTTTATAGACAAGAGACTAAATACAAAAAATTAAATAAAAAATTAGAGTAGTTGATTTTGAAAATGAATTTAAGATGAATATTAACGCTTGATTTGTGAATTTTTTTTGGATATGCTTGTATCCAATTATAGATACGCTTGGTTTGTGGTTCCAAGCTAGTCTAAATAGTTGTCGAGTTCGCAGCCATTAAGTGCTCGGATGAGTGGCGCTGTTTATGATGAACGTCCCATAGTAACTTAGGCGGCAGATTGTTTAGTCGTAACCATACCGATGCCGGTCCCAAGTCCGGATGAAAAAATGAGAGGGAGACTAATAAGCTTTCAAGGAGTCAGTTTTGACAATAGCTGAAATTAAAAAAATGCAGAAACACTTTATTTAAAGAAATTAGTCTTTTAGACTATCATGAAAAAAAAAAAGCTTTAAGAAGTTTTTATTTATATCAATTTATTTACAACAAATATTTTGTATCTAAAAAAGTTTAATTGTCAAAAACAAATTCCAGAACTGCTAACTCTACCTTCGGCCGGTCCCAAGTCCGGATGAGAAAATGAGGAGGGGCGGTGATGATGCAGATGCCTAGCGGCCGGGGCAAGGAGGCTTTCAAGCAAAAGCTGATGACGTGTCTGACAGACCCTTAGTACGTAGTGAAAAAAGTTAAGTATCTTTTTTTGGATATGCTTGTATCCATTTATAGATACGCTTGGTTTGTGGTTCCAAGCTAGTCTAAATAGTTGTCGAGTTCGCAGCCATTAAGTGCTCGGATGAGTGGCGCTGTTTATGATGAACGTCCCATAGTAACTTAGGCGGCAGTTTGTTTAGTCGTAACCATACCGATGCCGGTCCCAAGTCCGGATGAAAAAATGAGAGGGAGACTAATAAGCTTTCAAGGAGTCAGTTTTGACAATAGCTGAAATTAAAAAAATGCATAAACACTTTATTTAAAGAAATTAGTCTTTTAGACTATCATGAAAAAAAAAAGCTTTAAGAAGTTTTTATTTATATCAATTTATTTACAACAAATATTTTGTATCTAAAAAAGTTTAATTGTCAAAAACAAATTCCAGAACTGCTAACTCTACCTTCGGCCGGTCCCAAGTCCGGATGAGAAAATGAGGAGGGGCGGTGATGATGCAGATGCCTAGCGGCCGGGGCAAGGAGGCTTTCAAGCAAAAGCTGATGACGTGTCTGACAGACCCTTAGTACGTAGTGAAAAAAGTTAAGTATCTTTTTTTGGATATGCTTGTATCCATTTATAGATACGCTTGGTTTGTGGTTCCAAGCTAGTCTAAATAGTTTTCGGGTTCGCAGCCATTAAGTGCTCGGATGAGTGGCGCTGTTTATGATGAACGTCCCATAGTAACTTAGGCGGCAGATTGTTTAGTCGTAACCATACCGATGCCGGTCCCAAGTCCGGATGAAAAAATGAGAGGGAGACTAATAAGCTTTCAAGGAGTCAGTTTTGACAATAGCTGAAATTAAAAAAATGCAGAAACACTTTATTTAAAGAAATTAGTCTTTTAGACTATCATGAAAAAAAAAAAGCTTTAAGAAGTTTTTATTTATATCAATTTATTTACAACAAATATTTTGTATCTAAAAAAGTTTAATTGTCAAAAACAAATTCCAGAACTGCTAACTCTACCTTCGGCCGGTCCCAAGTCCGGATGAGAAAATGAGGAGGGGCGGTGATGATGCAGATGCCTAGCGGCCGGGGCAAGGAGGCTTTCAAGCAAAAGCTGATGACGTGTCTGACAGACCCTTAGTACGTAGTGAAAAAAGTTAAGTATCTTTTTTTGGATATGCTTGTATCCATTTATAGATACGCTTGGTTTGTGGTTCCAAGCTAGTCTAAATAGTTTTCGGGTTCGCAGCCATTAAGTGCTCGGATGAGTGGCGATGTTTATGATGAACGTCCCATAGTAACTTAGGCGGCAGATTGTTTAGTCGTTACCATACCGATGCCGGTCCCAAGTCCGGATGAAAAAATGAGAGGGAGACTAATAAGCTTTCAAGGAGTCAGTTTTGACAATAGCTGAAATTAAAAAAATGCATAAACACTTTATTTAAAGAAATTAGTCTTTTAGACTATCATGAAAAAAAAAAGCTTTAAGAAGTTTTTATTTATATCAATTTATTTACAACAAATATTTTGTATCTAAAAAAGTTTAATTGTCAAAAACAAATTCCAGAACTGCTAACTCTACCTTCGGCCGGTCCCAAGTCCGGATGAGAAAATGAGGAGGGGCGGTGATGATGCAGATGCCTAGCGGCCGGGGCAAGGAGGCTTTCAAGCAAAAGCTGATGACGTGTCTGACAGACCCTTAGTACGTAGTGAAAAAGTTAAGTATCTTTTTTTGGATATGCTTGTATCCATTTATAGATACGCTTGGTTTGTGGTTCCAAGCTAGTCTAAATAGTTTTCGGGTTCGCAGCCATTAAGTGCTCGGATGAGTGGCGCTGTTTATGATGAACGTCCCATAGTAACTTAGGCGGCAGATTGTTTAGTCGTAACCATACCGATGCCGGTCCCAAGTCCGGATGAAAAAATGAGAGGGAGACTAATAAGCTTTCAAGGAGTCAGTTTTGACAATAGCTGAAATTAAAAAAATGCATAAACACTTTATTTAAAGAAATTAGTCTTTTAGACTATCATGAAAAAAAAAAGCTTTAAGAAGTTTTTATTTATATCAATTTATTTACAACAAATATTTTGTATCTAAAAAAGTTTAATTTTCAAAAACAAATTCCAGAACTGCTAACTCTACCTTCGGCCGGTCCCAAGTCCGGATGAGAAAATGAGGAGGGGCGGTGATGATGCAGATGCCTAGCGGCCGGGGCAAGGAGGCTTTCAAGCAAAAGCTGATGACGTGTCTGACAGACCCTTAGTACGTAGTGAAAAAAGTTAAGTACCTTTTTTTGGATATGCTTGTATCCATTTATAGATACGCTTGGTTTGTGGTTCCAAGCTAGTCTAAATAGTTGTCGAGTTCGCAGCCATTAAGTGCTCGGATGAGTGGCGCTGTTTATGATGAACGTCCCATAGTAACTTAGGCGGCAGATTGTTTAGTCGTAACCATACCGATGCCGGTCCCAAGTCCGGATGAAAAAATGAGAGGGAGACTAATAAGCTTTCAAGGAGTCAGTTTTGACAATAGCTGAAATTAAAAAATGCAGAAACACTTTATTTAAAGAAATTAGTCTTTTAGACTATCATGAAAAAAAAAAGCTTTAAGAAGTTTTTATTTATATCAATTTATTTACAACAAATATTTTGTATCTAAAAAAGTTTAATTGTCAAAAACAAATTCCAGAACTGCTAACTCTACCTTCGGTCCCAGTCCCGATAATTTAATATCAACTTTTTAATAATTTATTTAACAATTTGCGAGTTACTCAATTAAATGTAGAATTTTTTCTTAATCCTTTAAAATATTAGTTTTTTAAAAAACTTTATTTTTCAAAAAATATTTTTAAACGGATTTAGTTAAAAGCTGTACCTTTCTCCTTTTATTTAAATTAGAAATTTTTCCCGAATGATTTTCCTTTGTTTTGAAAGAAGGCAATTATTTTATCTTTTGTATTGTATTACCGTAATTCCGTGTTGGGGAACGCGTGCATTAATACCCAAAGTCATATGTGAAGTGCATGCACAGACATTAACTCCTTCCATGTTAAAAAAATACTATTAAAGGTTCGACGCACTACATGTGCAACTTTGGGTATTAATGTGTGATACTAATAAAAAAACCAAGTTTAAATGTCGAGTTAATAATCAAAAAATCTTTTTTAAAGCATCATTTTTATTTGAAATTTTCTGAAATATTAAAAAAATAATTTTTTATATTTCAACTTTTAGTGCGACCATTCAAACAAAATTATGAAAATGTTTTTTAATATTAAAAATTATTTTTTTTATGCTTTTCTAGTTATAGATGCAGCTTTTTTTTTAAAGATTTAAAAAATCATACGATATTTTTTTTCTTATTTCATTGTTCAATGATGAAAATAATAATCCAGTACAAAAAGGAACAAATTGTTCAAACATTACAATTTCAAACCAGAATGAGGAAGTTATGCGTCGACCTCTTCAAAGTTTAAACTTGAATAGAGTTGATATTACTCCAGTTGTAGTTTTAAACAAAGATGGGAGTGTTCGAAAGCCTCTTGGTAGGAAAAAGGGCTCAAAAAACAAATCATCAAAATAAGATTTTCAAATAGTATTTTTTTCATTTTAATTTTGTCTTTAAACGCCGCTCGTATAATTAATTCAAGACTTTGTCATATTATTTTAATATTTTAATTTTTATATTATTTTAAAAAAGCTGCATCTATAACTAGAAAAGCATAAAAAAAATAATTTTTAATATTAAAAAACATTTTCATAATTTTGTTTGAATGGTCGCACTAAAAGTTGAAATATAAAAAATTATTTTTTAATATTTCAGAAAATTTCAAATAAAAATGATGCTTTAAAAAAGATTTTTTGATTATTAACTCGACATTTAAACTTGGTTTTTTTATTAGTATCACACATTAATACCCAAAGTTGCACATGTAGTGCGTCGAACCTTTAATAGTATTTTTTTAACATGGAAGGGGTTAATGTCTGTGCATGCACTTCACATATGACTTTGGGTATTAATGCACGCGTTTCCCAACACGGAATTACGGTATGTGTTTTTTTATAAAAATAACCGCCCTTATTTTAGAATTTTTAATTATTCTATTTGATTTTAAGTAATTCATAAAAAATGACAAAGAATTGAGAAAACTTGAAAAAAAAATTTGATTCCTCAACTTCGGTTTTGATTTGAAAATTCCAAATATTCATATTATAAATAGAATCTATTCTTGAAGCGTTATTAAAGTATTGTTGAAACGTCATTACCAAATAGTTAATTAATTTTCATAATATTTTAAGTTTTTTCATTTTTATTATGTTTCAAATACTACTTATAAATTAAGATTTTTTTTAAACAAATAAATTAAGACAAAAATTTTTTGAAACTTTTTTTATTTAGAATGGCAATTAAAACAGCTTAATTAATTTCGGACTTAGTATTAACCAAAAAGCTGTTGTCTTTTATTTTTTGGAAGAGAAATTCTAAAAGCTCTCATTTTTCTACTTAGATTTTTGCTGAGGTAAACCTTTTACTTGAATTACTATATTCAATTTTTTTATTTGAATTGATTTATTTTTTTTGCACAAAAAATGAATACATTGTTTACTTAATTGACAAGAAATTATTCAGATACAAAAAAGGTACGAACGGAGTATAATTTTTTCACAGTAAAAAAGAGAATTTTTTTATTAATTTAATTCCTGACGGACCTAACAACGAGAAGGTTGAGAGGAGATCTGATCCAGTCGTTCAAGATCATTAATAAAATTGAGCTAGTTGAGTTTAAAAAAGGATTAACCTATGGTCAAAGTGGTCAAGTATACGACTTAAGAAGGCATTCAAAGTCTCTACGTCGTGAACAGATAAAAAACTGTTCCTTGCGTTTCCATTTTTTCACAAATAGAGTTGTAAACATATGGAACCAATTACCGGAAGAAATAGTTAGCGCAAAAACGTTGAATATTTTCAAGTCGAAATTAGATGCTTGGCTTGTGAAAAAAAAAGTGACTGCTATAGCTCATTAGAGCTCTGCTCGTGTATTTTTCCGAGTTGCAGTTCAACATACTACTACTACTACTACTACTACT
This sequence comes from Brachionus manjavacas, assembly GCA_019054805.1. Classification (NCBI taxonomy): domain Eukaryota; kingdom Metazoa; phylum Rotifera; class Eurotatoria; order Ploima; family Brachionidae; genus Brachionus; species Brachionus manjavacas. The sequence continues at coordinate 593,545 of JAHQIY010000032.1, read as the reverse complement.
CCTACTACTACTACTACTACTACTACTACTAATTGAGTTTTTATTCCAATAAGCGCCTTTAATACGATATAAAAGTAAATAAAAAAGAAAAAAAAAGTCAACTTAATTAAAGCTTTAGCTTTCCTTTTTTTTTATCCAACTTTTATTTAATTTTATTCTATGTAACTCTTATTTTGAAATTTTTATTAATTTTTTTATTTTTAATGTGAAGGAGCCTTAGCTCGATACAGATGAACAAATAGACGAAAAAAAAAGTCAAAGGTTGAATTTTTAAGTGTATTAATAAATGTCATGAAAAAAATCTAATGAATTAAAAATCGTTTTAAATTCTAAAATATGAGCAAAATTTTGATCCATTAATTTCTAACCCGTTGACATTTAGTTTACAACACAACTTTGAGAGACAAAAATTTGATTAAAAAATTCTACAATAAATTTTATTCAAAAAAAAAATCAAATAATTTTTTTAAAATAAATCCAACTCATAATTTTATTAAAAATTCTTGAGAAAAAAAATTATTTTTTGTTTAAATTAATAAATAAGGATTGAATGTGAGAGATGGGTTGATGAGGGCACGGATGGGTTGTGGTGTCGAGTAGATCATTTCCTCTTCTTTTTTTATAATACAAGCCTTTCTTTGTACACAAGACAAACTGCCGCATCTATTTACACTTGGCACCGTTCACGACAAAGACAATCTCTTGGTCAAGTCCACACATAGCTCCGGTCTATTTCGATACTTGAACGAGCTGTGCGAACTCACCAACGGATCACTGTGAGAATTGGTCGAAAACAAATCGCTTGTTTTAAGTATTGACTCCAAAGTTTTGAGAGTGTCCAGGTCATCGTGCTGTTCGGAAAAAAAACTGCCCAATTGGTTTAGATTAAATTGACTGCCAAGTTCGAACGAAGTGGACGTGGTCAGCTCGTTGAGCGCATTGTCCTCGTCCCACCACAAATTAGCCTGCTTGGCCTCCAGCTTCTTCTCCTCCAGGTCATCTTCGAAGATATCGGAGGCGCTATCACTGGACTGTTTCAAATAGCTCTCTATGTACTCGTCGTCCAAATTTCTGTCCTCGGCGTCGAACGAGTCGCTGCCGAACTCGGTACTGGTCTCGTTGGACGCCGAGCTGACCGGCGGCTTGGGGTCGCCGGTGTGCGACTCGAAAAACTGCATCACTATTTGACTATGGGTGATGTGAGTGGGCAGCTTGAGGATGCGCTGCACGTACTTGTTAAGCTCGATTTCGCGCAGCTCCGCCTGTTTCAGGCTGCTTATCCAGAACCTTTTCTTGCTCGGTGGCAGCGCCGGCATCAACGATTGGGCACTGGACAGCTCAGAAAATTGGCGGCACAAATTGGAGTGAAATATGGCAAAGTCGTCGTAGGTGCGTTTGACAAAGGACCTGGTGTCGTTGGACCAGTAGATCTCGACTATGTACTCGAAGTCGGTGCGGTCGGCGCACAGCTTCAGCTGAGCGAAGCCGTTCACAAACGCGTTCAAAATGAACACGAATCGCTTGGGCGCCAAAACCACTTGACCGCCGCATGCCACACTCGAACTGCTCGCACTGCTGCTACTTGAACTGATCGAGTATACTTGAGACTTCATTTCTGTCTATTTCATTCTGTACGGATCTAGAAAAGAGAGAAAAAATGCAAACATTTTTGAGATGAAAGCGTGCAAGTTTATGTGCGATTTGAAAACATTGAAGACAAGTGGAGATCGGTTCACCACTTACTCTTAGCCAAAAACAACATATCTAATCTTGTATGATAAAGCTTGGCCTTTCTATGTGGCTTGGCAAGCGTCAGAGATTGTTCTACTGTATTTACTTAGCCAGTGTTTATCATAAAGATCTTATGATATCGAAAATAGTTTAGGCTTTATTCTATTTTGTCTGCTTTTTATCTTAATTAAACTAATTCGAGTTTTTGATCAACAAAATAAATAAATGAAAATTTTTTTTTAATTAGGTCTTAATAACATATCGTTTTGTTGGAATAAAAGAAATTATTTTTTAATCTTGTTCGCTCTTTTTTTTTAATTAAAAATTTTGCTAATTTCATAAATTAAATTAAATTTGTACAGCAAAAGTTAATTTCTTTTGTAGAAGTTAAAAGCTTTTATTAAATAAGTAGATGAAAAAATTTGAACAATCTTTATTGAATAATTTGCATAAATTCTTCCATGGTATTTTAGATTAAAAAATTTGATACTCAGATCGAATTCACAGTGATCAGAAAAGAAAAGAAAATAAATCAAGATATCATGTCGGAGTGAGCTATCTGTATGCTTTTTGTTCCGGATATGCTACAAAAATATTCTAGAAGATTACTTTGAACAATATCAAAAAATACTTCAATAGCTTCTTCGAGCTTTGTTTTTTTAAACCCTAAAAGAGTCGCTATATTATTATCTTTTTTTGAAGATAACTAAATTATTTAAGGTAGACTAAATACTTAATCTACTAAATTCGATTCTATTTTCTAATTTTTTCTTTTTATTAAATAATTTTTGAGTAAAATTCGAGGTGGTTTAGAGCGGCAAAAAGGCCTCTTTTCAGTCCTACTATTTGAAATTTATACGAATTAAATTAAATTAAAAAAATTAAAAACAAATATAAATTTATATTTATTTGGACTCAAACAATAGAATTGGAGTAAAATTTACAATATTTAAAAAAAATTGATGCATTTTACACAAATATATTTCATTGAAATAAATAAATTTAAATTTGTCTTCTTTTTTCTTTCTCATTGTGAAAAAAGAATTCAAGTTTTATTAAACTAAAATTAAAAAAAAAAGTAAAATTAGGATCTTAGTATATCTAATTAAAGTAAATTCTTAGATAAAATATATTTGACCCTTGAATTATTTAAAAGAATCATACTGATAGGAAGTAGGAATAAAAATTATGAATAAATGCTTATTTTATTATCGATTTCAGAAATAGATATCAAAATTTCATATGATCAAAAATTTTGGTCAATTAATAAAACAAAAGTTTGAGTTAATTAAATTTGATGAATGATAATTTAAAATAGCCGATTGAATTAATAATTATTCTTAATTATTTACGAGTTTCTCGATCTAAATCGAAATCAAAGATAAACTAGAACTTAAATGAACTAAGCTGTCGAATTAATAACTTTTTATTGGTTTTATCTCGAGAGAACATAGCTAGAGAGAAATAAACGCATCAAAGAATTAAAGGAAATAAACACATCGAAGAGATAAATAGATTAGAACTTCACTTCAGGCTGGAGTTATCGATTTTCAAAACTTCTACAGAAAAATCAAATACATTTGTTAGGGAAATTTTGTTTAAATAGAAAAAAAAAAGACTTTGAAATTTTGAATTTTAAATAAATTTAAAATTTAGAAAAAATGCTATTTTGGTTATTTTTTAAATTAAAATAACCAATTTATTTTATTTCAATTAAAACTTCTTAGATATTTTCCAAGCGAAAGTTAAAAAAGTGTTTAAAAAGTCAAATAGTGTTTTTAATTTTCAGTGACTTTTTATTAAAAACCTTTAATATGATCGCCTATCAAATGAGACATTTTTAAGTTTATCAACTAAATGCTTCGTCTACAAACAAAATCAACTTGTTAATTTGATCGCTGGCATTTTTTAAAAATAAAATCTTCAGGATAAGAAAAAATTTCGGAGTAAAAAAAAATTTTTTTTTGGGTTCGAAAAATTTAATTAAAAAAAGTAAAATTTTCAATCAAACAAACAAAACCTTTATAAAGTTCCGATGTTTCACTTTATTTTTGTATAAAATAAAATTTAAATAAAAATTTAAATGTGTTTAGATAATTTTTTCTAATGTTACATAATTAAAAAAATATACTACAATGTGAAGAACTAAAATGATTAGCAACACTACATTAATAAAAGTTAATAAAGTATGCAAAGAAGTCTTACAACCACTTGCAATTCAACTCTACAATTTCTCTTAAATAATTTTACTTTTATCTTTTGCAGCATATTGTTTATATCAAGTACTTAATTATGTGACCTAATTTAACGGGACATCGAAAAAATAAAAAATTGTTAAAATATTGTTTATTTATTTCGACTGAAAAGTAATGCCTCTTTGGCGATAACAAAAAAATAAAAATATTAAATAAGTATCTAATTTATTCATAACAAAATTATTCAAGTATCAATGTGAAGCAATGCTGATTTATTTTGACAAGTCTATGTCAAACAAGAAACTTGATTTAACAAAATAAAAAATCAATATCGACGAGTATGATTTTAAAATTAGAAACCAAGTCTTTATCTTAAAGAGCTCATTTAAACTAGACAAAAAATAAATATCGAAATATTAATGAATAAAACTTTCATTTAAAATAATATCAATCAATTCAATATTTTGAAGAAAAAAAAGGGCTGACCTAAGTTTTTCTAAATTGTAAATTTATGAAATTTTCAACTATTGTTCATTTTGCTCAAAAACTATAGTTATCCTACTATATTGTTAATCAAAAATTATTCTTTGTCTAATTCGAACAGATTCGCAACTAAATGTAAATTATTTTCAAAGATAAAAATGCGAAACTTTATGAAATTATTCTAAAAAATTGTTTTTTTCTAAAATAAAATTTAAATTTTTCTTTTAGTTCAAACTTGAGTTGAATTAAACTTTATTTTTTTGTCAATGAAATTATTTTATAAGCTTTAGTTGCACAATAATTTTTGAATAAAATTTTTATTAGCGATATTTATATAATTCTTATTCTTTAAGTTACCTTTATAAAGCAATTAGCGAATGCAAACAAAAAAATTACCAAAATACTTGAACTAGCTTCATTGAGGGCTGATTTATTCACGCCTGTTGGCTTATTTATTACGGATGGCAAATGACGGGAAAAAATCAGATTCCGCAAGGCTTTTTTGTAGCTAGTAGCATCTATTTACGGATCTGTCTGTCAGTGTTGAGCATAAATAAAAAGCAATTTTTTCTAGATTATAATTCTTTCTTTTCTCATTAATCATTTGTCTAATTTATAAAACATTTTAACGAGAAAGATTCTGTAGCGTTTTACCCGATTCATGAAAAGCGAGCAAAAGAATTCTGTAAATGTCTTACAATGTGTTACTAATCTGAAGCTATTCAGTTCTGAAAATGGATTTGTTTGTGTCTGATCTAATGCAGCTCAGTGCTGCCTCGGGATTTTTATCTCATTCCAATTTTTATTCAGTTGGACACCTAAATTTAGATAACTTATCTTTAACATAAATTCTTCCCAACTTTAAAGCTCGGTTAAATTTAGGTGAATGCCTATCAAGTTTTTAATTTATTAGACTAAATTATGCGCCTTTAAATTTATATCAAAATTCAGTGTAAAATTTGATCTCTTGTTAAATATTTTTTGCATTCATTAAACCACTGAAACGACACACTTTATTAACTTGAATTAAATTCTATTTAGTATTAAATTAAATATTATAAACTAATATGACTGTTGCTAATAATTGAAAAAAAAAAATTTTTCGTTTAAGAAATGAAAGTCAATTGGCATTGAGCATAATTTTACCAGTTAAAAAATTTTACATTATAAGTACAAAATACAAATAAAAATTGAAAAATTTTGATGATTTTTTTTGTTCCATTATTTTCGGTCTAAATTTAAAAAAAAATGAAACAAGCTGTCAATTTTATTGTATTTTAAGAAAAAAAGGCAAATATGAAAAAAACAAAAAAAATTTTAAATTTTTTAGTTAATAGTTGTGGAATAAATTTTTTAAATTTTTAAATAATAGTTGAATTGGACATTAGAAAAAAATGTAAAAAATAGTTTACTGTAATTTCGTGAATTTTTTTTCATTGCAACTTGTTCTAGATAACTTTAAGGTGGTAACACAAAGAGTTGATCCAATTTAAACAAGACTTGCTCTTATCAACAAAAAACAAATACTCAAAAGGATGCTAACAAAAATATTGGTTTAATATTGCCAGTGAGAAACCTGACAAGCTCACAACAAAAGAGTATCGAAACAAAGACACCTTTGAAAAACAAATTTTGTCTAGCATCAATTTCATATTGAACTTAGTGTCCCAAGTGTGGCTAAAATCAGACTCGTGCAAATCGGCCTAAATTGGCTAGTTTTTGCCAACTATTTAAATTTTGATAAGAAAATTAAAATAGCTAATATTTAACCAAAATGGGCCACAAAAAGCTATTTCGATGTCTTTTCTTTGCCAAAGCTCAAGTGACGCAATCAAATAAAATGGATCAAAACTTGACTGTTAGAAACATGCTGAACTAATGGATTTTAAATGAGAAAATAAGCATATTGAGCAGCTTAGAAATACATAGATAGACAATAGCTCACGTAGAAGCCAATGATTTAAACAAATAAAATTATTTGCTCAATGCAAATAGATTTTTATTTAGTTAAAATATCTTAAGTAAGGCTTTTTGCTTAGTTTATGGTATGTTTAAATTAATTTAAATTGTAAACAATATGTAGGTTGATTTAATCCCTCTTCTAAATAGATAAGATAAAATTAATCAAATGGAATGAATATCGATAATGCTTCTCGTATCTATTCGCTCTGTTTTCTTTTAAAAACGAATTAATATTCGCCTCTAGCGATGGCCAAACAACTCCAGCCAGACTTTAAGTCATTAATGCCTAGAATTGAACTCAAATTGCAAATGAAGCTCCACAATGCACTTAATTGAAAACTAGCTCGGTCTCGGCCACCACTGCTTCTGGCTCATCTTCCTAAATGCTCAGTTAAACAAAGATATTTGTGGCTCTGGAAAATTCTCACACTCTTCCATTGCATAATCGCAGTTACATAACAAACAAATCTACTATCTATTTCACTTGAATGAGTGATCTGCTTGCAAAAATTAAATTTTTTAAAAAGTTAAAATTTCTGAAAACAAGATAAACTTTGGAGTTTACAAATTTCACGTAAAAGGATATTTTTGTTTCTATTATTTTTTTTATATTTTTGTTCCTAATTATTTTTTTTCTTCTAAGATTCAAATAAAACTTTATTGCATAACACAACTTAATCTTAGTATTTGATTTTTTTCGTTGAATTCTTTTTTCCACTTAGAAAACAAATTTGCTTACGAGAATAATCGTGTTTATTATATTTCGACTAAAATTAAAGAAAACTAAAATATTTCCTAATTGAAAACTAGCTTGGCAAAGACCTGAGCTTGGATTATGCGCGGCCACATACTTTCAAAGTGTAAGGACCAACACAAAATAAAATTGGCGCTAAAAAATGCTCTCATTTCAGCTCAGCTCACTTGAATATTTATTTAGTTTATCATTTTTGAATATTTATGATAAGTTGAGCTTGGAAAAAGTAATTAAAATTTTTGGTTGAAATTTTAAAAATTCTGTCAAAATTTATTCTGAAAAACAATCGATCATAACTTAGATAGTTTTCGTTCTAATGAACTTGAGAGCTAAAATTATCTAATCAAAAATATGTCCATTTGTAGCCATGGATTTTAGTTAACTAAAAAAAAACATCAATGAATTTATTCTCAAAAAGTCATTGTCCTCATTTTGGTTTATTAATGTAGCTTTATCAAAATATGCCTATAAGGCTAAATTTAAATTCTTGGTTTGAGCTCAATCGAAATCCATATCTAATTTTAGCTTTGTGAAAATTGCACTCTATTCGACTTGAATTTACCTTTATTAAAAACTAGCAATTAAATTTTTAATTTCTTTATGACACTTGTAAATATATTAGAACCATAGCCTGTTGATTCGTAGGGCCATTATATTACCTTTGCAAACGATTATGCAATTACTTAAGTATTCGTTCAGAAATTTCCCGCTATCTTAATATTTTTTTGTTAACCAGAATTTTAATTAGTTCTAGAAATGGAATTTTGTTGAAAAGTTTTTTGGCAAAAAAATCAAAGTTAAAGAAAAAAATCTGAAATTTTATTTAAAATATTTTACTATTTCAATCGATTGGTAAAACCAGTTCGATTCTCACTGCTAAAACTAGAATATAAACAACTAGAAAAATTAAGCTACAAGCTTTATCTCAGATAGCAAATCGATTATAAATAAAATTCTCCTATTTCAATAAAGTACAAGCTGCGAAAAATTGGTTCTTTAATGTTATATATCTGACTTGTAGCATTTAAAACATTATTATGGCAAATTTTAAAATAAATCAGCATTTTCATTGATTTTTTTTAAAATAAGCTTTTACAAAATCCTTAACTATATTAAGCTTGATTGAGATTGAACTTGGAAAAATAGTAGTCAAATTTTTCTAATGCGAGTGTGCGTTTTTACTCAAACTTATTAAAATACTCAATTCTTAGTGATTTTTTTAAGTAGAATTTTTATGAAGTATTAGCCAAGTTCTAAACTCGAGCAAAAAATTGTTTAATAAATATTAAGCTTGTATTTAGTTTACTATTGATTCTACAAATTAATTTTAAAGTTAGAATAGAAAATATTATGCGAGATTTTTTTCTTTTAAAAATTAAGGCTTCAACTATTTAAAAAGAGCTTTGAAATTTTAAATATTACATTTAAATTACTATCAATTCTAATTAAAGTAATCTAACATTTATTGCATAAAATATTTGCTCAAATATATCTAGAAAAAATTTGCTTCAATAAAGCCTATCTTTATTTCTAAAAATCTAAATTAAACCTAAATTGCATAATAGTTTTGAAAGAAAATTTTTATTTCTTAAAATCTTGACAGCTCAGATTTAAGAAACTTACTTTTTCCCAAATATGTTGGTATCAATCATTTTAATGCACCAGATTGAGGTTAGTATATTTAACCTTCAAAAACCTATCGATTAAAATCTTAGTCTAAATATCAAAAATACTAATCTTTTCCAAAACCGAACAATAAATATTTCTGATAATATTTAGCACTAAAAAAATTATTTTCATTTAGCTTAAATGCTTTAGGTACCATTAAACTGGATTTTTTGTATTTAGGAGGTCTTTTTTGAACAAGTTTGCTTAAACATATTATACTTAAGAGTACAAATTTATTAATTTTGAAATCTAATATTCTAAAAGATGATTTTATTTTAAAAAAATAAATATTTTTAAAAAATATATTTATTTTCTAGAATTAAATTAATTAAATTCTTTCTTAATTTTATTTTTTTTTTGTTTTAAAAATATTTTTGAATAAAACAAATTAACAAAACTAGACAATATCAACTTGTTGATGAACAAATTCCATCAAAATTAAAAAATATTTTTTTAATTTTATTGCAAAAATTTGTTACTGATATTAAAGATTTTATAGTTCAATATTTTATGAGAATTTTAAGTAAATATTATTCCAATAAAATGATCAAAATTGATTATGTAAACAAGAATTATGGTGCTTAAATTTAGCTCTGAAAAATTCTAAATATTTGCTGGCGTCAAGAGGCAAGAGGTTTTTGTTTTATTGACATTATATGTTGTCTTATCTTTTGTTAAAGTTTTGTTTCCTATATTTCAAAATATAAAAGCAATAACTTCTCAATCAAATAAAATTATTTATTCCTAACATATATATTTTTATTACATAATCTTAAAAAATTCCTACTAAATCTCAGGTAAGCGATTAAACAAATAGAAATGTATTAAGTTTAGCAAAATAAATAAATTTCTGATTTCATTTTTACCTAAACAAAAGATAAATATAAATTTTAAAAAAAAATTTAAAAATCATTTACGCTTTTTTTTTCCCATCTATTTAAAAAAAAAGCAAACATAAAAATCGAAATATATAAATGAATTTTCAAAGAATTTTGTACCAAAATCTTTTTCAATAAACTTTTTTGATGGGAAAATTTATTGTAAACTTTTGTAATTAATCATTTGGTATTTTAAACTAATTTTAAGCAAGCCTAATTTTCTTATTGCCTGTTAAACATACATACATACAAGTTCTTAACAATGTTTCTTTTGATTTCTCTTTTGTTAATTAATTATTTCATATTTGATAAGTTATTAGTAAAATTTATTTATATTTTTAATTTTTAATTCTCAAAATTTATTTTAAATGAAAAAATCTTTGTAAAATTTAAAAATTTTTAATATTAATTTTAATAAAATCATTGAATGGTAAGGCATCTCGAGGGGACGTTTTTTAGTCTATATCCTTTTTCATTCCAATATATATAAAGAAAGTATTCCCCGATTATTCTTTTTATAATTATTTAAAGGATTTTTTTTTTGAATTTAAGAAAATTCACCGAAAAAAAAGCTAAAGTATGTGAAGGTGATCGAAAGAACAAAAATCTTAAACAACTTGCAAACTAGTATTTGCCTACTTAGCAAAATGAAACAAAAAATTGTGCAAAATCATGTATATAAAAGCTATTTTCAATACCATGATTCGAGTTTAATCTTTTATTTGAAACTTTTTTTCAAAAAAAAATAAAATATAATCTTTTATAATATTTTTTTAAAAAAATTTGTTTTACACTCGTAGATCGGTGAGACTCAATTTTCTGGTTATAGAAAATAAAATCTGTCATAGCTCATTATTATTAAAGGATATTAAGAGTTTTTCAAAATATTCGAAATAAGTGTAATAATCTTTAAAAAGATGTGTTTGTGTTTTGTATTGCCTTACAGCTTGTTTATTTAATTCTAAATATTTAGGATGAATATTGGCCATCTTTGTGAGACGTGTTTAGTTAAAATAAGAAAGAAAAATGATTTCCTGAAAATTCAAGTTTTCTTCTGCTGAAGCATAAAGCTTAATTCAGTTCTGGTCCAGATAAGGTTTTATAAATAGCTGTATCTCATTCCTTTTCTAGTTGTATTTATTTTTGCTTTCTTTTTATTTTTATGCAAAACTTTAATTTTAATTTTTATTTTACTTCTCCTAAAGGAGGTTAATTTGAATGAAATAAATAAATAAATAAAGCACACTTAACGCTTAAATAGATTAAGTGGTGCTTATTCGGATAGTGATGTTGTATGGAATACGTAATGTTCAAGTAAATTTATTAATACAATTAATAACAAAATTAAAACATTTAATAAATAGTCAAGCTTAATTTGGTTTATTAGTGATGCTTGCAGCATCACAATCAGTTATATTAATTTTGTCATTGAATTTAATTATAAATAAAAGGAAATAACAAAAAAAATACTATAAAAGCTACATCGTATCAAAGACCTAAAACTCATATTTCAGTAAGCATAATAAAATATAAATTTAAAAAAAACGTTTTCTAGGTAATTGACATTCAAAATTTCAAAAAAGGCGACAAAAATCCTGTTCTGTAAATCAAAAGTTTAAAATAATGAATGATTAAAATATTTATGAAATAATCTATCAATATATCTTTATTATAAAAATTAAAAAAAAAACTTTATTGAAATAAGCTTTTTGTTATTTTATTTAACCGAAGGTGGTCAAATGAAGAATTTTTGGGCATCATAATTTTAATTTATAAATATTTAACAATAAAAGATTGAATCCATAAAAATCTTTCCGCAGTAAGTTCTGACAAATGATAATAATATAAAATACCGTATTTCCTCGTTCGCTTATGCTGCACCACAAGCCAAGACACGCTTTTAGACCATGCACCAAAGTACATCCCGGCCATTCTATAATATCTTTTGAACGCATGATCTAAAAGCGTAACAAGGATATAGGTCTGAATCAAACTCTGAAATAAAAGGATTTTTCGAATAAATCGAATTAAAAAAATAAATTTTTAAAATATATTTTTTTATTTTTGGTGTTGCATCAAATTCATAATTCAAAAAAAATGTTTTATAGTTTTGATTTTAAGATCAGTTCTTTTAACACATTCAATAAAGAAAAACACTTTGATGCGGATGTAAGCTCGTGGTTACACTATCAGATCATGCCTTCAAAAAATGTTATAGCATGGGCGAGATGTACTTTGGTGCATGATTCAAAAGCGTAATATAATCGAACAAGTGAATACGACAATTTTAACTAAAAACTTCAAAAATAATTTAAAAAATCACTTGGATGAATTTTTTAGTTCATTTGTTTTGTTAATAAAAATAACTCAATTTTTTTCTTTAATTTAATAATAACAGAAAATATTTAATTCAAAAATTTTGTTGCATAATGAATTTAATTGCTTTAATTATTGAATTGCAAAAAAAGAGAAAAGAATTTAAATTTTATTAGATAAAATTTTTAAATAGAAAAAAATGTGTGGAAAAAATTACGAAAATTGGATTTATGACTGAATAATATTTGAATTGAATTCTTTTGGTATGCAATTGTTATTTTACTTCAAATTTCAAGTCCTAGCTCTTTTGGAGAATATAAAATCTGACTAAAAATAATCAAACTGAAAAAATGAAAATTAATTACAAAGTTTACTCTATCAATGAATTGGTCTAATGACAATGTTCAGACCTGGTTCAAATTTGGTCCAAAATTTAGTCTAGTCATGATTTTTGTCAAGAGCTTTTTCATTCCGATGAAAAATTTACCTTAGGGGTTAAATAAACTGAAAAACAATTAACAGTCTCGAATCGACTTTTTGAATTGAGTGAAAGTTATGTTAAGGCAGGATTGAGTCATTCAATTCCATTAGTCGTCAAGCTTTATGAAGAAATATCAAGATATATTGAGAACCCGACTCCAATGTTTAATTGGAACCTTAGTAATTCTTCTTTTTTCTTGAAATCCCATAGAATTTAAACATGCTTAACCTGTCACTTTCTATTCGAATTAATCTTTTTTTTTTATTCCGAAAGAGCTTTAGCTCGGTACAGATAAACAAATAAACAATAAAAAAAAATAATAATCGAAATAATTATGGGTAAAAACTTAATGAAGAGCTGGAGCCGAAGTTTAACACTCAAATACAATTGATACAATCGTCATGTTGGTCATGTATCAAGCAAGTATGTATATTAGAGTGTCAAATGTGAAGATTATTTGGACTTAACAATTTAATCAATCTGAGATCAATGCAAATGAATATGAAAAATCTTCTCGATTATCACTATCTTTATAAAGGGATAAATACTTGATAAACTGTTGATAAATGGCTGAGTGAAATTCAGTACAAAATGTTAAAAAGAACAGAAATAATGAAAAAAAATTAAATATCATTTTTATCTAAAAGTTTAAAATTGGTTTTGTGAATGGAACATGGTGCAACATCAAAAGATGCATCAAATATCAAGGTCTGCTAAATTTGCAGAAATTAAATTTCAATTTGTTCGAGCGAAGTTTATTTTACATAGATTATGCACATCATTAGAAGACTTTGACAATTATGTTGCATTCACAAAACCAATTTTAAAATTTTAGATAAAAATGATATTTAATTTTTTTTCATTATTTCTGTTCTTTTTAACATTTTGTACTGAATTTCACTCAGCCATTTATCAACAGTTTATCAAGTATTTATCCCTTTATAAAGATAGTGATAATCGAGAAGATTTTTCATATTCATTTGCATTGATCTCAGATTGATTAAATTGTTTAGTCCAAATAATCTTCACATTTGACTCAATTTTAACTTTAAGAAAAAAAAGCTATTCATTTTTTTTGCATTTTGTTCTGTTTTTTTTTGTACTAAACTTGAATAAACCTGATAAATTATGTTGTCATAAATAATTTTGTATGATAAAATGTAACTTTTTTTCAATTCAATTTCACTTAATTTCACTCCTTCGTTTTATTTCATTTTTTGTATTCACCTTTGTGGCTGAAATTACTTAATTTTTCAAATTTTTGCCAATTTTGTCCCAAATTAAAAAATCGAGCTCATTTGGGAACAAAAAAAAATCGGACAAAAAAAATGACCGCACAGTGGCGTATTTATGAATGATGTATTATTTAGGCTTACAAATATAGTGTGAGCTTGTGAATTCGAATTAATTTTATGAATGACAGTTACACAAATGGACACACACGACACACAATTAGTCCGATTCGATCACAACACTCACAGCCATCGTCCATTGCTAGCGTACACAACACATTTAAATCACACCGTTTTGCTTCATTGATCTCTTTTCTTCTACAACAAATTCAAATCGAAAACAATTTAGCTGCAAAATTGCCTGAATAGTACGCTTATTATGCCACCAGTGATCACATACGAACACACTAATAAATTCTAGTTCATTTTCAATTACTTTTTATTTTTATTCTATGTACTTATCTAATTTTGTTGATAGAGAATAAAAATTTTGCCAAATTGACCAATTCACAGAGTAATTCTTGTTTAGCCGAAATTAAATGATATTTTGATCAATCAATCAATCAGTCACCGTCAATCAATCCCCAAATGGCAACAATAGACACGAGACGACGAGTGAAACACTATGTGCTGAACGATGCGCGCCAGTGGGTGGACCGGGGCACGGGCCACGTCTCCTGGATATACAACGACAAGCAGCGCTCGGTGTCGCTAATAGTCAAGTCCGAGTCGGACTCGTCCATTCTGCTAGAGGCCAAAATCTTGCTCTCCATAGTCTACCAGCGGCAGCAGGACACGCTGATCGTGTGGTCGGACACGAGCCGGCGCGACCTGGCGCTCAGCTTCCAGGAAAAGGCCGGCTGCGACGAGATCTGGGAGAAGATATGCGAAGTGCTCGGCGAGGACTCGTCGCTGGACACGACGTCGTCGCGCACTGTCGCCGGCTCTAGCGACAATCTGGACGAGTCGGACGAGGACCAGCTCGACAGCGACGTAAACACGTCGCCGAACAGCGACCTGCCCCCGTGCGAGCTCAGCAAGCTCAGGGAAATACGCGACTTCTTCACCATCGAGCTGGCGCGCAAGTCAAAAATCTACAAAGAACGCCTGTCGACCATCCTCGAAACAGACACCTATATCAAAAAGCTGATCGAGCTGTTTCACATATGCGAAGACCTGGACAACACCGAGGGCCTCAACTATCTCTTCGACATATTCCGCAGTCTGTTCTACTTGAACAAGTCGTCGCTGCTGGACATACTGTTGTGCGACGAGCTCATCATGGACGTCATCGGTTGTCTGGAATATGATCCGAACAAAAAGGACACTGGCTTCACCAAGCACAGAGAGTACATAGCGACCAAGTCGAACTTTAAGGAAATCATACCATTCAGAAATGTCGATTTGGTCAGCAAAATACACCAAACCTATAAAGTACAGTACATACAGGATGTTATTTTGCCAGCGCCAAGTGTTTTCGAGGAAAACTCGCTCACCAGTTTGTCGTCGTTTGTGTTTCTGAACAAAGTGGAGATTAGCAATTTGATTCAGGTGAGAAGAGATTTTGTGCTGAGGAAAAAAGTTTTGGCAACATTTTTTTGACTTTTTGATCTCTATTTGTTTCGAGTGATTAAAAAAGTTTTTTTTCAATTAAGAGCCTTTTTTGGTAGTTGTTAAGCGGAAGTGTTTCTTCATCTTTTGTTTTATTTTTAACCAAAATTTGAAGCGAATACAGAGAAAAAATTCATATCCTTTTTTTTTTCATTTTCTGTTGTTTAGCCAATTCTTTTCATAATTTAAATGATTGGGATTTAGATAGTTAGAAATTGGTCAACTTGCAAGAATGGTTCAAACGAAATTTTTTTCAAAAATTTTCTTTTTTTTTCATCTGTTTTTAGTTCCCTAATAATTAGAAGTTTTTACATTAATTATTTAATATTTGATCGTCAGATTCAAATACAAAAAATGTAACAAAATAAAGTTAAAAATGAAATATCAAAGAAAAAGACAGCAACGGTAACAGATTGTTGATTTTTAAATACACAAGTTAAGTTGGGACTGAAATGAAGCATCATTTTTAGGCATTTGTATGACCAAGATAAATTTAAAATTTTTTTTTTTAATTTAATAAAAGAGATAGCTGATGGAAAAAAAAATTAAAAAAAACAATCATTTATTTAAATTGGGATAAAAATTTCTGTTATTTTTTACTCGGCATTCTAATGCTAAAGGACATTTTCTAATTTTTAGGCAATTTTAAAAATATGTTTTTTTATTTTAATTTCCAATTGAAATGTGTGAATGGAAAAGTGAATTTTTACACAATACCAAGATTTTAAAATTTTACTATTGCTCTTGTTAATATTAATTAATTTGTAGAACGATTTTTAAAAGTTTAAATCTCAATATTTTGTAAAATTCTAAGCAAAATATTGAATAATTAGAAAAACACTTTTACTCATTTACTTTATTAACTAGTGAATAAAATTAATTTTTTTTTCACTAGGCGTTCTAGTTTCGAGGCTGGAAATTTTCCTAAAAGATGTTAAAATATAAATTTCACAATTAAAAAAATTATTTTTGAAGTAAAACAATTTTCTTTTTAAATTAAACGTTTGGAATTGTTTTTCGAATAAACGAGAATTTTACCAACTTAAAAAAGATTATTTTGAAATTTTCTACCTATTCTTTTTTCATCAAAATATCAAAGTCGAAAATATTTAATTTTTTAACTATTGTAATTAGACCATTTTTAATAAGTAATTTTTCAGTCATTAAAAAAAAATAAATTAAACAAAAATGATTAACAAGGTAAAAATGTTGTCATAGTAAATAAATCTTGTCATTTAAGACTTTTTTTTATTTAAATTTTTGACTAAAGGAAGATGATAGATTTTTGAATGAACTTTTTGAAGAGATAAAAAAACCCAGCATAGAATCTAACAAGCGCAGGGACATCCTACTATTTCTGAGAGAATATTCAAGTTTTTTGCACGGACTTCAGCAAACCAGGGAACCGTTTTTTAGAGTAAGTTTAATGCAACAAAAATATTTGAAGCTAGTAACAGCATTTTTTAGTCTTTGTACGAACACGGCATATTGGACGTGATCGAAAACATTTTGGATCTCAAGGACGATGAGCTGAGTCCAGTGGCCATAGACATTTTGTGCCATTTGGTCGAGGTCAGTCCCACCATGGTCCGAGAGTTTATACTCAACGAGATAGAAGCAAAGTCGTCTATTAACAATTTAAACTCGAGCCTTAACAAATCGGACCGAACTGAAACCAACAGTGTTTCCCAAAGTCCATGCCAATCACGCGATCACATCACCGTACACGATGTTCTCAACACAGACGATGTTTTTGAGCCTATTCTTATCAACTACGTTATCAGACAAATGATCAACGATCCCGATCCAGAATTAAGCGGCGCACTTCAAATCTTAAACATCCTCAAGTTGTTAATCGATCCCGAAAATATGCTCTCGGCTGTCAATGTAATTTTCAGTCTTTTTATTTTGTTTCTGTTTAAAAATTCTAATCATCTTTATTTAATTTTTTTTAGAAATTTGCATTTTATTTATTTTTGATTAAAATTCCTTTCGCATAATCAAAGTTGACTATTTTGTCACAAAAACGATCACATCATTTCTTTAAGCTTGTTATGGTGAATTCACTCAAATTTCTAAAAAAAAACTGATTTAATTTTAAAAAATTAAAATTTTTTTGCACAATATCTTTAATAAAATTAACCGACTAGGAACCAGGTCTCTGTCTACAATCAAGAATTTCTCTTGAACACACGATAACAAGTTGGGAGCTAACAATTTTTTTGCCTTAAACCAATTTCACAATCTCTCATGTAAAGTTTTAGAAAATTTTAATTTAAAACAATCAAAAAACCAACTTTTTTTTTAGAAAATTTGTGAAAAATATATAAAAATTATCAAATTTTATTTAATTTTTAAATTTTTCCTCCGATAAAATTCAGTATTTTAATTTTTTCCCAAAGAAATTTGGTGAATTCATCAAAATTATTCGCAAAATATTTATATTAATTAAGAATTACTAAAATCAAATTTTAGAATTTATTTTACCATTAATTTTTAGAATTGTACAAGATCCGCTTGATACATACTTTTCTTTGGATTAATAATACTTTTAAAAATTCTTAAATTAGAAACGATACCTTACAAAAAATGATCTCTTATATTTCTACTACCTTTGCGAAAAATTCTATATGACTTCAAAGTTAAAATAATAAAATAAAATCAAAAATCAGTGACGACATTGTTTTTGTTGGGTATTGCCTCTAAATTTCGAACAAATGAAACTTGGGATACTTGGCTCATTGAGGGAGTTAGATAACATTTTAGACGCAAATAAATCCTTTTTAGCTAAGGCACATAAAATTTTAATCAAAAATTAATTTTTAAAATAACAAAATATTTTTAAATTATTAATTCAACTTTTTCAAGCGATAAATAAAATTTCGAAAATTAAAAATGACCAAAATTTAATTTATTGTTAAAAAAAAAATTAAAAATTATAACATTATTTTTTTTCAATTATAAAGATTTATTTGGTTTTTCTAATCACAAGGGATCTTAAATTAGGAAAAATGTTTTTTAGTTAAAACCTCAACTAGTAAAATGAAGTCTTAGCACTTTATTTAATGAACTATTAAAGAATTGATGAAACCTTTGACTTTGGTCTAAGCTCCTCTATCAATTCTCTTTATGTCTAATATTTTTTTTCTTTTTTACATTTAATTCTCTACAATGAAAATTCAATTAAATAAATAAATAAATAATTAGACGTGTATTAGTAATTAGAGTATTTTTTGCAAATTTTTTTAATTCGATTTTTGCTCCGGTTTCTCTTTATTCTTTGGCAATAAATAACTTAAGAATATACATATGTTTTGTTTTAGAAAAGAAGATCTCTTATAAATTTTATGCTTGATAAGAACTAGAGTTGGTGGCAGCATTAGAATTATCATCTTTACAATGTTCGAATGAGCTAAGTTTAAATATGAATAATTTCTATTCATCTGAGATTAAATTTATAGATATTTGGTCTATTAAAAAAATATTCATTATGATATAAAAATCATCGATATAAATATGCCAATTACACGACAACTCTACCAACACTAATCTGTCTGTGAATTGTTTTTAGCAGATTGAAGTTCAATTCAAAAATCCTGATAAATTTTTTTTAAGTTAATGGAACAAATTGGCAAAAATTTGCATTTGTAGCAATTTTTCAGCTTATAATTCTCTATAAAAATTTGGCAATTTTTTTTTATTATTACTATAAAGGATCCAATTTTAGGGCAATTTAAGATATTATTATATATCAAACTACAATAAATTTTATTCGAAAATTTTAATTGATAGAATTATAAAGAAATATATAGATTAAAAAAAGTATAGAGCTTGGATATACAGAATGTTGACTTAGTTCAATTCAAGCAAACTTAAAATATAGATAAATCGACTCAATTAAAACAATAATAATTAATTAAAAAAATTAAATTTTTTATTCCACTAAATTTTTTTTTTAACACAAAAAAAATACCTAAAATACTGAATTTAGTGGAAAAGGGTTTATAATTTAAAATCCTAACCACTTTTTCTTCAGCTCAAAGCAATTTCATCTTTGAGCTTTCTTTCTTTTATTATTTTTTTTCTCAAATAAAAAAAAATTTTAGTGGAATAAAAAATTTAATTTTTTTAATCATTATTATTATTGTTTTAATTGAGTCGATTTATCTATTTCTATCATTTAAAATTTTCGAATAACTTTTATTTATTTATAATTGTGACCAAATACCCAACTTGTTTTGAATAAAAAATTTTTTAGAAAAATAAATTATATATTATAACCAAAAATTTTCATATTTTTTAATTTCATGGAAAAAAAAAACAACTAAAATCTATATTTTAAAAAAATCAATTAAAAGGACCTTTTTTTCAATTTAAAATATGATAAAATTTTTAAGGTTAATTTTTTCCGTCCAAGAGTGGTCAATAATATCTACAATATCCTTTTTATTCACCTTTCATGAGCAAAATTATTGAAAAATTTTTATTTGAAGAAAGCAGAAAAGTCAGAATTCTTGTCATACTTCTATCGCAAAAGCATGACAATCATCATCAATCCACTAATGGTAAACACAAGCCATCTAAGGATACACAGAGGTGGGTGTCAACTAACAAAACTTTAAAAAAAAATAATTTTTTGCTTTTCCAAGACGATTTCCGCGTAGCCCAGCTGGAAAATTTGATCATAGACTTCTTGACATTTTGTGTCGAACATCACACATTTCACATCAAAAACTATATATTGCACAAAGACCTGCTCAAAAGGGTCCTAGTGCTGCTCAAGTCCAAGCATCAATTTGTTGCGTTGACAGCGCTCAAATTCCTACGCAAAACAATCGGCCTCAAAGAAGACATTTACAACAGATACATAGCCAAACAAAACCTGCTCGAGCCGGTGGTGGACGCACTCTGCTCGACCGCCTCCCGCTACAACATCCTCAACTCGGCCATAATCGAACTGTTCGATTTTGTTCGCACAGACGACATCAAATCTCTCATGGTCTACATAATCGAGCAGTTCAACGAAAGACTGGAGCCGATCGGATACGTGAAGACGTTTCGCGACCTAAAGACAAGATACGATCAGCACAAGGACAAGCTGAACGAGCTGTCGCGGACCCGGCTCAACAGCAGCGAAACGACACCTTCCGTGTCCAGAACCAGGTCGGAGCGATACCATGACCGACTCGAGTTCGACAAGGACGAGGACGCCTGGATCGAAGAAGACGACGACGAGACCAAAGAGAACAAAACAGAAAGTCCTCACATAAACTCGTCGTCGTCGTCTTCGTCCTCCAATTCAACCGACGAAACCAACTTCGAGTCCTATCTGGAACTAAAAAAGTCCAAGAGCATCAATTTGGACGAAAACGAGGACACGTTGTTTTCGCCTGCCAAGAGCATTTCACCGCCCACTTCCCCAAACTCGCCTATCGGCCGCAAAACGATCACCAAGTCGATTAACATTAAGATAAGCTCGAGCTCAGTGAAGGCGATCGGCGAACGAGTGGATGAGGCGACAAACAGTCAACGCAAACACGCTCTAGTCGACTACGAGGACGACTCGGAGGACGAGGACATGGTCGGACCGGTTGAAAACTCCGAGCCGCTCGCCAAACGGGCAGCAACCGAAGCAAACTCCATTTTGCATAAACAAAGCGGTGAAGACAAAAAAATTGTCGATACTTCGAAAAAAGGGGAAGATTTGAAAAACTCAGAGGATGATAACATGATAGGGCCGGTCGTCAAACGACTTGCCTCAGAAACCATTTCTAATATACGCAAACTAAGCGATGAAGACAAAAATTTGGTCGATACCTCGAAAAAAGAAGAGATAAAGGAAAACTCGGAAGACGAGGACATGATCGGCCCTGTTACCAAACGAACCGCCTCAGAAACCAATTCCAATATGCACAAACTAAGCGAAGAAGACAAAAATTTAGTCGACACCTCGAATCAAGAGGAGAGTACTGAAAATTTTGAAGATGAGGACATGGTCGGTCCGGTCGAAAACCCCGAACTCGTCTCCAAACGTGCTCCCATAGATGCCAACTCCAATCCGCACAAACTAAGCGACGAAGACAAAATTTTGGTCGACACCTCGAAAAAAGAGGAGAACAAGGAAAACGAAGTAGTTTCCGAGGCTAGCTCACCCAAAGATGACAAAAGTGTAAATAGCAGTGAATCAGGTGAAGTGGATGAGCCGGACGAGGCTAGCTCAGCAGAGAACGAGGCCCCAGAAAACAGCAATGCCAAATTTCCGAACATAAATAATGTGAATGGAGTCATCAACGGGTCCAGAGACGATCAGATCGAGGCCGATGAGAGTACTCAGGCGCCCCTCTCGCCCATTATCGCCGAGCAACCTGCGCACAAAAGAGCCAGACTAAGCAACAGTTAATCATTTATTTTATTTTTTTAAATTTTTTTATATTTCTATTTTATTATTACATGGTCATTTAGCTGGCATTTTAAAACTAAACTTGATTACGGAATTGATCGTAAATTTCAGAACGAATAAATACAACAATATAGTTTTGTTATTGTTTTATTATTTTGAAATTTGCGCGCTATGTCGCACCGCACTTGTATAAAGCAGCCAAATGAAAATAAAATTAAAATCATTTAAGAAAGAGAGATAGAGAGAAATTATTTGTAATTTATTTTTGATCGTCTCATTTTTGCGGCACTTGTTTTTGTTCTAATCATGGTAAGATAGATAGATTTGTATAATTTTGATTTACTGGACTCATGAATGCCATCTTGGAGAAGATTAATTTTTCAATTTTTAAATCAATTTTTTTTATTTACATATATTAAAAAAAGAGAAAAGAATTATTTCTTGTATGTTAAAATTTCTGAAAAGTCATTGTAATTTTTAAATAAATTAATAAAATTATTTTGAGCTTTTATTTCCGCTTGACTTAAGCAACAAATTGCTTTTTGGTGTTTTTTTAAACAAAATTATTTGATTCTTTCAAGCCTTCACTTCAATCTTGTAGACTGATACACTTTTAGACATTAAATTAAAATTTTTACTCTTGAACAATAATTTGAGCTAGATCAAAATTTATTTAATTTTTTTTCTTTAAAAATAAAAATCATTCAAACATTTTAACTTAATATTTGAGTATAATAAAAAACTAATAATTTTTTGTATTTAAGCTGCAGATGTCAGTGAATAAATTGTCATATTATCTTTGTTTTTTATCAAACTATGGATCATTTTGTTGTATCAATCAAAATAAAATAATTTTAACATTTTTCTTGTTCATTTTTTACTCTTGCCACCTCTGTTTGCAAATGTGCCAAAAATTTTTGAATAGTTTTGACGTAATTTTCTAAATTTTAACAAAACAAAAATGAAAATTTTGAAAAGGTTTTAAGTTCATATGCTATCATTCTTAGGAATCTTTTTGTTCATTATTGGTTTATAAAATTTAATAAAAAAATTAATCAAAATAGTTTCAATTGATTGAAGAAGTTAAAACAAAGATAATCCATCCCACTCGAAAATATGACTACTTGAAAAGACTTGAAATGTCGTAAATTTTTATTTTGAAAATGGTTTAAATTATTAAATTTTAACTCAGTCTAACAATTCTTTTACAAAACTGCATTTGAGAAGACTTATTAAATGCAGTTTTGGAAAAGAAGTGAAAAATATCTTTTTTTATCAAACCGAGAAGTCAATACATTATCATTACATTCTTAATTCTGAATCAATTTCAAAAATAACCTAAAATAGAAATATAAATGTCTCAAAGATTAGTCTTAGCTATAGCTTCAAAGAAGCTTAAACCGATGGGGTTGCACTAATATATATTAACGATATAAATTATTAAGCAAAAGGGACATAAAAATTAAGAATTGAATTATTCTATCTATATTTCATAATTTTTTAATTTTTCTAAAATTTAAAAAATTGAATTAATTTTCTTGTACCAGAAAATTTTTTAAATCGTATAAATATTCTAATATAATTCTTAATAATTAAATTATTTTTTAAGTTAAGCTTTATACTTCGAGAATTAATAATTTTAAAAGATAATTGACTTATTATTATTATTTTAATCTGATTGATGATTAAAAATAAATCATAAATAAAATTTATAAAATTATAATAAGCTATGCCTAAATATGCTTGTTATATAAAAACTATCTTTCAAAATTTTAAATAAAATAAATTATTTCGAATTAATTAAAATCTTCGTTTACAAAATTAACCATTTTAAACGTAGACTTGTCTTTATTTAATTCCCTTTTGCCTGTTCGAAATCAGAAAAGATATGAGTACTCAAGGGATACATTTGGTTTAATTCAGTTATTGACTACATGCTTCAATAAATCCTTCGATGATAAAGTTAAACATTTATAATTTTAGAACTAGAAATAACTACAATGACTTGAGGAGTTGCACCTGCAGAGTAGTATTTTGGTATGAGTTGAGACTTCAATGGAAGTTCCATTCACCATAAATAAAATCTTAACATAGAATTTGAACAAAGAAATTTATAAAAGTGAGCTATCAAAATTCATTTAAATAAACATTAAAAAATTAAGAATCAAATGATTTTAAAATAACAGTTAAAACTAGAATTTATGTTCAGTCCAGATCACTCTTTATCCAATATTCGGTAAACCAATAATTAAATTGTAAAACATATATTTTTTATTAAGTTTTAGAGAAAAAATTTATATAATAATTTGAAATATGAATGAATAATTTATTAAATAAAGCTAGAGTAAATATAAAAAATTGAATTTAAATTTGTGACAGGCTGCGATGGCCGAGTGGTTAAGGCGACAGACTTGAAATCTGTTGGGTTATTCCCGCACAGGTTCAAATCCTGTTCGCAGCGAATTTTTTTTAGTTTTTATTAAAATTTAACTATTAAAAATTTAACAATTTTTAAATTGAAAAAAATTTACAATTAACAAAATTTAATTTAAAAACGAAGAAAAACTTGGCAAAATATTGGGAGAAAATTCAGCACTTGTCTTGCCACATTGCAGTTGATTTACCACAGGCTCAGCATACTGCATGTTAAACACATATTTTGAATCATCAAAAAAAACATAGTTCGAATCGATTTGAGCATTGGTGTAACTTTGATTAAAGTTGTACGATTCCATTTGGTTTGCGGAAGAGGAAGATGACGAAGAAGACAGTGGCATATTCTCGTTCAAATTAAAGAAAAAATCTGAATGACCAGTGCTAAGCTCTTGCGAATAACTACTAGTTGGTAGAGTCAACTCGCAACCATTAGGGTACACCCCGCAGTCATACACGTATCCATCGATTAGTTGATGACTATTCGACTGCATCACTGGATACGGGCTATACCTGTTATTGGGTGAATTGAGACTTTTTGAATTGGCCTGTTTCTTCCACTTTTTGTCCTTTGATGTCAATATACCAGTGTTGACATCGAATTTCGGTATGTTGCACTCTAGGTCCAGATTTCGCTTGAAATGATCGAATAATGAGTGTTTGCTGTTCGACAGCGGATTTCCCGAATTCATAAAATCGAACACGTACTCGGCATCTCGGATAACATCGACATTTGGTCCGGTGTATTTGTAAGCAGGTTTGCTTATGTTCACATCATTTATGTTGTACTTTTTAATCAGCCCTATGCTGGTCAGTACATTGGCAATGTCGTATAGACGACGAATTTTAGCTTTTAAATAGAAATAAAATTTTATATGAAAAAATACTTTTATTTTTAAAATTAAAAAAAATTAATTCTCAATCACTTTTAAATTTTCCGAGTTCTGTTGTGTCACTTTTTGTGTCGCCGAGAAGAACTCGGGCTGCAAAGTTAATGCTCACCAGACCGTCTTCTGAAGTCAGAAAAAGCATCAAAAATTTCTGTGACATTATTCCAAGAGACTTTTCTTCACGAGATACTAAAAAAATATTAGGAAAAAAAATTTTTTTACAAGTAAAATTACTGCTTATTGTCTGAGTGGTGGCATCACGCATATCACTAAAAGACAGTTTGGCTGATGGAGCATAATTTGTGTCAAAGCAAACATTGAGAGCTTGTTTTTGGTCCTGATAGAGATCGATTGAATTCTCTAGTTGCGATGCCATTAGAGCTTTAGTGTACTCGAGAAAACTACTTTTGACTGACAGAGTCTTCAGTTTGGACAAGGTATGTGGAATATGAGAAAAGCCGTGCCAAAGGTACTGGTTTTTGCAAAACCTGGACAAAATTTCCACACTCTCGAGCACATTGACAATGTCGTAGATTCTACGACGTTCGACCTCTGGATGAAAAATGAATTAAATTTGAAAGAAAAAATCTAGTAGGATTTTACCAAGCAGTTGAGCCATGTGATCTAGACATATAATGATGCGCTGGTGAGGCTCTACTCGGACCGGGTAGAAAGACAAAAACTTTTGACATAATAAACTCAGGGACTTTTCTCTACGAGTGTTTTGCATTTTCGATAAAATAAAACTGATAAATTTTTTCCGCTGAAAATTTATCAATTTATAAAGGAGCGAAAATATTTGATTTTTAAATTTTTTTTCAACGAACAAATTTGTCTCTCTAATTAGACCAAGGCCGTACTTTCACGGCCAAATTAAATTAATTTTACATCTTAGCCTTGGACGAATCTAAAATCAGATCATGATCATTTTAAAGTCTAATTAAAACTCCAGCATTTCTAAATAGTCCGTATTAATCAAATTAATCGTTGAACAAAAGAAAAAACTTATTTTTTTTTTAATTATTTTTTATTATGTGTATTAATATTATGAAAAAAGATAATCAAAGTTTTAATTTATTTCAATCTAATTAAATTTAAATTCGAAAAAATTAGGTTTTATAGCTTTATAATTTAATTAAAAATAAAAATAAATTAAAAATAATATATACTTTTTTCTTAATTTAAGAAAAGTGGTCAAAAGAGCATTTAACTATCATGAAAAACACACAGAGAATATATTTAAAAAAATAACTTTATTTAAGGTTTAACCCCAATGTTTAGCTATTGTGAAATTGGGAAAAAATACAAAAAAAATTACTTTAAAAAGTAAATCACAAAACTTTATGCATCTATCTACTTCAGACCATGTCGACATATTTCAAAGTGCATTTGGTTGAAACATATCGAAATTTAAGTTTCAAAGGATGCACTAATTGATGCAACGATGCAG
Organism: Brachionus manjavacas; assembly: GCA_019054805.1. Classification (NCBI taxonomy): domain Eukaryota; kingdom Metazoa; phylum Rotifera; class Eurotatoria; order Ploima; family Brachionidae; genus Brachionus; species Brachionus manjavacas. Next base: position 567,061 of record JAHQIY010000032.1, on the reverse strand, counting down.
ATTTGTTACATTTTATGGAACAAATTAAATAAATTAATTGAATTTAATAAATTAAATTAAAAAAAAAAATATTTTCATTTTAGAAAATATCAAACAATTATCACAAAACAACTAATACCAGACACTTACAACATGTTTTGATTTTGATTGTGAAATTTTTTTTAAGTAATGTCAAAAGTTTGAACTTTTTAAATCCCAGAAACAAATGCATTTGATGAAATCATTCAGTAGTGTGGCAATTATAGAATTTTTTTAACATTTTTAATTGAAAATAGAAAAAAAATAGAAAACTCAAATTCTCGATATCACTTTCATTATCTGTTCCTTCATATTTCTGATTTGGTACTGGATCAATAATTTAAAATTCTGGTTCAACATTTTAGAGTGTTGTATACTTGATAATTTCTCTTGGACAGTACTTGGTGAAAAATTATTTTTTAAAAAAAAATTTGGTTAATTTTTAGGCTTAAATTCAAATAAAGAAAATAAAATTTTTTAAAATTTTCAAAGCCTTAGCTCTTCAAATAAAAACAAAGCGCCAAAAATGACGGGTTCAAAAATCATCCGATTGATCCGTCCACCAGTCCAAGGTTTAAGATTTTTACGATTTTTTTTGATTTACGAAATTTTTATTTTATTTAAAAATTTTAATAAATTGCTTTATAGTTTATAAAACTATAAAACAATTTATTATATTGAAATTGTTTTATAGTTTTTTACAATAAAACACTATATTGTAATTAACTATATAGTGTTTTATATAGTTAATTATAAAACACTATATAGTTTTATAATTAACTACTATATAGTTAATATAATTATTTATTAATTATATATTAATTAATATTATTTAATTAATAATATTAATTAAATAATTAATTAATATTATTTAATTAATAATATTAATTAAATAATTAATTAATATTTTATTTATCGTTTTTTATTTATTAATAATAAAAATTAATAAATAATTAATTTTTATTATTATTAATTTAAAATAATTAATTAATAAAAAATTAATTATTTTTATTTATAATTAAATAAATAAATAATTAATTTATTTATTTAATTTATTTTAATTTATTATAAATTAAATAAATAAATTAATTATTTATTTAATTTATAATAATTTATATTATTTATTATAAATTAAATAAATAATTAATTTATTTATTTAATTAAATAAATAAATTAATTAATTTATTTATTTAATTAATTTATTTAATTAATTTATTTAATTAAATAAATTAATTAAATTTTATTTATTTAATTTTTTTTATTAAATAAATAAAATTTGAAGCGAGTATGATAAAAATTTATCAAAAGTAGGCCTAAGAAAACGGACTTTTAAATTATACTAAAAAATGTTTAAAAAAATATAAATTTTTTTTTATTTTTAAATCCTTTAAACTTATAAATTGAAATTTAAAAAAATTAAAATTTGTGAGAACGCATAGTGGCATTCCGATTTTTATTCTTTACAGCTAAAAAAAAACATCGAGTTCTTAAACCACTAAAGGAGCGAAAAATACGCCAAAACTTTTAAATTTTTTTGAAATTTGAATCACGTTTCCACAACTTTTTATTGAATTCAAAAGTTAATTTATATCATTTAAAAATAACACGGATTTAGCTAAAACATAGAAATATTCATAGCCTTTAGTATTTCTTTTCCGCTAATTTTTTTGCCATTTTTTACTAGCTAATATTATTAAATTTGTGTTTTTATATGATTTTTTATTTTAGATGATTAAAGAAAAGATTTTTCATGAATGATTTTTGTTTTTCATTGAATCAATTAAAAAGAAATTGTGGGAAATTCGAAAAAAGGAAAAAACATAAACAATCATTTTCATCTAAGTAAGATTCATTGATATCTTTTTGAAAAAAGTATCCTCTAATTTGAATTAAAGAAACTCTAAAAAGCTTTTTAAATTTTTTTTTAATTCCCTCAAAATTATGTGTAATATAAAATTGTACTTTTAAATAAAAAAGAATAATCTTGATTATTTTTTTAGATGATTCTGATTGTCAATATTTTTTTGTTATAATTACAAAAAGCAAAAAAAAGAAATTGGATCATCTTGTCATTACTTAACTTGATTTTGAACTTTGAAATTTGATCATTCGATGTATTGATTTTTTGGATTATATTAGATTTTTGTTTGAATAGCCTCGGTAATAAATCCGAATAAATATCAGCTTTTAATCTAAATGAATATTTGCTTGTTCTCGATTAGAATTTTTAGATTCCAGCAAAGATAAAAATTTTTTTCAATAAAATTTTCCACAAGGAAAAATAATAAAGTTTCTTATTTTACTGCTCAATTAGCCAAAAAGGCTTTAATTTTTAAATTATATTAATCAGACTTGCGCAAAAGTAAAACAAAAGTCATTTGAAATCCTTTTAAGTCAAGTCGTTTGAATTTTTTTTTTCTTAAAAAAGTCTTTTGACTTAACTTTTGATATTAATAAATTAAACATGCATTTAATTCGGATCAAAGAAAATACAAAAAGAATATATTTTATTTTAAATATTTTTAAATTATATTTAAATTTTTTAGAATTAGAAGAAACAATATTTTTATAAAAAGATCAAGTTTTCTTATAATGAAAAAGTATTAGAAAATTTAAGTAGAATTAAGAAAAAAAATTATTTCTAATTTAGTTTGAATAGAAAACCCTAAAATTTAAAAATAGGATTTAAGATGCTGAATCCCGGAAAACAAAAAAATGATTATTTATGGTAAAAAATTACAAAATATCAAAATTTAGGGATCTTTATTCGGAACCATGGACACCCTTATTGATCTCAAGCTTTTTTACGAATGTCTAATTTAATTTTTTAATTTATATTTTTTTAATTATTAAATTTTTTTTTTAAGAATTAATTAAATTTTGCTCGAATTTATTTGTCGGATATTAAGTAACAATAAAGTGTGAAATTTTATCTTTTATCTGATTAAAGGACATTTAAAAGTTGATTTTTTTACGGATTTATGTCAGGGTATTTTAAAATTGAAAATTTTATTTCAAAAAGAATTTTCATCCGAATGAATCAAAAAAAGAATGTAATTTTTGTATAAATAAATTTTTCGGAGGCTATCCAGATTATTAATGATTATTCTTTAATATGTTTGTGTGTATTTCCGCTCGTAACAACAGGAAATTTGCTAAAAAAATTTATCTGTATTAGCTTAACGCGTCTCTCTCAGAGCCGTTTGCGTTCCAATTTGTTTATTACCATCAATAATTTTTCTTAATTTGTTTATGTTTATTTTTTTTATTTTATTTTCAATTTATTTTATATTATATTGTATTTTTTTACAAATGAATATTTTTTTATTAAATAGGATTTTTTTAATTAAATTAATTGAATTCTTATTTATTTAATATATTTTCTTCTAGATGTGATAATTTTAAAAAAGATAATTTTTTAAACTTTAGGGATAATTTCTTATTAATTAGAATAAAGAGAATAGATTTAATTTAAAAAGGACAATCAGAACTTTTTTGATTAAAAAAAATATTAAAAAATTTTCTTTAAAATAAATAAATAAATTATGTTTTATAAAGTATCCCTTAAATATATTTAATTCCAGTTTGTATTCAAATGGACTAATTTTGAAAATGTTTTATCAAAATTTTTAAACCTGCCAAATTTATTGTATCTTAATATTTTTCCATAATTTAAATCTAATAAAAGGCTGTCCTTTAAAAATATTTAAGGATTAATAAAAAATAAGTAAACAAATTAGGAAAATTAGAGATCTCGTTTTAGTTAATCTAAATGAATCTCAGCCAAATCAATCCATTTAATCCATTTGATTCAAGCGCAAAGTTCTTAAAGCAGTCCATCTACAAAGTTTTATTCAGGCAAGTGAAGATTTATTTTAATCTCTTTATCTAGATCGAAATTAGTTCAATAAAAACAGATTTAGATTGCATGAAAACCATGCATCGTACTAAGATATGGAAAAATGCTAACAAAAAAGACTAGATTTTTTATCGTCCTGAAATAAATATAAAACTTTAATTTAAAAATTTTGTTTAAATATTTTTTTTAGCATAATAATTTTAAGTTGTCGAATACATTTTAAAAGATTAATAATGACTTAAAATTAGATGATTTATATTGATCTGTAAGTATTTTTAATTTAAAAATTAGCAGGGCTCAAAAAATATTTATTTTATCGATGAGATCATATTTTCTTGTCTTTTTTTTTAAAAATTTAAAAGAATCATCAGTGAAAATGTCAAAAGTAATAATATAATTAATTACATTGTCACTTTTTTATTAATTTGTCTTGTTTTTTATATTTTAATTTATTGTAATTAATAATTTTGCTATTTTATCCTGAATGACTGGCCAGAAAAGCTGCTTCTTTTCGGAAAGATCCGATTTATAAGATTGATTAAGATAAATAATTAAATGAAATGATTATAAAAAATTTAATAAATTTGCTTAAGTTTTATGGAATTGAAATGAACTCCACTAAGCGGAAAATTAGATTTTTTATTAAAAATTTTGTTTCAACTTAATAAAAGATTCATTTAAATTCAAGTTAAGCTGTATTAGAGACTAGTTGAACGTAATCTAAGAATAAATATTGTTTTTTCTTTTTCTTATTTTAGTTTTTCTTAAAATTTAGAAAAAAAATTAACCATGGAAGAGACTGTCTATAATGAATAATTTTTATCATTTTTAATCAAGGAATTTTTCTGAGACGATAAAACGCGATTTTCACTGTAATTGAGGAACAAATAATTTTTTTTAACAAATAAAGTTTTGGTAAAGATCTTGGTCCTTTACAAACTTGTAAAATTAAGTTTCCATCTAAATCTGTTTTGTTGAATTTAAAATTTTAAAGATATTGTTGTTTGGACTTTGTTTTTTAATGGATTTAATTTTTGAAATTATTTGAAATTTATAAAATATTTGTAAATTTTGAAAGTTAAGATTAATTAAAAAAATATGAATTAATTTAAATCTTGCTCATATTTTTAATTTACAAATTTAATTTTTCTATTTGACAACAATAATTTGAACTATTCGTGAAGAAATTTCAGCTGCAGAATTTTGGTGAGGAAAATTTATATTTTTTTTTAATTAATATTAATTTTTTCTTTTTTGCTAGGAAACTTTTTTTTCTAGTTTTCATTTAACATTTAGTCGTCCTTATCAAGCATTGAAAAAAATTAAATAGTTTAAAAAAATGTTTAATTTTTAGCTAATTTTTGCAAATTAATCCCAGGTCGCTTTTTCGGCATTTTGAAGTTTGTGATCAATTTTTGATGCTCAAAATGATTATTCTGAGTTTTAATTATGAAATGAATTGTTATTTCTTAATATAATTAATGCAAAGGTTCATTTGTGGATGTAACAATTTTTGTTAAATCTAAAGGTAACCTCTGCAATAACAAAACGCACATTGCAGAGTGCACACCATCTAAAGGATGCTTTTTTTAATTGAATAATTTTTTGCAGAATTTTGCAGAATTATGCAGAATATAGCTTAAAATTTAACAAAGTATGTTAAATTCAAAAATGTACTTCTGCATTAATTCTATTAAGAAATAATAATTTATTTCATAGTTATAAATAAGTATGATCATTTTGAGCATCAAATATTGATCATAAACTTGAAAGTGCCGCTTTTTCGCGTATTTACTCGATTTAAAAAATAAAAAGTTGATAATTTTATCAAAAAAATCACATGAGTTTGAAACACTTGAAGCACTTTAAATTTTTAATTCTCATGATATATTTTGTTATTATTGTATTATTTAAATTTTATATTTTTCTTCTAAAAAAGTTATTACTGTAAAATTATTGTTTTTATATTATGGATTTCACTAATTTCGCTAAAATTTATAAGATCAGCGACTCAATTAGAAATTTACACATTTTTTTTCTAAAGATTTAACTTTTTGAAAAATTATTCAACTAAAAACAATTTAAAAAATTTATTTCTTATTACATTTATTAGGACAAGTCCAGTATGTTCTCTTCGTCATTTTACTTCCAAATTTTTCGCATGATTTTGTAATTTTTATCACAATTTTAAAATTTTTTCAAAGTAAATTTCCTAGATAATTTTTTTTCTAACAAATTTTGTAATAAGCTGTAAGAAAGACACAAATTTTATTAATTAAAATTGGTTTACCATAGGCTCAATTTTATTTATTTATTTACTTACTTATTTCGGTAGAATTAGGCCAGTCACGACAATAAAAAATTGAAAATAATTTTATGTGAATAAAACAAATGTTTGGATTTTATATTTAATTAAAATAGAAAGAAAAAAGGTTCTTTATTCTGTGAAATAAAACTGGTTCTTTTATTCTGGGAATAGAACAAAATTCTTTTGTTCAATGAAGCACGAATTCTCACGTAAATAAATCAATCTAACTGATGTTCACACATTTTTCGAGTCCAATTAATTGTGACATATTTTACCAGTTTTAAATATCCTTGAAAAAAAAATAATCAACAGCTTCAAAAATTCCACTCAAACTCTCAATTGCGTATTTGATTGATAAACATGCTTTCTTAGCTCTTGTCGAGTGCTCTAAATGAAAAAAAATTGTTGTTAATTAAATTCTAATTCTAATTTTTCGTGATCCGACCAAACGGACCTCATAAGGTAGAATTAAATCATCTCAAGCATGAATAATAAGGCTTTGAATTGTATTTCTAAATAAATAAGCTCAGAGGGCTTCATAAAAATTGTATTTTTGACTTTAATTAGAATAATGTCTACAAAGACTGAGGAGAGCAAAGTAGAGCTGAAAAAACCCAGTCTGTTCTCTAACTATATAGTCCGTGATCTGACCCTGTGGTTCATTTTTATGTTCATCTTGCCAATCATCTTGTTTGCCATATACATGCTCAGCAAGCAATCGGCAGACATGGAAGGTCCTAAGACTCACAAATGGTTCAACAAGCCCTTACAGAAGGTTGAACTTAAAAATTCAAACGCAATTTGCAATGATGGTTCTCCAGCCAGCTACTACATTCGCTCAACCGGGTCCAAAGTTTGGGTTGTGCTTTTGGAAGGCGGCTATTTTTGCTATGACCAAGCGTCATGTTCCCAGCGCTATCTAAATTCCTTCAATTTAACTTCATCTAGAATGAATAAAAATTTTAAATTTTCAAACGGGATTCTGTCTTCGGACCCAAGTGAAAACCCCAGATGGTCAAACATCAATATGATGTAAGAAAAAAATTATTCTAAAATTTTTTTTATTTTTTTTATGTTTTAAAAGAGAAATTCCGTATTGTTCCAGTGATTTATGGACAGGTAGAAAAAAATCTGATGAATTTAGTTTTATGGGCTATGAGATAGTGTCAGCTGTTTTTGACGATTTGATCAAAAAGACAAGTATTGCACAGTCGCGATTGGTAATGTTGGCTGGTGTTAGTGCAGGTGGAATTGGTGCTCTGATGAATGCGGAAAGAATACAAAAAATGTTTAGTCTACATGCACCAAAGACAAAGCTAAAATTGGTGATAGATTCTGCATGGCAATTGGACCTACCCTATTCATATTTATGCACTGGTAATAAATGTCTAATGAATGAGTTTTTTGACAACGCAATCAAATATTGGAATGCTGGAATACCGGATGAATGTGTTAGAAAAGAAAATGGGTCCATGTGGAATTGTTTTTTGCCAAAAAAAATCCTAAATTTCATCGAAATGCCTGTTTTTGTGATTCAGTCCAAATTTGATGAAACCCAATTATTAGAGCAATTTAACCATGTGAATTCAACATCAAATAGAATAGCTGAAACATTCAGATTCATGGACAAAAAGTTGAGAGAAAATGTAAGAGATGTGGATTCGTACTATGTGCCATCTTGTATTAGTCACATTACTCTAACTAGCAAAGACTGGACTGCTTTAAAAGTTAATGATGTAAAAATGAGTGATGCTTTGTTCGAATGGGCTTTTGAGGATAAAACACCGAAGCTCTACGATTCATGCAAATGGCCGGACTGCCAAGGCACTTGTCCTTCAATCAAGCATCCGGGGTCTAGCCAACACATCAATCCATTCGAGTATCTAGCTTATCTTGGCTTGGTTGATCGAAATAAAATTGCACACAAATACAAGCTTAGTAGGAATTATTTAAAAAATTTTAATTATTTTAAATTAATGAAATTAATAATGGAATAATTTTTTTGTCATGTCTATTACCGTGTGTTCTAAATAAATATTTCCTTTTTTAATTTTTATTTTTGAAAAAAATTCAAAAGCTCAATGTTTGAATTTGAATAGATCAATTTTTAAAAAGCACATTTTAAAAATTAATATCCCCATACATTATTCTAATTTTCCTACCATATTGAAAAAATTCAAAAAAAACTAGAACTAAAAACTTAAAATTTATTCAAAACATAAAATTTTTACTTATCTTTACTTTTGGGCTGTAAGAAAGCTATGGCTTTCGCATCTTTGAATAATAATAATAATTAAAGATTAAAATGAGTTTTTTTAATTTTTAAATCTACCTAACACGAAAAGGATGCTTTATTAAAATTATTTATTTTAATTCAAAGATTAATTGCAATATCTAAAGATAAACTCTTTGAATTGATTATCAACTTATGAATGACATTATTTTTTTATGCAGTCTATCCTCGGTCTAACGAACAAGTTGAGCGGAAATTTCGGTATTCTTTAAATCGAAATTGCCATTTAAAACTAATGGGGTAAAAAATTTTAAAAAAAAATTTGGAAAAAAACAAAAATTAATTTTTTTCAAAAAAATCAGTATTAAATGGTTGTATGGTAAAGCTACTTTAAATTATAAAATTTTCAGTATTAAACAATAAATTAATTATCATTTTTTTTCGGTTCAAAAAAATCATTTCATTTCATTTCATTTATTCTATCGATTGCTTATTTAGAGCTAATTACTCGTTTATTTGCATCTTGATGCTCTTCGATTTGTATATTTTTGAAGTGGCTATTTTTTGTTCAGAATGTTTTTTTATAATTTTTATCTTGACTTCAAGAAAGATACATTTTCTCTTTTTGCAGACTTGCTTTTCATTCATTTTTATCAATTAGAATTTTTAGATAAATAATAATTAGTTATTTGCTAGGATTAATTTAATATTTTTTTATTATGAAGGTGTCAATTAATGAATGTTATTTACTAATTCGTTATATTTATTTAAATTGAATTAACCTCCTATTAGGAGAAGTAAATGTAAAAATTTTAAATTTGAAAAATTAAAGAAGATTAAATACAGATAAAAATACATGTAAAAAAAACATAAATTTTAAACATTTAAAATCAAAATGATTTAGTTAATTCTTGGAGAAGAAGAAAATATTTTCTATTATTTATATTGTTTAAACATAAATTAATAGAGTCAGTTAGTCCATCTTTTAGTTTAAATTGTAATTTAAGATTCCTTTTTAAGTAAAAGTTATTCGAATCGACTCCATTGTGTAATTGCTACCTTACCATGTCCTCTTTTTTTTACTGAAGCCTCAACTATGTATACATGTGTCACATGTAACGGCCTAATTCAATATGTCTTTTTAACTTTCTTAACATTTTTTTTAGCTTTTTTACTTTATTTTTATTTGGTTTTATTTTACAAGAATTAAACCCATTGAATTTAGTAAAACTTTGCTTATTTTAGAATAAAGATAAGTCTCTTGAATACAATTAATCATGGCTAAAATTATTTGTTTAATAGTAAAAATAAATATTTAATTTTTCAAAAAAATTCTTTATTCTTTATTCAAATTCTTTATCAATTATTTAATTTCATTATTGATAATTTTTTATAGTTTTTAGTAAAATCCTTTTTATCAGATTATAAAAATAGCTGTTTAAAGTAAAGAATATCATCGACTTCAGTGAAGAACATTTTTTAAAAATTAAAATAAAAATTAGCAATTAATTCTTATTTAATTTTATATTAATTTTTATTTCAATTTGTCCATGGGACTTAAACTTTAATTAAATAAAAAATTAATTAAATACTTAAATATGGGCTCAAACAATGCTCATTTATTTAAGTAACGTCTGTTTGTGTAGTTGCATTGTATTCTGTAATCATTAGAGACAAAAGTAGAATTCTAAAGTTGCAAATTTTAATGAATTAATGAATTTTTTTGTCAGATGTAAAATTTTGTATTTTTGTTAAAATTAAAATTCGTTAAAAAATGTTCTTCACTGAAGTCAATGATATTCTTTTCTTTAAACAGCTATTTTTATAATCTAATAAAATGTTTGTTGCCAATCTTAGTATTGATTCTATTGATTCCAATAATATATTTCTCTTTTTATTTTTACGAAATTGGACGAAAATTTATAGAAATAAATATAAATCTACAGCAAACAATTCAAAATAGGTACAAATTGAAGTTTAAATGAATAATTAATAGATTAAAATCTGTTATACTTCATATTATACAAAAATTGAATCTCCTTAATGTACAATTTCTTAATATTACCTTTTTCAAATTATCAAAATGTTTTAATAGATAACAATTTCTAACAAATTTTTCTTATTCTTTTAGAATTTTACTACATTGCCAGAATTGCCGCTAAATAAAATAAATAAATAAATTTTTTAAACAACTAAAAAATAAAACTGATTTGAAAATCATCATATAAAGGATAAAAAAAAATATTTAATTTATTTTAAATGCGTTTTTTGTCTTTATTTTCTTTTTTTTGGAACTTTAAAATTTATTTCTCCTAAAAAGGAGATTAATTTAATTAACTTAATACAATTAGTAAATTGAAGAAAAGAAAAAAAAATTCTAAATTTAAGTTTTCTTACTAGAAATGGGGTTTATACAGACACTTAATTTAATTTTTCAATACAGTAATAAAACAATTAATTTAATAATAAAAAAAAATTCTCTTTTTTTATTTTCATTATTCCGTCAGCGGAGCAACGGCTAAAACCTTGAAAATATAAAATTATTTAATTGATCAAAGATTTTAAAAAATACTGAATGTAATGACAAAATTAGTGAAACACAGTACAAAATGTTCGACAAGTCTGAATAATATTAATATTTTTTAAATGTTTATAATTTAAATTTTATTTTATTTTTAGCTATTTTGATAACGGACTCATGTTGCAGGGTTTTATTTTATTTAACTTTTTATAAAGTTTAAAGAGCTAAAATAAAATTTCTAAAACTCTTTGTCATTTAAATTTGGAAAATTTTGCTGTCGGCCATTTTGGTCAGGAATTAAATGTCAAAGAAACACGATTCATTTTTTAAATTGATTTTATTTTAATTTAAATTTTAAATTAATTTAATTAATTTTAAATAACAATAATAAAATTAAGAAAAAAAAATTATTTTAGTTGTAAAGTCAGTAAAGAGAAGCAAAAAGAAAGGAGACAAAAAAAGAAGCCCGTGGAGACTAGTCAAGACGAGCCCGAGAGCGAAAAGCAGACCTCTTTAAAATAAATAAACCTTAGACGTAAATGGTCTCGTCCGGGCCTCTCCACCACATTTTGTACACACATTAGCAATCAATTAAACTCAAAGCTTAAATTAGAATGATCCACGTTCTTTTTTCGTTTCCTAACCCAACCATTTTCAGTAAAAAGTAAAAATAAAAAAACTTCCCGTTTTATAAAAATTTCATCAAAATGAACCAAAAGAAAAGAAAACAAAATCCAAAAATCAAATAAATCTCTAATATATTTCACAATTTCCTAGATGCTCAAAATTTCCATAATCCGGAACGAGTCCGTCCGAACCAAAAAACTCAAAAAAAATTAAAAAAAAAAGAAGCATATTAAAAAAAAGTCTCTGTGACGAGAAAATAAATTAGTTTTTAAGCTAAACTTGTTAAAATATAAATAATACAAATAAATTAGTCGAAACAATGCGGCAGCGCCGATTTCCAATAGACACCAATGTCTATGCACTCGGGTGCCCTTCTGTTTCACTCTTCAAAACAATTACCAATTTTTTTTTCTCTCTCTCTCTCTCTCTCACAAACAAAACAGAAAAACAAAAATTTCCCCACTAGAGAAATTTATAATTCCAAAAACAATTCTTTGTAATTTGACTCAATAAAAACAAAAAAAAAAAGAAGAAAAAAACAGAAAAAAATTCAAACAAAACTGGACTATGAGGCTGCATTCACCAAATAATGTAGTTTGTCTTTTGTGCGAGGGCGTGCTGGGGTTGAGCGAGGCCCGCTAGGCTGAAAAAGGTGCTGTTCTCGAATGGACTGATGCTGGAAGTGGACGAAAAAGCACTGGAGGTGGAGGACACGCTGGAGCGGGCGCGCACACACTCCACTTTGGGCGAGATGACTTGGCGCGCGAAAAGCTCGTTGAGCGACGAGTTGCTCGAGGTGGTGGACGAGGGCGACGCGTTCAACGACGCGTTCGAGTCGAACAGATCGGGCAGCTGGCTCCTTTCTTCATGACAGTCGAATTTGGGCGCTGCCGCGTCCAGCTCGTTCTTGATGTTGAGCAAAAGCGAGCCGGTCAGCTGCAGAGTGTCGGAGTGCTGCTTTTTTCGGCTGACCGATGACAGTCCGTTGGCCAGGTCGACACTCTCGCTCAGCTCGTGGATAAAGTGACACCGCGGTCCGTACGGACAAAAGCCCTTGGAGTGGAATGTCTTGCAGAAGTCGGTCTTGTACTTGGGGTGACGTTTGACGTCTTTGAGTTCCTCGGCGCCGTGCGCAAACTGGCACTTGTCGCCGTACTTGCACTGGCCGTTTTCGCTGTACTGTCGGCACAGCTCTGTCTTGTAGCGGCTGTAGCTGGTTTGTTTGGCCGCGCTCTGGAGCGTGCTCAGCTGTGCGCCGAACAAGTTGTTGCTCAGCAGCGGGTTCAGCAGCATTTGGTTGAGTTTGAGAGACTTGTCAAAATCGGCCAAGGACAATAGCGGCATTGTGGATATCACCGGTGGACAAAAAATTTCTAAATTTAAGCTTAACACACAAAATAAAATTAATAGTCGTGTTCAGAATAGAAACAAAAAAGAAAGAGTACCAATCTTTAGTTAGAAGTTAGATGCGTGTTTAGCTCAGTGTTAGTTTTTTCTTTCTCTTTTTGGTTTGCTTGCTAAGAAGCGCATCGTGCAGCTTGGTATAGTGTAACAGTTTTTAACAATTTGGCTCGTGTGACTCAGCTCTCGATGAATCTTCACCTCGTGAGCGGACCACAAAAGCTCGTCGATCACTAGGACTTCGGCCAAATGCGAGTAAAGTTAATGCACATCTAGATTTTTTAGTCTAATACTCTCTAGTCCTTATTTTTTGTTCAAATATTTGATATTCTCAAACTAGCTGAGAGTGACTTTTTGTATGCTCAAGCAATTCAATTCAAGTTTACAATGAAGTCTAGTTTTTTTATTTATTTTTTTTTAAATTCAAAATTAAATTCAAAATAAAATTTTTTTTTTCTCAAATTTTAATTAAAAATTCAATTGAATAGTGGGGCTTTTAAGACCTTTTGAATAATGATGGGCAATTGGAACCTGATGGACTATGGTCATCAAATTTTTTGGTTAACTTTTTTTGTTGAATTCAGCATTTAAATGATATTTCAAGAGGAAAAAATTCTTACTTTTTCTGTTTATGTTCCGCTTGTTGTTTTTTAAAATTTACGAAAATAAATTAAGTTACTAAACCACTAAAGAAGCAAAAATGACGGAAAAAATCTAAATTTTTTGGAATTATTATTTTTATAATAATCTTATGGATAAAAAAACATTTTACTTTTTTTGCCTGCTGTTTTTTCTGTACTTTATCAGAATATTATTAATTCGGGCATGTTCCTTTTTGGGGAGGATGAAGTTGAAAGCAATTTTTCATAGCAGAGCAATTTTGTTCGAAACTTTCAAAATGAATATTGGTATAAACATTAATTAGCAAATTTTGTTAAATTTAAAATGGATTTTTAAATTTTAACTTATTATATTTAACAAATTTTTATTTTTAATATTCAAATATTTCATTAAGTTATCATATTTAAATCGGTTCTAAGTTCCAGATAAAAATTGCTCCCAACTTACTTGACTAATATTGCTTACAGTCTGATTAATCCAGACTTCACGCATAAGCGTAGCAATTATCATTATTATTATTATTATTAACTTCACTCTCTCTCCTTTGCAGTTTTTGCACTTTATGGTAATTTAATCATTATATTAAAAATTAAACGGTGTCTGGTTGAAGGTTATTAGTTAAAATTAAAGATTAAAATATTGATCAATTAATATCTTTTTTTTTTAATTATCAAAAAGTACAGAAAGTACAGAAAGGATTTTTACTTTTTAATATTCTCATTGTCTTTACCTCACCTGATAGACAAAGGTCATCAAATATTTGGTCAAAGATTTTTTCATTTATTCCTGATTTTTTTTAAATTCAGCAATTAAATAATATTTCAGAGAGAAAATTTATTATTTTTTTTCTGCTTTTTAATTCTTCAAAAAACATTTTAAAATAATTTGATGGTGTTTTTGTTGCAAAGTTTTGCATAGTTTTTACAGACTTTAAAATTGCTTTAAATATTAATATCTAGTATAGCTTCCTGCAGAATAGGTTTAGAACTGCTATTGTTGCTGTTATTTAAATTCTGCAAAACATTTTATATTTTTGTGATGTTTTTTTCGAATTGCAGACAGGATAATTTTATTTGGCGTTCAAATTTTACAGTTGAATTTTTAATTTTATTAAACTCTTTTTAAACTGACTGAAAAAAATTGTTTATATTTTTAAAAAAATTTCATTAAAAAAAGCTGTTTTTAAAATGAATATGTTTTTTGTTAGGAGATTATTATTTTATTTAGTGTATAATTTAATTCATTAAAAGTAGATAAAAAATAAATAAAAATATATAAACATTTTTGCAGAATATATTTATTTTTTTAGAGGAGATAATTAATTAAAAAATAAAAAAATAAAAAACAAAAAAAAATACAAATAAAGTAATTAACACTTATTTTCTTACTCTTTTTGACAATTTCTCGTTTCATTGCTTGATTTTTTTGGTCTTCTGCGTTTACGTTTCTCAGAAACTTGAATATTATTTTCGACTTGATCTTGAACTGCTACTGAACTTGAAGCCAAAACAAGTGGATTTTGATTAGAAACATTAACGATTGAGTTATTTACATTTTGAATCGTTCTTGCAACCTCTTGTAGAACTTCGTGTTGATTTAGATTGCCTGTTAATCGGAACAATTGAATTTCTTACTAATGCTGATCTTGCCTTTTTTTAAACCTCATTTTGCATTACATTCGATTGCTAAGTATAAACCCGTAAATTTGTTCAGGTTTAAAAGGTGCGAAATTCCGATTGTGTGCTTACATTTGAAATTTTTTTGCCAATAATGACATGAACAAGCGCACGATTCCCAATTCTCAGAATCGATTTTAACTGCAATGAATTTACTACTCCATTCCACCAACTCGTAAAAATCTTGCCAACCGTCTATTTTGTCCAAAACTCTTTACACTGAGCCTTTGTAATATCGGACGTTGATTGGGAATTTGTACACATGTAGAACTGTGTATCCTTGACTATTCGCTTTCTCAATTTGACACGATTGTAACCTTAAATGATAAATATCTACTTCACAAATTAATTATCTACATTTGAAAATAATTATCAATTTTAGTTTATATTTATCTCCTACAAAAATAATTTTTCCACATATTTTTATCTCCTTTTTATAAATGAAATTATACACTAAAAAAAATAATTATCTCCTAACGAAAAACTAAGCCTTTTTAAAATTATTTTTTTAACTAAATGTTCATTTACTTTTGTATTTTAGTGATCATTACGATTTTTCTTCTTAATTCAAAAATTAAGATCTAGAACATAAAAAAAAATTAAACAAAAACTAATAACTTTTAAAAGTTATTAATAAGAAGTCTTTTAAATTTTAATTTAAATTTTTTTTCACTCTTCCTTTTTTTAAATTCTCCAGAATATCATGAAATTTTTTTATATTGATGTTTTATTTGAACCTCTAAAAAGATAATTTTTATAATGATCTGGCCAAAAAATTTCATATCGTTTTTTAAATAAAAACATATTACTATTGGGGTATTGGATTTTTAATTAGAAAATTGGGTTTTCCAAAAATAATTCTATTTGAAAAAAATAAGAACTTTTTGTTCTCATAAAATAATATTGGCTTTAATATTTTTTACAAAAATTAAGTAATTTTTTTATCAATTGAGCAAATTTAATTTTTTAATCTATATTTATTTGTTTATTTGTATCAAAATTAATCTCCATTGTGGAGAGGAAAAATTAAAGTTCACAAAAATAAGAAATCAAAATAGAAATATAAAAAATTTAAGAATAAAAATAAAATAAAAGATCAAAAGACCAAAAAAAAATTTATATTATTTTTTCAAAACATATTTTTCAAAAACTGCAAAATTAAGAACTGTGAATTAAGAATTATCTTATTCTTGGAATTTTTTAATTCCTCTATGGAAAATCAAAGTAACTAAATGTCTAAACTAATTACTACTACGTAATTATTAATTAATACTCCACAATGCATCTGTTATTTAAAAATAAACAAATTCTTTGAAAAAGTTTTTCAATTAAAATTCTTGAGCGGCTATAAATATACATACAATAATTATGATTTATCAGGCTAAAGTGATAACTAAAAATTCTAGATTAAAAATTTTTGATTTTTGATTCTAAATGAAACAAAAAACGAAATTAAATAATAAATAATCATAAATTATTTTTTAGCTCAATTTTTTAAGCAGAAAAAGAAACTTTTCAAGTATTGTTAATTTTTGTTAGATATTTGGAATTTGGTAATTAAAAAGATCTGTTCTCAAAATTTTATGGTTAATTCGATATTTGCCGAGTTAACTTTCTGAGACCCTGAGAAATGAACCACTCTGTGTGAAACAATTTTATAAAATGTAAAAATTTTTGACTTTCAGAACTTTTTCCATGGATTAAAATTATTTGATCAAAAAAGTGGAAATTATGCACATTTTATTTATAGATTAAGCCAAAATATTTTTTAAAAAATTATAAATTAAAATTTATCTAAAAATTTTTGAATTTTTAAAAACTATTGCGAGTTTAGACTAGCGCGATTCTTATCAACTTTTTTGAACCCGCGTTTGACCTTCATTAACTTGGGAATCTTGTACAGGTAACTGACATAGAATTTTTCAACTGTGTTCAATTTAAGTGTTGTCCTGTTTGTCTTTAACCAGTCCTTAAACGCCTGAAACTCCTCCTTGAGCCCATTGCATTTGCTTTCAAATTTGTTTTTCGAGGTGCAGTATAGGGTTCCGTAATGGACTAGGCTCGCGGTTTGTATGCTCAGCTCGATCAAGCGTTGACGAGTTTCACTTAGCTCCTGGTTGCTTTTGTACATTTCCAGTTCATTGCGGAAGCGTAGCAAGTTGGACCTAAGACCAGGGTCGGTCTCAAGTATTTCAAAAAAGCGGAGCAAAAAGCGCAAAAATTGGGCATCTTCGTCCGGCGACGCTCTAAGCAGGGTCTCTATATCCAGCTTGAACCGAGAGCCTATTTCCACATAGTCCTTGTTGTAGTACTTTGGCTGAATAAAGCACAAATTGCTACATAGCACATCCATTCTAGTTGTCAATAAATATTTAAGCTTGGAGATAGAATATTTTTTGAATACGCCTTGTATCCAAGAGCCCAATTAATCCTTGCGCCAAATCGAGCACACTAATTTTCTCATTTAAAGGAAACATGCTTTTTCAAAGACTTGTTTATCAAATAAAAAGTATGAAAAGCTATTGACATTTATTCCAAATGTTAAAAGCTTTAATCAAAATTTCAACCAAGCAAATAATTAAATTTAAAGCTTTTTTACTAAAGAAATCAATAATCACTTATCGTCGTTTTCAATGAGCTCATCGCCAACTCGTTACATCAACAAAATGAAATATCTCAAGTTAGTATTCATTATAAATTAATAGCATATTTTTAGGGTTTTTTTTTCCTTCTGCATATTTAAATTCAAGCTTTAATAAACAACTAGTTGAGATTTTAGATAGAAGAAAAAAATGGCTCTCTTTTTCCCAAATTTTCGGGCATCATTTAAACGAGTGTCTAAAAAGACAGCCAGTCAAGACTGTTTGACCAGTCCTGTTCTAAAGCATATCAGGTTTTAGTGTTTCTTAAAATTGTTAAAAATTAAAAAAATAAAATTTTTTCAGTCAAAAAGAAGCGCAGGGCATCGATGAAGAGCTTTTCAACGAGTACAAATTTAGCTTGGATCAGCTGATGGAACTTGCTGGATACAGCTGTGCAACGGCCATTGCCAATGTATTTTTTTTTCTAATTTTTCACATTATCTACTGATTTCCAAGGCCTATCCAAAAAATGCTTCGACTATGAAAATTCTGATCTGTTGTGGACCGGGAAACAATGGTGGCGATGGTCTTGTTTGTGCCAGGCATCTTAAATTATTTGTAAGTTTTTAATTAGAATTGTGACACTCCTCAAATGCCATTAGCTCTAAGTATGCTATAAAAATTATTTTCAAGAGATTTTTAAACAAAGTCAAAAGTAAATTAAAAATCTAGGATTTTTTAATTAAATGCAATGCTAACAATTATGAATATAAATATAAAAAAAAGCTGCAATCTATTTTTATTTGATTTTATAAACAAAGTTGTTAATTATTATTGTTGAAAAACTCATAAATTGACTTGAGATTTAAGGCTGAAGATTTTTTCTGCTATCGAGTACCAATTTCTTGTATTCCTCTGACAATTTATATTAATTAAATTCTATCAAGTAAATTTACACATAAATATCAACGATTGTATGTTTTAATTTAGTATAAACTCATTTTGAAACTAATTATTTGAGACATATTTTGGCTACTTTATAAAATTTACACAAGATTGAAGAATAAAAAGAGCTCTCTAACAATTAAATAATAATAATAATGATAATAAAAAAAATCGAGAGATTAATTAAGGAACTTCAATGAAAGTTACAGAGACGAAACTGAGGTACAAGACGAATACGAGAGATTACACAGATTGATGAGTTAAGTAGATTTAAAGTAATTCAAAAAATATGTAATTAATTAGAAATAAATAAAAAATAAATTAAATAATGGTACAATAGTATAAACAACTAAAAAGAGATGAGTAATTGCATAAAGGTACAACTGGTTAAGAAAAAAGAATTTATAGAGACATTACAGATATTACATAAGATTATAAAGAACATTACAGGTAAAGAAAAAGATAAATAGAAAATAATTTTCAGAAAATATAGTTACAAATTCAAATATAGATAGAAAATTTCGAATACATTGTTACAGGATTGTATACAGAGAAAGGTGAGACGTCAACCAGTTATGAAGTACAAATGTTTTTGATTACTGTCTTTCAAATTTAATGTTTCAATTCAATTAAATGTTTTTTCTTGGGTTAAATGAATTTTGTTTAAATAATTGATTTCTTTTCCAGAAACCATGATTGCACTCTAAATATCCATATTTTACTAATTTTCCTAGATGCTTTTGGAAATGTAAAAAAATCAAATTAATTCTTCAAATTTATTTTGTTCAATAGAAAATTATCTATAAAATACAAGGTACCTTCATTATGGAAAAAATTTTGACGATTTGTATTTATTTAATTTTTATTTTATTTCAAATAATGTGTCTTTTAAAAAAATTCCATCTGAATAAAATTGGCGCTGAGAAAATGAGTAAAATTGAAAAAAAATATTTACCTTTTTTTTTAATTTTTTATTTAAAGATTAAAAATGCTCAAAAAAATTTCGCACTTTTTTACTTAAAATAAATATTTTCATGGGTCAAAAAACAAAAAATAAAACGTCAATAAGATTTAATTAAACTAATAGAACTTTTACATCTTTTTATAATCTGAAGAAGCTCGATACAGATAAAAATTAATTAAAAAAAAATTTTAAAAATTTATTGAGGCTTTTTTTATATTCTTTTGAATTTTTTCCTAAAGGATCATCAGTTCGCTTAGATAAATAATTTAATTTATTTGATCAATTAAGATTAAATTAAGATTAAATCGAATTTGAACATTCTAAACTAGCTGCAGGTTAAGTTTTAGATAATCCATTTTTTCCCAAATTAAAATTTGCAATAAATTTAATAAAAAATTAATTTATTCAATTAATTTAATTAATAGACATAATTATTTACTCAAGGGTTACAAGCCGACAATTTTCTACCCAAAACGGACAGACAAGCGAATTTTTACTCATTTGGTAACACAATGTGAAAAAATGAATATTCCCTTCTTGGATTGTTTGCCAACAGAGAGCAAGCTAATTGACTTTAATTTTAATATCATAGTTGATGCCATCTTTGGTTTTAGCTTTTCAGGTAAAAAATAATTTAAGACAATGTGTCATGACTTTAAATCTATTTAAGGTCAACTTCGAGCTCCATTTATTGACATACTGGAAAAACTAAAACTTGCCAAAATTCCAATCGCTAGCATTGACGTTCCATCTGGTTGGGATGTGGAGCATGGAAACCTTGATGGTTTACAACCAGAATTTCTTATTTCACTCACTGCTCCAAAGATGTGCGCTAAATATTTTAAAGGCAAGTTTCATTATCTTGGCGGTCGGTTTGTGCCTGAGACTTTGGCTGAAAAATATGAGCTTAATTTGCCAGAGTACCACGGAACCGACCCTTTTGTCTTATTGAAACATGATAGCAACGAAAAAGTGGTCGATTAAGTTTTAAGAATTAGTTCAGATATTTTTTAGTTTTTTTTTTTAGTGTTATGATTAATACTTTTGTAGTTTCGAAGTCTTCTAAACTTTATCAGCCATCTTATTTTAAAAAATAAAAATTTAAAAGATTTTTTTTTATTCAATCAAGCTTAAAATATCAATTTTTTGAATTAGTCTGTATCTAAATAATCTTAAATACAATTTTAAGCAATTAAATTTAATTTAGAAATTTAGTTTTCAAATTTTTATTTTTGATTTATTAAAATAATTGTTAAAATTTTTTTGTTCTAAATTAAAAGTTTAGTTTCTATGCTATAGATTATTTTTTTTGTAAATTCAATCTAATAAAATGTAATCTTCTGAATTTTTATTTTCTCTTCGAAAATGTCTGACTAGGTCCTTGTGTAAGGGTACGAGGTTGAGTAAGACAAATGATTGAATGTAGGCCTTTTGACAAACAATTAATAGGCAAGGTATTAAATAATGGATAAATAGATCCATTTATCAGTCTTTCTAGTCATTTTATTTCTGATTTTTTTTTGTACGGTCTTAACCGTTGATGCTTTAAGAGTTGGTGCAATTATTTTTCTCAATTTTAGCGAAAACATTTCTTGGAAATTCTGACAAAAAAATCATTTTTCATAAGAAATTGATTTTTTTTCCAAAAATTGGCGCCTATTGTAAAAGCAGTAATCTTTTAGCTAATAAAATGTTGTAATCCTATTTAAGATCTCTAGAACCCTTCAATCACTTAATTTGAGAAATGGCAAAGTCAAACAAAAAATGCGAAATTTAAATAAAAATGATTCTAGCTCATACATGATCTGGGTAGTAATTTCCACCGACTTATTCAAAAATTAAAATTTTTGATTTCCATCAACATGACTTTTATTCAGAATTTATTTTATTTTTTTTTAAATATAGTAAAAAATTTAAAATTTTTTTTTAAATGAATAATTTAAATAATTTAAATGTTAATTCTAGTTTTTCCAAAAAATTAGTCTCTTTTGTCAATTTTTAAGTGAATTTCCAAGTGAGTGACGTAAAACAGCTAAATTTTCACTTTTAAATTTTTCCTTTCTAAATCATTCTAAATCTTTTTAATAACCTTTTCCAGTTTTGAAATTTTATGAAGTTAACAACTTTTCTATTCACACAAAAAGTTGCAATAGAAAAGTGGTGAGCGCGGGTAATAAGTCCTTTTATGTAAAATATTTAAAAATTTATTCTTAATAAATTATTAAAAAAAAAAAATTATTTAAATTCTAATTCCGCCCGCAAACATTAGGACGGTTTCTTAGACCGCCAGTTTAAATTTAAACGGTTACAAACTGGTCAAAAAGTAGCCCGCTACTTTAAACTCTTCCACAAATTAATTTTCAAGTTTGATCAACAGGCTTGTGCCTTGTCATTAAAGAACCTGTGATTAATAATTGACTGGATAGTGGATGTTTTTTCAAATAGCTAGCAGAGAGTTTTTTTAGGTTCATCAATGTCTAAATGGTTTGAAGTTACTGGAGGAGTCCCACAAGGGTCAGTCTTAGGACCGCTTCTTTTTTTGATATAAATTAATGATCTTTCAATTGTTGCAAAAAATAAATGTGAAAAATATGATGATGATACCAAAATATTATCAATTGTTTAAGATGTAAAAGACAACATTTTACTTCAAAAAGATATAGATCATATTTCAAGCTAGTCTCTCAGTTGGCTTCTTGATTTAAAGATCGAAAAATGTCTTGTAATGCATATTGGTTCAAAAAATCCAAAATATGATTATACGATTTTTAATAAATATGGAACTATAAAACTATCTACAACGGATCTAGAAAAGGATTCAGGTTTCTATATTCAGGAAGACCTTAAATGGACAAACCAAGTCTGGTATTGTACAAATCGTGCAAACCGAATGCTAGGAATGATAGCAAAGAATTTCAGATATTTAAATACAGGATCTTTGAGAATGCTATTTACACCGCTTGTACGACCACACTTAGAGTTTGCATTAAGCTCTTGGTGCCAATATTTAGAAAAAGAAATCGTTCAACTTGAAAAAGTTCAGAAAAGAGCAACAAGAATCATTCCTTTCTTTCGAAACTACGAATATGACAACAGACTTGAGTTGTTAGAGTTAACTGACCTAAAAGTAAGAAGAATGAGGGGTGAATTAATTCAGATCTATAAAATCATTAATGGGTATGAAAGTGTAAAACTTATTAATGGAATTAGCCTTTCTCCAAATCAAGTATACAATTTAAGAAAATACACAAATGCATGGTTAGATAAGATGTCAATGCATCGTTATCATTTTCTGACAAATCGTGTGGTTAAAATTTGGAATAGCCTGTCTGAAGAAATAGTTAATTCTAAAACCAAAGATTTTTTTTAAAACTAAACTGGATATATGGCTTAAAAATAAATATTATTTACTGCTATGGCTTGTAAAAGGTTAACCCTTTCAGGATCGCAATATTTTAAATTAAATTTTTTATAATACCAAAAATTTTTGGTATCAAATAAGTGTATTAAAAAATAAACTTTTATTTCTACAAATTTTGCTAAATCAAATACAAAATCAAGACAGACATTTAGAGTAAAATAAAAATGCGAAAAATAAAAAATAAAATTGAGTTTTTTTTTGGCGACAAATTTGGTTTAAAAGACCCATAGAAACAGAAATGAATTGTTTTTGTTAATAAGTTAATTGTCTCTTTTTTTCTTAGTAAAACAATGACGCGAAAAGAAAACTTGCTCCTATTTTTTATCTTGATATGGCCAAGTCAAGTTACCGGCAAGAAATGGAATGAAAGTTCTTTTGAGCAAGCATTTCCAATCCAATGGGAATACATGAATCGAAATGTTGGAAAAGATTGGAAATTCCAGTTTTCTGATTCCGAAAACTGTATAACCGTATGCGAAAATTCGTTTTTTACCTATTTCTCTAAATGCTTTTTCTATCTTCAATCGAACCAAGAAGTAAAACTAGAAAAAGAAATTTGCAGAGAAAGTAAATACAGCTATCTAAGAGTCTTGATCCTTACCAACAATAGCATTAGAACTTTGACCTGCAAACTTTCTCATTTCTTAGTCTACATTGATTTAAGTCACAACAGGATCCACAAGTTAGACTACGATTTATTCTATCACATGAATTCACTTAGCTATCTGGACTTGAGTGGCAATCGCTTGAAAATAATTGATTTAATATTCAATTTAAATAAATTCAAAGAAGACTGGACCTTTAATTTGAGCCTAGCGAACAACAAGCTGTACAAAATGGATCTTTTAATTTATCCTTTTGAGAGAGAACTCTCAATTAACATTTCCAATACTGATACAGAAGTTTGGCCCAATTTTGTCAACAAAAAAGCTGTAGTTTATCTAGATTCTTTTAATTTTACCATGGAAGGCGCTCGAGTTCTTATTGACCGAAGATTTAATTTAAGCTGGGGCGCGATCAACCTAGCAAGAACCGAAAATTTGGTATTTGACCAAAGCAATACGAGCTTAGCCGTACATGCATCCTACCGAAAAATTAAGCGCATGACAGAGCTAAATTTGAGTAAAAACCACTTAAAATTTCTACAAAAAACTGATGTGTCAATGTATCCGGCGGGAATTACAAAAATAAATCTAAGTGGTAATTTGATTCAATACATAGATCCGAATTTTTTCGACGGCTGTCCCAAAATGCATTCACTGGACCTAAGCAACAACAGGTTCTTCTCTGTTAGAAATTTTGAACTTCGAATTTTGTCTCTTCATGTTCTCGATCTGAGATTAAACAAAATGCGTTTACTGGAGCATTTAGTGCTGAAATCCAGCAAGGACCTGGACAATTTGAGCATCTATCTGGATTACAACAAATTGACCAAGATACCAGTCATAAAGTGTCATGTAAAAACGATAGAACTGATATCGTTTACTTGGCAATCAGCAAGCGATTTTGACACATTTTACATGAATTTTAATGGAATAAAAAGCACTCAGCGGAATCCGCTCATAAATAGACTTGATTTGTCCCATAACAAGCACCTCAAGAAAGTGTACGATGAAATTTTTTGCTTTTTAGGACAGAATGGCTGGAACAATTTAAAAATAAATTATATTGATCTGAGAGGAACTCAACTTGACATGCAAGAAATCGAGTGCTTGAAGCAGCTTCAAATAGGAAATCAATTGGATCCTGTTCTTCTTTATGATCAGTCTGCTTACGTACACAACGAGTCTGAATGCAAGTACAGCGAAAATACAGATTGTGAATTGCATGCCAAAAGAGTTGAGCAGCTCATGATGGCCACAAGTAACAAGAAAAGCATTTTAGACATAATTTTGACTTGCTTGATAATTGCTGATTTTATACTATCTGTCATATTGATTAAAATTTTGTGTCTATCCTGAGCAATAATCACCGAAAATGGTCGAAATGGCTTTGGATAACTTTTCACAACACTTTTTAAGAAATTTTTATAAAGTTTTTATGGACAAAAAAACATTATTTGTTTATTGTGTACTAAATATAAGGGAATTATAGGGGATCTTTTCATACTAGCATTCAATTAAAATAGCATGTTAAACAATCTAGATTAGCTCAGTACTAATACAATACTATTTACTAATTTTTACTAGATTTTTTTAAATTTATTTAATGAAATCAGGTCTATTTATACTAAATAATTAACAAAAAAATAAGAGCTTGTTTAAAGTACCCAACATTTTATTTTAATATCAAAACATTTTAAAATTTCGGTAACTTACTCAGCTGAAACAATTTTTTTTAATTTAAGCAGCATCGTCTCAGTTTGTTTTGTTCAATTCTCATTGTGTCAATTAATTCATTAATCAAAGAATCAGTATTAAGCAAAATTGACAAAATTGAGCTTTTTAAAATTTGATGATGAAACAACATGAAACAAAATTTGTTTCACTAAATGCAACAAAAAAAATTTATTTTTATTAACAGGAAAATATTAATGATAAAACAAAATATCAATTTTTTAGAATTTATTTATTTTTGGTCTCTATGATCTATTCAGATCAGAATTTTTTTTTGCATTTTGTAAATTTATTTTATTTAATAAATATTAAAATTCTGTCATCGTTACAATTGTAAAAATCTTTTTTTCATTACTAAGTTAACATACAATTAATTTATTGGGAAACATTTATTAAAATTTTTTCTTAAATTAAATGAAACATTTTTTGTTTCACCTTTTAAAAATTACAGAAAAATCTGTAGTTCAAAAGCCATATTTTTTTTAAGAATTTAAAATTTTGTTTTGAAATTTTTGTATGAAAATTCACAATGCCGCAAACTAGAAAAAAAAATTGTGAATCTCGTCGAGAGGGTAGAGTTCCGAAAGCATGGAAAACTTCGAGCATTGCTATGATTCAAAAAAAGACCTCTACTTCACAAGATCTTTTAAATTCCAGACCAATTAGTTTAACGAGTTGTTTAGGAAAGTCACTGGGACGAAAAATCTTTTCAAGATTAGACAATTTTTTAGAACAAAATGCAGCTCTTATCCAGGAGCAATCTGGATTTAGGAAACTCCGGCGAACATCAGATAATCTTTTCTTTTTAATTCCAAAAAAATTGTGGAATCATTTAATCGAAAAAAAATAAAATTTTGAAAAATCGGATTTCTTTTTAATTTAGAGTAGTTAATTTTTTATGCAAAATCTTAATGATTGTGCTATCAATTTTAATCATCCCATCAGTTGCAGTCCAAGGGATAATTTTTCCGATCTTTCTATCTTTCCTTAGCAAAAGGTCCAATTAACCATGTGACCCAATCTATTCCAAAAAATCTGACTTTTTTTTTCACAATTGAACAATTTAAAATAATTTGAGAACATAAATTTCTGAATTAACAAGAAAAAAATCTTCAATCTAAACTATCAAACCCTCGTTCGATAGTGCTGCACCACAAGTTAAAACACGCCTTTGTACCATGCACCAAAGTTCATCTCGCTCATGCTATAATATTGTTAACTTTGAGCGCATGATCTAATACGCGTAATCACGCGTTTGGATCCGCATCAAACACCGAAAGCCTTAGTTTAATGCGTCACCATGGCTCGATTTTAAAGTAAAAAATAAAAAATAATTTTTTGAATTATGCATTTGGTGCAGCATCAGAGGTCAAGAAATAAAAAATATTAAAAAATTCATTTTTTATATTTTTCGATTAAAAAAATAATAAAATTCATGTTCTGCTGCGGCATTATTTTTATAAAAATTTAATAAAAAGACTGTAAAAATTAAAAAGAATAATAAATCAATTCTATTAAGAAAAAATAACTAATTTAACTGTTGTTTTTTTGTTTTTAAACCTTTTGGTCGACCCCTTCTTCTTCGGTTTCTTGGTCTACGAAAGTTGGCATAACTGGAATTTGACTTACAATATGAAAAGTTGATGGAACATTCTGGCTAAAAATTGAAATCGGGCTTTCACATTGGATGGACCTACCTCCCCCATTACCTGTGCTGAACCAAATGCATAACTCAGAAAATATTTTTTTTTTTTTACTTTAAAATCGAGTCCTGGTCACGCATTAAACTAAGGCTTTCGGTGTTTGATGCAGACCTATAGCCTTGTTACGCTCTTAGATCATGCACTCAAAAAGTATTATAGCATGGGCGAGATGTACTTTGGTGCATGGTCCAAAGGCGTGTTTAAACTTGTGGTGCAGCATAATCGAACGAGGGAATACGGTATTTATTAATTTGTATATTTTTGATAAAATTTTTTGATATAAAACTTAGAAGCCTTAAATTTCTGGCTCAAATGCTTCCGAATTAATCGAAAGCTTTATTTCCTTGAATTATCTTCGTAATTATAGGCAAAAATTGCCCTGTTTAGTTTTATTAGTTTAAAATTTTTTGCATTAATTTTCTTTAAAATCATACTTTAAACAAATAAATAAACTAAAAACAAATTTCTTCTAAGCAAAGATTATTTTTATTAATAAAAATGATAGATAGATGCTAAGGTAGTTTAAGCAACTATACAAGAAATGAAAATAATTAAATTTTATAAGAATAATCAGGATTTGCTCGATGCAGCAGAATCAGAACTAGTATGAGTGGGGATGATTGAATTAGTTGAATTATTTATGATACTTCGATCGAATATTTTGAACTTGTTCGCCGATCCACGATACTTTATCTCAAGTGTATCTATACTCCAGCTAGATAACACAATCAATTTAGATTGCGTAAAATTCTAAGAAAAAAACTCACTTGGGATCAGAATCTTGGCGCGAAGCATATACGAAAAATTCCGCCATCTTTTTGTCGCCCTTAACCAGTATTTTTATCTTTAAGAAATTTAAAAACTAAGAGTTCATTTAACATTAGAAAACTTACCTTAGCTGATTTTTCCTGTACATCATTAAAGCTGTCTGACTCGTCAAATTTTTCCACTTTTATGCGTCCACCTAGCGTATCCACAGCCGGCTTGTAACCATTCAGCAATTCAATAGAATCCGTATAGTAATTTTGTTTGCTTATCTTGGCTATTTAGTGCATGAAAACCGGATTTTTATAATAAAATGTGATACTTACATGAGCCATAATTCATTTTGTACAGGAAGTATCCGCCGCCGAACAGCGCACCCGAGGCAATGTACATTTTGAGTAATTTTTGCATTTTTTTTCCAAAAAATTAAAATTTATCTAAAATAAGTTAACTTTTTGAAATTTTATAATTTTATTAAAAAATTAATTATGACAAAAAATCAGGAAATAAATCTTTCGTTTGTAAGGTGAATGCTATTTTTTTGTTTAAGTTTAAATTTTGGATATTAAGTTGGATAAAAATATGAATTTTTAATTTTTTTTTAATTTTAATAAAAAATTTTTGTATTCGATTGAATTTTGGGTGATCATTTAGAGCAAAGTTCGATAATAAATCTAACTTTTGTCATACATTTTTTATTTAAATTTAATTTGTTTTCAAAAACTTTTATTAACATTTTCGACTTAAATGGTCTTCTTGAGAATCTGATTATAACTGAAAGATTTTTAATCATTATAGAGATAAAAGAGGTCTATCATTTTTAAATAAAAAAGTAAAAAATTACTAATTTATTGTTTTTAGTTTTATAAATTTAATAAAATTTGACATTTTTTACAAAAATCACATATTTTGTTTGATTAAAATTATAGATCAAAATAAAGAATAGCAGCGTGCTTGAGGCCAATCATCCATCAATTATAAAATAAAAAAACGTGTGTTCAAAAAGGAACAAATAAATTATTTTAGTAATTTAAAAAAATTGAGGTATTTATTGACTGATAGAAACAGTTATCAAAATAATTTATCAAGGTATACACAAATGAGATCGTTCGATCAAATCGAGATCGGCGCACAACAATTTTATATTTGTTAAATTTTATTCTGATTATTTAATAACAATCAATTTTTATAAGTAATAAGACTTATTAAATTTTTTATTTTAAAATTTAAATTCTTGTGATGTTTGAAATTTAATTTGCAATTTTAATTAAATTTCAAAAATAGTCTGTTAGCAATAATTGCTTACTATTCGTGTGGTTAAATGATCACTCTTTTAACAAATTTAGCACCTTTTTAGTTTTTTTTTTCAAATATTTATTAAGATTGTAATTTTTGACTTCTTGCAATTTCCCAAAACACAAGACTAAATTTAATTTTAACTGGAATCTGATCTTTTAATTTTTTTTAATAGCTAATTTTATTTTAAATCAAAAGAGTTAAAATTTAAAAAAAAATGCTTTTAACAAAAACCAAAAGTGTGATTTTTATTTAATTAAGCGAACAAAAAACATCTTTTTAAAAAAGATTAGAGATCTTCTTATATCCTTATAAAATTATCAATTTAAATAGGAGCAAAAACAAGTATTTTATAGCAGTTAGGTTGTCATCAATTTGGTACAAGAAGGAAGAAGGGTGATGCAACGCTTCTGGTCAAATCATTATTGTTATTTTATTTCAATTAGTGCCTAATGAAAGATGTTTATTTGAAAAAAAAATAAGAAAAAGATTTTTCACAGATAAAATTAAGTAAATGTTTAATCCTTTTATTTTTTAAAGTTTTTTCGTTTTCAAAAAATAGTAAAAAAAAATAAATTGTTTTTAATCTGAAATAGCATCAACAATTTTGGATCCAGTCAACTTTAAAGGTCAATAAACAGCATCTTAGTTTCTCGATCTGCAATTAATTTCTGATCATAATATTTACTTTTAAATTTGGTAAACGCTCAAAAATGAGAAATATTTTTGATCAAAAAAAAATTCTGAAATTTCAGTGTTTGATGCGGATTTTGAAATTTTCTTTTAGTAATCAAGATTTTTTATTAGAAATTTCAAATATTGTTGAAATGTGAATTTAATTTAAGTTATAACTTTGTATGACACAAAATTAATGTGATAATTTTTTTACTAGAAAAAAATTGAACCAAAATTTAAGCCTATATTTGACTAGAAATTTAGATTTTATTTCTAATCTCTTTTAAACATATTAAAATTCTTGAATTATTATCAAACATACAACAGCAAAAAATGACTAAGACAATTTTATTAAAAAAATAATTTCTAAAACATTAATTATTTTTATTCTTAAAAAAATTTTCCAAAAATTAAATGTTTAAATAGTCAAGTTTAGAAAGTCTTTGATTAGAATTAAAAAAAAAATGATCAATGTTCGAACCAATGGCCAAAAATAGACATAAAAAACAATTTGTCAATAATCAATGCAAATATGGAATAGATAAATTTTCATAAAGAGAAAGAAGGAAAAATGTTTTTTTTCAAATTTTCCTTATTTTAGCCCTAAATTCAATAATATTAACTTTCTAAATATCTTAATAGTTTTGGCTTATACTTAGTTGTAGGAGTAGAAATTTGCTGCGTGGAAACCGACAAGCTGGAACGTGGGCCAGAGCCCCAAAAACACGCCCAACTGTAGCAGCCAGAGTACCTGTAATGTTATGAGCCTCTGAGCCTGGGCATCATAACTTTTGATTTTTGAATTCTTGAAACGCCATTAACCAAGCTTTTTCCTATTCTCATCTTCTCTAAGCCATAAATCCAATCTTGCTTTGAAAATATTGAGACTACTAGCGCTTACTATACTGTCCGGCAGCTGATTCCAAATTGTGGATACCCTGTTAGTAAAAAAGTGCATTCTTGCACTGACCGACGAGTGAAAGTCGTTAATTTCACGTGAAGTGAAACTTTGTGACCTTACCCGTCTTTTATTACCTCTTGTCGAGGCCGCAGGAACATCTTGAATGACGCTTGATTTAAGATACGGTCTTTGATACCAGTCAATACGCTCGAGCTCATTCAATGACTTGAAAAATTGAATTAAATCACCTCTTTTGCGTCTGAGATCAAGTGTGGTGATCGAAATTTTGTTTAAACGATCGTTGTATTTAAGATTTCTATTAGTGTTAGGTATTTTCGATACTTCTATTCCACATTTAGAAAATGATTGTTTTTCATTGTTGGTCTTGCTGTTAAAAAATCATTTTAGTCATTTTTTAAATTCTGGAAAATTTTTTTAGATTTTTAACATTATTTCTACCGAATTTCAGCAAAGCCAATTTTTTTTTAAAGAAATTAATAAAAATTAGCATAAATTTTAAATAAAAAAAATAAAAAATAGAGAATAATAAATCAGAATGATTAATGACTATTAAAATAAAAAACTAAATAAAAGATAAATACGAGCTGAGGATTTATTTCTAAGACACTGGGTAACATAAAATTAATATACACATGTTCAAACACAGTGGTAGTTATTGATAAAATTCTTGTTGGGCTCACACAAACAAGAGTTTTCAATGCACCTCAGATCACCCTGGCACACATAGATCTGCTCATTTGTCTGATAGAAAAGATTGACATCTAGCTGATGCTGACTCAGGTTCATAGTGTTGCAGTAGGAATTGAAGGGAACTTTCCATTCAGAGTTCTTGACGCAGGTAAAAAATGCCTTTTCAGAGCGCAAAGCACACCCCAGGCAGCCCATCCGGCATGATGATCCATTAAATTGCATTATGGGCGCGAATGATTTATTCGAGCATAGATGATCGGCATATTCATTATCAGCGAGCCATATTCTGAATTCAGATCGATTTGGATGGAGCTCATAAAAATCAATCTCTTTCTTAAGCACGTCAAACTCGTTCTTGTGCAATAAATGATTAATGGAAGAGAACGGTGTAGTAGAGCAAATTTTTAAGCTAGATGAGTAGTTTGCTTCAATTTGTTCGAAATTGTAGCATTTCTTATGACGTAGAATCCAATTTACCGGTTTTTGGTTAAGATGCGAAGAGCAATAGTATAGAAGATCGGGCAAATTTTGAGAGATAAAACTTCTGGAATACATATCCTTCAAAGTAAGCTCGCTGTTTAACCCATTAGTAAGCGATATAAACACCCAAATAAGCCTCAGATACATTTTGAATATAGAATTAATTTTAAGAAGATTTATGCTTGTATATTTGGTTATGTAACATTTTCTGAGAGAATGTTTTTCTAAACACTTTTTTCTCTTGGCATAAAATTAATCAATTTTTATTTTTTTTGCATCTCATTTTAAAGTCAAAATTGAATTTAATTAATTGATTTTAAATGTTAGGTTTTTTTCCAATCGAGCTCAGTTAAATTTATTGATCTAAGACTGGCATAATTATTTTCATGTTTTGATTAGCTTAGGCGGTTGATTGAAAAATCTAGTTTTATCAAGGCACAATTAGGATTTTTTTCAAATTTGTATTTTTTAAATAAAAATTATTTGAAAAATTTTTCTATTTTGCTTGTTATTTTAGAGAAATTGGCTAAATTATTTTCGGTTGATTAATTCTGATATTGAGCCTTTGGTCTGTGGTAAATTTTTGCTTTAAACCATCTAATGGAATCTTTGATTGAAAGCAAAAATCATGAACATAATTTTTTATTTGTTTAGACAATTAAAAGCGTTAATCCTCAGGTAGTGAGAGTATGCCTTAAATTTAGCACACACTCTCTCAGAATAGACTAAGATAAAACGAACCTGAAAATCTTGAAAAGCTATCAGGTTTAGTCAATCATTGGGAAAGTTTCTATCGCACAAAAATCAGAAGGTTTAAAATTTTTATTTTGGAGAAAAACAAGTTAATCTGCTTTTATCTTTATTTTTCGAAGATTATACATTTTTCACGAGAATTTTTGCTCTTAAAAGAATAAATAAAAAAAAGAAATTTTAATAAATATTTTTAACAAGATAAAAAAAAAAGCTAATAATTCCGGTAATCTATTATAAATCTCAATTTAAAAAGCAAATATTGAATTAGGTAAATTTTGATTTTTTTTTATTTCGAATCAAATGGTTAATTGTTCAATATATGAAAAATCGAATATTTTCCATTTTCACAGTCAATTTTTAAAATTATTTCTTTCATGTATTCAACTTACTTATTTTTTATCATCAGGGAATCTTTATATCAAATTAATTTTTTACTCGGTTGCATTTTTATTAGAATTTTTTTAAAATCAATTTTTTATTTTATAGATCCAAAATATACACTGATAAAATGAGTTTAAATATCTAAATGAAAAATTCTGTTTTTCTAAGAAATGATCTGTTTTATCGTAAAAATTTACTTAGTGTTCTATGAAAAAAAATCAAAATTTTTAAAAACAAGACTGTAATTTATAGATAAAAAATTAATTTTAAATCGAATAATTTGTTTGGATTTTAGAAAAAAGATGTGAAAATTTTAACCCTTTTTTTTAAATATGACAAAATTTTTGGAAAATCTTTATTTATTTAAAATTGGAATATACAATTTTACGTTGTTTCATCTTCTAAGTCATAGTTAAATTAAAACTTGAAATCCAGAAAATAAATAAAAATTTTATTTTAAAGATCTAAAATTTAATATTCTTAAATCAAAATAAAAAATTTCGATCAAAACTAGATTTTATTTTAGAATTTTTTGAATATTAGTAGATATCTAATGGTAAAAAAATTAAATAAAACAATGCAGTGTGATCATTTATTAAATAATCTAAATTTTAGTAAAATTAATAACCTTTATTTATTTCGAAAAATTTTTCTTTAAATAAAATATATGATTAATGAAATTTCTCAATTGTATAAAAGTTAAATTAATAGAATTTAATGAAATTTTCAATGATATCAGGGTTAAAGATTATTTTTCACAAATTAATGCCTTAATTATTTTTTAATTATACCTAAGTTATATTTAGCGTGATATTTTTTAAAAACTTGGAAGCTTAAGAATAAAATATTATCAAAAGAACTGAGATAGTAAAATTAATTTGTTCTGGATTAGATTAAGTGACTTTTTATTTTTTGAAACCTATGTGTTCATTTGATATTTTTTGAAATTTTGGATTTTGATTAAAGCTTTGACTGTGATCACAAAACGCGAAAAAGCATTTGACGAATATAAAAAATTACCTATAGAATTAAAGATAATTCTCCCAGGTTTCCTTTTTGCTGGTTTATTTAAATCAACTGCCTCATCCTCAACTTTCCTTTTTTCTGGAGTTCACAACCTCTTTTTCCTTTACCCTCATTTTCAGCACTCGCTTGGGGGTCCACAACATCAATTTGTGGCTCAACAAAATCCATCTGAGGCTCAATCACATTTATTTTTGCTTTCTATACATCAACATGTTTCTGAACAACATCGGGTTTGTTCACAAAATTTGACGAAAACTGCTAGGTGACTTTTTTTTCCTGGCCCAGGCCTAAGTACAAATTTTGTTAGCTTTTCATCACCTAGAGAGAAAAAATAATAGCAAAACTATTCTGGAATTTTTTTATACTATAGTTGCAAATGTTATACTTAACAAAAAATAGATAAATTTATGCCACATTTTATTTTCTTATCCTATTAAGTTTTTCTTTATTCCTTTTTATTCATTAAAAACCATCGTCCATCACAAAACTATGTTTACCCGATCCTTCATTAGGAGCAAAATAATGATGCTAAAGCATAGTTTTAACAATTTAAAATAATTTTAAATAAAAAAATGGCTTAATTAACCATTTTATTATTAAGAAATGATCTGTTTTTTTAAAGTTAACTTAGCGTTCCATAAACAAAAATGAAAAGCTATTCAGAATTGAAAAAAACTTAAACCAGAAAACAAATAAAAATAAACAACTTGTCCATAAGGTTAAGGGCTGTAGACTTGGCATACGGAGCTAATTAAAATTAATAGCCTACACACTCTTCTATTTGTTTACTCAAGAGTAGAATTAAAAGTAAATTTAGAGTTAATTATAGACAAAAATTGCTCATATTGTTCATCTTTATTCGAATAGATAGAGTTTATAAGTCTAATATGTTTTATATTTATTGATTAATCAAATTTTAGAATAAATAAATCTCTAATATTTGAAATGTCTCAGGTCAAATCAGACCACTATTAATTAGTAACTATCTAACTTTAGTTTACAAGTTTTTTTAGATATTTAAATTGAATGGGCTGAGTGAAATTGAGGGCAGTAAGTTATTACGAAAATGATTTTGTAAAATGGGAAAAGCAAAAAATTTCAAGTGGAAACCCTACGATGTACAAAGTGAAACTACGAGTTTGTATAGCTATTCCCAATCATCAAAATGTTGTACCAAAGAGAACTTTTTCAAATTTTGTCGAAAATTTATCACCTTTATGATTTCGAGAGTGGGCCTTATGATAGTAATGATAGGTTATGTTCTAGCTGGCGGCCTTATATTTGAAGCAATTGAGTCCGATTTTGAGAACAATGCGCTCGAGTACAGTGAATCCATTCTTGAAGAAATGCTCAGGCGAATTTACAAACAGATTGAAAATAACTCAACCCGAGTAAAAGATGACTCGTTTTACATGTTTCTAAGACATGAAATTAGGTAATTTCATAATTGATTTACATTCATTTTTTTATTCATTTTTTCAGATCTTTTGGAGATTTTTTTACCAATGCTACCCTTAATGGAACTCTCACCGGCTCAATCGAACCACAATGGGATTTTTTCGGATCTGTTTTCTACTGTGTCACTCTAGTTTCGACTATTGGTAAGTAATTTATATTGGCAGAAATAACACATTTTTTGTGGCATTATTAGAAAATTTTATTTATAAATTTTTTGTTAACCAAGAAAAAATTTAAAGTTTAAGCAAAAAAATATTAACCTTATAAATATCTCATTTTAATTCAAGGAGAAGCCCAGAGCTTATAAGTTGTTTAAATTAGTCTGACCATGGACTTATGTACACATTTATTTATTAAGTAATGGAAAATTGGAATTTAGTTAAATTGTATTTAATTAATGATAAATTAAGTATAAGGTATTTATTTAAAGCCTTGGGCCTATATGTATTTTAAGGGGTGGGTTTATATCGTCGAAAAGTAGAGTGCTTATAGGCTTCTACTACTTTAATACTAATGTCATAGTATTCTAATCAAATTTCTTAGGAATTTCTCCAAAAAAATTAAAATATTTACTTTTTAAAAATAAAAATCTAATTTAGAATGTGCTTTTTTGAAAAATAATTCTATTTTTTCTTCTCGTTCAAAATTTCTGATTTTATCTCACTAAGCTTTAAAAAAAAATTATTTGAAAATTTTATAAAGTCTATGACAATTAGACAAAAAAAGTTTATTTTTTCTCAAAGATTTTTTTCTTTGCTGAATTATGTTTATGTAAAATTTCTTATCTAAGATAATGGATCATTAATTTTATTTAAACTGTAGATAAATTATAAAA
The DNA here is from genome assembly GCA_019054805.1 of Brachionus manjavacas. Taxonomy (NCBI): domain Eukaryota; kingdom Metazoa; phylum Rotifera; class Eurotatoria; order Ploima; family Brachionidae; genus Brachionus; species Brachionus manjavacas. Next base: position 530,565 of record JAHQIY010000032.1, on the reverse strand, counting down.
TAAGTAAGAGATTAATGATAGATAAAATTTTCATAAAAATAATAAAAATTTGATCTATTTGACAAAGAATCTAAGACAAACTAGAATCAGGAGAAAAAAAATAGTAAAAATTTAGATATTTAAATTAAAATAAACTTTTTAAAAAAAATTTCAATATTCAATGAAAAAATTGTCTATCTTTAATCATTCATATCCAAATTAATCTTAGTTAAAATTTTTCAAAAATATCAGTACAGTTCATCTAGTGTGAAATCAATGTGAAATTAGTCTTATTTGTTCAGTTGTTTAAAAAACTTTTGCCATCACACAGTTTGAGTTCTACCGTAAGAAACGAGTCAAGCTTTTGATTAATAAAGTAGAGTATTCCAAATTTTCTCATTTTATTTCTTAGAATTATCAAAATATCACCAGAAATTTTTGACAAATCCCACAGATTGCACACTAAATTAAATTAAATTAAGTTTTCTTTTTTTTAAATTTTTTTTGCTAAATTTTTAAAAATTCTGTTTACTTTTTATTTCAATTAAAAAAAAAAACCTTATATTTGCATGCTGAAAGAAAGACATTTGGTTTATATCAAAATTTTAAATATTTTAATTAATTCAAATTTTTATAAGAAAAAATTTTGTTTTATGATGTATGTTAGTGATATTTCTTGAGTAAAATGTTCAAAATTGAGATTTTTAGCCGATTCTAGTCAATAAAGAATTAACGCTTTTACACAGAACTTAAACTTAACTAGCCTCAGTATTTTTTCTTTATGATGCATTTAAAGGTTGGATCCATTAAAATTTTTGCTAAATTTTATCATATTATTTTTGTAATTATTAAGCTTTTAGACAAGATTTATTGAATTAATTTTCTCTTTTGTTATATGCAGAGAATTCTAATTGAAGATCAACAGTTTTCTGGATTTCTCCTTCCCTCAAGGCTGGAAACTTTCATTAAATATCGCTTCTTTGATTAAAAAATTCCAAATTTTGCTAATAGAACCTACAATTTTTTTTATCTAACATCTCAACAAGATGATAGCATAAATTTTTTCTTCTCTAATAGATTTACACTCAGTGAACTGATATCAGATATCTCTAAATTTAAACTGAATTAAATTAATTTTATGTACTCGTTTTAATTTTTTATTGAATTTTTGAATAAAATTTAAAAAAAAAAAGAAATTAAAAAAAAATGCTTATTTTAATATTTGAGAGATTTTCGGTTAATTTTTTAAAGGGCATTATGATTTTCTGTAAATTAATTTTTCAAAAATCAATTAATTTAAAAAAAAAACGTCAATAAATAAGTCGTCAATTAAAAAAACAAAAGTCCATTAATTTTTATTTTATCAATTAAAATTTTATTTATCAATAAAAAAAAAGTTTAATCAGATTAAAAAAAAACAGCATTTATTAGAGAAAAATTTAACAAAAAATTAATTGAGCATTAAAGCACTTGGTCTATTATTTTTTTATTTATTTGTGGTTTATTTTTTTTGGTCATCCGACAGGTCTTGTTTTTCTTAAAGGAACGTCTATAGCTTGGTCTGGATAATCCTCAAACTCGATTATATCTGGAACTAGGTTCATTTTAGATTTTTGAGTGTTGAAAAAAAAGGTTTTAATATAATTCAAAATGAGATTAAAAGTTCCATGTAAATTTTATTTACATTAATATTATTTTTATTGATTCCATAATATAATTAATTGACAATAATTTATTAAATTGACATAAGAATATTCTATTGACAAATCTTCAATTTTATGTATTTCTTTTATTTAAAATTGACTCTTGTTTAATTAATTGATTTTTGAACTATTTTATTGATTTTTGTTTTTTTAATGGACATTCAAATTATCAATTGATTTTTATTTATTTTAATTGACGTTTTGAATAAAATATTAATTGATTTTTGTAAAATTAATTGACAGAAAAACATAGAGCCTTTTTAAAGTGAATTAGAAAAAATTAAATTAAATTAAAAGGATATGGTCACATTTCATGTAAAACAAAATGGGGCAAAATATTCACTATTCTCTACAGCTCGATTGGTATTCCACTAATGATGCTTTTTTTGGCAAACACAGGCTCATCGACTGCAACACTTTTTAAGTTCATATTCAGGAAAATAAACTCGATCAAAAGGGGGTACAGAACTCGCAAGCTGAATCGACTGAACCGTGCGGCGTGGAAAACTTTTGAACTAAATGGCACAGACACAGTCCGAGAAGATGACGAACCCGAGTCCTATGATCAAAATGAAGACTTCTATCACCACAAAGTCAATGCGGAAGCCATTTGCAAACTCGAAAGCGAAAAAAAACCTCCTGAACAGCAGGCAGAGCAGAAAATCTTCAAAAAAGTCAAGCGAAAGGCCAAAAGCTCGATGGTATCGGTGAGTGTCGGTCTTCGGTATGTCGACATCCCGGTCGAGTTCATAAAAACAATAGTCAAGTCAGCTAGCGCGACGGAATCAACAAGCCACACGAGCCTAAATGTGTACAAAGCTGACAGTGTGGAACAAAAAACTCAGGATCCAAAAATTCTGGAAGCAATGAAAAAAATAGACACTCTTATCGAAAGAGAGTCTTCAGTGGACCAGGAAAGTGACAACGAAAATGAAAAGCCAACTTATTCACTAGATAACATCACCTTGCCAAAGGTGAACTCTTTCATGACCGAAAATGAGCTAAACAGCACCGAGAGACTAAACGACAACGAGTATTTGATTTCAAATATATTCAAGTCCAAGTCCAAGGCTAAGCCCTTCAAGTCTTCCTCCCTGAATGAAAAAAAAAACAAAAAAGAAGCGGAAAGACCGAGAAGAATGAGCGTGTCCAAAAGTGAATTGCTGCTTAGTGTTCACAATGGAGCTGAGCGGCAACCCTCGGTGCGGATGACACAAGTAAACGAAACGTCCAGAGCCAAACAGCCAGATTCTAAAAATGACTTGAACTATTCATCGCCATCGCTGATAATCGACTTTGGCAACAGAAACCAGAGCAAATTTAAGCGTCGAACCAATGTTACTAGATCACTGTACGGTCTGGAGCACCGAAGCGCCAAAGGCGTCAAGAAGCCCTATGGAAAATTCAAAATGTCCCAAATACCTATTTATAATACAAAGCAATTGAATCTGATTTATAAACAGTACAGACAAGAGAGGCTGGAGAAGCAAGGCGTTCCAGTTAGCTACACATTGATAATAATGCAGGTGTATTTGATTTGTGGCATGTTGATTTTTAGCTCGTATGAAAAATGGGGAAAATTGGACGCGTTGTATTTTTGTTTTGTGACATTGACCACCATCGGCTTTGGTGATATGATTCCCGGTTCGACTTTGTTAAATAGAAAAGCAAGCAAGAATGGTCTTTATATATCGGCGCTTTACATTTTTGTTGGTTTAATATTGATCGCCATGTGCATCAATTTGGTCAAAACTCAAATAAAGCGCAAAATAAAGTATGTGGCGAGGAAGATTGGACTCAGCAATTGTTAATAGTTTTTTTCGGTCTCATTTAAAAAATAAATGTTATTTATTTTTATTAATTTATTTTATTTATTTATTGATCATCTATGTTTTATTTATTTTGATATAATAAAATTGTTTGCTTTCAAAAATAAATAACTAATAAAATTTATGTCATGTCTCTTCTGTTTGCTCTAGTACCAATGGCAACTTTTATTTTTACTATTATTATTATTATTATTGTTATTATTATTAGTAGCAGTAGTAGAAGTAGTAAGCTATGCTGTGGGGATACAATTCCAAGCACTGGCACCAGTAGACGTCCTGCTTTTCAACCTCTGTCCATTTGATTCCAAGTTTTTAAAAATCTTTGTGTTGGTATGCTTCCAGTTGTTCCGGTTCCTGGCTATTCGACTATAGGGGTCTTGTAAAGCTCAATATCATTGTGATAGAAATTTTAATATCAATCAATTTCATTATCAACTAATTTAATAATTGATATTGAAAATTTTGAAACTGATATTGATTTTTCATTAATTAATAAATAAACAAAAAAATTTAAAAAAATTTTTTTGAAAAAAAATCGAAAGAATCAATCAATGTTTTTTTTTCACTTTTTATGAACTTGTCTAAATTCTCTGTGCCTTTTCTATCGCTTGGCTAAAAAAGAAGGACGTTGATCCATTCTGGATAGCCGGAGGGTTTCCCTCAAACTAATGTAATAATAAATAATCAATTTTTCTATATTATAAATCCATATTTAATTTTTTTCAATCCCTCTCTAAGAATTTTTTTGTTGATAGTCTTTTTCTTTTATTTTGTCAGATACACGCTCGAAAATTTTAATGTTTGTAGCAGCAATTTCTAATAAATCATTTTACTTTTTAACCCTTTTAGAAAAATGAGGGTAAAAAAATTAATTAAATGGTAAATAGCAAGTTTGGCTTGCATTATTAATTTTGACATTAATAAAACAAATTATTAATAATTCATTAATTAAATATTTTGAAACATTGACGTGAAAATAATAGACGAATCAATTAATTACTTCAAATTTTGTAAAAATTTAAATTTTGAAAGGTAAATTATAATCTTTATAATTAAAAATAATATAATTTTACCTTTTTTCACAAAAAAGAAATTTCCCTTTCTTAAAGAATCAGACTCGGGATTATTTGTATATCATGCTTTGATAAAATAAAATGGGGAAAATTTTTCAGGCGAAATATTTTTGAAATTAAAAAAAGTTGGCTTAGTTTCATTTCAAAAATTGATTTGTATTTATTTTTGAATTTTGACAAAAATATATAATTAATATTTAGTTTACCAAAGAAGAATTTTTTTTTTTTAAAAAATAAAAGAAAGCTTTCAAATAGATAACTAGACTTTTTTTTGATCACTAAACATAAATGTTGTAGTCTCATTTTATTTAAATTTTATTAATTGAGTCACGAAATTTTATTATTAATTTTATGATTTATAAAATAATTCACAAAATAGGTTAGCTAAAATCGGTCGCATAATTTATCTCTTTGGAAAATTGAAAAAACAAATTAATACAAAGATTTTTATAAATTTTAAATAATTATAAGAATGATTAAGTTAAATTTAAAAGGTTCTAGATACTGAAAAAGATTAAAGGTAGTTTCAAAAAAACATGAATCAGGTCCACTCTAGCAGAGATCTAATATTCCCTCGACGAAAAATTCTTAATTTAAAAAAATATTTCGGATACAATTGATCAAAATTAAAAATAGATTAAACAATTAAAATTAAAAATTAATTATATCTTTAAAGACTCATAATGATTTTATTAATGAAACTAAAAAATAATTTTGTCCAATATATTTTTAAAGAATAAAGAAAATAGCTTTGAAATAATTTCTCAAAAAAATTTTTTTATAGATAAATTGATAATATAGCCTGATGAACAAGTCCTAAGTTGTATTAAAAATTAATGCAATAATTTTTCTCGTAATTCTTTCCTTATTAGGACAATGAATAACGAATTTTTTCGTCTTTAAGTTTAGTTATAAAGTTTTATGAAATATTCAGAATTTTTTTTATGTCCAAAATAAAAATTTAAATTTAGTTCTTTTGTTTTAAAAAATTATTTTTAAAATTTTAATAAATTAAGTCATTTAATGCGCATAAATTCTTTGCTTACGTCTAAATTATTAAAAAATACCTCTAAAATATAAAAAATTACCTCTAATATTAAAAGTTCACCTTTAATAAATTAAAGAGACTTCTAAATCTAAAACGACTGATCTAAATATTAAAAAACCCGCTAATAAATGAAAACTGCAGCTAATTATAAAAAAAAAAAGCTAATCAATTAAAAAAACATCTATTTTATGAATTAAACTCTGAAATTACTCATGAGTCAAGCATCGTTCCAAATAAAAATCAAATAAAATTTAGTTCAACGCCGACAATTACTGACGCAGATATGGTTTCGGCCTATAAGTGGAATAGTTTTAACCATACAATTCGTCATCTAAATTCAAAATATTATTACGTTATGAATACCAAAAAAATGATATCACAAAAGAAGAGTGCAAAGCTTTCGAAAAAGCGTTAACTGAAAAAAATTGGACTTCTTTCGATGCAATGATCAAATGTATCTTTTCAATTAACCGTATCGAAGTCGACCTAAATTGGAGAGAATCATCGTGTACTTGCTGGTTTGGTCTTAAAGACTATCATTGTGATCATCAAATAGCTACTTGTGCAAGATTGAAAAAATGTAACTTTGACTTAGTAGCAATGGATTTACCAATTGAATCGAACAGAAAAAGGGGAGCACCGAAGAAAAATGCATCGTATTTACAACGTCAGAAAAATGAAACAAATGCATCAAATGAACCTGCAAAAGGCATTGAATCAGATATTGAGGACGATGAGTCTGAAATAGCTCTTCAACCGTCGAAAAGAATTCGTGTTGATGAAACGAAAAAGTATTGTCGAGTTTGTAACTCAGAAATGCGTATGAAACGTTATTTGTATTGTCCAAACAAATGCAAACAAAATTAAATATTACTTTCTTTTTTTTCTCTAATTAGCTTTTTATTTTTTCTTTAATTAGATTTTTTTTTAATAAAATATCTGCTAGTTTACTAATTTAGATACTTTTTTATTAGAATAGAGTTTTTTTATTAAAATAGCTTAAAAATAACAATTTAGCTTATGTTTTAATAAATTAGAGGTAAATTGTTATATTTTAGAGGTACTTTTTAATAATTTAGAGGTAAGTCAAAAACATATGCCCATTAAATGATATTGCGTAAAATTTTTTTTAACAAAAAAAGAATTTTTAATCAATACAAAAGGTAATCACTAAGATCTGGTTAACTGAATATTTATGAAATTCTTAATCAAGAGGTCAATTTTTTTACAGTTTAAATAAAAACAAAAAAATTCAATTTTCTTAAAAAATACATATTTCAATTTTTCAAATTAAAGTTAATTTTCAAGTTACAACCTTTAAAAGCTGACAAAAAAATGAAATTAAAAAAAATTATTGCATGTACACATGGTTAAATTGGTTAAATTTAAAAAACAAAGAGAGTATTTTTGAATTTTTTCCCATGTAGAATTGATGATTTTTTGTCAATCAATAACTTAAAACCATTTTAAGTTTAAAAGAAAAATTTTAATCCGGCTTTGACGCAAAATATTTATCTCATCATACTTTTGACAAATTTTATGTAATATTTTTAGAATAAATTTAAATTTTCTTAAATAGGATTCTAATTTAATCCAAATCGATCTAAATTCTAAATTCCATAAGCCCTAGAATATTTGTAAAATGAATTTAAAAAAAAGATTTTTCAATAAATAATTTAAAAATTTTAAAAAGTGATAAAAAAGAAAAAAAGAGCCGAAGTTTTCAGAATGTCTTCATAAAAATATTGATTGATTTGTTTGTTTTTAATTATTCAGAAAAAAACTTTAAAATTTGTTAAAAGCAAATTTTTTTAATAGAAATTGGTCATCTTTTTAATTTATCAAAACTATTTTTAGAAATGTATGTGATCATATCAAGGTCGATTTGTTTTGAATTTGTTTTGAAAAAATATTTTTTCCATGAATTGAATTAAAAACAAACAATTTTAATTGAAAATTTATTCCCATCAAGCGAATCAAATAACAATTTGGACGTGATCTTAATCTTTTAATGGACATTTTAGCTATCTGCGGAGCTAATTTTCTTAAATCTGTTCCGCATCAGCGATCCTCTCTCACCTAAATAGCTTGGCACATAGTTTTAAACAAAATAAATGATATGGCCTTTCAAACAAGACAGAATAAAGGATGACAACTCTTGATGGACATGACGAGATAAATATTTGAAAAAGAAAAGAACTCGTCAATAATAAAATAATAATTGAGTAGCTTTTTAGGAGCCAGTGTAAAGCTCGAGGAATTCCTAATCTCTAAATAAAAGCAAATGGGCTTCTTGGCCTAAGTCACCCTGTGGAGAAAAAATTAAATTACAAATTTTTGGCCGAAAATATTTTCTTGTTATTGTTTTCGTATTTTACTCGGAGCCTTTTGCCAAAACTTGACTATGATAAATTACTATAAATTAAAATGAAATTTTGTTTTTTATTTCAGAAGAAAAAATTAGGAAACAAAAATACAAATATTTCTTCCAAATCTTAATCTTGGTCGAGTGTCTCGCAATTGCGTTTTGATGAGCTTTTAGACATAGTATCCAAATGATGGGACACTCGTAATTAATTTTTAATTCACCTTTTTTTTATCTCTTCTTTTTTTTCTTAATTTTTTTGTCAAATTATTTGCCGTCACGGTTCACCGGGCCGAGTTTTGTTGACAATTTGAAGTGCCCTACGGGCCTCCATCCATTATGGGAAAAATAGAGCAAAAATCATTTAAATGGAAAATTTCACTAGCTCAAATTTATTTATCTAGAAGAGAATTTTTTTTATCATTTTAGAAAAAAAAAGTAAAAAAAAAAATTATTTTCCCATTCAAATGTGTCCATTTCGTATAAATAACTAAGAAAAATTTTAAAATTTGTTTATAGATAAAAAAATATAAATAAAAACAGAATGCAGGGTGATTATTACAACTTTAGCCAAGGACCGCCGACAGGCAATGGCACCGTGAATGGCTACGCTGCGTACGGAGGCTACATGCCCTACGGGTACCCGTTGCCAGCACCCACTGTGGTAAATAACAAGCCATTGGAGAAGATCAAAAGACAAAAGCAGAGATCTGTGGATGGTCGCAAGCACGAAATGGCATCGAACAGCACTGACGAGTCCATCCACTTGGTGAGATCGCGCAAGACAGGAGAGAGCGCGCCGAGCAGATACGACTCGGACGGCAAGAAGCGATCCCAGAGCGGCAACTCTTTGGCTCAGCAAGCAGCTCAGCTCAGCAGCGACGATGCCCACTTGAGGCAAAGATCGCACTCGGACGAGAGAAGCATGTCACCAAACGTGGTTCTATTGAACTACTCTGACTCATCGGCCAAAAAGTCCAAGAAAAAAAGGGACCGAAAGCACAGACAGTATTTCTATGGCGATGCAGAGCAGGTCTACAGCTCTCAATACGGGTACCAACAGTATCCACAAGAGACTTGGGTGACCGAGTATCCGGCGCAGTCGGGCGGCTACGGCCAAGAGCCCTACTACCAAGGATATGGCTATGAGATGGCGCCGGGTGCTCCCCAAGTCGACTGCTCTCAGTACCCGGGATGTGTGCCCGCGCAGACTTCATACGAGCCCCAATATCAGTCGCAATACTATCCGGAGCAGTGTCAGCCGTGCCAGCCATGTCAGCCATGTCCACCTGCGCCATACCCTGATGCTGGCTATCCGTGCTATGACGTGCAGCCAGCCTCGAACGGCACTTTGCCCCCTGGCGCCAAAATTGTGGCCGAATACTTTCTAGGCTATCTTGATGAACAGCCGGGCTGTCAACCCGAGTACCAGACCCAGTACACCTATCAGCAATCTCAAAGCTCTGAAAGTTCCAAAGAAGACATTGACATTGAGGTCTGGGAAAAGACCAAAAAGAAAGAAAAGCAAAAAAAGCCAGCCACACCAAGCGCTTCGTCTTCTTCGTCATCGTCCTCGTCTTCGTCGAGCTCTTCGTCCTCGGACACCGAGGTCGAGAAGCCGAGAAGCCGGGACAACGATGATCTGAAAAAAATGAAAGATGACATCATAAAGACAATTCAGAACGAACTGGGCAATTTAAAACTGGACTCCAAAGAGCCAATGCAGCCGATTTTTTTGATGCCCAAGCAAACAGAGCAACAAAAGCCAATTTACATTCCGCGCAATGTGTACGTGCCAGTGGTGCGACCAGTATTTGTGCCCAGAGAGCGCATCATTGTTCGTCCACAGATAATTCACGTAGCTCGTCCAGTTCTAGTCGATAGGCCAGTGCCGATTCAGCAAAGACCGATTGTGATTGAACGCGACAGACCAGTGGCTATTGAGAAGAGCGAAGCGGCAGACTGTGTCGAAACCACCAGGAATGTGGAGTCGGGCCAAGAGGTCACGTACCACGAGTTCACCCAGGCCTACCCGAACAACAATGGCGAGTATCCGTCTTCGGCCAATTACCAGTACAGTGAGCATGTAGAGTACGAAGACTCGCGGCGCAAGCAGGAGATGCAAGAGGCCAAAGCCGAGGATGTGTACAACTCGAAGGCCTTTGACACTTTGTTGGCCAATTCCCAAGGCTACACTTTGGAGGTGTTGGATCAGCGGATTAGCGACAAGTTCGAAAAAACCGACCAAGAGACCATCAAAGCTAGATATGGCGTTGATTCGTACCACTATTTGCCGCCAGGCTCCGAAGTGGTCAGAGCCAGTAGCGGCGCTACAAATGCAGAATTCTATAGTCAAAATGCAGCTAGTGCCAAAAACAGCAATAGTAATTTGTACGGAAGCTACGCCGGCGGCAACATCCAGGACTTGTATGGTGCGCTAAACTCGCCCGGCTCCCGTAATCAATCTCAGTTCAATGGAGCTTCCTTGGACAACTAGATTTGTTTAAGAAAGGGATTTTTCTAAAAGATCTTTAGACTAGTTAATTTTTTATATGTTGTTTGTCCTTAGGCAGGACCTTAATTTCAAGCAAGGATTTTAAATTTTTGCTCTTTTTTTTTTTTTTTTAAATTTTAATTATTATTTTTTGCTTACAAATTAATTGATTAAATCTTTTTTTTGTACTAGTACTATTCGGCAAAAAAGGTTTTAAATTGAGTTTAGCTCTTAAAATGAAATGGAACTGAAACTTGAAGTTCGACAAAGATTTTCATTTTTTTATTTTTCTAATTTATCAACAATGGCTCTCAATCATCAATCAGAATTTCAATCTTTTAATTTCGAAATTAACTTTTTATATCAATAATAAATGATGTTTAATAAAATTAAAATAAGAATTTTTTTGTAGTGTTTGATTGATGTTATTTTAATTTTTCTAATTTTCTATTTTCTTATTTTGCCATTAGCCAAGCTAACAAAATCTCTGGTTCATTATTTTTTTTAAAGTTTTTTTAATTAAATAAAATTTTAGAGACAATAGTTTGTTGTTTTTTTAAATAAGAAAAAAATTAAAAACAATTTTCAACTTAATTAACTTTTTTCTAAATTTAAAAAAGTTTAATTTAGAAAATTTTTGGCAAAAATTTTAGAGAAAAATGGCAACTTGAAGTTTATGAACAATTTCTGGTGCTCAAAATGATCAAATAAATTTTAATTATGAAATAAATTGTTATTTTTTTAATAGAATTAATGCAGAGATACACTTTGTTGAATTAAAAAAGTAAAATCTGCAAAAATAACAATCAAAATATTCTATTAAAATAACATTTCTTTAATTAAACTTGATTTTATCAATTTGAGCACCAAAAATATGTCAAAAACTGGCCCAATAAATTTTTTTTTCGTCTAATTAATCTGAAATAAATAAAGTTGTCAATAAATAAATTATTAATTCATCCGAGACGAATTTCACTTTCACTCATGTTTGAAAATTCCTTGAACTAAAAAATTGAAATATCTAAAAAAACTTTATTTAACAATTAATTAATTAGGAAGTGTAACAAATTAAGGAAAGATTTTTTTTCATAATTTTACATTGTTTTAAATTTTATTTTCTATTTTTTATTTTCAACAATTATTATCTGCCCATGGGTCTTTAAATTAATTAGAATAAATAAATATAAATTAATTATCTAATTTGTGATAATCAATCTGAATTTAATTTGTATAATATATCCCAGTTATAATTTAAATAATCAAGCATTTACTGTTGGAACGAAGAAGGGCACAAAATAGCGAAATGCCCAGTCAAAGATTTAACATGTAAAAGGTGTAAGCAAAAAAGACATTTGTCTCAAATGCTCGATTGCAAATTCTAGAATTCTTCTGATTAAAATTTTTTAATAAAAATGTTAGAAATTCTTCACATATTTTTTAATTTGTTTGCCTTAATAAAGCTAGACCTGACACCTTACTTTTCTGCTTATCTATACTCACAAATTTGTTCATATACTTACTTAACTTTTCTTAACTTACTATACTTACTTTATTTATTTATTTTATTATAGTAAGAATAAATAATAAAGTGAAAAGACGTGTAAAATCAAAAATTGAAGCCTCAAAATATTAGAGTAACGCTAACTATAAGTGTAAGCTCAAATTGAAGACAGATACCAAACATTGTAATACATGAACCCAGCTTATGTATTAAAAGGAGTGTAAAAATAATTAAATAATAAAACGTGCTTAAAATTGATTATTAGTAATTATATTATTTACCAATGGCGAGCGCAAAAAGAATAAATCAATCAGTAACACCACCTAACAAAAGACTGAAACGAGGAATTTGTAGTGAAAAAGTAGATAATGATATATCAATGACTTTAAAATTTACCAAGTTAAAGAACGAATGAATAAACTTTTTATCAATTACTATAAAAAACAAAACACTCCAAATTTTTGATTAGAGAATTAACCAGATAATTATTATTTATTTTTTTAGTTATCTTTTTTTTTTTTTATATTTTAATCGTTTTTTCTGTAGCTCTTTCATTTGTAATTTTAATTATTATATTCAATCTTTAAAGAATGCAGGCTGAAAAGAGGGTCTTTTGCCGCTCGGATAAGCCTGTGGAGTTCCTCTCCAAAATTACAAATTTACGGTAACAAAACGTTTAAGTCAATTCCCTACATGATAGAAATTAATTCTAATTATTTCTAATTTTTAACAAAAAATGTGAAAATTTATGTATTTTTTTCAAAAAATCAGTTCTTTTATTTTTTTTATAATCGAAGGATTTTAAAATTTTTGGTCTTTAATTTAAAATTTTACATTCATTTACATTTATGCAATATAAATGGATAATTTTTTTTCCCAAAAAAATATCAGAAATCTTAGGAAAATAAAATTATTTAAAGTAAAAGAATCTCAAGAATATTCAAAAATTTCACATAAATGAAAATTGCCAAATCAAATACCTGATACTTGTCTAAACCTGAAAATATTCTAAATCAAAGTCTAGTTTACATACATTTTTTAGACAGTTTAATTAAATTTGAATTAAAAGAAAAATTTTAAGAAAATTTTGTTTTCGATTTTCAGTCTGATTCTTTAAAATTGTTTAAAAACATATTTTGGTTTAGTAGACGATTTCTACTAATTACCGCTTCAAAATAAATTTTCTATTAAAATCTAAATAAATTATTTTTTCAATTGAGTCGTAAACATGAAATGCTTGATTTATTAGTCTATAACTTGGATATAAAAGATAACTTGAATAGAATTATTTAAAAAAAAAAGAAATGATTCTAAAATTGGTCACAATTTTAATCCTTTTGGCTAGTAATTTTTGAACTTTATTATTGTTACAGAAAATTGGACAAATATTATATAAAGCTGTGAATTCATATAATTGGAATTATGAAGAAGATTGGAATAAAGATTTCCCCACTTGTGCAGGAAGCCTTCAATCGCCAATTAACATTGATGAATCTAAGACAGTTTATGATGCCAAACTAGCCGATTTTAGTTTTTTCCATTATGACCAGATTTTAACGTGGATTTTAAAAAATGAAGACTATTCAAGTATTCATGCATTGTAAATAACATTAATTAAAAGCTAAAAATTAAGTTGTTGGGAATTTATTTAACAGTTCTGAAGTTCCGTACATTCAAGGCAGTGATTTTACGGAAAATTATACTTTTGTTAATTTTCATTTTCATTGGGGAAATAATATCAATGAAGGTTTCAGTTTGAAAATTAATAAGATAGTTTTTAAATAAAATTTTTAGGAAGTGAACATCTTTTAGACCAAAAAAAGTTTCCATTGGAGGTAAAAAGCTTTAAGAAAAAAAAATGAATTTATTTATTAACTTTTGATCAAGGTTCATCTCGTACACAAGTCAAATTCTGGAACACTAGCAGTATTAGGATTACTCTTTGAAGTAATATCTATTTGTAAAATTCAATTCTTATCAATTCATTTAGATCAGTCAAAGTGATAATAAAGACTTGGATACTTTAATTTCTGTTTCAAATATCAACAATAACAATAGTAATTAATCTAAAAAAAAATTAAATCTTTAATTTTAATTCTGTATTTAAAACAACTCAGCTGAAAATTATATTGAATATTCACTCAATTCGATGATTCCCAACGGTTTTGAATTGAATTCCAATGGATATTTTAGATACAGTGGTAGTTTAACTATACCACCATGTAATGAAGGTGTTATTTGGACTGTGTTTAGAAAAAAAATACCAATTTCACAAGCTCAAGTAAAATAAATATTTAACAAAGAATATGTTTAAAATTATTAAATAAAGATTGAAAAATTTTATGAAATTGGAATCAAGAAAAATTTTAGAGAAATTCAAAGTTTAAATGGTAGAATAATCAAAAGAAGTGTTAAAAACAGCAGTTCTTTTTCCAAGGGAGCATTTTTTCTACTTAAAATAATAAGCATTTTTTCTTTATTTAAATAATTTACTTAATTTTAAATAAAATCATCAAATGCAATCCTTGATTAATTTATTCCTAAATACTATGCTTAGAAAAAATTGGGAGATATAATAAAAGTATTCAAAAATATTATTATTTGGGCAAATTGGAATTCAAAATCTTCCAAATCAAATGATCATTAATTATTACTTAAAAAAACTCAAAAAAAAAATTCTCAACAAGATTTAAAAAAAAAACATTTTCTAAATTATGAATAATTAAAAATGAGGGAATTAAGATGAAGAACTTTAAGAAAATTTTAAAATTTCCTAAAAAATCAATAGCAATTTTATATAATTTAAATTCTTATTTCAATTTGTCCATTGGACTTGAACTTTAATTAAATAAATAAATAAATAAATAATAAATAATAAAAGATAATTTTAAACTTTATTTAAAAATTACCACCTAAGAAGAGGAATATACGTTTTTTAGAGACAAATTTTGCGGACATTTTTTGCGGAAAAGCAATGAGGGATTTTCGTTTTTGGCTTCTTAGGAACAGTCCTGAATCTAAGGACAAAATTGGAGAAAAACAGAGCAAATTTTAAGAGAAGTCTAAAACTTTTTTTTGATGCCGTTACATTATTATAAAAAATAAATTTTTTAATCAAAATCATTTAGTAATCAAAAATCGAAACAGCTTGATATATAGAGAGATGAACTCTCAAGGTTTTCCGAAGCCAGCTCTCAAACAGCCTGCATTTTTAATAATGTGAAGAGGAGAGAGGCTCTGTAGTCTGGAAAGGAAATGCTAAATGAGTTTTAAAAAAATATTGTAAACCTGCCTAATTATGTTATAAGTTAATTTGGTGAAAACTTTTGGACCCTTCAAATATCTCGATACGTGTAAAATAAAATAATGTAAACCCCGTATTATTCTTGTAGATATTTTCAAGCTCTATCTAGTTATGAATCGTCCGACTCCGGAAATTTCTCAGCTGATTAGAAATCGGTCTCAAAAGGGTAATTAGTGATATAACTTGAATTTTAGTCAAATTAGTAATTTGATTTAAGCATAAATTAGCTTCAAATTCTATTCCCCATTTTAGCTTTTTGGTTTTCAAACATGACCATAGTAGTAGTAGTAGTAGTAGTAGTTGGATGACTGCGAGTTGCCGGATGACTCCAGCAAGAGAACCTGAGTCCTATGAGCAGCCTGTTCTTTGGAGATTTGGTCGTCAATCCTCTTCTTGAAAGAGTTGACACTTGGTGCGTCAATGACTGAATCGGGTAGCTTGTTCCACATTCTTGCTACCCTGTTGCGGAAAGCGTTACGACTGATTAGACAGTCTTTCACTAGCTCTGGTCTGATGTGCCCTCGATGCCCGCTTCTGGGCGGTCCAACTTGTAGAGAGGAGTGCCATTCGACAGTGTCCAGTCCTTTCTGAATTGATCATAAAAAAAATTAACCATGATCATAAAAAAAATTTTTTTATTGAGGAATGTTTTTTTTCATCGAACTGGCTAATTATGTTAAAAAGGGGGTAAGTATGGTTAATTTGGTTACACCATTTCTCCCCCAAATTCACCAAATCTCCCCCAAATTCTCTAATTTTTCACACAATTAACCTTTGAAGACTATTTGAGATTAAAATAGCTTATAAAAGTCTATTTTTGAAAAAATTTAATAAATTTAATTGCAATACATAAAAGGAAAATTATTTAGAAAAATTAATTTTGAAAAAAATGAAAAATTAACCCAAAAGCAAAAAAAAAAAAATAATTTTTTGTTATGTTTGCCAAATACAAATAGAAGAAGATAAAGAAAATTTAATAAGTGGTTGGCTTGTGAAAACAGTGAATGCTGGTCATGTTACGATAGTCTTCCGGAAAAGTTTAAATTTAACTGTTATAATGAATATAAATGCAATTCATGTTAATTTATGTACAAAATCAAACATACAAAATCCATAGACTTAAATTATTTTTAATTATTTATCTAAGTTATTTTAAATTTAAATCGAAAATCTGTTAAAATTCGTTGTTTTTTGTAGTAAATAAATATTTTTTTTAAAAAATGAGCTTTTATATGCACTTGGGTTATTTAGTGAATTTTAGGCTGAATAAAGTGAGAAAACGGGGTAATCTGACTCATTTTCGGGGTCACCCTTCACATAATTACATGACTGAGGTAAAATGATGAGAATAAAAATTGGGGTAAATTCGGTGAGCATTTTCGAAGTTTTCAGGTGGTCAGAACCCCAAATCAGCAGTAAAAAAAATAGGTCACCACATTAGACCGGTTTACTATATACATGTTTTTCTTTTGCAACATTTTTTCATTTTCTTGTTTAAAAAACAAAAAACAAAATCGAACAAAACAATAAAGTAGGAAAAAACCTTGCTAATAAACGCTGCTTTCAGAAGCACATCAGAAAAAAAATAATCGAAACTTAAAAATTAATTTCCAGAATTTTATTTTGAAAATTCAAAGTCCAAAATTGAATTTTTAGATTTTTCAAAATTTAAAAAAATTTAATACAAATTATTCTCTATTTTCGTTTAATAGTAATAATTTATTTTAAAAAAGAAACAAAAAAGCCTTAATAATTTAAAAATGATTAGAGATGTCTATCTGGTTCCCTGTGAAGACCCGACAACCATTTTTAATTTCATTTTTAAGTTCATTAAGCAGATGCGAAGTCGTTTGAACAAATGTTAAGTTGGAAATGTGGACAACTCGCGTGCAAGTGTGCACACAATGCACGCCACACTGACTTAACTGGACCGATCGAATAAAAATCTAGCTGCATAAATTATTAGTCTTTGTCTTATGCGTTGCACTCTTAAACTTAATGTCGGATTTGTACATTTATAATCGTTTAGTGTAGGGTTAAATCTAGAACTAGAAGTAGAAAAAGTGTTCAGTTCGAAACAAAGTCTTTGGAAGTGGGAATCGCCAGCAAAAATGACTCGCAAAACAAACACTGAGGCCAAGTCGTCGCGCCGCCACCCCAAGCTCAAGCTGGAGGCAGCGGACGACAATTCGGACGACGAGGAAAAGCCCAACAACACGCGCAACCTGACCAACATGGACTTGAACGAGCCCGAGCTCATGCAAGAGCACGTTCAGCTGCAGCCGCTCGAAGAAAACGTGATGGTGGCCTCGGACGAGCTGATCATCCAGCGCAACGAAACAATAGACGAGCAGGCGGCCATCGAGCTCAAGCTCGCCATGAACGACGAGTTCTCGGACTCGGAGGCCGACGACGACGAGGACGTCGAGGAAGAGAACCGCAAGGCCGAAGGCGACAAATCGCGCCGTCGCCTGCCCGTCTCCATCAAAGAGCTCATCGACTACCACTCTTCAAACGGAAAGTCAATCAAAGAAATAGTCGACAGAATAAACCTGGTGTGCAAGCCCGAGGAGAAAATAAGCTATGGCTACGTGCAGAAGTACTTGTACCGCAAGCGGCTGGAGGCGACCACGGCCAAAAAGGCGCGCTACTACCGCAAAAAGTACGGCTTTGTGTACCGGCGCATGAGACGCAAGCCCATACTGACCGATGTGCATCGTCAGTCGAGGATCCAGTGGTGCCAGGCGCATCTAGACGACCAGTTCGACCAGGACGTGTTCATAGGCAAGACGACGCTGAAGCCCTTTTTGGCCTCGTTGAACCAGCTCAAGGGCCAAGCGCCCGACCCCACTCAGCCAAGGCAGCAGACCACTCTGCACCTGTGGGGCGCTATTAGCCGCAAGGGCGCCTCGCCGCTCCAAATTTTCGACGGCCCGCTCACCACCGCCATGTACTTGGAGACTCTGCTCGAGAACGTGGTGCCCTTTATAGCCGAGAACTTTCCCGCCGGACACAGGTTCCACCAGGACAACAACCCCAAGCACTCGGCCAAGTTGTCGCAGGAGTTTTTGTCCTCGACGGGCATCAATTGGGTCAAGTCGCCGCCCCGCAGCCACGACCTCAACCCCATCGAGCTCGTGTGGACCGAGCTCATACAAAACGTGGCCAAGCGGCTGCCCAAAACTCTTGGACAGGTCATTGTTGCTGTCAAGGACTATTGGAAGACGCTCACTCCCGACAAGTGCTCCGAGTTCATTGACAAGTTGTCCAATGTGGTGCCCAAGGTGCTCGAGAAAAATGGCGAATGGGTCTCGCTTGCCTAGTTGTAAATCATTTTAATTGAGTCCTTCTAATTGTTTTTTTTTTTCTCTAATTACAATTAATTTTGTATATAAGTTTTTGAGTAATTCTCTTCTTTTTTTTTTTTTTTTATTAATTAAATAGTTAAAAAATAAAGTAAATTTTGTTTGTTATCTTTCATTCATAGAATTGGATAGAATTTTTTTTTTATTTTGTCTTATTTATTTGTTAATTTCAAAATAAAAATATATAAAACAAAAAATTATTAAGTCATTAAGGTTCAAATAAATAAAAAGAAAAAAAAGGATAAATAAGACTTACTAATTTATTTATGGGCAAAATTTTATGTATTGTACTGCTGAATTTCGAATAATTTGTATTTTTTGATGTTAGTTTCTGAGAATGAATTTAAACAAGGAAAAAAATAGTCCAATATTGATCCGATCAAATATTTGTAAAGATTTCCTAATACTTTTGGTCTCAGAACACATTTCTTATTTGAGAGATATTTTTTGTATATTAAGTCTTGAATTTGAAGCTGAAAAACAAAAAGCCCCGGCTGACAGTAGGATCACAATAGAGATATTACAAGACTTCTTCAGCAAGATATGGTGGCAAGAAATTATACCAGATGACTGGTCAAAAGGCCTAATAGTCAAGCTCCCTAAGAAAGGTAACAAAATGATTTGTGACAATTGGCGAGGAATAGCACTGCTACCAGTAGCAAGCAAGGCGTTCTGCAGCTTAATACTGGAAAGAATCAGGAATTGCTATACTCAGAGAAGAACAAGCAGGATTTCATTGACTTCGAGGAAGCCTTTGATAGCATACACAGAGAAACCTAGTGGGCCAAATTAAGATCCTATGGCTTGCCACAGAAGATATTTAACTTGATAAAACTCTTCTATGAGAAATTCGAGTGGAGCGTAATTCTGGAAAAAAGACAATCTGAGAGCTTCAAAGTGTGTACATGAGTCAGACAAGGGTGCGTTCTCTATCCGACACTATTCCTAATACTGATTGACTATGTAATGAAGAAAACAACTGCCAGTGCAAGGGGTATACAATGGGGATTAACAGCAAAGCTTGAAGACTTAGACTTTGCGCACGATCTGGTGCTAATATTAACACATAAGCACATATGCATATAAAGACACAAGAGTCGGCGAACAACGCTAAACCAACCGGACTCGAAATAAATGTGGCCAAAGCGAAAGCTATGTGCATAAATACCAAATTGGATACACCGATCACCATCACACATGGTACACCAATTGAGTGTGTAAATGAATTCACATACTTAGATAGCACAATCAGTACAACGTTGGGAACACACAGGGACATTAAAAATAAACTTGCTAAAGCAAAGAGTGCCTTCGCAAGACTCAAACCAATATGGAAGTCAACCAGCTACAGTAAGGAAACAAAATTTAAACTATGCAACAGTGTATTAAAGGAACACTTATGTACGGAAGTGAATGTTGGGGGATGTGTGAATCGGACAGGAAAAGTCTTAACACCTTCCACACGGGATACACTGGCCTGAGACATTGTCGAATTCTGACCTTTACAGAAGAACAAATTCAGAGCCATTAAGTCAATGCATAAAGGACAAAAGACTGCGATGACTCGGGCATGTACTTAGAATGAAAGAAACACGGATACCAAAAAGAGTCTTTCAATGGACACCTCAAGACTGACGTAAGGTAGAACGACCAGCAGTAACATGGAGGTCAACAATCACGAAAGAGCTCATCGAAATGGGAATGACATGGGGAGAAGCAAGGGTAAAGGCAAAAGATCGACTTGAGTGGAAATCAAAAGTAATGACCCTATGCTCCACAAGGAGTGAATAAGGAAAAAAAAAAGAAAAAGAAAATAAGTCTTGAATTACAGCGCTCTTTTAATTCATCCACCATTGGACTAAGTGTAAGTTTCGAGTCCAATGTGAAGCCTAGGAATTTGAATTTTTCTATATCCCTGTTAAATTCGTTAAAATTTTTTGTCTTGGATTTGAAAAAAAGAAAGAAAAAAGATAACAAGAGTTGGGTGATTGAAGATTAGTATTACACCATGAAATAATCTCCAAAAAATCCTCTACAATTGCAAAGGAGAGATGAAAAATTGATACAGCGGGATTGAAAACTTGAATTATACTCTTTGACCAATTGTACTACCATATCTACACTTTTTTCCAAACCATTTCTGACATTACGTTCAGCAACGTTCATCTAATCTGTGTCAATTTTTTGGAGAAAAAGATGTGTCCAACCGTCATGGTGGAGCGTTTCTGAGGGGGCATTGAATTTTAATTTAAGAATACTTCTAATAGCTCAGTTTTGAATAACTTTGAGCTTACGTACCAAATGTTCAGAAAGGGGATTTAAATATGGAAAATAATTGTCTAATATTGAACCAACAAGTGATTTATACAGTATGTGTCAAAAGTTTAGAAATTGATTATTTTATTTATCTTAAATTGTTTATTTGTTGTATTTTACGAAAAATTGAGTGCAAAAGAAAAAAAATAAAAGCACTAATTTTTAGATTTTTTTTTTCTCTACAATTTGATATATGACACTTGGCATAAAAATATAATTAACTTTTAAATATTTATAATGAAAAAACTTCCTCTAAAAAATAAAAAATAAAATTCGGTGCAAAAGTTTAGAAATTCGGGTAATCCTAAAGTTTTAGCAACCATTGCTACCTTTTTTCACACCTTTATGATTAATTCTTAAATAGCTTCTAATTTTTAGTAAATTGTGCTCTTAAACTGATTAAAATAAATACTCTCTAACTACTTAGGTCCTTTCAAAATAACTTAACCAAAAAATCATAATTTTGCCAAAAAATTACCAAAAATTGGTTAAAAAAAAACGTCTCTAGCCCACTAAAATGGCAGATCGTGGGTCTGCTAAAAAGTGGAGAAAAAAGCAAAATGAGATAGCCAACATGTTAGGTGTGTCTCCAAAATGTGTCTCTTCAACTAAAAAACGATATGAAGAGACTGGTACTGTGTCTGATCGGAGCAGTTCTGGTAGATTCGGAAGCTGACTTTTAGGGATGAAAATTACATTTTTAGAAAGATTAGAAAAGACCCTACATATAGCTATCAAAAACTCGCCACTGATTTTAAATTCTAAGACTCAAGGGGTTAGGATAAGTAAGTCTACTGTAATGAGATTTTTCAAAAAAAAGGTTTAGAGTCCCATACAGCGGTCAGAAAACCCATTTTAACCATAAAAGATATACAAAAAAGATATAAGTGGTGTAAACAGAGACTTAATTGGACAGTTAATAATTGTTCCATAGTTATTTTCAGTGACGAGTTCAATTTTGAGGTCTTCAATCGTAAGTCAAGAGTAATCGTAAAAAGGTTTAAAAATGAAAAATTTATTCCGAAGTTCTGTATACCAAGGTTACAAAACGGTGGAGGGTCAGCTGGTATCTGAGGATGAATTTCCTACAAAGGAACTGGTATAAGCAACATTTATACAGGACGAATTAATCAATTTGTCTACATCAACACCTTGGAAAACAACCTTTTACCATCTGTTGAACTGCTATTTGAGCCAGACACCCTTGGATTTTTCAGCAAGATGGCGCTTCGGTACATACTGCCCACTCAGTAAGGGACTGGTTGAAAGAACAGAACATTGAGGTTCTGCCATGGTGTGCCCGTTCACCAGATCTCAACCCAATCGAGAACTTATGGTCATACATGGATGCCAAAATGGTAAACACAAAGGTAACCTCTATCGAGCATTTAAAAGAGGTTTTACACAAAGAGTGGTTAAAGATTCCGACTGAGTACGTACAGAAGTTGATTGAATCTATTCCAAAAAGAGTTTTGGCTTGTTGTAAGGCCAAAGGCGGTCATTTTAAATATTAAATTGTAAAAATTTCTAAACTTTTGAACCGTTTTTTTTTTTTTAATTTATTGTATCCATTTTTTCTTTTGTATTTTTTTTTTCACTTAATTTTTTTTTTTTGATATTATGATCTTGGATTGATGACAAATAAAAATTTGAAAAAAAATCGCTTTTTTTTATTTTCCCGCCTATTATAAATGCAAAAACAATTCTTTTGTTAAAGAAAAAAAAATTTCTAAACTTTTGACACATACTGTATATTATTGAAAAAGTTTTCTACTTAAGCCCCATTTGGAGTTTGATAAAATTTTGATAATATTCAATAATGAAAAACACTTTACTCTTATTTCTTGTACGAGTGCATTAAGACTCAATGATTCATCAAATGTGAATCCAAAGAACTTAATTTTGGTTTCATATGGGATATAAATGTAAAATTATATTTAATCTTAATACATCTCATAAAAACAGCATAACTACATTTTTATGGTGACATTTTCATTTTCCATTTTACTTATCAAACCTCAAGTTGACCTGAACTTATTTATTTTCCTCCAAAAAGGCCTACTTGAAAGTTGATTTTTTTCTGTTTATGAAATTTTGTTTGCCTGTTTTCTTGGGTGTTTATTAATCGATCTCTTTAATTAATTATTTGATACTTTAAATAAATAACTTGTAAACACGTATTATATTTTAGGTCTCTATTAATTTTTTGTCCT
Organism: Brachionus manjavacas; assembly: GCA_019054805.1. Lineage (NCBI taxonomy): Eukaryota > Metazoa > Rotifera > Eurotatoria > Ploima > Brachionidae > Brachionus > Brachionus manjavacas. The sequence continues at coordinate 507,375 of JAHQIY010000032.1, read as the reverse complement.
TTAAATAGAATAATTATACTAATTTATTAATTAATTAAAGTTATTTTTTACTGAGGTTCAACAAAACAAATCTCAATATTCTTTTTATTATTGAAGCTCCAGAATTAGGAAAGAAGAGAAATAGGAATTGAAATAAAGTATCGACTCTCGATAAAGATATATTCACCAAAAATACATGAAAAGAGTGTAAATAAATGAAAAGGAAACTATAAAAGAAATTTAAAAGGTAAAGGTTGAAAAGAATAACAAAAAGCGACGAGGTCGCCGTAAAAAAATTAAATAAAACTTTTATTATTTTCAAATTGAACCTTTTTATAAATAAAATTTTTTTAATAATTGATTCTAAAGTATTAAAATTTATATTTATTCTTTTAAATTTCAGGTAAAAAAAAAATTTTTTTTCGAATAAAATTAGTTTAAATCGAAAAAAAGATAGTTTCTTCGGAATTGAATAGAATTATTTTTTATTTAAAACCTTAAAATTTAACAAAAGATTGATTTCCAAGACTAAATTTATTTTGTTCATATTCTATGGTTTTTCCACCTCTCATCCGGGAACAGCAATTAAATGGCTGGGTAATCATCAAACAAAACCAAAAAGAAAAAAGAAATTTCTTTTGTCAAAAAACGTATTTTTCTGATAGCTTTATTTCAGGTGATTATATTGATTAAATAAACGCAAAATGCTGGAATAAGTCGTAAAAAAATATCGATTTCCTGGTTGTTAAAGAAGTAAAAATGTATTTAATTGAGTCATTAACTAGAACTCTTGTCATTAATGATTTTTAAATGGATTTTTACCGGATATTGGAACAAAATTGATGAGAAGTTAAGATTTTTATAAGTCAAAAAGCTTTTATTCATTTCAATGAAAGAAAAAATCGGGTCAAAATCAATTGATTTTAATTAAAAAGTACTTCATTTTTTATTTTTTTTTTCAAATGAATGATTGATTGCTAATAAAAAGTGCATTTGATACTCGGAAATTGTTTAATATTTTAGATACTTTTAAAAGCTTTTAAATTTATAAGCTATTCTATTTTTTTTCTTTAAGCTAGTGAAATTTTACAATTTTAATCAAAATAAAATTAAATTCTTGATTTAAAAAATTATATTCTTTATTTTTTTAATTTAAAATCTATTAAAATTCAAATAAAAATTTTACACACTTTTTAAATGTCAATGGGTTTTTGAATTCTTTTATCATCCTTAAAATGATAAGGAGAAATAATGATAAATATTTAATAGTAATTCTAAGAATTCTGCATCCGTAAATCAAAACAATGAAAACAAAATTAAAATGATTATTTATATTAAAATCTATCAATTTAATAAAAAAAATTAAATAATTTTTAAATTGAAATTATCAGGATAAATGGAAAAAATCTAAAGCTGCTTTTTTAAAATGGTAAACATTTTTTAAACATTTTCACTTTAATTTTCAGATAAAAAATTTTCATGAAATTATTTATTTCTCAGAATTAAATAAATAAATAATAATAAAATTATTTCTTCACCATCTGGCCGTTAAAAAGACCTTTGAAAAAATTAAATGGAAAAATTATTTTTTTTTTCTAGCCTTTGACTTTTAAATCATTTCTATAATAAAAAAGTTAAAATTTAACCCAAAATTAGCGATTTTTTTAAATTTTGTATTAATATTTTTCAATAGTCTAAAAAATTAAGCAATTTTTTTCTATCGAAAATTTGATCCATTAAGCAGGCATGAATTGGCAAAGAATTTTTAAATAAAAATGAAAGTTGCACTTGTCCTTTAAGGATTTAATCAACAAAATTGAAAAAAAATATTTTTTAAGTAATTTTCCATTAAAATGCAGAATATTATATTCCAAATAAGTGAAGGAAATGTCAATAGCATCTTTTGTGAACATGACAATTTTACAAATATCAAAAATGCTATATTGATGTTTATTTCAGAGTTGTTTAAAAGTCCCAAATTAAAGTCCAAGTCATAAAAAAAATTATGGACTTAAAAATTTTTTTATTAAGCCCGGACTTGGACTTGACTTGAGACTTATGACAATTAAACAGCTCTGGTTTATTTAAAAAAAATAAGATTGTTTCTTAATTTATTAGTTTAAAAAATTTAATTAAAAAAATCTTAACAAACACTTCGTTTTTTAATGATTTATGAAAATTTTATATTCAAAATTTTAAAAATTGATCTAAATGAGCAAATTTTCAAAAGATCTTGTCGAAGCGTTAAAAGACATTGTTTTTGATTGTAATTGGCAGAATGTAGGAGACATATCTCAATTCGAGTCTATGAAATGCTATAAGTAAAATTAATCTTAAATAATAAGACTTGGATTTGAGAAAAAATTCAGATTTTTCAGTTTGGAAGATGAAGACCAAGATATTCTTTTAATCAAGGATCTTAGAGGAAATTTTTTTGCCATCGATTCACGATGCTCACACGAAGGAGGTCCTCTCGAAGATGGCGACATTGAAGAGCTTGGCGAACAACTTTTGGTTATCTGTCCATGGCATAGTTTCGATTTTGATGTCAAAGATGGCTCTTCCTCAACTGGTTTAAAAGTAAACAATCAAAATAATTATATAAGAAAAGAAAATTTTTTTTAAAGCAACAGACCTATGAAACTCGTGTAGTCAATAACAATCTTTATATAAATACTCCTGTGTCAATTAGTCTGCACATTCAAAAGCAATTTGAGGGACAGAATGAAGAACTTGAAGAAAAGTTGGACAAAAGTTTGCTAATATCAGAATCTGGCGAAGAGAGCCTTTGCTTTTGGGCAGTAAAAATTCTTAACACTGGTGATCCACATGAAAAAGCCAGATTGACGGATCAAGTTGCCGAAAAATGGTTCAACGGAGAACTAAGTGAAATCGGACACAAAAACCCACCAGATCAGCCTAGTAGGCCTGAGAATTTAACAATTATCGATCCGGGAAAAATCAGAAGAGGCAAAGGTGGTACTCTTGCTAGCAGAGTGGCTCTTTTGCATTCATTGGCAAATATTGAACAATGGGCCATCGATTTGTCATGGGATATTATGGCTAGATTTTCTGATTTTAAATTTTCAAATGGTTCAAATTTACCCAAAGAGTTTTTTTCAGATTTTGTCAAAGTGGCGCGCGATGAGTCAAAGGTAGGCCAAGCTGGCATTGTTTTTAAAGCAAAATTTTAAATTTTTCAGCATTTTGTTTTGTTGGACAAACGTTTAAAGGAGTTAGGGAGCCATTTTGGTGCATTGGCCGTTCACAATGGCCTATGGGAATCAGCAACTACAACCAAGTCTAATCTTTTGTCAAGACTTGCAATTGTTCACATGGTTCATGAAGCCAGGTAAAAATTAAAAAGCCATTATGTCCCATTAGACTCGAATTTCTTTTTTTCTAATTGTACTATTTTTAAGACAAGGTTATCTGAGAGCTTGGTCGGATTTTTTTCTGATAAAAAATCCACTTTGATTATGTCAAGGAAAATAAATTTTTTCAAAAAATTTTATTAATTCAGACTTTTTCGAAAAAAAATTTTTATTCAAAATAATTTAAAAGTATTTTTGCCAACAACATACTAAACGAAAACAATAATTATTCTTTCAAAAAATTAGATTTTAGTTAAAATTTCTCTATTCCCAAACTCTAAGCCAAACAAAGCTCTAAAACAAAAGAGAATTAAAATTTTAATAACTAGATAGGATTTAATATGATTTCTATTTTTAGAAAACAAGTCTTTTGAAAAAAAAAATTAATGAAGAGTGGGGCTGTTGATAGGCAAAAAATTGATAATTAAAGTCATCACGTACCTAGATATCGTCCAATTTTCAAAGCCTGAAATTTGAGAATCAGCAAAAAATCTCAAATTGTTTTAATGCTTTAATTGACGAATATTAAACTGGAAAAATAAAAAATTCTACTTTTTTTTCTCAATTTTTATTGTTGCGTAAGAAATAAATATAAATAAAATAATGAGAATTTTTTGTCAAGAGGACTTGATGTTCACCCGCAAACACGAGTCCGCTTTGCGAGCCAAAACGATGACAAATCAGTCAAATTGCTGGACATTTTGTACGAAGACGAAATAACCCACGTAGCCGCGGGCATAAAATGGTTCCAATACACCTGTCAACAAAATAGCCTAGTAAATTTCTATTCATGAATTAGGAGCTAAAAAATTTCAATTCAAATTTCAATAGAGTATTATAGAAACTTTTCAAGAAATGGTCAAACAATATTTCAAAGGCTATTTGAAGCCACCGTTTGACACAAAGGGCCGTGGCATAGCCGGAATGACCGAGGAGGTATTTTTGTTTTGTTTTATTTTATTTTATGGTCTCGTTTGGCTCTCAACTCAAAAAAGCTTTGCTAAATTTACATAAAACAAAAATTTCAATTAAGTTTGGAGAGCTTGCGGGCTCAGTCCATTGAGAGCAAATCTTGCATAAAAATATTTCACGTTCCCACAATTTAGCTTAAACTCGTTTAAGTGGTATGTGCCATTGATAAAGCCTGGCCAAAGCGTATGATGTGAGCGTCAACTAGAAGCCTCAATTTATTTTAATAAAAAAGTTAAACTAAAAAAAATTTTTGTTTGTGAGAGTTTCTTTAGAGCCCGAATCCGACTTGGTGTGCAAACATGCTGATTCATCTATCCAAGCTTATGCAATTTTTGTTGACCTAAAAGATTGATTTTTGTCAATCGACAAAAATTCATTAAAATTAAATGTTGACAAAAAAAATTATTTTAGCTCACTTTTAGAAATGCAAAGAGTGGAGATATATTAATTGGGACAGCAAAGTTATTATCAAATAGGCAAGATAAAGACCAGTGAAGCGAGAGAGCGTTTGGGCCGCGCTGATAAGCAACTGATTTTTGCAAGACCTAAATTTTTAACATTAACCTTTCGAAATTTCAAGACTCTCAAGCTGATCTTTTCTAAAGAGTAGGTTTAATTGATTGTTGAGCGTGGCACTTTAATTGATTTGGAGGACTTGGGCAGTGGGCACCAAGCGCTCCTAAATTCACGGTTTCCAATAACAACTGATCATGGACATGAAATGCGAGCATTCAGAGCTTGTTTGTGATCAAATATTAAAAGGAACCAAACTAGAATAAAACTAATACTCGTCTCATTTATTTCATCTAAATATTTGCTCTTTCTCTGTGTCTTTCTAGCTTTGTTTTGATTAATTACTGAACTAGTTTTTGTAAAAGAAATTTTTCAAAATCTCTCTAGTCGAGACAATGGCCGAAGCCCCAGAATTTGTTGCCCCCAAATGTTTGAATACTCTAAAAGATTGGACTAAGAGCGCTTTTTTTGCATGTCCCCCGTTTCACGTCAAATTGTCAGACTGTTTGCGATCACGTTGACGCAATTTTACGCCACACTAATTCTTTTGCCTTGGCCCAGTTTTCATGCAGCTTTTGTCTAACAATTCTTCAGAGCTTTTCTTGTGTTTCTCTATTCCTTTCTAAGGTATTTTTCTGTTTACTCATCGTCAAAGTTAATTTTAGCATCAAAATATCATTAATTTTCGACTATTTCGCTAGGTAAACATATTTGCTAATGAGTTTTTTATTTCTATGAGCATTAAACTCAGGTTTCGCGTCAATTTGGAAGACTAACATTTTTTTTGCTTTGCCATCCGATCTGCATACACAAGCGAAATCCAGCAGAATATTAGGAAACAATTTAACCAAATGACCATCAAAATCTGTGAGGGTAAGGCGGCCAAGGATCAATTTAAACTTTGTTCTCAAGCCTACCAAGACCTAGTAACTTGGGCAGCACAAAACCCTGGTGACACGGGCTATTTTTAGATATTTTTTCCTCCGGATTTGTGATCTAATATCACCAGAACAAGAAAAAATATTATTTCTAGATTTTAATATTGTTTCTGAAATTTAGTTTTTATTTGTAAAACCTAAATTCGCTTATTAGATTCCAGGGTGGAATGGCTTAATAAAAATATTTTTTTTTTTTTTTTTTTTTTTTCATTAAAAAGTATGACTTTTAAATTCTATTTTAAATTATTAATATTTGACTTGTGAGCTATTTTCACGGTGCTAATTGCTAGCTTTATTTATATCCAACAAATAATATAGCACATTGTTTTTGGACTCCTGGATATTTAATTATTTAGAGCGAACAAAATATCAATTTGAATCAATATTTTCAATGATTCATTTGTACATTATTGATAATTAATAGAACAAAATAGATTAGAGTGCAGTCTTTATTTATTTATCTTGGTTTCATAAGCGATTTTTAAAAAAATCAAAAAAATTTTTTTCATATTTTATCATAAATTGATAAAAAGAACAGCTATTTTAGAAAAAATCGATGAAAACAATAAAATTTAAAAGAGACTTTATTTAAATTTTGATTAAAATTTTTGACCATGAGAACTTTTTTCTTAGCCAGGTCTGAGGTATGCTCCACTTAGGGTATATCTAAAGTGTTTATTTTCAAGTCAAATTGAGCGGTGATATTTCCAGTTCATTTGAGATGGTCAATGGATACTTTTTAGAGCTAAGCTTAGTATTTAGAAACAAATGAAGCTTTTAATTAGACAAATCTTCGGCAATTAATTAAATTAAAATTTTTTTTTAAAGTGCGCGTAAGTACACTTTTAAATAATTTAATTAAATTTTTATTTTTATTGTGGAATAAAAAATAGATAATTTAATTTAAGATTACGTCTCTAGTTGTTGAAAAAATTTAATTTATTAACTCGCGTTGAAAAGCTTATGCAGAAATTATTTTTGCTAATAATTTATCTTTTTGATTATTTAATGGAAAAATAAATAATAAACTGTTCGCTTAGTTTAATGTGAATTTTAGCATTGGTTCTATGAAATATCTAAGATTCATAATCCGATTGTAAATCAAACCCAAAGACAAAGCTGTAAACATTTCTTGTCAAAAAAGCTCATTTAACAAAGCTAAATTTTAACAAAATACTTGAAAAGGTTCAGACTTGAGTCAAATAAAGAGACGTGTCAAAAACACCTTATGTCTCACTTTATCTAACTCGGAGCCTACTTGCTATCTCAAGTATTAGCTATTGATATTATTGAGTTTTGATTTTTCTACTACAACTGGATAAAATAATGTTGATATATTTTAATTTATTTTGTATTTTTTTGTAAGCCAGCTACAGGATTTTTTTAAAAGAAAATGCGAGTAAAAAAATTTTATCTTGAAAATTAGTTTTGTTTATTTTAACCAAAGGAAGACTTACAATAAATAACCAAAATACAACTGAATCGTTATTCGTAACTACAGAAGAACTATAAATTTAATTATTTAAATTAATTTGAAAATAATATCTGATTTTTTTCGTTGTTACTTACGGTTGATAATTATGGTTAATTCAATTGATTAGTCTTTATTAAATTATTCTAATAGGATTTAGATATCCTAAGCTTTTTAAAATATTAAGAGTATTTTTTTCAGTCAATAAATAAATATACAGAATATTTGTTCTCTTGGCGGAAATTACGAATTTCAAGAATTAATTTTTTTTCTTTTAAATTAGGTAGAAAAAAGTTGAGAAAACCAAAAAGCTGTTTAAAGTGTCAATGCTATTTAAATATCAATTTTTTTTTTAAATCGAAGATATCTTCTAAAAATGCTTAAGAGAAAAATAAAAAAAAAAATAAATAAAATATTTATTTCAAAATTTTAATACCGTGTTTTTTCCACCAGGCCTAAAATTTTATTTTTTGAAAAAAAAACGAAAGAAGCTGATTCATTTATAAAGAAAAATCTAAAAATAGACAGAATTTGCTTATTAAATTAATTTATGTAATGACTAGATCCTTTCTATCCTCTTTAAGTGACACGACAGATAAAATAAGTCCGTACGACAATTATAAAATGACAAAATAATGTCAATCAATGCCTGAATACTCAGTTTTATTCACTCATGAGTGATTTAAATTTTTGGACTCTGTTATAATACAAATTTAATGTGATCTAGAAATCTCTCGATTAAAATAATAATCAAAAATTTAACTTTTTTTTTATTGTGATTTTTTACAATAAAGCTATTCATGAATATTTTGGCAGAATTTTACTAAAAAAATTGAAACTAAGCGATTTGATATTTTTTGGCAAATTTTGATCTCTAATTTTAAAAACAAAATTTATAATTCAAAATATTTCTTTGTTTTTTTTGTCATGCAATCAGTTAATAAAATAGACAACAGGACATAAAATTTTTAAATCAGTAATAAATTTTGTTTTAATTTATGCGAGTTCTGTCGATAGCAAACAAATAAAATATTAATGTTCAATTTTTCAAGCTTTTAATAAAGTATTTTTTTAATAAATATTTTTCTTTGTTCTAGATTTTAATTTTTAATTTGAGAAAAAAATAATTTATTGTTTTTGTTGGTTTTGATTGTACCTAGCTTTTTAAGATTAAAAATAAAAATCGAAAAGAGCAAAATAAAAAAATATAGAGAAGGAATGACAGAAAAGAATAAAAGTATGCAAAGTTTACTAGACTCATGTGAAAACATTCGACTTAAATCTATCAGATTAGCAAATTTGTTTAAAAACTAATAAAATTAAGCAAACTAAATGGGTTGAATAATGAAAAAGTCGTAAAAGAGGATGAGAAATTAGGCCACGACAAAGTTTAGAATAGAGCGATTAAGAGGCGTTTTATTATTAGATAGGGGTGTTGAATTTGCTTTGTAAAAAACATGTTGATCATTTTGAAAAAGAATAGCAATAAAAACGCTCGACAAATAAACGCACAAATACACAAGAAAAACACTCAATTAATCAAGTCACAAACAGAAGACTAGATAAATAATAAACCTGAGTGCGCCTATCTTTTATTAACAATCATAAAAGCCCAATCTCTCCTATTTTGTTGTTTTTTGTCTCAATAAAATTTCAAATATTTTAAATTAGATAAGTGTCATCATCATTGTGATTTGAACTTAATTCTCTTTTTTGTTTTCTATTTTTGATTGCTATCGTTTCTTTTGCTTAATTTAAAAATTATTAATTGCACAATTTGGTTATATTTGCTTGGGATATTTTTTATGACGAAATAACTAGCCACAACACAGACTTTTAGCTCGACCATTAAATATACATATAGAATTGGGTCTGGCAAAATTCGACTCGTGACTGCATAAATATCAAATAGTCTTAAAAATTAATTCTTTTTGTTTTTTTTTTTTTTTGATCAATTTTTAATCATTCGGATTTTTAATCAATTAAATATCTTTATAAATTTAGATGATTTATTCATTAGTTTGTAAAAGCTTTTTTTCCTGTAAATTTTGGATCAGATTCTAATTAATTTAATCAAAATAAAAAATTTTTAAAAGTGAAAATAAAAAATTTAGACAGATTTTTAGAGACAAAACCATGTTTTCCAAATGTAAGATCATTTAATTAGTGATGAAATATTTCTTCAAAAAATCAGTAAAAATTCCAAATTAATTTTACAAAAGAAAAAAATCCACAGTTGTCACAAGTCTCAAGTCAAGTCCAAGTCCGGCCTTTTTTTTTAAAAGCCTGAGTAAAGACTTTTATTATTTTTTTTTTTTCAAAATGAAAATATTTAATGGCAATAATTCTTTAAGGATTTTAAAATAATAAATTGTCTTAATCTTGATGACTCGACGTTCCGAGATTCCAAAATCAATTTGTTCTCCGGTTTTAAAAATTATTGAAATAAATCTTCCAATTTTTTCATGAAGAGTAATTTTTCAGGAATTTTTCACGTTCAATGAAATTTCTTCCGTTCCAGGAAATGATAATTTTGCGGTCCCAGATGGTAATTATGGAAGCCATGCGAGTGTTGGAATTTTTTTTAAAAAAAGGAAATAAAAGTCCACGCTTGGACCTTTTTTTAATGACTTGGACTTTAATTTGGGACTTTTAAACAACACTGCTTTTAATATTTAGATTTTACCTAACATTATAAAAAAAAAGTCCGGACTTGGACTTGTGAAAAAAAAAATTATTTTTTTTTGAAACTCTTTTAATATTTTTTTTTCTTCATTAACTCATTTTGATGGAATCGAAATTAACTTTCTCTTTTAAGAAGCTCGTGGTAATTTTTTCCCTATTTAGTACCCATCATCCACATCAAAGCCGCTCAAAGATTCGTTTTTTATTCAAAAATCTAATTTTTAATCTGATTCAAAATTTTATTTTTATTTTTACTGTCCTGCAATACGACTTCTAAAAATTCACTAAGGACTTCGAGGATGATGAGTATAAAATAAAAAAACTTTCTACAGAAAAACTTTATTTAATTTTTTTAAATTTTTTTGTAAACTGTATCAAGCTTTAGTTCATTCAGAGTATTAAAATAAATAAGTTAGAATTAATTAATTGATTTCAAAATAATTTTAAATTTAATGTTTAGCATAGATTAGAAATATGAATTGTATGTTACAAATTACAAATAATTTAAAAATCATTACAAATATTTATCATGAATGAAATTAATTATTATAAAAAAAATCAAATTAAGTTTGACAGTAAAGAGTTGTTTTATTTTTCTTCTTTTTTTATTCTATACTCGTGTTCCTCAACGTGTTTACTGAGCAAATAACGATAAAAAGAATTATGTTTATTGAAATCTTGTCAGGCGACAAATCGTTTGTTATTCCCTAACTCTTCGTTCAACAAAATGTTAATAAAACAGACTATTTGTGTATTTTTTTTTCCTTTTTATTTTTTAAAAATTTTATAAGCCTATTTCTCGACCAAAAATCTAAAAGGAAAAAAAGTTGCCATATTGAAAATTCATGTTTTCTTTAACACAAAAGTTCCATGTTTCTTTCGAAAAAATATACAAAAATGTAATTTTAAGTTGTGAAATTTATTTTATTTTTTTGATTTTTATGCCGAACTTCATAATCAAAAAATAAATTTTAAAGATAGAAATGCTTAATGAACGCAACATTTTTAGGTTAAAATTATTCAAAAAAAGATTATATTTTAGTTCATAATACAATTTTTAAATTAACTCAATAAATAAATTTAAATTTTTTGTAATCGATTACTTTCTAGGTGTTATCAGTCTAAACTAGCATATTTTGATCGTATCTATTAAATTTATCTAAAATAAGTTACGAAAACTTTAGAGGTAAAGAGAAGCAAACGCAAATTTTACTTGATTAATGTGTTAAAATTGATTTCTAGAAATTATATAATCTATCTAAAAATGAACATTATTCCTAGCAAATAATTTGATTCATTATTAAGATCTAAAATTTAAAAAAATTAGCAGCAATGAGGCTTAATTTCTGATGTTTTTGATTATTTAATTTAAATTAAAAGCTAAAAGAAAATTGAATGATAAAAAAATTATAATTAAATAAACATGACTTTTAAGTATTTAAAAAAAATGGAGATTATTATTAAAATTCTTAATTATTTGCTTCTTTAATTAAGTTAAAATAATTATTTTTTTAAAAGTTGAATGCATTTTTAGATGTATTTGATGGTGATTTAAATTAGAGTCCTTATTTAATTTTTTTTCGGAACAAAATATTGTTTTTAAAATTAGAAAATATTTCCTAATTAAAGCTCTTCTAATCTAAGTATAGTAATCTTTACAATGTATAAAGTTTATTCAAGATTTTTTGTTTGTTATTTCATATACAAATGAATGACAATAATTTTAATTAAAAAAAAAATTTAAACTCTAAGTTAGAAAAAATTTTATTTTGATAAAATCAGTCAATGCTTGGTAAAACTTTATGAAGAAAAATTTTGACAAAATATAGAACTTAAGTTCCTAATTTTGCTCTAATAATTATCAGCTGCACCTTTTGAATTAATTTAGTTTTCATAATTATTTTATTTCGGGTTCACAACTTTTGGTTGCATTGGATCTTCAGTAAATGCTTCCCTAGTTTCTGATTTTTGTCTATAAACACTTGTAAGGGCTCATTTCAATTCAATAGATACAAGAACATTTAGACTCTAAGGTTAAATTATTTGATCCCATAGTTGATTTTTGTGAAATCCAATTTTTTTGATCCAAAATTAAAGCTGCTTTTCTAATTTTGATTTAATTTTTTTTAAGAAAAATAATGATCCACTCAAGTACTTTGGCAAAAAAGTCAAAAATTTGAAGAAATTTTCCTTTTTCTAAAGCTTTTTAAAATCTAGTCCATCAAAAACCTCTTGGGGTTAAGAAAGTAAAGTCTACCATAAACTAAAAACATTGATATTTTGTATATAATTTTTTTTTTGTTAACAAAAAAACAAAAAAGTACAAAATAATCTAAATGAGAAAAAATTTCATTACATAAGATTCTAGAGCTACATACCACTTCTTTTTTTGAGCAAAATTTCTTTGTTAACATCAGATACTTTCATTCATTAAATTGATTTCGATAGAAAATAATTTTGTTGTCTTTAATGTGTCTTATTTTCACTTGAGTCCGATATTCTTCTATTCAACTAACAAAAATTCATATAAACGTGAATTATCAATCATTAAGAGCGGAAATTAAAAAGAGAATTTATTTTTTTAGTTAAAAATTTTAAGGAATAAAAAAGGATTTATTTACTTGAAAACAATTGATAGTAAAAGACTCAAAAAAACCTGATCAAAGCTGAAAAATATCTTCTCAAGATTCTTTTTTATTTATTTTTTTTCTCAAATTTAATAATAACAATTTACTCTTCGAAATATTGAGTCTTTCTCATGCAATACTCTCAATATTGGTCATGTAATCAATTAGTTAAAAAAAAGCAGGTTCCTATCATCACAAAAATAAATTTTATCTGGATATAAATTAAAGTAAAAATTAGCTCATTTTATTAAATTTCTTGATTAATCAAACCAAGAATGTTTTTTAATATCATATAATTGTTGCTTTAATTAAAGGGCTTTTTAAAATTAATCTCATTTTTATAGGTTATTTTTGAGTATAAAATATTTCTACCTTTTTCCTATTTTCAAATAAATAAATGATAATGGTTATTTTTAGATGATGCAAAAAATCTGTTATTTCATTCCTTATTTTAATTTTTTTATCAAAGTGTACCTATCTAATTTTTCACGAAGATTTTAGATTGTTTGGTAGAGGTACAAAAAATAAAAAAATGTTTTAATTATTTATTTTGAAAGAAGGATGCCATGAGTTTATTTAGGAAAAAAAAATTTAGGCTTTCGTTTTTTCTTTAACAAGATATTTACCTTCAAATATTGTTCGAATTTGAATAGAATCTCAACTTTAGAGCTTAATGGAATTGATTTTTTTAATGAGTGTAAACTTGGAATGAAAATATTATCAAAAAGGATCATTTTTAGGCTAAAATCGCCTAGTTGAACAAAATTCCTTTTTAAAAAACCCGAACAGAAGTCGAGTTTTCATCGTTTGTATCGATCCTTCGACACTGAGGCAAAAACCGTAAATAACCATTTAACTGCTATTCAATATTGAAATAACTTGATAAATTAATTTTAAAAAGTAAAAAAAGTACATTTTTTTATTTTTTTTTATTTTAAATTTCATGTAAATTTTCATTAAAAATTAAAAAAAAAATTTATTTCAACAACTGCTTATCTATTGTATAATCAAAAAGTCAGAGAGTTGGGCCTGGATCCTCATTTTGTCTCACTAAGTATTTTTTTGTTTAAAATAAAATTTTTCACCCTTAAAAAAAAAAACTAAGAATTTGGATTTGGGACAATTTGAAAAAAATCTAGATCTAAAAACCCTAATACACAGTTGAAAATAAACTTTCGACTTGTAATCATACTACTCTGAAAACATTCTGCTTGAGTATTTGAATAGTTCTCAGGCCAAAATTTTTCGTTGCTAGTACTAAACATTTTGCATCAAACTTAGCAACTTAATTTTTTAATTGAGAATTTTTATTTAAATTAACTAGTCTCATGTATAATGACCAGGTAAATTTCTAAATAGAAAGGACACAATTAGACTGAGAAAAAAAATTAGACTCTAAATCTAAAAACCAGCGCCTGTGGTACGCATGATTGATTTTTTTTCAAATTTGATTTATGTTTTTTTAGATAACTTAGTCACAATATTTCCATGTATTTTTTTAAATAATTGAGACTATGTCGTCTGAAAATGAATGCAAAAAATTCTCCGATTCGGCGTCTGGCAAGCTTATCCAAGAGAGCGATTTGGTCATAGACAGCCTGAACAGCATAATTGATTCACATTCCGATGCACCTGTAAATACGAATAAAAACTTTGTGCAAAACATTCTGAGAAAGTCCGAGTCTTTTCGCAAATTGACGAGTTTTGCCCACAAGAAAAGCAATCGTCAAGTTGATTCCTCACACACAATATCCTCAAGCACAATAGAGAAAATTTTTGGCAACAAAATAGAGCCTGCGCCAGCCATGTCCAAGAAGGACAAATTCAAGTCCAAGTCTTACTTTATTAGTTCGGCCAATAGTCCATGCTTGAGGAAAAATTTCCTGTCCGATTCTCCTAAAAAGGTCGACTCTCGACCAACAGCCACCTGTTCAACCAGCTACATAAACCCGCCGAAAAAAAAGCGCTCTTCCCTGTTCAACCTGTTCTCCTTTTCCAAGAGCTCGTCAGGAAGTTCACAAAATGTAGAGAACCATGAAAGCGATTATTACAACCTGGGAGATTATGACAATGTGTTCAGTGACAACGAGCATGAAACAAACCAGCGCCCTCAAAGCGAGTGCATGGCGTCGCCTGAGTGGCACCGAAATTTAAAATTTTTCAGCAATAAAAAAAGCTACAAACTGGCAGAAAAACAAAAAAGCCATGAGAGATCGTCAGCAGTATCTTTTAAATCTAATGAAAGTGCTCATGGCACCATCACTAAGCGACAATTGGTAAGATGCAAAGGTTTTTCTGTGCCACTGAACGCCTCTTATTGTCCGAATTCGAGTCCTCTCTGGGATGATTTGAACATTAGTGACGAAAACAAGCTAAGTATAAGACTCAAGTACGCGGAGATTAAAAATCTCGATGACGAATTCAGCGAGGAAAATCAAAATTTCACCCACGCAGACCCAAACAATTTAGAAGTAAGTTTGTAGAAATTTTATTCATGAATGTGGATCCTACTTTGTTTCTTTACAAATAATTACCCCGAACTTTTTTTTTTTTTTTAATTAAAATTTTTTCATAAAGAGCTCTTTTTTATTTGAAGTGATAGCATTTCTAAAATTTTTTTCAAAATTTAATATAATTCCTAAATTTTTTTCCTCAAAATTCGTTCATTTGAAAATGTACCATTGCAGGAATTTATCTATATTTAAAAAAAATAATAGTTAAATAGAATAATTTCATTAAAACATTTTTAAATATTGAATCTCATGCTAAAAGTTCGTCAATAAATAAATCCAATTTTATTATAAAACCTACGATTGATAAAAAAAGATTATAGGAACACTTTTTCCAGTCTGAGGAACCATTTTTCCTTTTAACTATTAATTATATTAGAGATGTGAAAACTTATCAACTAAGATTGAAACTTTTACAAAAGAAAAAATTGAAAACTATTTATTCAAATTACAATTTTTAATTTGGAAAAAAAATTATTTGAAAAATGAAATCATATTTTCAATAAGAAATTTAATGCTGAAATAAATGAGTTTAATATGTCATTTTAATTTAAACCTTATTTGTCTGTAAAAGTTTTAGTTTTTCTATTTTATTAAAGTGTTTTAAAAATAAAAAGTGAATTATTAAAAATTTTGGCCTCTAGAGAAAAAAAATCTCAATTAAACGTAAGCCTGACAACACACTCAATTGCCTTTTTGGCTAGTACACCTTACATTACTACCATGAATGCACGATTTTGCTAAATTTTTCCAAAGAAAAATAATTTTATTTCAAGTGTACTTTTATTTTAAGAAATTTTTTAGTTTATTTAGTACTATTGTAAATAATACTAATTGAGTTAGGTAGAGTGCTTTAAGAAAAAAAATTGTTTTTTTTTCCAATTATTTATGTTAATTAAAATTACACTTATAATTTAAAAAACTCACATTTAAAAAGCGATTCGCATCACTTAATAAAAAAGGTAAAGGTACAAAAATTTTTATTTTAAGTTAGAAAGAGCGAAAAAATTCTTAGAAACATAGAAAACATGCTCGTATCTTTAAATAATTCCTTGATGGTAAAATAAAACCGAGAAAAAATTGTTTCCTATTTTCAGGATTTCAAATATTACAAAAACAAAAGGTTCAATATCCATTAGAAAAAAAAAACAAACCCTAAGCAAAATTTATTTCGAAAAGTTAATTGAGCCTAAAATTCAGTAATTTCTTATATTGTATTTAATGATCAAATCTCAAGCACTTGTCTATTAGATAAAATATCGAATATTACGAAGAAAATTTTAGTATTGAATTAGGTTTTTTTTTAATTATTTTGAAGCCACACTTTTACAATAAAAATTGGCACTTAATTTTTGTTATCATAAAAATACTACTTTTTGTTATAAGGAATCAAATCTTTTTTAATTTAAAAAATTTTACCAAAAAAAATGGAAATTCATAGCGATCTATGAAATCGAGGATAGTATTATACAACCTGTAGATCTGTTTTTCTCAGACAAGTTCGAATTTATTCTATCAAAATATTAACAAAGATTTTGGCTTTAGAATCAACCTTATTAAATTTCCGCAATAATCCTCTTTTAAATAATTTTTTCGTACATTTTCTGAATTTTTTATATTTTCCAATTATTCTCTAAGGTGCTGACTGGTAAATTGCTTGGTACAAAAAAAGATTCACTCATCGTTCACCTCAAAATCACCATCCAGGCTATTATTTTGTCTTTGAACTATCTTTACTGCTATAAAATATATCATTCCATGCATATTGGTTAAGATGCGTTGCCAAAAGTATATTATGTATGCTTCTTACAACTCTTCAAGATACAAGCATAGATCCATGATAATTAAACTTCTTTTCCGTCTTTCTTTGTGAGAGACCCGACTTATTATTAAGGCTTTTAGATTGTTAGATCTATCGCTTTTTGTACTCAAGGTTTTAATTTTTTCTACTCTTTATTCCCAGCTGTACCAAACAGTCTTGAAGTCAGCTTTTGACAAAGCTTATCAAATTTTACAAATTTTAAAAGTGTGAAAGAAATGATAAAGGCTTTCACTCAAAGAGCAAATAAAATTTTATTATGTTCCATTTTTATTCTAAATCAATTTTTATAAAAATGACTTGATTTTCAATTTTTATATTATTTTCCTGTAAATTTTTCACAGCTTCAACGATTGATTTCGAACAAGGCACTAAATTATTTCTTTTTTTATTTGTTTATGATAAGCCTTTAATCTAACATACTAGAAAAATATTTAATTAATTGAGCCATCATTTATATGAAAATAAAAAATAAAATTGACAAAACGATGTAATCACAACATTTAGCATGGCTATTTTGGACTTATTAGACTGAATGACATTACTAAATCGAATATTTTTACACCTTTATTTTTAGACTAAAATTAATATTTACAAATTTTTTCTAAAAATAAAAATTAAATATTTTTTTTTGTCAAAATATTTACAAATGTGATCTAAAAGAGTACTAAAAATCTTTTAGTTAGACAAGTTTTTTAATTCTAATGCAACAAGAAAACAAAAAAGTTCTAATTGTTCTATAAGCTGTTGATCAATTTCCTTAGTTCTGAAATTATTTTTCTCCGACAATAGATTCTTTCAAATAGTTCTATTTTACTTTAAAGGTATATTTCAGTTGTTGAATTCATCAGTCTGACTTCAAGCTTCTTTAAAGACTTTGAATGACAGTCAAAAAGCTTTCATATTGGTCTCCATACCGAAAATACTCAACTATTTTAAGTTAAATTCAGATATTGTTCTAAATTTTTTTCAAATCATTGACTTACTAAGTCCAATTTGATTTAAATGGGCTTCTAGCTAATTTTCAAAATTTTCAAGTCACATTTAGATGGAACATTCGCTAGATTTATTGTGGACCTCGGAGTATTTTTTCTTTTAATTTCTAATTTTGAAGCAGGACAAAAATTTTGCTTCAGGAATCTCAACAGAATTTTTCTTTTTTTAGAAAAATACTCATTTTATAATTCTTTTTTACAAAATTTTCATTATGTAATTTAGTTGTAGGACTTTTTGGAAATTGTATGAACATTTAAAATTTTATGCAAATTGAAATCGAGCTTAGCGAAATAAAACCCTGTTTTCTTTTCTTATTTTTGTTTCTATATTACCTAATATGCCAAGGTATCAATTCTTATTCATTCTTGGGTTTCATTTGATCAAATTCATCGCATACGTGCTCGACAAAAGAAAAAAGCAAAATACCAGCTACTTTAATTGTTCCCGTGAAATGTTCAGCTGTTGATCGCTCAAAAAGCACCTTGGGATTAATTTAAATCAAACAATAGCTGAACAAGTCGAGAGAATAGGCCAAAAGCTTGTCAATAGAAGAAGATTAAAATTTTTTTCTGTCCCTTTGTGTCAATAGGGGGTCGCAGAGCCGTACTTTCTTTATAACCTAATTTGGTCCACTTATTTGTTTACGTATTACAAGGTTTACACAAAATTTTTCAAATATTACCAAGGATTTTTGAGTTTATTTAATTTATTTAATCTTGCACAAGCGAGAGTCTAATTGATTTTTAGTATGACGGGTCTTCCCAAAGACTCCTTACAATATTCATGTTATTTAATCAGAAAAAATGACTATCAAAATAGCAACAATTAAGTTGATTTCGACAAAGGAAATTTTCTTTAATTAAATTTAAATTTTTTTTTTAAATTTAATTGATTAGAATATTATCCTGGTTATATGGAATTTTTTTTATTTAAAACACTAAAACAGGTTTACTTAGATTTGATTTTAGTATAAAATGATTAAAAACTTATCCTTGTATTAGAATTTGTTTTGATTGTTTAAAGTGGTGTGGGTTAATATTTTCGAAAAACAAAATTTGAGGATGAATTTGATAAATTTATCTAACCTTAAATTGTAAGAAAGAATTTTTTGTTTTATTTTTTTTTGAAAAAAGGCAATTATGCATTTCCTAAAATTAAAATTAGAAAAATTTTTGCAATTTTTTATTTCTATTCAAACTAAATGAATTTAAATTCTTTTTTTTTGTCCATGGGACTTCAAAATTTTTTAATGATAATAATATTAATAATTACTAAATCAGAAAAAATGACTATCAAAATAGCAACAATTAAGTTGATTTCGACAAAAGCTATTTTCCTTAATTTAATTTAATTTTTTTTTTGAAAAAATTTATTGATTAGAATATTATTCGGTTTAAATGGAATTTTTTTAAATTTAAAATAGTAATAATTTAACATCAATAATAATTGCATTTTGTCCCAGAAAATTCACTGAGGGAAATTTTCTATTTCTTCAATATTTATTAAATTTGTCAAATTACCGATTAATCAAGAGAATTTATGTTAAATCATAATCAAATAATATCTAATGGGCACAGAGCTTTGTTGAAATTTAGCATTTCAAGATTTTTTTGTTCTATCTAAACTCATTTGTTTGATTTTAAATTAGTTGTGAAATGATCTATTAGCCTCAAATTCATACAATGTTTAATCTAAAATCAGACAGTTGCATTTTTTGACAATTAGATATTTAAATAAATTGATGAAGCGATAGAAAAAAATTCAACTTTTTAAGATGTTTGGTCGACTTTTGGTATTGTACGAAAGCCTTGAAATTTTAAATTGAAGCCAAACGAGCTCTGACTCTTGAAAAAATTCTGGCGCAGTCAAATAAATAAAGAGTTTTTTTTTCAAAACAGAAAATGTATAAAAATAATAAAAGATACTGATCTAAAAAAATAAAAAAATAAAAGTTTTCAACTATTTTCTAGATTTACCTTGTTATTTGAACGCTTTTCTTTTAATTATTATTTTGAATCTTTTCAGAAGTTCTATTGTTTTTCAAGATGTTGTATTTCAACAGTTGTTTCACATTCTACTACTCTACCACAATTACGATGATAATTTTCTGTCATCAAAATAAAAAACCTGCTAAAGAGTCAAAGATTTTTTTAGTTGATCGGTTATTTTCGTTTGAAACTTTTTCAATTCAATTTTTTAAGTGTGGTAAATTTAAGATTGCATAAATTGGCACTGGCTTTATTTTGGACTGGTTTATGGTAATAAAATCCTCAAAATTCAGCAAACAATTCTAATTGATATTCCATAAATAAAAAAAAATATTTTTAAATGCAAATTTTTTTTCAAGGTTTTGATTGAAAGGTTTGATTATATTTCGGTAGTGGGTTTTTCGTTTTTTTTAAAGAGAAGCCACCAAATTAACTACTTTCCGGTATCTTTTTTACGAATTTGAATAAAAAATTGTCAAGCTTCATTGGTATATTTAAATTCAAACGAGATGTTTTAAGGCTTGACAAAATTCTCATTTAAATAAACTAAATATTTATTTGGGCAAATTTTTTTTAATTTTTATAAATTATTTGGAATCAAATTTGAGGCAATTTCGATGATGACAAGAATGTTCCAAGACAAAATGAGCGAACTAGGTGTCTTTCGTTAATCAGCTTTTTATTTCTTTTATTTGATGCTTTAATTACAAGCACCAGCAATTTTTGCTAAATTATTTGGAATCATTTTTTTAAAAGAAAGGTCTTTACCTTAAAACATTTGACATCATGTTGTCATAAGCAAGGATAAATAAAAGATTATTTTCTTATGCAGGTGAGTGTTAAAAAATATGATTTTTCTCTGCTTGCTAGCTCGGTCAATTTTCAAAGAAGATAAATAGATATAATTAATTTTTCAAAATTAACTTCAATTTTTAACAAAATACTTTATAATGAAGAAATTTTTAAAAGGATGAAAACAAATTCACGGACAACTCAAGATTTTAGCAATCCATAATTAAGATAAAATAAAAAAAAGTAAAAATAGAAAATTTTAAATGAAAAAAAACAAAAAAGAATATTTTTTTTTTAATTCAATATAATAAATGAACGAGAAATCAGTAATACCTGTGGGGATGTAAAAAAATAACTCTAGTCTTTAGTTGTTTTTTTTAATAAAGCTTAAATGAGTGGGACAAAGTCTTTATTCTATCTCGTCAAGTAATTTTTGATTCAGTTTTTTGATAATAAAAACACAAAATTTAATTATTTTTGAAATAGATGTCTTTTTGTTGAGACAAAAATGATGAAAAAAAACTTTACTAAATTTTTAATTAGTTTTCTCGCTCAGAGTAAAACATTACATTAATGGCACTTCATGTTCGATTTAAAATGAACATTTAAGGCTACATTTTAATTTAGCATACTTTATCTTTTCTATTTGAATTTTCATTTAAATTTTGACTGATGATTTTAAATATCATGAGTAATAACTGCATTAAAATCGCTATAAAATTGATCGCAGTCACGACATTTTTAAAAGAAAAAAATTGATGCGTGCTCCAATTTCGGAAACTGTTCCGGCATAATTTGATCTTGGCTGTAAAATAAAAGCAAATTTTGAATTAAAGTCTCTACACATCATTAAAATCTAGTTTTACAACAATTATCCTTAATTAGATAATTCTTTATATTTAAATTTCAAGCTTGTTCAATATCCTGTTAGCTGATCAATGATCAACACTTTTTTTTTATTAATTTAAAATTCAAAAAAATAAATTGAGAAAAATATAAATTAATTAAGAATTAAATTTTTTATTTGATTGAGAAATTCCCAAAAACTTAATATTTGAGTGAGAATTTCGGCATGTAAACACGGCCAATTTCCGTGATCCGCATTCAAACATAAAAATCAGGGCGTTTGCTAAAAAGATTTTCCTATTTAGACTTTAGATCGCTTGAATGCCAATAGAGACACAGAAGATCGATGCTGTTCACCATCTCCTTCAATTCTAACTCTTTCGTTGAACAATAAATGCAGCACTGCGACCAAAGCTCTCGATCAAAATTTAAATTCAATCAATTTTGTCAATAATCCCAGCGCAGACATGCTAAGTCAGCACCAAATTAAAAAAAATGGTCTGCTCACAATTTCCATCTTGTTCTAAGTTATTTTCTTTTTTTATAGAAGAGGAAATGAATCAAGAAGAAACAGACTCGACCGAGTCCGCAAGATACCGCAAAAAGCGTTTTCAGCAAGTTGGCATTTTCAATAAAGCTAATCTATTTGCTCAATGTCTAACATTTTCTATTTAGTTTCAAACTCAAAGTCTAATCGACCTGAATGTTCAATTAGTCAAAAAAAATGAACAATGTGTAGATAACCTAAAGCAAAATGACAACTCGACCACCAAATCGATTCGAAATCCTTTGTTCAAGCTGAATAACTATCAAACTATAGACGAGGACTCGTACTCCAAGCTCAAACAATTTTATTCATCGTCGTCCAACTTTTTCAGCAATGATGAAGCAATGTCTGAAATAACTATTCACACAAGTTCCAATTCGAAGCCCGTGCAAAAAAACATCAAATTACGCAAAGGACAAATGCTGAAGTAATTCTTTTTAAACCAACTTTTAAAAATTAATAAAATTCATTATCTTTTAATTGATCTTTTTTTAACGCGAGGGCTTTATGAAACTAAAAAAAGTCAATTTGTGCTTTAATCATTTAGGTTCTTTTTATTTTTTACTTTTTCACCTTCTAACAAAATTAAATTCATAAAATATTTCCGGCACAGAAGCAACGTGCTACCACTAAGTAAATTTAAAATTTTTTGGAAACATTTTTTGGCATTTTCGAGATCTAAGCTGACTCTGAAGAATCTTTTTTAGATGGTCAAAAAGTAGCTTTGATTTTTTGGATGGGTAGGCTCAAAAAAATTTGGAAATTAAAATTTTTTATTTACTATTACCAACTTGGACTATTAATATAAAAAGAACAAAAAAAATAAAAGCTTAATCTGTACTTTGGTTTTTCAAGCTAGGAAAATTTTAACCAGATTAGACCCTAAAAATTTTTTTTTAATTTTTCTAATTTTTTGTTCGAGGTAATACTTCATAATCAAAATTTAACCGCATCTCAAAAGGATACCAATGTCTAAAACTTTTCTTCATCAAGAAATTTCATAAATAAATCTAATTTTGTTTTTATTAAACCATGCTCAATTTTCTCTTTGCTTTTACAAATCATAAAAATAATTGATATTATATCAATGTTTGAACTTTTAAAACGCTCTTCTATTCTTTCACTGAATCTACTATTTGGAAATAAATTTTGCATTGAAATATTTAAATTTAGCAAAATAATTATATTTTGTAGTTTTTAATTTTTCTTCTTTTTGACATCAAGATCTTCGAAAAAAACATGGCAAGATTTTTATTTCATGAATAAATTTTTTACTTTAAATTTTAATGGGATTTTTTTTTAAAAAAAATTATTAATAATCGTTTAATAATCAAAATGTAAAGTTTGAATTTATTTTTTCTCACTTTGAATTCTGATTATTGAAAGGTTATTAATAAATAAAAAATTTTTAGTAAATTTAAGTAAATGAAAAGATTAAAAGTATTTTTGTAATGTCAAAAAAATATAATTTTTACTTAAAAAAATAACATTTAAATTTAAAGTAAAAATGTATTTTTGAAATGATACAAGATTTTAAATAATTTTTTTTTTTTTGCACGGAGGTTTATCTATAAATAAAAAATTCAATAAATGCTACCCAAAAACTATCATGTAAAATTCTATTAATATATTTAGCAAAATTTTTTGCTAAAGATGTTTTTTTTAAAAAAAAATAAAAAAGACAAAATTTAATTTTTTTTCTCGTGTCATTTTAAATGAGAACCAGCTATGAGCGGTAATTAATATTTTACCCTAATAATTAAAAAATTGTCAATGACTGTTTTTGACTATAATAATTGTTACAACTTCTCTTTTTCTTTTCGATCGATTTGTTTATTTTGAAAAATTTAAAAAAATTTTCGGCGTTTTTTTTTAAATTACGGAAAATCAATACAAAAATCAGAAATCTATTTCTAAAATTATATAAAAATATTGTAATTAAGGGAATTCAAAAATTCTTCATTGTGATGGCTAAGCTTTTTTTGTGGGTGGCATTTTTTTTTGGGAATGCAGAAATTTGCATCATTTGGTCTAATAAATCTCATCTCTTTAATTAAAATAATAAATAAAACATTTATTGATCGAGGAAAGAATAAATAATAAAAAAAATTTTAAAACTTAATTCTTAGAAAAATTAATCGAGTGATTAGAAAAAATTAATTTTTATAAAAAGTGTAAAAAAATAGAACGATTACCAAACTAGTCTTTTGAATGAAACTAATTTTTTTAAAAATATTATCGAGATTGGCATAACTTCTTTAATATTTGGAAAAAAAAAATTAGTTTTAACACATTATATATGTGACTAAATTAATATTTTAAAGAGATGCATTTAAATCGCTTTATTCGGATATGGATATCAACAGCGATGACTACGAGCTGTGCCTAAATGATCAGACTCAAGTCGATTTGGACCAGTTGTGCGAGCATTTTTTCGGCACTGAGTTCATTCTTAAAAGTAATTAAACATCAATTTTCATTTAAAAAATAGCTCATATTTTTCTCATCAAGAAAAAGACTTGACACCAAAACACAAGGAAGATGTGCCAAAGCAGAACATTACAGCACAGCCCACGTCTTCGTCTATCAATTGGCACAATTACTTCAGCTCAAAAGCCTACAAAAATGTAATTTTTTTCTAAGAAAAAAATGTATTTAGCTAAATTAGATTGGACTCTCTACTTGTGAACAAGTTTGACAGCTCTTAAGACTTGACAACAATATTTATCTTAGAAAATGGAGAAACTTTAGAGACAACTTGAAAATTCTATTGACTTAGCTAAAACAAAATTGCAGCTTGTTTTCAATAACTTGAAAATTTTATTTTTCTTTAAAGAGAAAAAAAAAGAAAAAAAAAGCTGTAATTCTGACAAACTTTTTCCATTATTTCAAGTTCCAATGAATCAGTCGAATAGCAAATTTTATTAAAATTTACCTTTTTAAGCTTTAATATTTTGAATGCAATTAAAAATTTTATGTAAATTTATAAAATTTAAGAGCAAGCATAAGCGAAACAGTTGTATCGCTGTGATGAACGAGCACAGTTCTATCCAGACGCAAGCTGGTTCGCTTAAGAACAGCTCGTCGACTTCCATATGCTCAAATTATTCAAACATGGCATATCCAAGTCCAGTGAACGCCAGCGAGAGAGTTGTGCGCGTCAACCGCGGCAACTTCCGACGCATGGGCCAAATTGCCAGCATTTTTGCCAGCTACAGTAATTCCAAGCTGATGGAAGCCGCCTCGCCTCTCAACCACTTTCTCGAGCTCTACACTCGCCAATTGCCCAAATTGCCCGAGGAGTTCGCCATAGGCATGTTTGATCCAGTCTGGCTCGAAATCGAACCCGATTGGAACAAGTTCGTAGGCGACTCTTATGCACAGGTATAGAAACCTTTCACAAAAAAAAAATAATAAAAATCTTTTGTTTAGTCTTTGCCAATTCGCAAAGCCAAACAGCAAATGGCAATATGGGAGCTTTTGGTAACCGAGTGCTCATTTATTAAGTCAATCAAAATAGTGATCGATGTGTTTCTCAATTGTTTGGTCAATCTCAAGCTGAATGAGCAAACTGGCGAGCTTTTCAAAGACATTGATCTCAAAAAACTTTTCTGTAATATAATCGAGGTGTTCAAGTGCAATTTGACTTTATGGTGCAAATATCTACATCCCACATTACACAATCTGGTCAATGGCTCGTCCATCAGCCTGCTAATCGATCCACAATTTTTGATTAGCTCATTCTCAGACGTAATCTCTCTTTTAATGGCACTTTAAACATTATTTAAATATTTTTTCTATAGTTTAAGAATTTGTTTCAGCCCTATGAAGAATACTGTCTGGTGCAAAATAATTTGAATGATTATCTAAAGCAAAAAGTTGGCGAAAATGAACATTTTGCAAAATTTATAACTGTAAGACTTTTTTTTGGAAATTTTTTTTCAGTGCTTGATTAAATTTTCTATTAATTTAAGAAAAAAATTATTTTTTATTTCTAAAAGTTGTTTTAAAAAAGTTTAAAATTTGACTTCATTCCATTAAATTAAGACATTGTTTTTTATTTTGGATTGTTGACACTTAAGACATCATTTGGCAGAATCAAAGATTTTCTTTTTAAATTAACATTTATTAATAACATAGTTTTTTTTTTCTTGAAAAAGTATTTTTAAAATTTTTAAAAGAAAACCCTACATTAATTCTCTGAAATATTAAAAATAGTTTTTTTTTTCTATTTTCTTTTTTAAATTAGAAGAAAATCATAGAAAAAATTAAAATTGATCAAATATTTTTTTGTTAAAATTTAATTAACAAAAATATTTTAATGTAAAGTTTATTGATCGAAAAAAAAAAATTGAAATTTAATAAAAAATTTTGAAATAATTAAAAAAAGGAAATCTCATCCAGCTAGCTAATTTTAATATTAAATTATCGAAATAACCCTTTTTTGAAAAAAATTTACGAAGACAAACACCTTTTATATCTTGGTTTTAAGTCTAATATTCTTAGTTGACAAAATAGGCTTAAAAGTAATTGAATTCAAGTTGATAAATGTAAATTACTATACGTGACTAATTTAATTTTATTTATTTAGATCAAGTCTAGTCATCAACATTTTTAGAAAATCTTAGAAAGCTTGAGTTCTTTTTATAAATGGTCTTTTTTAAAGTTAATCCTTAAGTAAACTTGTCATTTTACTTAGCCTGACTTCTTTTTTTTAATATTAAAAAAAAAAGTTGCCTATTCTAATATAATTGATAAGAATAAATACTTTTTCTTTTAATATTTAGGTTTAAAAATTTTTGGTCATTAGAAAAAAAATCGTCAAAGGCTCATTGACTACTCTACTTTAGGCCAATTTTTCCAACATTAGATTTTGGATTAGATCAAGTATCAAATATTAAATATAGAAATTGCATTCGAACTTTGGTAAAAATATTTGAATATTTGGAAAATTTTGTTGAAATTTTCAATATTTGGTTTAAAAAAAAAAAACAAAAATTCAATTTAATGCAAGTTGCTTTTGGAAATTTTAAAAGAATTTAAAAAAAATAATTGAAATTTCAATTATCTAAATTTTTAGTAATAAAGAATTTCGTAGGTTGCTTGTTTTGTTTTAGTTTATTTATTTATAAATATCTATCAGATAAACTATGAAATTCTTTAATATAAGTTCAATTAAATTTTAAAATAATATTTGAATAAACGGTGTTGGTTTTGAATCAGATAAATTTGCTCTATTAAATTAAAAATTGTAAAATTTATTTATGTAACTAAAGTGAATTGTTGCCAAAGGTTAAATTTTATTTGATTTTTGCTCTTATGTTTTAATCTGAACTAATTTTTATCTTTTATATAATCTGAACTTGCTACAGTAAGAAAAAGTCTACAAATAATTAAAATAATGTAATTATAGTAAAATAATAAAACATTAACTTGTCGCTGCCATATCAACAATGTGAATCAAATGGGGTCTTGGTGAGGAGGCCTAGTTTGAGATTCGGGTTAGGGATGGTGTAGATTAGAGAACTTTAAGTTATAATTAAAATTAACAATTAAACTATTCATTAAATAATTTAATTATCCATATGACGATTATTTTTATTTTCATATGACAATTTAATTATTGATGTAAAGGGTAAATATCCATCCTTAAAAATAGCAATCAAACTCAATTTGAATGCACTTTATTATTTTATTATCAGCGTGATTGTAACAAAAAAAATATTTTCTTTTGCAAAATTAGAGATTTATTATTTTTTTGTATGAATTTTATTAAAAGGGTTCATTTTTTCAGCAAAAAAATTGAAATAATTAAATTAAAGTTTAAATTTTTTTCAAAAACATTCGGGTTATAAAGGGAACTAAATTAAACTCTTAGAAGATTTAATTGTATTTTGTATTTTATTGATATACTAATTGATCAATTTTTGCATCATAACAAGACCATAAAATAATTTTATAACTAACAATCTATTTTTCTCGATGAAATGTAATCAACCTATTTGTTTGAAAAAATTATTGTTTATAATTTAAGAAAAATATTTTGTTACTTCTAAATATATTAAAATCCATTATTAGACCATAAAAAGGGTATAAAATCATATTATAAGATCAATAAAATGGTCAAAATAAATTAAAATAGTTTAAATTTTTTTCAAAAACATTCGGGTTAAAAAAAGAACTAAATTAAACTCTAAGAAGATTTAATTGTATTTTGTATTTTATTGATAAGCTAATTGATCAGTCAACGTATTAAATTAAAAAAAAATTGTAAATTTTAATTCCAAAATTTATTTAAAAAATTTAAATAGAATGAAAAAAAATATTTTTTTGTATCAATTTTATTAAAAGGATTCATTTTTTCAGCAAAAAAATCGGAACAATTAACTTAAATTAAAATAAATTAAAATAGTTTAAATTTTTTTCAAAAACATTCGGGTTAAAAAGGGAACTAAATTAAACTCTTAGAAGATTTAATTGTATTTTGTATTTTATTGATATACTAATTCATCAATCAGTGTTTTAATTTAGAAAAAAATTGTAAATTTTAATTCCAAAATTTATTTAAAAAATTAAAATAAAATGTAGAAAAAATATTTTTTTTGTATCAATTTTATTAAAAGGATTCATTTTTTCAGCAAAAAAATCGGAACAATTAACTTAAATTAAAATAAATTAAAATAGTTTAAATTTTTTTCAAAAACATTCGGGTTAAAAAGGGAACTAAATTAAACTCTAAGAAGATTTAATTGTATTTTCTATTTAATTGATATACTAATTGATCAATCAGTGTTTTAATTTAGAAAAAAATTGTAAATTTTAATTCCAAAATTTATTTAAAAAATTAAAATAAAATGAAGAAAAAAAATAAAATGATTAAATAAATTTTTAGTGGGCCGAAAATCATCCTCTGGCAGGACGTCTCAAGTTTTCCGAGTACATGATAATGCCGGTGCAGAGAATCACTCGCTATCACATCCTAATAGAGAACATAAGCCAATTCACAGACGACGATTTCAAGCGAGAAAAATTCACCTTAATCGTAAAACTTAATTCTTCTAGAACCCAAAAAACCTTTTCTTAATTTGCTTTTTTGTTAAGAAAGAAATAGTGAACTCTTTGCCTAATAGAATAAACGTCAAGCTGGGCTACTTGGCCCAGTTCAACGACATATCGGACTCGATCGAGAAATACGAAGGTGTCCAAGGACAAAACGAGGAAGTAAACGAGATCCTGAATCAATTCAAAAAGTTCGACATCAAATCTGCGCTGCCGGGCTGCGCCACAACGTCTGTCAGGGAGCTGATCCACCAGGGACCGCTGCGTCTCAAGGACGTGCCCAAGTCCGTCGACGTTCACTGCTTCCTCTTCACCGACATGCTCCTAATCACCCAGCTTAAAAAAAGCAAAAAATACAAAATAATCAAGCCGCCCATGCAGACAAACCGCATGATAGTCAAAGAACTTAGCCAGAGCGACAAGGCGTTCATTTGCATCTCGCTCAACGACTACAACGTGCCCGACTCGGTCTGCATGTTCATATCGAACCAGTGCAAAAAGTGGATCGAGTTCTTGGAGCTGGCCAAACAAAAATACTTGTGCGAGAGACAAAAGCTGGTCACGGGCGCGCCGGCGCCCAAGTCCGAGACAAGCCACGAGGGCCCAACATCTACGACCACCATATCGAGAAGCTTTTCGGCCGAGTCCAACGAAATAGAGAGCGACACGGACAGGCGCAACTCAAGTGCCACCCTCACCGAGAATCAGTCCGATGCCACCATTGTCCAGAGTGCCAAGTCTCCCGACATGGACAGAAAGGCGCATGCAAAGCAAGCGAGCGGAACGCGCATATTCGGCGGTCGCTTGGACCGCCCCAGACGCAACATGACAGATCCCAACCAGCACTGTGCCCAAGAGAAGCATGCGATCGCCAAGCGAAACTCGCTGAACGACCGGCCCGCCGCCATCAAGCCCTCGCTCTGCAGCCAAACAAGAATGAACTTTTTTGCCGACAGCACATCCACAATCCTGAGCACGGACAGTGGCGTGAGCAACTGTGACAACAACCAAATTAGCTTTTCCCAAGAGTCCATTGCCAAGCACTCGCCAGTGAAAATAATTGCGAAAAACATTTCGCCGTCCAGTCCCACAGCTTCGTCCTATTCGTCCGCGTCAAACGAGCCCATCTATTCAAACTTGTCCATGTCCTCGTCGTCCTCGTCCAACTGCTCCAAGTATGACACAATCAAAAATTTTAAGCCCCTAGACGAGGACTTTTACGAAGATGAGGACATTGCCGAAGCCGATGAGACCAAGAGCAGTGAGCTTAATACGTCAGCATGTGACAGCAATTTCATGTTCAAGAAAGTGCCCAACTTTAGGGTCAAGCAGCCCAGCAGTGAGAATATAAAGCTTATAAGAGCTAATTTTGAGAGCGTGGAGTCAAAGGCTAATGATGGAAGGAGCGACAGTGGCAAGGTGACGGTGCGCAAGCCTTTGATTCGCATAAGGCCGACCAATTTTAAGAATGAGGCGGCAAGAGTCAGGTCCGAGAATGTGTTCAGCAATAGTTTGAATTCGGCGGGAAACTTTGATTCCACTGTTGATTCGGCACAAGCTAGCGCCAATGGCATCAGCCTGGACAACCATCACCGAATGATCTTGGTAAATTTGCTCCACACTACTCTGGATTCTACGTAGGAAATTTTTGTTCTCCTTTTTTTGTCCTTGCCTAATTTTAAAGCATTTTTTTTCCAATTTTTAAGCGAGGTCTGAATTTGCCAAGAATACATGAGAATACATCGTCGTCGAATGAATGCTCAATATATTAATACTTGTAAAAATCTTACATTTGTAAAGCTTTCGGCCAGTTGAAGAAATTTTCATTTTTAGTTATTTATTGAATTTTTAATTTGGAAAATGTGCCCACATCACAAGTGAAAAGTCACTGAATTTTTTTGTCGCCAAGATTTATTTACACTTGTAAACTTGTTTTTAAATTGAAATTTGTTGATAGGATAAAATTTTTTAATACCGAATAAAGTTTTCTAATTTATTAAAAATTTATTGTTTTATTTTCTAAATCTTCTCTTGTTTATTTTTATTCCTTAATCGTTCTATGTGGAGTATAGCTCTGTGGTTTAGCTCCTACTGAAAACCTTTGCATTCTTTTCCTCTTCTATAGAGGAAAAGAATATATCCAATAGCAATATATAAGAATATATCCTCTTCTAATTCTATCACCAATAGCAAAAATCTTTGAAAAACTTTTAGCAAAACAGATATCTTATTATTTTGAATCGAATAAGATTTTATTTAAAGGACAACATGGTTTTAGAAACGGACATTCTTGTCAAACAGTAATCCATGAGTATATCAGTGAAATAAATAAAGCTAAAGAAAATAAACTAACAACTGTTTCTTTGTTTATTGACTTTAGGAAAGCATTTGATGTAATTGATTCAAATTTATTATTTTTAAAACTTTTTCACTATGGTTTTGATAATTCTTCTTTGGGTCTTCTTTCAAACTATTTTGAAAATAGATCTCAGATAGTTAGAATTGGTTGTGAAAAGTCTAATCCAGTAAAATTAAAATTAGGTGTCCCGCAAGGATCTGTCCTGGGTCCACTGCTATTTCTTAATTTTGTCAATGATTTACCATTTTTATTTAAAAATTTAAGTATTAAAATGTTTGCAGATGATACAACAATAAGTATCTCTGAAAAAGACCTTGAAACTTCTTTGATAAAATTAAATGTTACAACAAAAAATTTAAATGAATGGTGTATTTTTAACAGAATTGATATAAACTGGTCAAAAACTTTTTGCATGATTTTTGAAAATAGGAAAAAATTATATCCAGATAAGATTAGAGTAGGTAATGAAGACATATTAGTTGTAAAGGAAATCTGCTTATTAGGCTTCATAATTGATCAAAATCTTAATTTTACCAAATTTGTATCTAATTTATCAATTCAAGTTAATAGGAAATTATTTTCTATCAAGAGAATTTTCTATCTTGCTACTTCAGTAAAGATACAGTTTTTTAAGACTTTTATCCTCCCGTATTTTGACTATTGCTCTACGCTTTTATGCTATTTTTCAAAAGAAGCAATAAATAAATTAGCTAAAAGTTATTATATCTCTATCATAAAACTTTTAAATCTTAAGCTAGAAGCAAACAGCTTTAATGAAATAAATAACGCTTTAGAAAAGTATGGTCTTTATTCATTTCGACATCGAATTTTTGAAAGGATGCTAACTTTTTCTTATAAATGTCTACTTTATTTCAATGCTCCGCTAATTCTTAAAGAAAAATTAAAGAAAAATGACTCAAAAAATTTGAATTATATTTTAAGGAACAGTAATAACCTTATTGAACCAATGGCCAAATCAAAAAGTGGAGAAAAAACATTTGAACATTTTTATTCAAGATTAATAAATTGCTTTGTGATCAAGAGATCAATGTTGAAGTTTTCAACGTTTAAGCTATCAATTTTCAATAATATAAATTTAATTTACACAGATTTTGTTTCTAAATTTGAATTGTTTAACTTAAATAGCTTATTGTTAAATTTTTTCAAATAACTATTAAATCAATAACTCTATTCAATTTTATAAATTTTATTTTAATATTTTTAATATATGTATTTTTTTTTTATTAATAATTAATTAAATAAATGAAGTGTTAATCAGTCTCATGAGGCATGGGCACTAGCCTGTTGATTAACCTTGAATAATAATAAAGAACACCATGCAAT
Organism: Brachionus manjavacas; assembly: GCA_019054805.1. Lineage (NCBI taxonomy): Eukaryota > Metazoa > Rotifera > Eurotatoria > Ploima > Brachionidae > Brachionus > Brachionus manjavacas. The sequence continues at coordinate 474,556 of JAHQIY010000032.1, read as the reverse complement.
GCTTCTTTCTGATATTACCCTGAGCTAAATGGCAGAACGCCTTGTATGCTTTTGATAGTAGTAATTTTCCTCAACAATTGTCACAGTTCATTTTGTCTCCTTTTTTCGGAAGCTTGACTATAAGACTCTTTGATCAGTCTTCTGGTGGGATTGTTTGACACCATCAGCTCTTTTTTTTATATTTCCAAAATTATTGACAGAGCATAAGGGTCTAAATGATACTGTTTTTTTATTATCTCAAAAAAAATCAGTAATTAATCAAATAGTTATCCTTTATTTAAATAAACATTAGTAAATTTAATGTAAATTTAATAAAAATTGAAATAATAAAAATATTTGAAAGTTTGGATTGTCTTTTAATCTCAAGCTTCACGTTTCACGGCTGATTAACAGTCTAGTGCTCCTGTTCCTAAAAGACCGATTAACACTAAATTTATTCAAATTTAAACTTAATACATTTAAAAATTAATTGCTTATAAAAATAAAAGTAGTTAAAAAAAATAACATTAAAATGCTGAAATTAAAATTTTAAAATCTGTAAAAATAAAACTGATGTCAAAAAAAATTTAGAGTCTAATATTTTTTCAAATTGATTAGACCTGATTTTGTCAACTGACAATCAGGTTTTGTGCTTAATTAGACGAAAACAGCTTATTAATTCCATTTTTCACCCAAAGCCTCCTTGCTTCCATTATGGTATCTGAATCTAGTAAAGCTGCTACTCTCAAAGTAATTGCTCTTTCCACACGTTCTTGTTCTAGCCTCTCTTAGCTTGTCATTTCCAAAATTAAATTAACTTTCAAAGTCTAAAAAATTAATAAAGACTTTATTAATAATTAAAATTGATAAACAATATATTTTTTATTTAATAATCTACTAAAATAATTTCAAATTAGAAATTAAAGATAACTCCATTTCAAAAAAATCAAATCAAAATTTTATTTTTTAAGTTAGTTAAATCATTAATATTCGTTAAAAATTCATTTTTTTGGAAAATTTTTTTCGGAACATAGTGGGTCTATGATTTCTATGTTGTACCGTTTTGCATTTTTGGATTTACTGGCCTAAGTGCTGTAAAAAGTGTTCAAAAATATTATTAATTATTACAGATTTTTCTAAATGGAAAAAACAATTGTTTAATAATTTTTTTTTAATTATTTTTAAGTATTATCTAAATAATTTGGTTATAATCACATGTATTTATTGATCATTAGAATGAATAAATAGAAAAAAAAATGATTTATTTAGTGCGTTTCTTCAGGGAAACTTTTTGAATATAAAAATAATTTGTAATTTGTTTTAGAAATAATAAAAAAAATAAACAGACAGAATTTTATTCATAAGTATAGAGTAAGCTTCCGTCTTTTCCAACTCCAAATTTCAAATTAGCGAAGCTAGTTGAACTAAGTTCATTTGAAGCCGAGGGGTTGGATAGCCGACCATTAGGTGTCTGTGCGTTAATTGTACCATTATCATCCAAAATTCTATCTGCTAAAATCTCTTTAATATTAGCTTCAGAGTTAAAGCTAACCGGATCTAATTGATTCTTTAAAATTGATTTAATACTTGGTTGTTCAACTTCCCTGATGATTATCTTATTTGGTCGCTTACGCCACTCTGTTTCGCCTTGATCTGAAGTATTTTTGTCAATATTAATTAAAATTAAGAAAAAAAAAATATCATCTAGTCTAACTAACTAATAAAGCTAAAAAAAACTAATAAAGTTAGAAACGATTGATATAAGAGCCTGTACCTGATTCTGAATTTAATTTTTGCGATTCGCGCTTAATAAACTCCTCGCGAACCATGGGTACATAAATGATGTCATTATTTAAGCAAATCTGAGATTTATTCAAGCTTGAATTAAGGTTCTTATTTTCTACAAAATGTTTTTCACTTGATTCTGATCTAACGTGAACTTCTTCATTGTAGCCTGATCTGGATCTCAAACGAGACCTTGTGCTCTCGGCATCCGGGTTGAGGATCACTTTTTCAGGCCGGTAGGACTCTGCGTTCAGAATTCTGACCGATCTTGGCACTTCCAAATACCGATCTGAGCTTTTGCTTCTAACTTTTGGCGGACTTTGCGATCGGTCTGTTTTGATCAGCACTTTTTCTTTGCGGATTTCATAGATCTTATCACTTGGAATGTAATCGCAGTCATTTTTCTGGCCAAGTCTGTCACAGTCATCATACGGATATGGGGAGTAAGGCTTGCGAATACTCATTTGGCGCGGCTCAACGCAAAAGTCGTCCTTGTAGCAGTTTGGCCTAAGAGTTTGGTATTGGCTAGGTCGGTAGTATTTTGTGTCAACTGGAACGTCAGCATAATTGGATGTGACTGGCAAGCAAGGATTTGGAGTCGAGCATCGACTAGTTCTGCAAGGATCACAAGGGTCCGGCGGAAAGCGCCGCACCGGCTCGTTTGGTCTGCCATAGTATCGAGGAGGCTCTCGGCGGTACATGTCACCGTAGTCGCCGTAGCCAACTTCCCTACAAACCAAATTTTTGACAGCTTGATCTCGAAATCTTAAAATAAAAAGTTAAATTCCATTCTTGCCCACTTTTAAGGTCCATTTACGCATCGGCAGACACATTTCTTCTTGGTCTTGGCTTGCTCATATCGCTACCCATTTTTGATTGTTTTAAAAAAAAGTTCGGTTTTTAAAAATTCTCAATTTTTATACAAAAATTTTTATCTCAAAACTTTATAGGCGGAAAAATTAGAATGGAATTATGCAAGAGGTGGAAAACTATTCAATTGGGACTTGATTTTTTCTAAAGTTTTTGACGAGAAAAACAAAGTCGTTGACAATTTTGTCGAGATCCAAGATATTTAATTTAGATATTTGGTAAGAAAAAAAACCAACCAATTGTACATGTAACGCTTGATCTAATTTTATATCAATTTGAAAAATTTACTTGTATGAAAAACAATCAAAAATTTTTTGTCGCCTATTTATTTTTATTTGAAAATATTTATTAACTTATCTTTCGCTGATTCTTTTTGTTTATATAGTTTCTTGTGTGAGCCAAGATTTAATGATTGATTTTCAATTATATTGTTTAAGCTTAATTACCTTCTGTAATTGAAGCAAATTTTGAAATTTTTTTTTAAGAGACTTGGCAATTTATTACACAAATTTCAATTATAATTAGACACTCTTGGACAATAGAGCTTTCACGAATATTCCATTTTTTATCTCATGAATGAATGATTACAAAAAATAGTTAATTGGGAAATTAATATTTTTCTGCAAGTTATGTTGATATTTAAAAAATGATAAAAAAAATTATATTTTAATTTTACAAATAAACTCATAGATGTTTTTTACAGCCAAATGCATTGTTAAAATTTTTGTTTTGTTTTAAAATACATTTGAATAAAAGAATGCATGCAAATGCTAGAAGTAAATTAATTTTAAAATCTAAAATTTCTTCATTAATTCATTTATATTTCGATTAATTGAAGTACCAAAATTTTTGTTTATAAATTCATCCAGTTCTTTGATGGCTATTTAAATTCAAATTCAGTGATTCCATAATCTTTTACTTTCTTTTTTATATTTAAACCCAATTTCTAATTTTTAATAGATAAATTTTATTTCGAATAAGCCATGAGGCTTTTTTATATAAATAACGATTAGTGTTAGATACGGTCAAGACAAACCGGTTCAATACACGAACGGTTTTTTGCGGCCATTTGACCGGTCAGCCAGGTTTTGCAACTTTTAGGTGGCCGGTCACTAAATTATTTGTAAAATTTTGAAAAAAAAATCTTAAAAAACTTTTTAAAATAAATAAAGAAAATTTTTTTTTACTTTTTTTAACATTTTAATAAGTAATTTTTTTTTAAATTTAAACCATTTTTTCGAAAAAAATATCAATTTAAGTGTTCAACCGCCAAATTTTTGATCGTCCGTATTTTTAAGACCATATTTTTTGGCGGCCCGCTTAAAGATTGTCCGACTAATGCGGACACGGTCATGGTTTCTGAAAATTTTGGCCGGTTAAGTGTCCGCTTGTACGGATCTCAACACTAAAAATGATATAGTGTCAAAAATTTAATTAAAATATTCAAAAATTAAATTATCAATAAAACTTAAATATAAATTTTGAAAAAAATCTTATGCTTTTAAGATTTCATTTAATTTTTTAAAAAGTAAACCATAAATTTGGTGAGAATTTTGTCTAGTATAATTTAAAAAAAAAATTTTATTGACTTTTATTTAATAAAAATATACATTAGAGCATAAAAATTTTATTATTTTTCAGAATATGTATAATTTAAAAAAATATTCCAATTTTATCATTGAAAACCTGGGTCTGGAAGAATTACAGCTTTTAAAGGTTTTTGTTCTTTATAAGATCCTAAAATTCATTCTTTTTAGGAAGCTAAAAAAAATGAAATTTAGGGTTTCAAAGAGCGTAGTTTAAAAATATACCCTATCTTTTACAATATGTAGACAATAAGCCCTTTTTTTACAAAAAAATTTCAATACTTAAATTAAAAACAACATGGTTTTATGCCCGGAAAATCGTGTACAACGAACTTATTTGAGTTTAATGATAAAGTAGCATACGAGATCGAAAACGGAAATTTCGTTGACATCATTTACACAGATTTTTCAAAAGCCTTTGATAAAGTGTCACATAGAAAATTGCTGGTTAAATTGAGAGGGTATGGTAAAGTCGAGGAGCCGTACGAATGGATTAAATCGTTTCTTGTAAGTAGAACACAAAGAATAGTCCTTGGTAATGTAACATCAAAATGGGAGAAAGTTTCAAGTGGTGTTCCACAGGGATCGGTCTTTGGTCCCATTTTGTTTGTTTTGTACATAAACGACCTATTAGAGTTGATTCAAAGTCCGTGTCTCTGTTGTGCAGACGATTTAAAGATTCTAGGGATTTCAAGTAAAGTTCAAACAGGATCGATTCAGTTACAAGACGATTTGAATGTTTTAGACAGTTGAACAAAGACGTGTTCTACCGAACTGAATGTATCGAAATGCAAGGCAATGTAAATAGGAAAAAATAGAGACAAAATGGCCTACACGGTTTCAAACGCTGATGGTGAAGTCATTTTGAAAGAAACCAATGAAGAAAAAGATCTCGGTGTTTTGGTGTCGAATGATCTTAAGTGGAGCAAACAATGTTCAGCAGCGGCAGCAAAAGCTAACAGAATTTTAGGTCAAATTAGGAATTCATTCGTATATTTGGATAGTGAGACTCTTAGACTTTTATACACAGGACTTGTCAGACCTCATCTTGAATATGCCGTTAGTGCGTGGAATCCTTCAACCAAAACAAGTATAAATATGATTGAGAAAGTTCAGAGACGTGCAACCAAATTAGTCAAATATTTAAAGAAAAAATCATACGAAGATAGGCTTAAATCGCTAGAACTAATGAACTTGGAAGAGCGCAGAACAAGAGGAGATTTAATTCAAATGTTTAAAATAGTCAACGGCCATGAGAAAATCAACTTGGTGAACGGAGTGAATTTTGCAAAAAGTTTGAAAATGAATCTATGAAGAGAGCATAACATGAAGCTTGTTAGAAAAATTAGTAAACGCGGCTCATTTAGGTACAATTTTTTATCGAACAGAATTGTGTCAAGGTGGAATGATTTACCACAAAGTGTGGTGAATGCTGAAACAGTCAATAGCTTCAAATCGGGTATTGATAAAGAAGTGTTTGGTATGGTTCAGAGAAAGCAAAGAAAGACTCCCACAGCTCAACTTGAGCTAAACGCCGTTTGGTGTTAGTGTAGATTTATTCTATACTCAGTTTTTATTACTACTACTACTACTACTACTAAATAAAGATTAAATTACAATCAAAAATTAAAGATAAATTTGAGAATTTAAAAATTGATTCTATTAAATTGAAAATTTTGTGATTAATTATTTTATTAGATGAAGAACGATTTGCACAAGTACTAATTTATTTATTTTTTTCATTTAGCGCCAATTCTGGCGACGTATTAAAATTTAAAAAAATTTAAAATAAATCAATTTATCCATAAATTTCACATTTTTGTTTGATTTAAAAAAAAAAAAACTATTCAGAATTCTAATTGACATAAACTGATTTGAATATATCTATTTTTTCCACTGGGGCTACTTTATTTGATAAGCAAATATTTTTTAATTTCCAAATTTGTTAAAAGTTTTATTAATCAGCATTTATTAAATAAATAAATCAATTAAAAATATTGAATAGTAAAAAAAAAAGGAAACAATTGATAAAAAGCACTTTATTTCCTGGATGATTCACTTAAAGTTAAGGGTTCCGAATAAAACACTGACCCTTAAATTTTGAAAATTTCCTGATTCTCCTTTTTTTTCAAGAAAAAAACATTTTCAAAAGTTTTAAACAGTCATTTAGTCAGGAATTTCTCTACTTTTAAAATTTAACTATTTTTTTTTCTTAGATTTTTAAAAATTGACTCTACTGATTCCAAAATTTTATACCACTCACCCCCATTATTCTTGCTGAGATTTTAAAGAACTTTCCATAAATTTGTTTGATTTCTGAGATATTTTGATTAAAATAAAAGACCTCAGTTATTTCGAGAATTGAATTTAAAAATTCAAATACAACATACCATTCGACTCACAATTTTCTGAGCTTTTTGAATATGATGATAGTTTTGTTAATTTCATAATTATTTTTTGAGAAAAAACAAAAATTGTTCTATATTTAAAATTTAAGCCTATGATTTTAGATTTCATTTTATTTATCTAGAAAACGTTGAAACCATTTTTAAATTTAAATTTTTGTTTGATTAGAAAAAATAAAAATTCAAAATTCTAATTGACATAAGTTGGTCTGAATATTTCTATTTTTTCCACTGGGGCTACTTTATTTGATTTTTTTTTGGTGAATATTGACAAAATGTCGAGAACGATTAAGGTAGAAAAGAGCAGAATTATTGTGGTAAATGCTATAATTGTTGCTGTGCTGATAATTTTTTTTTTAGTTTTTATCTCGCTGGATTCTATTTGACAATTATTTCCACTATATAAAGGAAAACATTTACACTCTCCTTGCTCAGAAGTTTGATTGAGGAAACAAATTCCGTTTCCTGAGCAAGTTTTGTTTGTGCAGAAATCTTTTTTCATATATTCACAACGGGTGCCATAAAATCTATCCGAACAAAAACACTTATATTCGTAATTAACATCGTCAGTTAATGTTGCGATAACTTTGGTCTCATTACATATACCATTGTTTAAGCAAGGTTTTCTGATACACTTGTGCTTGTTCGTTTGGCAAGAATTACCTTCAAAGTCCTCGAAACAAGTGCATTTGAAGTAATTGTCAGTAAGTTGCTTGCATATTCCATTTCCGGAACAGTTATTCAGACAATCATTTAAATCAAGTTTCTTATCTAATAAGTAGACGACAGAGTTTATATCATTCAAATCTAGCGTTGAACCGTCCAATTTAATATAGCAGCTAGAATTGAACATATCATGTGCATCATAGGCAAACATTTTGTAATTTCCAAATTTGTTATAAGTTTTATTAATCCGCATTTTTCTAGCAAATATAAAGCCATGTGGATTTTCGATTGAAATTGAAGTTAAATCCCCAAAGCTTATGGTTACATTTTGGTCAAAACCATAAAACTCAATTGAGAAATTGAACTGCTCTCCCTTTTTGACAACTGTTGGACAATCATGTAATAGTACTTAATGAAAATTAAATTAAGTTTTTTTATTTGAAAAAAAAATTAATTTACGAGCAATTTGAAGTTTATGATCAATTTTTGATGCTCAAAATGATCATTTGAAATAAATAAAAAAATTTAAAAAAATAAAAAATGCATGTAATTATTACCTGGGTTTATTTTATGCAAAAAAAAAACTAAAATACTGAATTTGGAAAAAAAATTTTATTCATTACTTTTTTTAATAAATATAAAGTAAAAATTATCTAAATAGAACAAAAAAATTAAAATAAAAACAAAATATATTTTTTAAGGACAAAAAATCGAATTCTCTATCGAGGCATTTTTTAGCCTCTCAAAGGAGCGAAAAGTACAGAAAGGAAAATAACTTTTACCTTTTCCTTTAGTTTTTCCCTTAGTATTAGCTTCAAGGGCCTGATCTTGAGATATGTTACTAGGAATTTCTTCAATTACAGGTCTTTTTTTTCAATCCCGAGTTATTTTAAATATTTATTTATTTTTTCGATTAACTTAATCGAACTAGAGATAAGGCAAAATTGGTTTATATTAAAGTAAAATCAAAAGACAAAACAAAAAAGATAAAAAAAATTTCAAATGGTTATTTTTTTGAACATTATAGGATTAATTAATAAATAATTTTGTTTTATTTGATTGTATAAGAGTTTCATTTCAATCAATTATGTATTAATAAATTAAAATAGTGATCAATTTAAATGTAATTGACATTAATTACATAAAAAAACTAAAATGTTTTTAATTTGTTCCTATTTTAGTTTTTAAATTGCATATTATTGTTAATTAAAAATATTATACGTGCATAAAAAAGCATCATTTAGATTGTATGATCTGTGCAATGTGCTTTTTGATAAGGCAGAGTTTACCTTATAATTTTTCTTAACATGTTAAATACAAAATGCATCTCTGCATTATTTCCATTTAACTTTTTTTTATTAATTTCATAATTAAAATTTGATGTGATCATTTTCAGAACCAAAAATCTTCGCTTTCAATAATAGCTCATCTGTACTTCGGGCTCGAATTGAGTTGCTAGAAAGCAATAAAGAATAAAAAGAGAGAGAAACAGAATCTTTTTGATTTTGGTCCGTTTATACTTAACAATAACTACACGTTATACGCGTAATATCTAAGTGTTTAAACGAATCAGACAATAAGATATAACGTATTAGTCTATGCGTTTTTTTACAATTTTTTCCCATTTAAAAATTTTACGCCTTGTTTGCGTTTAAACGCAATTTTATCAGATAGAAAAAACTCATTTAAACGGGCAGAATGTTTATTTAAATGCATCTAAAGGTTTGAATACTCTAGGGAAAATTAATTTAGAGAAAAATATTTTATTTTAACCTTTTTTAAAGTATAAATATAATGTAATTAATGATAATAGAATAGTGAGTGGGAGTGGTGAATTTTTTTCTAGCCAGTACAATGAAATTCTTGGGTCGCCTAAATTGAATTGAAGTTTAGATAAGAAAATGATAAGCTTTCGTGAACCTTTTCTCACTTGTATTTATACAAATGCCACTTCACTCAACAACAAACTTACGGAGCTTGTTGTCCGGCTGGATAAGTTGGATAGGCCACATATTTTATGTGTATCTGAGACTTGGTATTCCGAGAACTCGATACCGTGTATATCGGGATATACTATATACCGAAGAGACAGAACGGGACGTGGCGGTGGAGTTTATATGTGAGATCTGTTTTCTGTGTTCGATGGAAGTGACCTGTAGAGTTCTATGTGCAGATGGTATTGAACATATATGGTGTGGAGTGAGAAGGCGTGCAGAAAGTTTGTTGGTGGGATGCATGTACAGACCACCTAAAAGTAATGGTTTTGTCACTGTGTGTGTGAATGATTCATTAAAAGAGGCAAGGAAAATGATAGAGAATAAAATATAGGATGCGGTGGTAGTCTGTGGAGATTTCAATTTTCCAGAAATCAGCTGGACATGTGATGGCGGAAATGCCAGTGGAGAAAATGAGTTGCGGTTCTTGGAAGGCTTAGATGAATCGTATATGATTCAGTGTGCGGATTTTCCAACATTTATATATGGAAAAGAGAAGATTCAAGTTAACTTGATCTACTGTTAACGAGTGAGCCTGAAAGAGTTCTGGAAGTGAGGGCTTTGCCACAACTTGGTGAAGTGGAGAAGGCTCATGTGTTGTTAGAGTGGAAATTTGCAACGAAAGATGTGAGCACAAGAATTACGAAATTAAAGAGAAAAAACGTGATTTTGACCAAATCAATACTGGTATGGGGTCAGTGGACTGGAAAAAAGATTAGTTGGACGGAATGTTAATCAATGCAATAAAAGTTTTCCGAATGAGTATCTGCGACTTAATGAAAAACACGTACCGTATAAAAGAGAAAATTTGCGACAGAGCGAAAAATGGATGAACTACGAGCTAAATAGAGTAGTAAGACTTAAGCATCGAGCTTGGTATAAGATGAAAGCATGTAATAAAAGTTAATTTGAAATAAGAAAATATGATTATAGAAGATTATGTAGAGAGTTAAAACAGGAATTAAGAAAAGTAAAATAAGTGAGTTAAGGAAGAAATAAGAATGTAAAGCACAAAAGAGGGTGAAGTAACGAGTGATAAAAAACTGATAGCTGAGCTATTAAATGATCAATCTCATTCAGTCTTTAATAAAGAAGCCAATGATAAAAAGCCTTTTTTTCCTTTACGTACTTCCTCTACTGTCGATATTGAGAATGTCATGCAGGAGCTAAACGAAGATCTGATTGAACGGAGACTAGAGAAATTAAATGGCAACAAATCGATGGACACAGACCAAGTACATCCACTGATACTGAAAAACTGCGCAAAAAAGATGTCAGTGCTATTGAAGATTATTTTCGAAAAATCATTAGAGACAGGAAAAATCCCAAAAAATTGGAAAAGAGCAAATGTGTCACCGATTTATAAAAAAGGAACTAAATTAGAGCCAGTTAATTATCGACCCGTATCACTTACGTCAGTCGCTTGTAAAGTTCTGGAAGGTATTGTCAGCGACCGACTAATGTTTTACCTTAAAGAGAATAATCTAATAATTGGAAGTCAACATGGATTTGTTCCAAAGAAAGGATGTGTAACGATACGGTACCGCATCAACGACTTCTTCATAAACTACGTGGTTATGGGCTAGGTGAAAAAATAGTAAGGAGGCTCGAAGACTTTTTGAGTATGAGAACTCAGCGAGTTGTACTTGGTGATGGAGTTTCTAGATGGTCATAGGTACTAAGTGGAGTTCCGCAAGGGTCTGTACTTGGACCCCTGTTATTTGTTCTTTACATAAATGACAAACCTGACTGCGTTTCAAATAGAATGGAATTGTATGCAGATAACTCAAAAATACTCGGTATAGTAAATAATGTTTATGAGGGAGCAATGTTACAGATCTGGATGCAGTATGTCAATGGATAGAGGTTTGGCGTATCGGACTGTGTGCTAACAAATGTAAAGTAATGCATTTCGGTAGACTAAATGAAAGGCATAAATATACACAAAAAAGCAACAGGAATGTTTTACTAGCGACCACAGAGTGTGAAAGGGATCTTGGAGTGAAAGTTTCATCAGATTTAAAATGGACCAGCCAAGTGAAAAGTGCTTGTACAAAAGCGAGTAGGGTGCTTCGAATGCTAAAGCGAACGTTTACAAGTAGAGAAGAAAGACTTTGGGGAAGATTGTTTATATCCATGGTGAGACCCCACCTAGATAATGCAGTGCAGGTTTGGAATCCAAGTATGAAAATGAACGTGAATTTGTGGAAAAGGAGCAAGAGAGGGCAACAAAAATCCCTTTGTCTGTAAGAAACATGCCGTATGAATTGAGGCTAACAAAATTAGGACTGAAAAAGCTGAGTGAAAGAAGAGTGAGAGGGGACGTGATTGAAATGTACAAATTAGTGAATGGAATAGAAAAGGTAAGCTTGGTCAAGAATCTAGCGAAAAAATCAGAAAACAAGGGACCAGCCGGGGAGTTAAGAGGAAATATCAGAGTCCAGAGAGAAAGTTTCCCAGCTCAAATTAGAAACGTTTTTGCGGCTGCAGTAAATGCCAGACATGTATTTTCTCAAACAGAGTAGTTCCGCATTGGCATAAGTTGCCAGAAAATGTTGTGAAATTTAAGTCAACCGCTAATTTTAAAATGGCTTTAGATAAGTTCAATGAAATCGGCTGCTACAGCTCAACACGGTCAGTTTGCGGTGATAAGCTTAGACAATCTACATCTTAGGTGTCGCAGCAAGAACTATTACTACTCCTACTATTAAAATAAAAATTAAATCATAGAAAATTATTCAAAGCACTGAGTATTATTGTATGATTGCATTAATCATCTTATTGAAATTTTAGGATCTTGAGAACTCTTTATGACAAAGATATAAGCAAAATTGGATAACCACCGGCATAGCCTTTTTTATTGAACATTACCATAACTTTTAAAAATGTTTTTTTTTCATGATAGTTAGAGTGCTTATTATTTATGATTTATTTTATGAGATAAGTCTGGTATTAACATCCAAGTTTTTCATTGAAAAAATACAAGCTGTTCTCTGTACGTATCACTAGTTTGAATGCTAAAATTGCTATGTAAGTTCAAATATTTATTTTTAAAAAAACGTTTTCAATATTTAATTAAGAATAATTTTATTCATCGTAATAAAAAATCATTATTAAAAAGATAAAGTAATTGTCAAAAATTAATCATAATAAGTTATATAAGAATTAATTCTCTAAGTACTTCTAGTAATTTGATAAGTGATCATCAAATATGTGATCATAGTAAATTACTTGCGACAAAAAAAGGATCGTGTAACGACACTTTTATACAGATGTTTATATGGTATGTTGGACTTTTTTATAACAAAATTCTTAACGTATACACACAAAAAAAATTTATCATGGATAAAATAACAATTTGCATTAATGTATTCAAAATTATCGACTCTAATTTGACAGAAATACTCTTTTTTTTAATTACTGTCACACTCTGAGATATCCTTAATTGATTTTTAATTTCTTATTTAAAAGAGTTTAAATGCAATAATTGATTAAAATTGCTTTCAAAAGTGTTTCCTATACAACCGAAAAAATTTATCTAAATAAACGCGATTAAACTTAACATTTTTTCGCGTTTTTATTACGAAAAGATTTTTAGCGTTTTCTTTTAAAACGTGTTTTTTGATTAATTAAAAGTGACAATGTGATTCTTTAAAAATGAAAATTCTTTTTAAAGAATCAATGACCTTTTTTGAAGAAAAAAAAAATTTATGAAAAGAAGATTTATAAAAAATTAATCAAAAGATTTTGGAGATCAGTAATAAGCTACAAAAATGGTGCTGACAACGGTCAAATATTAAAAACTTATCTTTCAGGTCATTCAAAAGAAAAATTTAAAGAACATTTGAGAATTTCAAACAATCTTTTGAATTGATGAAATATTTTTTTTTATAATAAATTTTTCAATTCTATATTATTTTAACTCTAAAATTAATTAAGTATTTTTTTTGACAATAATTTTTTTTTCATCAACATTATTCAAGCTTTATACAAAACTAGCTAAAATTTTTAGGAATTTTCCACATTTTTATAACATTTTATATAAATTAAAATGAGAAAATATAAATATAAATAAAAGTATATTACATCCTGTGACATTAACATTCTCTAATGCATAGATTTGCAAGTCAGTGACTTCCACCCGAAAACCAAAAACGCCTGGTTTTGTAATGGTTCTTTCAAATGAGAAATTTGAATCAGTTGAATTAATCTCACTTGTTATATTCGTATCTCCGTAAGAAATTTCACTACTAAATGAATAATTTTTTAAAACTACATTCACTTCACACACAATTTTTTCATTCAAAAATAAATTCTTTGGATTACAATTTATGGAAACCTCGTCATCTAAAATAAAAGATTTAAAAATTATTTAAATTTTGATTCATACTAAAAATCTAACAATTTATTTTGTAAACTGAGTTTTTTAGAACATCACCGCAAATTTGGTCGCTATTTCCAGAACAAGCAATCGTGCAATTACTTCGATTGTATTTTCCATGTGAGTTGCCACAAAAACATTCTGATCTTGAAAAGATTTTGAAAAATTAAAGGCAAAAAAGAAATTAAAGAAGTCAATAGATTTTATTTTATTTTTAGGTAATAATTTTTCATTTTTAAAAAAAAAACACAAAAACACAACTAAAAAAAAAAAAAAAAAAAAAAAAAAAATTATTTATCTTTATTTTCTTTTACTTCTCCTTAAAGGAGGTTAATTCAATTCAATAAATAAATAATAGATCAGCTATGAAAATATTTATCGCATTGTACAAACTAATTCTTAATCCATCAGCTCGCTTCTTGCCTTAATTATAGGTTAATTCTCTCGGCACAGGCCTGAAAATAAAAATAACGATTGACAACATAAAATTGAGACGAACTTTAAAAGGTCATTGCTTCTTTAAAATTATCAAAATAAAACGAAATTTTGAGTGAATATAGCATTTTTATTCAACTTTTTATTTATGGTTTTTCTTTTTTCAATAAGTCGTTTGAATGTAGAGGCCAAAAGGTCCTGTTCGAGATTTTGGTCCATATTTCTTGTACAAAGACGTATTTTATTCCTTAGTTAATCTTTGTTTTTTGTCTCTCCAGCCATTCTCATACACTTTCTCCTTTAAAATGGACCAAAAATCTTCGTAATTGCAGGGTTTTCGCAATTTTGCACAAATTTGATATTTTGGTCAATCAAGTAAATTGATCAAAATAATCATTTTTTTTAGTTTAGTCATTTTTTCGGGGTTTGACCAGATCTTTGTTTCCTTTCTGGTGAAAAATATTCACTACGTTTTAAAATTCGGTAAACAGTGCACCTTGGAATTTTTTCTGCCATAAAATGCCTCAGAGTGAATCTTTCCAAGTGATCTATTTTCGTTAAAAAAAGCGTCCACGCGAATTCTTAGGGTCTCTTCTTTAGATGAATTTATTTTGGTCATTTTTAATTCAAATTGAATAATTTTTTTTATCGTATTTAAAATTAAATTTACTACAAGAATGTGGAAAGAGATTCGAAAAAAAATTAAAAAAGCATTGCAAATGATACTTAAAGTTCGTCTCGATTTCAAGTTGTCACCCGTCAAGGATTTTATTCTTAGAACTTCAGATAGGTCTAATATTCAAATTAACCTCTCGGAAAATTTATACTTTATCTATATTAAATCAGTTACAAACATTACTGAGTGACTTTTTAAAAAATTTAAAAAGCCTGTTAAATAGCGCTGTTCAAAAACCTTTAAAATGAATGCTATTTTTTTTAATTACTTAAATAAATTTACTTTAAAAAAATGCTACATCATTAATAAATTTTTTTGATTTAAAAAAACTCTATTTTTTTTTAAAAAGAAGAATCATTTCCAAAATTTAAAAAATAATTTTATCACCAAATTCTAATATGATTGATTTGGGAAGTGTTTTCGAAAGAAGCTTTAGAAAGAATGTGCACTCAAAACACTCATTTTAAGATATTTAAAAAAGAGATCTATTTCTTCCTGCTAGTAAATTTTTTTCTTCTGCTTGCAAATTTTTGCTAGTATAAAAAATTAATTAATGATTGCTTCCTTTGACACTTATTAAAGGGGAAAAAAAACGGATTATCCAATGTTATAAATGGTGAAAACTTATCAAATCATTTACAATTAGATTAACCGAATGATTTAAATATTGATCAAAATTTTCATATCGCTGATGCACAAAAATCTTTAAATGGTCCGAAACGCCGAGGCAGACCTCGTGGTTCTAAAAAAGGACTAAAGAAAATCAAAAAGATTGCGAAAAAACTAAATTTGAAATTTACATAAGAAATTATTATTTTTTTTGTTGGTACTAAGCTCAATTTAGGAGTAGTAATAGTAATTTATTTTTAAATTCTTTTCAAATTTAATATGAATAAAATTTTCCCAAAATATTTTTGGTTTTTTTTATACTTTTATTTTTGCCATCATAAAAATAATTTTACAAGCAGGTGAAAAAAAATTGGTAGCAGAAGATATAATTTTCTTTAAAAAAAGGGACTAGGAAAAAATTTTTTTTTACATCGATAAAGTTTTTTATATTGAAAAAAATATTTCTATCCTAATAAAAAAATCCTAATAAGCTAAAATTAAATAGATATGAGTAAATTTACACAAATAAAAAAAAAATCATTAATTTAGTAACAAAATTTTGTTTTCATTTTTAAATTATCCTATTTTTTACCCATTTTGAGTTCCGGCAAAAGTGAATTTTTCCTGAAAGCAAATATCTCCACAAAGATCATTAGTCATTTTTAGTTCGTAGGTCTCTATAAAATGATCTAAATCTCTTTCGGTTTGATTATCATTAAAACAATCGATTTCATCCATTCCATAAAATTTACGTGAATAAGTCTCTTCAAAAAATAAATATGTCACAATTAACAAGCTTATTTGACATAAAAATACTTTTAGTCGCCACAATGGTTTTTGTTTCATTGATAAAAAAAGGATATACTATTGAAACATTTAATCTGTATAAACCAAAATCAGAGTAAATTTTATCTATTGACACTGTCTTTTGAGTTGTGTTTACTTCCTGATAATTTTGATCGCCAAAATCAATTATTAAAGAGAATGTTGAGTTTTGATGAGTTAAAATAAAAATAAAGAATGTGAATTTTTCATCTGCGTAAACATATGTCGGATTTTCAATTATTAAGATCTGTCCAGAACTTGGGTACGTGTAAGTAAACACTGGCGATGAAGTTGTAGAATCTGAATTTGATCGAGATCTACATCCTTCTCTATGAGTGACTTGCAAAAGAAGACAAACTGTTATGTATTTGATCAGAATTTTCATTTTCCCAAAGAAAGAATCAAAAATAATTTTTCAATTTATTTGTTTTTATTCTAATAAATTATTAAACTTTGTAAAATATTGAAAGAGTGATAAGAACTGAACAATTATTTACTTTATTTCAATTTTAATGCGCAAACAATAAATCAATAATTGATTTCAGCATACTTCTATTTTACCGATAGAATTTTAAAAAACCTTGGATTTAAAAACTAAATTTTATTAAAATAATAAAACAGACCAGTGTCATTTAATTTGCTGAGAAAAACTTAAGCGGTCACACTATTTTTTTATCTCTAAATTGAAAAATGAATTCAAAAGTTAGTATTTTTTTTCACGATATAAGTAGATTTTTAACTAGATTCGTAGATTATTTTCAATTAATTATAATATTTACAAATTAATTTTTTCTCTATTTAAACTTATTATTTACCAGATTTTTATTTGTTTTAAAAAATAAATTTGTTTTTAGACGATTTTTTTAGCATTTTATTAAAAATTTATTATCAAGTCTCAAAAACCTCATTTATTTTACGTTCATGTCTGAATGACAATTTTAAAATTTAATAAAGAAAAATATAAATTCTTCTGTTTGCATTGAAAAAACGCCAGTAGAGTTACTGCTATATAATACTTTGAGGTCTTAATTTTTTTTCCAAAAAAATTTATTAACTTTTTAAATTAAAGGTATAAATACAATTTGAAGAAAAAAATAATCTTATATTAAATTTTATTTTTTTATCGAATAAAATTTAGTAAAATATTTATAAAAATAAATTTATTTAGTTTACATTTTTATTTATTTTTGTTAAAATTAAATAGCTTTAGATACAATTACCAAAACTAATGTTAATTTAAGTATTTGCCGAAAATTTCATAGCATCTATTTTCATAGCACTTATTTTTCATAGCAAATATTTTCATAGCAATTAATTATAAATTAAAACAAATAAATAAATTACATGACTTAAATTATACAAAGAATGAATAAAAATTTTGTAAAGCAATTTTCAAATTTTTCGCCTTCGGTAAAAAATTTAAGATCGAGACGTATAGTAGCTACTGAACAAACTGATCCAAAAGAACTAGACGAATTAGTGTCATGTTTAGAAAATACAAATATCAAAGAGGATAATGTCGATTCAGATGATGTTCAAATTGGAGATAGTGACGATTCAGATGACAATGAAGAAATATCAAGTTCTGACGAAGAAGAGGACGACGATCAGTTCTTTGATTTGTTAGAAGAGATAAATAAACTTAGTTCAACGACTAAAGATTTTCATTTAACAAAAACAAGAAGAGGTGGGTTGAAATTGTGTAGCATGGGATATTATTATACGAAAGAATGAGTAACTAAAAATGGAACATATCATTGGAAGTGTGAAAATACTCTTTTACACTTCCAATGATTTTTTCAATGGTTGCTTTTTTCATTTAGCACAAAGCTTATGGAAAAGATTAGTCAAACTTGGTCTACTTGAAAAATTTTATGATCGTAAATTTAAAGCTGATTTTTTTGTCTTAAAGTCTTTAGCTTATGTACCGGAATCAGATATTAAGTTTGCTATAAGAATTTTAAAGTCCTGTCTTCACTCTTCTTTGAAACCTTTAAGTAAGTATGTTGAGAAGAATTATATAGGCACCATAAATTCCAATGCAAGATACCCAATCCCAACGTGGAATCTTTATAAAAGAGTATTAAGCGACTTACCCGTACCAATAATAAGGTTGTAGCTTGGCATGGTGCTCTAATGAAAAAAAACATTTTACTATTAATTCGTTAGTTGAGAAACTCAGAAAAGAGCAATCAAATACAGAGAATTTAATCACTTTAATTAAAAGTGGAAAAGAATTTGCTCGAAATGAGAACCAAGTCAAGTACGACAAACGTATTTTCCATATTGTTTCTGGCTATCAAAAAGATGATTGCTTGGAATATTTAAAAAATATCAGCTTAGTTCCAATCAATTAAATTAATTCAATAAAATATAATTAATCATTTATAATCATTTAATTTATTAATAAAATATCAATAAAATGTATTATTTGCTCAATCAATTATTTTTTTTATTATATTAATTTGTTCTATGAAAAAAATGCTATGAAGAAAAATGCTATGAAAAAAAGTGCAATAAAGAATTATGCTATGAAAATAATTTGAGATGCTATGAAAAAAAAAATGCTATGAAAAGATGCAGCCCCATAATAATTATTGAATTTTTGAAAAATTTTTGAAAAAATTTTGCAAAATAATTATAATACTAATTGGGTTTTGTGAAGTTCAGTACAAAAGAACAGAACAAAATGTTAAAAAATTAAAAAAAACTTTTTTCTAAAAGCCTTAAATTACTGTGAATGTCTGCTAATGGTGTGCAGAATCTCTGCAAAATGCACTATGTTCGATTATATTGAAATTTAATTTCTGCTAAAATCTGCAAATTTTGCAGACCTTGATATTTAATGCAACTTTGAAAGTTGCACAATGTTGCATTTACAGAACTTAGTTTAAACATTTAGAATAAAAGTTATTCAATTTTTTTACATTTTTTCTGTTCTTTTTTTCATTTTGTACAGAATTTCACAAAACCTTTTATTACAGAAACTACAAAAAGGAACAGTTCCAAATAAATTTAAATTATGATAAAGTACAAAAAGTAAAAAAACGGAAAATGGTTTTTTAAAAGTTTAATCTTTTTGTCTATCCATGGGGCAATGAGATGATTTTTGAGAGTAATTATTAAAATGGGGCTAAAAAGGTTGAGTAAAATCTTTGCCACATTTTCAATGACTAAAATTCGCGTTTTTTAAGAAAAATTTGCTTTAATTAAAAAAAATTAAATTAATAATATAAAATATTATATAAAATTGAATATATCTAAAAATTTCGGATAAAAATTCTTTCAAAAATTTAAGCTTTTAATATTTCTCTTCTAATTCATCGAATTTTACTACTAATGAAGTATTCGAAGCAGATTTTTTTTTCATTAAAAATCTATGTTCACTTGATTCTTTTGTCAAAGGTGAAGAGGCTGACCGCTTCAGTTTTTGAAACTCAATAATTGACCGCTTTCGCTGCCTCTCAATTCTTTTTATTTCAAGCTGATTCTCTTCACTTGTTTTTCTAAAAGCGTCGCCCAAAATCTTATTTCGCTCTAATGTTTCATAAATTTTGTCTTTGTAAGTAACTGCAGTTTTACTTGATAAAAAAATAGTTATTTAATCTCCAGGAATAACAAATAATTACGGTGGATTTTGTACGATTTCACTTCTCGTTATTTTAAATCCTAAGGAACTGTCTGATTTCACGCTATGTAAGTTCATGTAATGATTTATGAGCACGCTTTTTCCCTTCAAATTGAATGGAACAACCTCAATCAATGACCCTTCACCCATTACATGTGACTCAAAATTGTTCTTTTTGTACAAGCCATTGAGGATTCTTTCAAAATCGTTGTTTGAATCATAGGTTTTGCTTTCCGTTTCTTCTATTATTTCATTATCCTTTTCACCCAGACTATTTAACAATCTTTCAAGATTACTAATTTTGGTTAGAACTTGATAATTTTTTATTTTGTATCAAAACACAAAAATCTTTTAATGAGAAAAAAAGTACTTTCATTATTTTGAGAAACTTTCGTGTCTCCAGTCACATTTATTTCATCATTTATCTGCCAATTTTGGTAACTTTCTGGCAATGGTCTTAAGCCTAGAACCCACTCGTGGACTGTATTGCATATTTCTTGCTTAAATTGGTCATTAAACTGCAACACACAGTCCGGAAACACATTAAAAAAAGCCAAATAAATTGCTTGAGACAGAAAAGTTGCATAGTTCTCGAAAAAACGGTCCCTCATGCTCGGATGTATGTTTAAAAGCAAAGCGGCAAAGCTTTCCGATATTCGGCAAAAAAATTTATAAGCTTCTATTTCCAGGGACGGGTCATTCTATAAAAAATTTAAAAATATTCCCAAAAATAAAAGTGATCTTACTTTAAAATGTTTTAGGTAAAACCACCAAAAACTGTCTAAAAGTATAGCTATACTAGCATCTGTGCGTATTATCACAGTCCAGTATTTCAAAAAATTTTTCTTTAATATAAATTTAAATTTTTTTAATAAACTGACACAAAAAAGATTCTAAAAATAAGCTTTTAAAAAGAGTTAATTCAATTTTATTGACAAAAATAGATCATTTAGCTAGAATATAAATACCTTAAAGCCCATTTTAGTGCTCAGGCTATTTAAGAGCTGTGCAGCTTCAACGTGTCCTGGCAATTCGGTCAATTCATGATCACTAAAGCCGCTGTAGTTGAAATTTTCGATCGATTTTTTGGCGCTCGATCTTGCAATGGATTTTTTTTCTATTTTCAATGTTGGATAAAACATTTGATTATTTTTTATCTTTTCCTCAACTTCATTCTCTGTTAAATAATCTTTAAAATAGAAATTAATTCCATTCATTTTAAATTAAAGTAAAGTTAAAGATAAGTAATCAAAAGAAGAAAAAATTTCTAATAGTTTACAATCAAAACAATAGAGCTTAGATGTTTAGTTATTCGGACTTACTTTGACTTGACGCCAAACTCACTGTTGAAAATTGGTCAGCTTTTCAATATTTAGACAAAGGGCCCTAAACAATTACAAATACTTACAGCCTTTTTTGAGCAGAAAATTGTTAGTTCTTATCTTGGAATCTCGTTTTCCATCTTCAAAGATTACTGATCTGTAAAAATCAATTTTGAAATCAATTTCAGTCAGGTCTTTTTCCACATTGTCCATCAAAGGAGTTTGTAGTGAAATTCCTTCCTTAAGCATCTTGATAAGTAAAAAAACTCAGCATCAAAGAGAATTAAGGGTGAAAAATTAAAATTTATTTAAAAGTCATTTTTAAACTTAAATATAAAAAATGGTATTACTTGATAAATTTGTTCATGATTGCCAATTATATTGTCTGTATTCAAATTAAGCTCATCTCTGATGTTTATGTCAAAAAAATCATCCTAAAATTTTTTTTTAAAAAATTCCTCGGCTGCAATTTAAATTACTAGATTAATATTTTTTAGTTTTTTTTCAAGTTCTGTTTCCACAATTGTATACTCAGGGTCCGGAACCTCTGCCGGCTCATCATAACTGAATCCAAACATTTAATTCGATTTATTTTTGTTTAAAAAATTATAAATTTTTACCACTAATTTCATTAGAATTTGTAACCAGTGACAACCATATTTGCATTTGGCGCAATTTTTTAAAATTCATTTTTTTTAATTTTTTTTTTTATTGAAAAAATATATTTGTGAATAATATTATCTAATGCAGGAAAAAAGTAGATTAAAATCTAATATTTTTAGTTAATTTAAATCTCGATTTTTTTTTATTTCTAGAGATTGTTGATTACAAAACGGCAGAGATGCACCATAAAAACATCAACAAGTTGAACCAAAGATTTCGACTATTGGAATTTCGAGTGTCTATAATGGAGGAAAAATTAAAGTCCAATTTAAAAAAAAATAAAAAATTCCATTAACTATTTTATTAGAATAAAATTAATATTAAATATCATATTTATTCATCTTTTTCGGTTGTTGTCTGGTTTTTTAACAGAGGATATTTGGACACAACTTCGGACCATGTAGTTCTTAGATCAGCCAAGTCACCAACAACTTTAATCACCTGGTCTAAATCAATCCTAACCTGCTCCATTGAGTCTCTCTCTCTTAAAGTAAATGTATTCGGCTCTTTGAGAGAATCGAAGTCAATGGTGATTGCAAAAGGTATGGCAATTTCGTCAGTTCTGGCATAACGACGACCAATTGATCCTGAGCTATCATCTACTTTGTGAGAAATGCCAGCATTTGTTAGCAAAGAAGCTAAAGTTGAATTTAAAAAAAAAAAAAGAAAATTTCAAATAAAATTACACAATTGTTTAATATAAGGCTTAAACTCATCATTCGCACTTAGAGGCAAAACCGAGCATTTGTAAGGAGCAATTACTGGTGGAAGAGCCAAGTACTTTTTAATAGAAGCTTAAATATTTATTACATGTGAATTAAGAGTTGTATTTACAGTTCTTTGGGCATCTCGGACAACAAAGTTATGCTCCCAGATTGCGTACATTATGCGGCCAATTCCAAATGAAGGCTCAATAACTGACGGAACTATTTCCTCGACATGAACAGTCTTTTGGTATTTCTTGACCTTCAACAAAGTCGCTTTAACATTAAACTTCATACCATCAATATTTAGCTCAATTTCTCCTCTTGAATATTTTTTTAATTATCTTTGTTATTTTTTTAATTAATTCTCTTACTCTCCAGCATTTTGAATGCGTGCTTCAAGCTCTTCTACCTGATCTTTATTTAATTTTTCTAAATATCCGGTGATTAGTTTGGCATTTTGTTTGAATAATTTTCCAACAGCGCCTTTGTCAGCCACTACTTCGACAACATCGATTATTCTTGGCTGTGGCAGTTGTTTTTCAGCAGCCAGTTTGACTCCAGAGTGCTGAGCGTGTTGAGTCAAATCATAGCATGATCTATCAGCGCAGCCTACACATTCAACCCAGCCGTAAGTAGTGTGACATTCAGCGTCCCAGCAATCACAAGCATAATGTGCCATTTCATTCGACATGTGTTGCCTGAAGCGAAGCTTGTCTTTTCGAATACCACATCTTGTCAAGAACAAAAATATTCTGGCAATAAAATAACCCAAGGTTTCATTATTAACTAGGCCCTGAAAAAAATTACTTAAATTTTTTTATTTAGAATCATTTTAAATTTTTGAACAAAACAGTTCAAAATTGAGAATAAAATTTGTCTAAAAGTCAAAAATTGGTTCTGTTAATTATTTTTATATTCTGAATGTTTCACCTTAATGAATCTTACTTTGTATATATTCAATTTAAAATCAAGAGTATTAAACCCCATTTAGGTAATATATCGAATGTATCAATTGGCACAATTTACTGAACCAACTTTCGACTTTTAGAAAAAAAGTCACTGTTTTTTATTCTAAAATTCACAATTCCCTCAGTTTCTTACACTTCGAACTGCGTCTCCTATTTTGACACTTTGGGCTGGTTGTCCAGAAACTTGGTTCTCAGCCGAATACAAAACAATTTCTACATCTTGGACATTTGTAAATTTTGGATGGCATTTATCAGCTGGATCAACAAAATGTTCGATTTCGCTCATGGTAAATTCTCTATATTTTTAATTTTGACAATAAAAAAATTTTGCCACTAAATTTTTTTTCAATTACCTGACTCTTAGAAGCCCAGACCTAGGCGAAATCTCGTTTCTGAACGAGTTTCCTATTTGTGCAGCTGCGAATGGCAGCTTTCCTTGGTTGAATTCGAGCAATCTTTTAAAGTTGACAAACATACCTTGGGCAGTTTCGGGCCTCAGAAATCCTTTGATTGTTCCAGTTGGACCGATCGAAGTGGCAAACATGAGATTAAAGGCAACAGGCTCGGTCAAGTCGTTGTTTGTGACAGGAGATTTCATATTGTATTTGGAAATAATTTCTTCCATGTCTTTAGCACTCATGTTGTCCACTTGGCGCAAATAGCTCTCGATTTCACCACGTTTTTCGCTACTTAGCTTCTTATCTTGAAGCATTTTTTCCAAATGAGCTTCTATCAAATGGTCAGCTCGAAAGCATTCACCAGTCTTGGCGTCTTTGACCATGAAATCAGAAAATCGAGCAACATGACCAGAAGCGACAAGAACAGGAGATGGAGTTAGCATGGAGCAATCAATTTCTAGCATTTGCTCTTCTAGGATGAAGAACTTTCGCCACTCGTTCAAAAAATTGGCCTTCATGGCACAACCCATTGGACCATAATCATACAGACCATTAACTCCTCCATAGATAGCAAAAGACTGGTCGTAGAAAAATCGTCTTTTTAGCAAGTCTTCGAGTTTACTGCGGTCAATTTTGTTCTCTTTGGGAATCAGTTGTTCAATCTTATTTTCGAGTGCATTCTTACGAGTTTTTAACTCGGCCACAGCACGCGTAACATCAATATCCAGTGCTTTTTCAGCTTTTAGCTTTTTTACCAAGTCCCCCTGGACAAAATATGGTTTTAAACTGGCAACAAAAAAAGTTAGTATTTACTTGCTCTGCAACGGCAAGGCGCAATGGTTTAAGAAGTTCTTCGATTTCAGCAGACATCTTACACCTTGAAAGACAGTGTTTGTTTTTAAAATTTAAAAAACTTTAACAAAATTAATCAAAGTTGAACATAAATTTGAGAATTTATCAAATTTAATTTCAATATATTTGAACATAATTTCAACATGTTAGCCGACCTTGGCATAAAACTAAAATAGATTCCCAAGTCATATAGTAATGAACCATTTTTAACTAATTTTGCTAAAAAATAATTTCTAGTTTAACAAAATTCTTTAAACTGAAGTTTTTTCATTGATTAGATAAAAAATTAAAAAACTATTGAAATATGATCACCTGATATTTTTAAAATCAAAGGTAGAGGGCTTTTTAAACCATTTTTTGTTCTTTTAAATTTTTCTCAATAGATTTGAGATATTTTAATTTTGTTTTTCTTTAAAATCTAAAATAAAACAAATTAATGATTTGAAAACAAATATATTTTAATTCAAAGAAAAAATACATATCTAAGAACCGAAGAGGGGTTATTGAACCCATCAAGAAAAATAAATTATTATTGTAAGGTGCCCCAAGTCATAAACACTAGTTAGCTAGGATTATCAAATATTCACTCCAAAAACTTTTTTTAGGTTAATTATGACGCAGAATTCGATTTTATTAGTGAAAAAGTTGGGTTCTTTTATCTTATACCCGAGTTTCAGGGGGGGGTTCAAAAAAACGTTTTGTTTCATAAAATGTGAAGCATATAGAAATGTGAAGCATATAAAAACTTTATATTTATTACATAGGTATCTTTAAATGCTTGTATTTTACTAAATAGACAATATTATCCAAAAAGCCCACCTATTCCTATTTCTTAATAAATTAGCTTTAATTTAAGCCCAAAATCACCCTACTTGAAAAAAGTCTTATATACGAAATAAAATTTAAAGGCATATTTTAAAAAAAAACATTTTTTTCTAAAAATCGCCAAGAAAAAGGGAAAATAAACTAATGGATGATAAAAAACGACTAATCCGAGTAAATTTAGGGTAAATTTTCATAAAAAAAAAAAAAAAAAGTTTTTAGATAGATTCATATAGGAAATTTATTGTTCTGAATATATTAATGTATTAAAATCTTTGCTTTTTTTATGAGAAATAACTTTACTACTCGATTTTGCTCCAAATAGCTTTTCTAAGACATTTTGATAGCTTGCACCACTTTGATACATTTCCAAAGCTCTCCAGAATCTATTCCATAGCTTAATATTCAAATCTATATTTTTATATTCATTTATGGCCTCTAAAATTAAGTCTAAGAACTTGTTGAAATCTTGATCTTTTTTTTTTAATATTTTACTGATTTTAAATCTAAATAGAATGCTTTTAAGACAAGATATCAACAAACCCCCATCTATTTCAATAGAGGAGACTTAGTTCTCTTAAATAAAAAAAAATATCTATTTTGAAATAATTTTACGGGAGAAATAAAACGCCAAAAATGCTAAATCATCGAATTTTTTCAAAACTTTGCGTTTAAATTGTTAGGGATTTTTATTGAATGGGTGAAAAAAATACACAAGATTAGAAAGTACATATCCTCTACTATCTGAAGAAAAAAAATTAAGTTTCCAAGTCAGTTTAATTTTTCGAAAAAATCAGTTCAAACTTATGCACTAAATTTGTATTTTTATTTCATGCAATTCAGCAAAAATAAGATGACATATGAAAAAAATGATTTCAGATTAGAGTTCTACGCACAAAATTACATTAGATTTCAAATTTTTGGAAAAGCTAAAAATTTTAAATCCAAAACTAGTGTTTATGACTTGGGGCACCTTAAAATTTTGGTAAAATCAATTTAAAACTTAATTAATGATTTTTTTGGCCACAAAGTCTAACCAAAATAGTTGAAATATGACTGTCTATTAATAAAAATAGTCGCTCCAGGCAATTTTTGTGTATGGAACGGCAACTAAGACATTGGGCCGCCTTATTCACCAGACGGAACGCCAATTATTTCATTGGAGCGACTATTTTTATTAATAGACAGTCATATTTAAATTAATTTTGAATTTGGCGATGAATTTTAAAATTTCCCGCCAATTTTTTTAATGGAGAGTCTAATTATTTAACGGGCCGCCTATTTAAGCCGACGGAACGGCGAATATTTAATGGGAACGGCTATTTTTGTCGATGGAACGGCAAATATTAGGGGGGAACGCCAATTGTTTTGAAAAGGAACGGCAACTAAAACTATGGGTCGCCTTATTAACTCAGCGGAATGTCAAGTAAAAAGACTTGCCTTTAAAAAATAAAATTTGAAGTCAAGTCAATTGAATTGACTTCCCAAGATTTTCAAGTCAAGTCGCTGACTTGTTGACTTGACTTGCTTTGAAAAGACTTTAAAAAGACTTTTTTATTTGACTTTTGCCCAAGTTCCAAATTGCAGTAATTACTACCACTATTACTATTTCCTTTTTTTTTATTTACTCAATTTATTACTTTTTTTTCAAAAGAGTAAAGGTCAAGTATTTTTTGCTTTCTCTAAAACATTTTAAAATACTAAAAATAAATAATTTAGTTTATCTAAAATGCAATTTTGGCACCAACAGAGTAACTAAATGAGTCCTTAGCAAAAAAATTTAATTATTTAATTATTTAATTTAAATGTTAATTTTTTTTTCTGATTGATGATATGATGGTAATTAAATCCGAGCATAAAATATTTTTACAAAAGTTTTAGCGAAAGAAAAAAAACTTTTATTGATTATGTTGGTCTAATCAGAAAATTGAATCCAAGTTTTACCTAAAACAATCAGATTTTTTTTTAATTGTATTCAAATAAATAATTAAAAAGACATTTTCAGTTGTAAAATCTTTTTTTTATAATTTTTTGAATTATTACATCTGAATAAAAATTGACAAATTATAAAATTAAATATTAGAGAAAGTTAAATTTAAAATTTTCTCAATTTGTTGGCTTTTTATTTCATTTTCAATATTACAGTATCTAACATTTCATTTGAAATTTTTTATTATAAGATAAGAAAATTATGATTTAAAACTTCAAATGCAATTTTTTTTTTAAATAGTATAAAAGAATAAGATTTTATTGCATATTTGTATATCAAAAAAATTATCAAAAATCGTATGAAACCTGCTTAATTATTCATTTTTAAGTTTTCAATATTTATCAAGAATAGTTTATAGCTTAATTTTTGAATTAAAAAATTCGTTTTAAGCATCTTTTATTAATTTTTTTTGAAATATGTCTAAATTGAATAAATGGTAGAAATTAAATACTTTTTTAATTTAAGTGTAAAGCATTAGTTAAATATTAGCAAATTTTTAGGATGCCAAGTTTTTGAATTATAAAAAATTATTCAAAAAATTAACAATTTTTCCTATGATTAATTATTTGACATTAAATATTAGATGAAAAAGAAACGGAATACAAATCTTTTTTTAGTTATTTCATTACATTTAATAAAATCAGCTTTTACTTTTTTTCTAAATGATCATTTTGTTTGTTCAGTTGTTTCATTGAAAATAATATTTTTTATTATTTTATTAGAAAACTTGGTATTTGAGTTTCTTTTTCCTGAACACAAATGAGATAGATCAGATGTCATCATCGATATATGCAAAAAACTCGAGGGAAAATATGGCTTAGGTACAAACAAAAAAACAAATACAAAAAATTCGTCTTGCTTAAAAATGTACACGAATTTTCAAGTCGATTTAATAAATTAATTTTGTTGTCTAAATAATCTTTAAATATCTGTTAAGGAAAATAAATCAAAAGTTTGAATACTCATACATTCACTTAGACATTAAGAAGCTTTTATCTTCATTTAGATAATTTTAAGAGTTACAGCATAGTACAGAGTGAATTATTTTGGCCAAAAATGTTTTTAATTTAAACAGCTTTTTTATGATTTCATGCGCTGAGCAAAGTTGTTTTTTTTTACAATAAAAGCCCTTGAAAATTTTATCAATTTAACCAAAGTTTAAATTATATTTATTCGTGAGTAAAGTTTGGAAAAAAAATTTTTAAGCACTTTTTCGCTGTTATAAGTGATGGCTCTGACTTGACAGTCAATCTTCAACACTGCAGGAATAAGTGTAAATTGTAGTAGTTTTAATGAGAACTTGAGTTTATAAATGATCTTTACCAACGCAAGTTTTCACTTAGCCTCAGAGGCCATAGAAGTCGTCACTTCACTTTTTATCGTAGACTTTTCCAAAATGGCATCTCTTTTGCTTTTTTCTTCTTATCAATTAATTCAAGTAATTTAAAAATTGCTGAATTAAAGGATAATATTAGTGAAAAGCATTTAGAAAAATTTTGAGTCTTTATTTTAATATTTATTTAATATTTTTTAAATTCAACTATTTTCAATATTTTTATCACTTTTTGAAATTAAATTAGGAAAAAAAGATTGGAAGTTTTATTGAGTTTTTGACTTTTATTAGTGAAAAGAAGTCTAGTCTAAAAAACTTCTCGGGTGTTAAGCAAATTGCAGAATGATAAAAGAATGTGTTATGAAGGCAGTATAGATAAAGCATAAGATGATGTTGGAAAACATTTTTTGGTTGTTTTTTAAAGAAATTGTTAGAGGTGCAAATTGGACTTGGTCATTGATCGGGCAGCTTGAATGTTTTCAATTTGTTTCTGCTAGATGTTCCCAGATTTTTACCACCTATTGACATGATCAAAGTTTGACATAAAGCTAACGAAAATTTAGGCAATATTTTTTTATTTTAATTTTATGTTAGTTGATAACTAATGTTTGTTTGAATTGGCAACTAAAAACAATTGGGAATGCATTAGTAAAGAGGCAAAGGTTAAACGCAAATATCTCAAAAAAATGAAAATGATACAAAGATCTGGTTTTTTATGTAAAGGTTAAAGAATTTTTTTTAAATAGAGTTTCAATTATAAAATAAAGGAAAAATTCCATCGTGTTCCAAACTTAGGTTTTCGAAAAGTTTCCCGTTCAGTAGCAGAAAGTCCCATTTTAGAAAAACAAATTTAAATATTATAGCTAAAGTTTAGTAGTTTATAAATATGACAGATTTTTTTAATTTAATTTTTTTTGCAATTTTTCTCTTATAAAGGCCAAAGAATGGAAGTTCCAATTTGGATGGATCAAATGTAATCAAAAAATTTTCTAAGAAATTTTTTTTTTCTTAAATACTAAGTATCATGGAAAAATATTTAAATGTTGATAACTGAAAGGTTTGAGAATGTCTTAAAAATTTTTTCAAATTTTTGTTTATTATTTTTTTTATGAAGACAATATTTTTTTGATACATTAAATAATTGAATACCCTTACCCGATACATTTATGAATTTAATTTTTGTATGAGAAAACGAATGTCTCATAAATTGCTTTCAAATTTTTCATTTAAAAAATGAAATTTTTATGTCAATAGATCTTTAAAAGTAAAAATGATAAAAAAATTTAGACTTCATAAATTAATCAGTAAGAAAATGAATTTTATTTTTTTACTTACTTACTTAGAATTAAGAATTAAGACAAAAACAAGAAATTGCAAAAAATATCTGTTTTGAAATATTTATTTTTTAATTTCGAAAATTTTCTTTTTTCTCATTTTTTAAATCCAAAAATTTCAACCCATTTTTATGGAAAAAACGCCAAAATGGTACAACTCAATAAAATGACCGATTTTAAAATCCAAAAATAATAAATCAAACGTAAAAAGTGCTCAATCTACATATCAAAAGAAAGCTAATAAGATTATCTTTAAGATGGTATAGTTAACATTATATGTAAATCGATTTTAATTTTAGATTTTTGCACCTTAAAATATTTTTTTTTTATTTTTCAGCAATGTTCTAAACTTTCTAAACATACTGTATCAATTGATTAATTTGCGCAAAAATACACTTATCGTTATTACCCCTTGTTCGTTTCAAGCCGAATATTTATTTATTTATTTATATCTATGGCTGAGGCCGTAAATCGACCACTTGCTCAACGCCCCGTTAAGGTGGCGATGTATTTGCCAATATTTAGTTTTAGAATAAAATATAATAAAATAGTCAAAATTATAAAAAAAAACAAAAAAAAAAAAAAAAATTTAATGAAAGTTTTTAACTATTTACACTGTTTGTATTGTTGTCGTATCTTAAAAGGCTATAAACGGCTGCTGTTTGACCGTTTCGATTAAACACTTCGCGTAGTTCTTCAAGTACGGTGTTGTTTTTCTTACACGTTTCGAGCTCTAATTCATTTAAGTATCTGTGGTATTTACATTTCTCTAGAAGGCCAATGTCATTCTCATACTGTATTTCATTCAATATACTGAGAATACTATTCACATAGTCATTCTGATCTCCTATTTTTAACAGCTCTTTGATGATTGATTTTGTAAACTTGTTGTCTTTCAAAGAAATCTATTTGTAATTGTTTTAATCTGGCATTAGTCTTATGTAGATTGTTTATCAGTCTTAGGTTTGTTGTTTCAAGCCGAATATACTAAAAAGAGTTATTTTTAAGTTCAATACTTAATTACTTTTCACTTGTCACCTCTTACAATTTATCAATTTTTAATTGTCTTTTTATTTTATTTTGTTACAACCACTTGGACAATAAAAACCTCTTTTTTTTCATTACCATTTTACACCGAGTACATAACGAGTTATTATTTGAACATGGTGAATTTCTTCTTTTTTTTTTGCTGGTCTCGAAATTGAAGACAGTGGCTTTTTTTCTATTTATTTAACTCGAAAATCAACAAATGGATACTTTAATTTGAAGCTAAATGTACTCTTTGTTTTTTAAACCAAAAAAATAAAGACTCAAATTTGGTGCATGCATAAGTTGTCTTCATTTTTTTAGTTCATTGTTTTGTACATCAATCGCTTACAGTGCTGGTTAGCAAATTTTGCTAGATCTCAAATAGATTCAGGTCGTGCAAAATCTCTGCAACCGAATCGCCTATTTTTAATCTAGAAAAAGAGAAATTTTTTTTTGTTTATTTTAATATAAATTAAACTTCAATTCTAGCACCCTCATAGAAAAAAAAAAAAAAAAATTATCACATCCATTATCGACTCTTTTTTTTTGGACTTTTTTTCCGAATAAATAAAAAATTTTATTATAATTTATGCTCTTAATTTTTTCGTTGTTGTAGTTGTTGGTGACGTAATTTCTGAGTAACTAGATGATTCACTATTTCTGTTCACAGCTCAGCATACTTTAATTTAGAAAAAAAAAAAAAAAAAATTTTTCATAGTCTAAAATAATAGATGAATGCTTATTATTAAGAAATAATAAATGCTTATTCCACTTTAGAATTGACCATGCTAAAGTACTTTCATCGGGACAAGGAGACAAGCGAAGCGTTCGACTCGGTGATCGACGGGCTCAAGAAAGTGTACCGGTCGAAGCTGCTGCCGCTGGAGCAAGCATACAAGTTCCACGAGTTCCACTCGCCGGTGCTGGACGACTCGGACTTCGAGTCGAAGCCGATGGTGCTGCTGGTGGGCCAGTACTCGACGGGCAAGACCTCGTTCATCCGCTACCTGCTGGAGTCCGACTTTCCGGGCATCCGGATCGGGCCCGAGCCCACCACCGACTCGTTCATAGCAGTGATGCACAACGAGCACGAGAACGTGATACCGGGCAACGCGCTGGTCGTCGACCCCAAAAAGAACTTCAAGCCGCTGTCTAAATTCGGCAACGCCTTTCTCAACCGATTCCAGTGCTCGCAGCTTTCGAACGAGGTGCTCAAAAGCATCTCGTTTATCGACACGCCGGGAATTTTGTCCGGCGAAAAGCAGCGGCTGGACCGCGGCTACGACTACGCCGCCGTGCTCGAGTGGTTCGCGGAGCGGTGCGACCGCATCCTGCTGCTGTTCGACGCCCACAAGCTCGACATATCCGACGAGTTCAAGCGCTCCATCGAAGTGCTCAGACGCAACGACGAGAAGATCCGCATCGTGCTCAACAAGGCCGACATGATCGACCACCAGCAGCTGATGCGGGTGTACGGCGCGCTCATGTGGTCGCTGGGCAAAGTGCTGAACACGCCCGAGGTCGCCCGGGTCTACATCGGCTCGTTCTGGGACCAGCCGTTCAACTACGACACGCTGCGCCGCCTCTTCGAGCTCGAGTCCCAGGACTTGTTCAAGGACTTGCAGAGCCTGCCCAAAAACGCTGCCCTCCGCAAGCTCAACGACTTGATCAAGCGCGCTCGCCTCGCCAAGGTCCACGCGTACATCATCAGCGAGCTCAAGGAGGAAATGCCGTCCGTGTTCGGCAAGGAGTCGAAAAAAAAAGAGCTCATCAAAAATTTGGACAAAATCTACGACAAGATACACCGCGTGCACAACATATCGCCCGGCGACTTTCCCAACATTCAGCGCATGCGAGAAATACTCGAGCAGTTCGACTTCAAGCAGTTCAAATCGCTGGACAAGAGGCTCGTGGACAAAGTGGAGAGTATGCTCACGAGCGACATAACCCAGCTGATGCAGATGCTGCCCAAAGAGGAGACGCGAGCGCACTTGGAGTCGCCTGGCGGAGTGAAGGGCGGCGCGTTCGACGACTCCGATGGTCCGTTCGGCATCGGACAAACCGAGGGGGTGAACGCGGGCCTTGGCGAGGAAGCGTGGGCAGTGGAGCGAGAGCGCGCCGAGTACGACGCACTATTCGACACTTTGAGTCCGGTGGGCGGCAAAATCAGCGGAGCTACGGCCAAGGCCGAGTTGGTCAAGTCCAAATTGCCCAATTCGGTGCTGGCCAAGGTGTGGCGCTTGGCCGACTGCGACAAAGACGGCATGCTTGACAGAGACGAATGGGCTCTGGCCAATTATTTGATCAAGATCAAGCTCAATGGTCACGAGTTGCCCAACACACTTCCGGACCACTTGGTTCCACCGTCTAAGCGCAGAATGTACCCAAGTTTGGACGCGTCCATCGCCCAGGACGACTAATTCACTCGTTTGCTTGCTTTTCTATTGCTGCTGATAAAACCAATGAACAATTTTTAATCTGTTATCAAAATTTTTTTTAAAAATAAATCAATTATGTTTTTTTTGTTTTCTTTTTATTTTATTTTATTTTTAGTTTTTTTTTTAAGTTTTTTTTTTTTTTTTTTTATTTAACTTTCTAAACGAGTTTAATTTAATAGGCATATATATTTTATATTGATGCACAACTAATCATTTGATATAAAAAAATAAACAAAAAAGATATATAATGAAAAAATTGTTTTTTTTTGTTTTTTTTTCAAATTGTTTATTTATTATTTTTAAATTTTAAAATGTTAAAAAAATAGTTTAAATAAAAAAACATTAGAAAGTTGACACAATTTGAAGTATCTTAAGAAGTCAATTAGCCATTGGAACGTACCTGTTCAGCAGATTTCTATGTCTAGTCTCGATTTTGTCAATTTTCTGGTCTTCGAGAAGACTTAATTGATTACTAAAATAAATATTTTGATCAGTATTTAATATATAATGATAAGTAATTAATTTTAAATGCATTAGTAAATAATTTAGATTTTGTCATTATTTTTTTATAATTAGATCAATGTTTTATTATTATGATAAATATCTATTATATAATTTTAGGTAAAATATAAATATAAAAAGTAACATCTTTTAATTTGTACGCTAAATTTTGTAAAGATATTGTCAATTAAAAAATGGGGTCTCACTCAAAACACACTAGGAAATTTATATAAATCTTTGGTCGGATCAATTTTAGACTATTCTTTTCCTCGCTTGAACTCATTTTCAGAAAATAATATCAAAAAACTACAATCAATTCAGAATACAGCAGTAAGATCTATCCTTAAGTTAAAACATGAAACTCCCTCCAACATCGTACATCATGAAGCTGGAACACAAAAGAAGTTTCAAATCAAGATATATTGAATACCCAACTCCATTGTGTAATTGCTACCTTACTACAGTCGAGTCTTGTTATAACGATGCTGATTAATACGATATTCGCTTTATAACGATATTTTTTTTCATAATTTACAATCCCCAATAATATAACATGTTAAATTTATTTGTTAATACGATGTTTCTTTAATACGATAGGTTTATTCAGAATAAAACAAACAAATCAACGTCTGAAACCGAAAGAGATCTTGGAGTTATCTTCAATACAAATCTCAAATGGAAAAATCAAGTGATAGAGGCTACAAACAAAGCAAATGAAATGTTGGGTCGCATCAGGAAATCATTCGAAGTTTTGATAGTAAGTTATTTAGATCATTGTATTTAACTTTTGTTCGTCCTCTTTTGGAATTTGCTGTGCCTGTATGGTCTCCATTTCTTAAGTCGGATTGTGAGAATCTTGAGAGGATTCAACGCAGAGCTACGAAATTTGTTTCTTCAATTAGAAACAAACCGTATGAAAGCAGATTGAAGGCTTTGAACATTCCAAATCTGGTGGAAAGAAAAAAAAGAGGTGATCTAATTCAATTATACAAGTTCATGCATGGAATAGAAATGGTTGAAAAAAGCAACAATTTTAATGTCACTAAAATCCAAGGAAGAGGTCACTGCTTTAAATATCACAAAGAAATTTCGAGGCTCCAACATAGAGATAACTTTTTTTTCAACAGAACCGCTAACATATGGAACTCACTGCCAAATCAATTAGTTGAAGCCCCCAATGTTAACAGCTTTAAAGCAGGCACATCAGCTGTCATAGTGTGCCTTATCAGCACACTCGCTGGCTTGCCAGCTACAGTCAAAACTACTACTACTTCTACTACAAATCAGTGCTAATTCATCGTTTTTAATACGATAATAATCTTTAAATCAAAAAAACTTGAAATTTCGAATGATTTTAATAATAATAATCTTACTGTCACAGAACTTGTGAAAAATATAAAAGACCTCAAAGTACTGTTTCCTCTATTCTTAAGGCAGAGAATCAGGAAAAGATAAAAAACTTATATGAAAATAATTTAATCAATCGTAGCTCTAAAAGAATGAGAGGTTCTAATTATGTTAAAATTGAAGAGGCCCTTGATCACTGGTTAAAATCAGTTATGTCATTTAAATATTACTCTTAACGGTCCATTGATTCAAGCCCAGGATATTAAATATGCAACTTTGTTAAATCAAACTGATTTTAAAGCTAGCAATGGATGGTTAGACGGATTTAAAAAAAGGCTTAATATAACCTTTAAAACTATTGCATAGATAAACTACGATTGTATTTTTCCCAAAAGAACAAAGACTGTTCTTTATTCATTGATCAGTTGTCTAAAATGGATCAATTTTGTAGCGTCGATCAGTCTTTTCAAAGTAAAATTGATAAATATTTTTCTTTTTAATCTATTTATTATTTTTAATTAAACAATAATTCCTTGAAAAAAATTTATTTTCAATTTTTTTCTTCCCATCCTTTAACAGGCAAATTTGATTAATACGATATTGGTTAATACGATTTCCATTATTTCCGCCCAAACACATCGTATTATCCAGACTAGACTGTATTTCCTCCTTTTTTCCTAAAACCTGAACTATGTAAACATGTGTCACATGTAACAATCTACGTCTTATTAACTTTCATTTTTTTTTGCTTATTTACTTTATTTTGATTTTTTTTATCTCATTTTATTAACTTAAATTTTTTTTTTTTGAAGTATCCCTAGTGGTTATTGCTAAAACACGGACCACCTCTTGGAGACTAAAGGAATAATTAAATAAACTTTCTTCAATTGTTTTTTTGGGACAAAATTTTATGCTCTTTCAGGCACAATTGAGAGCTAAGCTCTAGGACTTTTAATTTTTGCTGCACAGATCTTTAAAATAAAAAAGAACCAAAAAAATTTACGGTTCATTTTTTATGGCTAGAACTTAAAGCCCGCCTTTCTGGCCCCCACCACTTTTCTTTTCTAGTGCAAATTTTTGTGTTCTTTCAAGTGCAATTTAGAGCTAAGCTCTAGGACCTTTCCTTCGGACTGCACAACCGTTCAAATGTC
Organism: Brachionus manjavacas; assembly: GCA_019054805.1. Lineage (NCBI taxonomy): Eukaryota > Metazoa > Rotifera > Eurotatoria > Ploima > Brachionidae > Brachionus > Brachionus manjavacas. Next base: position 437,862 of record JAHQIY010000032.1, on the reverse strand, counting down.
AAATATTTAGGATTTCGCATATGGACCACCGAAAAAAAGCTTTCGCCACGATTTCTCTCTTTTAATTTTGACATGCTTTGATGATTCTTTCTTTTTATATATTTTATTTAATATTTTATTTTATATTAAATAGAACTTTACAAATTTAGAGCTTCTTAGCTCAGTTGCTTTATATGTGGTATTTGATTGCGAAAAAAATTTTATTGGTCGTGAAACGTTGGAAGCAATGGAAATTTTTAAAAATTTAGGAAACAGAAAATAATACACTGGTAAATATTAAATCAATATCATCTTTTCAGATTTATGTCATAGAATCGGTGAGTTGAGGGGAGCTTAATGAAAAAGTAATGAAACTTTAAAATCAGTCTTTTAAAAAAAAATCTTTTTTTTTTAAAAATTAAAAATTAAACTAATTAAACAATATTAAATAAAATGTATAAAAAGAAAGAATCAACAAAGCTTGTCAAAATTAAAAGAGAAAAATTGATTTATTTCATCAGATAACCGGTTAGATGCTTGTTAATTGCTATGATCAATTTCATTCTCGTTTCTTAAATCAATAGCACCGTCACTGCGACTGTCGAACAAAAAGACAACTGGACACTGTGGATCTCTCAATTTAGCTTTTTTACATTTATAATAAATCTTTTTTCCATCTTGAGTATTATTTTCATAATGATAACTTCATGTTCTTTCTTCGTTTAATATTGTCAATGCTGCTTCTTTGTTTGGGTAGTTTTCCTCAATTATCCATTTGCAGCTTCGTTGAGTTGGGCAATCAGCTTCATCTTCCATCTCAACTTCATCATCCGACACATACTCTGGAATACTTGATGCCATTAAAATTTTTTTTGTTTTTGAAAATCTTAATTTGCAAAATTGGCATGTTTGTTCCGGAGACACGAGATAAGGTGAAAAAAATACGATCTAATATGCAATCTATGAGTGCGATAAAGATTTCTGATAGCGTTTTTTTACTTAGCATCCAAAATTTTTGGCACAAAATCTTATCTAGATCCATTATATCTAGAACTAATAAACTGAACTTGCGAGTTAATGCAAAGAACTTGCAATACTGTCTAACAAAGCCTGATACCGAGAAGAATGGATGGAGATAGATGAACGTGACTAAGGTTATCAGATTTACAGCGACGCATTTTTCAACCTAAACAAGTATTTAATTTATTCTATATTCTAACTTGAATTTAAAAATAAATCCAATTTATGCTTAAAATTTTAAATTATTTAAATTAAAAATTAAATAATCTTTTAAATTTGATTATTTAAGTTTATATTTTTGAAAATATTTGTTTTAAAATGTTTTTTTATTTAAATTCTAAAATATTGTTAAAAAAATTACTTCAACTTCAACTAGCAAAAACAATAAAAAAAGCATTTTGTTTCGATAAAGTCAATAAATTTATAAAATTAGTCAAAAAATAAAAAAACAAGGTTTAAATTGGAATAATGAAGTATTTTTCCGACTTCCGTGTAACTAAATCTCTGAAAAAAATGATTACATCGATTGATTTTCAAAAATTAATCATTTATTAATCAAATATTATTTTCCTATTAAATTTTCAAAATTTTCAAGTCTAATTCTTGCCCATTTAATCAAATACAATCTCTAAAAAATCTTAATGAAAACAAAAAAGTTTCCTCAACTTCAACATCTAAAACAAGACTAATTGCGGAAATAAACAAAATAAAAATTAAATTTGGAGATAAAAATTTTGAGGAATGTGAAGTTGGGATCGGATGATTTTACTTTTTAAGTAATGAATAAAAACCTCAAAAATTGAAAGCTTTAGTAAAAAAAGTAAACAATTTTAGTTATTTAAAAAATCTTTTGATATAGATTATATATCAACTTGAACAAATACACAAATTAAATAGGATTCACCTTGTCCGACATATTTTTTGATCAAGATCATACAAAAAAAAATAAAAAGATTCTTTTTGTTATTTTCTATTTAGATGAAGAATTCATCTAATTTCCCAGGACTAAATCCTATTAGTTTAATGGTTTGGCACAAAATTAAGAAAGAATAAGATTAATATTAGACTGTGGTTGATTTTTAAGCTGAACAAGAGCAACATTTTTATTGAAAATTTTTGGATTTTTTAAAAAAAAATAATTTTTTTTTAAAGATTTTCAAGGCTAAAAATAAACTGATTTTCATAAAAAAAACTTCATTTATTTGGGAAGAATTTATTATTAATTTTAACCATAAAGTTGTTATATCTGCGTACCTGTTTTCACTTTTTTATCATAAATATTTATTAAACTTATAAGAATTTTTGGGAATCCATTTAAAAATTATTTACGCAATTAAACATGCTTTAATTAAAAAAAATGAGCTACGATTCTCTAATTGTAAAGGTTTCTATTTTGATTTTTTGTTGATAGATAAACAAAGACCTACTGAATTCAAAAATTTTTATTTATCACGAAGTTTTAAAAAACTGAGTTCAATTTAATTTTGGTTTACTTTGTAGATTTATTTTTTCGGTTTTTTTTTGTCAGAAATTGTGGCTGTTCGTGACTTAAAAATCGAATTTTTTTCAAAATATCGTCAAAAAGAAATAAAAAGAATCTTTTTATAAATTAAAAATCAGCTATAATTTACCATTTATTAAATGGAGATACACATAATAATTATACATTGTTTTGTTTAATGCGAATGATAACAAAAAGGTTTAAAAAATGCCAAAAAAAACAACTATTTATTTTCTTTTTCTATCACTTGCTGTATCAGACTAATATTATCTCCTTTGAGTAAAATGCGCCCTTAAACAAATTTATTTAAAAAAAAGAAAAGCATTTTATCTAGACATACCTAGATTGGTTCGAGTATTCTTTTTCAGATGAACTTCGTACGCATCATCCAACACTAAATTCATATATTCATCAAATCCCTTAGAAGAAAATAAGTTATTTAATCGATGCTTTTTGGCTCATCTTACAATTATCTTTCCTTCAATTCTCAAGTTAACTTGTTCATAGACCCAGATTTGAACTTTGGATTTCTTAATTAGAGAAATTTAATAAAAATCTAAAAAATTGTCTCTTTAATTTTTACATTTTGAAGATAGCGGAAAATTAAGTTCTAAAAATAAAATTTTAAATCATTTAGAAAATTTAGCACTTTTAGTGTCTTACAATGGGCTGGACCATAACTTTTTGAACTTTTTGGTTTCCTCTGAAAGCCATCTTTGCGATATATTTTTTTTTGAATTTTACAAGAAATGTGTTGATTCAAATTAAATTTTGAAATAAAAAAAAAACTAAAGCATTTAAAATTTCATAGTCAAGCAAAAATAACATTATTTTATTTTAAATGCTGCAGTAAATTATTAGTCTTACGGTAAGTTCAAAATGCTAGTTTGAGTAAAAAATTCAAATCTCAATATTTTATAAATTTTGGTGCTAAGCGCAATTCGAAACAAATTTCTCAGATTTTGAGTCTAAAAATAACTCATTAAGGTAAAAAAGAAAAAAAATTAAACAAATTACAATGTTATAAGAATTTTATTTGTTTAGTTAAATTTCGACTTAAATAATCATATTTAAACAGTTAATACTTGAAAATAAAAATCCACTTCCGACATTAGGAACACACTTGAGACTTATTAAGATTTTAAAGACTAAGATTTAATTGGTAACACTGAACAAATGCGTTTTGGTTAAAATTAAAAAATTCATAAAATATTAAAAATATCGAAAAGCTTACATTTTGTTTACTTTCTAAATATTTAATTTATTAGACTTAAAAGGCGCTTATTTATCACGAAAATAAAGCTATTGCGGACTCGACCCACATTCCTGTAAGCTTTCATTTTTCGATTAAAACATTAATTACTAATAAATTATTTCCTCTTTTTTTCTTATTAAAAAATTTAATTTTCTTGCTTAAATATTTGATTTTTTTAAGAAAATGATACTTAACAATTTATACGGAAAATTTGATGGAGAACATTTTCAAAAAATAATTGACTCAAATATTGACTTTATAAAATATCGAGATAAACAAAATACAAGTTTAATGTTTGAAGGCAGATCAAAAAAGTTGGTCTTACCTGACGAGATGAAAAAGTCTGTCAAAGAAAAGCCCAAAGTTTGCGAACGCGTCACAAAGCAAGAATCAATGCTGGACTTGGATTCAGATTTGAATCCTTTAGAATATGAGAAAAACGAGGATTTGAAAAAAAAATCATCTTTAAATCGAAATCAGCTCTTCTCAGCCATGACCATAGACGCAAAATTGGCAACAAATACTTCCTTTTTTAATCTAAAATCACCAATAAATTACAATCTCAGAAAAATGGAAGCAGTTAAATTACCAAGACTTGTAGAACCGGAAGACAACAGAGTACCATTTAGTTTAAATAGGTTGGTACCGAAAAGTCGTCAAAATAATGAGATGCCTAATTCAAGCAAAAATGTATCCAGTGAAGAATACTTTTCATTGCCAATTATTCCAAATAAAAAACAGTCCCAAGTGAACAATGATTTATGTTTAAGGTCGGAAAAAGTTTACTTAGTCGATAAAAATAAATTGGTTAATCAAGATTTGATTGATTTTGAATCAATGAGAAAGAAGCCGATAGAAAATTTGAATGCGAATCAACTGTTGAAACAAAAATTTGAGATTTTTCTCAGAAAAAAAAATCAAAAAAAAGAGCTTAGAGAACAAGAACCCGTCGAGGTGGACGAGTCCAGAAAAGTATCGAAAACAGTCAAAAAAGAAAAATCTAAGCCCAGCTATGCACCATCAGTTAAGTATTCTGAAGTTGATGAAAAAGTTTATCTTGAAATATTTTTTCCCAAAGTTGTGTAGTTATCAATAAAATAGTTAAATTTTGAATTTATTTTTTTTTCAAAACTCAACAAAAAAATAAGGTAAACTAAACAACATTAAATTCTCAAATGAAAACAAATTATTTAAAGCTTCCAAAAAATAAATAACCAAACTTTTTCAGAATGAAAACATTGAAATTATCGAAACAAACTTGTATTTGATCAAGGACCAAGGGAAGCTCGTATTTTTTAACTATAAAAGTGGATGTGAACAAAATAAAATTTCGTTTAAATTATTAGCATGAATTGTATTATTTTTTTAATATTAGCAAGTAAATAAAATTATTTTAAAAAAATTTATTAGAAAATCAGTTTATTGATTTTTGGCACTCTGAAATTTGGTGTAAAACTTTTAATACAAAATTAAAGAAGCTATGATTATTAAATTGTTGTAATTTTGTTCTAATGAAGGCTTTAATTAATTTTTTTATTAGATTCAATTAACGTCAATTCTGGCGATGTAAAATTAAAAAAAAATTTTACCAAAAAAAAATAATTTGAAAAAAGAAAAATCATAAATTAAGAGAAGAAGATTTTTTTTTGTTTTTTAAGAAATTGTTTTCTAATTTAAAATATCCTCCTTTTGTAAGTATATCTTTTTAAGAAAAATACATTCCTTAAGCTCAGGATTGACGTTCATTTTTTACTTTTTAGCTAAAAATAGGAAAAGAAATAAAAAGGATAAATACTACGTCTTTTTCAATTTTAAAGATGATGATAATATTTTTCATCGATTCCTTTTGAACATTTTTAGCAGACATTTATTTTAAAATTTAGTTAAAAATTTTCTAACTTTTTCTAATTCTACAAAATCTTTGAGCTAATTCAGAGTTTGAATTACCTAAATTAGGTTCCTTCAAAAACTCTTAAAATGTCCGAAAATCACTACAAATAGTAAAAGTAAAAATTAATTGCAAAGAAACTAAATTTAAGTGATTCCAACTCTGTATTTGTTGATACATTTTGCAAAATAAGTGTTTAATTAAAAGCTATTTTAATTTTAGATTTAAAAAAAAAAAGATAAAACTTAAAGAAAAAATGATATATCATTTATTTATCAATCTAAAATATTTTCTGATTTTTTGTCCCTAAATGCACAGTGCCTTATTACTTAATAAGGAATTTTTTCTTTTCTGTTTTAAAGTTTTGTTGGCCAAAAAGTTTAATACTGTTTTTCTAAAAAATTAATAAAATTTTTTTACGGGAAAATTTTACTTTTCTTTTTTTAGACTTCTTTCTTCAAGAATCATTGTGCTTGGAGTGTTACTTTTGTTCCACAGAGTGTAGCGCTTCTAATATTGGAACTTTAACTATTTGTGCTAGTGACCAGGAGTACTGTCAGGTTATTTTGATACAAAATTTTGACTCCTTTGATTTACAAATTAACTAGGTTTTAAATGACAGTAAATAATGGTATTTTTTTTATTAATCGACATTTGTTTAAAAAAAATTTATTTTCAAATCTAGAATTTTTTTATTGTTAAAAGCTTTCTTTTTTTGTTTACCTAATTTTTTTCTTCAAATTTAAAATTTTAAGATAAAATTTGGTAAACAAATGTCTTTGACTCTATATTTTGAAAAAAAAAATGTCCCGACTTGGACTTTATTTTGAGAAAATTTTCTTTCAGAATATATATGATTTCAAAATTATTTCAATTTCATGATTGAATACCTGAATCTGAAAGGACTTTAACTTTTTAAGGTTTAGTTATTTTCAGACCCCTTTTTTAGCCTTCTAAAAAAAAATGAAATTTAGAGTTTCAAAGGGCAAAGTTTACGAATTTCAAGTCAAAAATTAAAAATTCAGACAGCACTTAAGTTTTGAATTTCTCGAACTTTAGATAGCGAGATAGCTTGTAAATATTCTTTTAAACATCTAAAATTTCTCAAAAAAAAACGGCGTGCAATGATATTTTTTATCAAAAAATTTATACAACTTTTGTTTGAAAATATTTATAGAAAATAGTCCCATTTTAAGGACGATACAACAAAATTTTGAATAAAATACCTACATTTTTTAATTTTTTTCCTCAAATATTAAATAAATTATTTATTTTTATTTATTTATTTGTTTTCTGTACCGAACTAGGACTCCTTCGGAATAAATAAAAAAATAAAATAAAATCAAAATAAAAATAAAAAATAAAATTTAAGTAAACAAGCTAAAAAAAAATTAAAGTTAAGAAGACATTTATTTATTTATTTGTTTATTTTTTTTTCTGTACCGAGCTTGAGCTCCCTCAGAATTAAGAAAAAAACATATATTGAAATAGATTTTTACATGTGGCACATGTTTACATAGTTCAATTATTTTATTTATTTATTTATTTATTTGTTTTCTGTACCGAGCTAAAGCTCCTTCAGAATAAATTAAAAAAAAAAAAAAAAAAAATAAAATAAAAATAAAATTAAAGTTAATAAAATTAGATTAAAAAAAAAAAAAGAATCAAAATAGAGTAAATAAGCTAAAAAAAATTAAAGTTGAAAAGACATAAATTGGAAAAGATTGTTTCATGTGGCACATGTTTAAATAGTTCAAGTTTCAGGAATAAATAAATCCCCCTATTATTTAAGTTTATACATAAAAAAATTAATTAACACTAAATTGAATAGAAATCCAATATTTTTAACTTATTGACACTTTTTATTAAAGAATGATAACAAATTTAAGAAAATGTACCAAAATTATGAGAAGAGAGTGTTAGTTAGAGAAAAATGGAGTTTTATGCTGAAAATAATGTCAGCCATAATTTTTTAGAAAACTGTTTATGCCATTGACGTTATTAGCTTCAATTTTAAATTTAAAAATTTAAAAATCGAAAAATAATAACGTTGGCAATTTTGATTATTGCATTTTTTGAACAATAACATTCAAAAGCGGAACAATAATCAAAATAAAGCAAAATAATATTTTTACGGATGTAGTTAGCTAGAAAAGTTTTCTTTAATTAAGTTTTGAAAAATTAAGAAAATAAGATAATTTAGCACTGAACCTTTTGGTGAATTATATTTAGATTTTATGTCTGATTTTACATCAAGAGCTTTGGCGTCTTTTGAGAGAGTTAATTGTAAAATGTAAATCTACTTCACCAATTATTTAAGATGAAACAAAAAGTGGAACATTACTTTAATTTTATAACAAAATTTAGGAACTTTTTTTTAATTAGTTATCATTTTTTAGTAAAAAGTGTTTTTGTTTTATCTAGATCAGTTATTAAAATCTAAATCTGCTTCACCAAAAGGTTCAGTGTTAAATTATCTTTGGGAAAAAAATAAAGAATTTGTGGTACTCGAACTAAATTTCTCCCAATTTTATAGGTTCTGAATTATAATTGCAGCCTAATAAAGCTTAAATGCTTTAATTTTTTTTTCAATTTTTTTTAAAGAATAATTTAAGGCAGACTTGTTTTTGAGTCACAAGTCTTAAGTCAAGTTAAGTCAATGACTTAAAATTTTTTTTTTTTTTTGTGAAGTTTAGTCAAGTGAACTAATTATCTGATTTTTAAACTAAAAAATAAATATGATGATTTTAATCCAAAAAAAGTTTAGTTTTAAAATCAGAAAATTAGTTGACTCGACTAAACTTCACTTCAAAAAAAATGAAAAAAATTTTTAAGACATTGGCTTTGACTTAAAAAAAAAAAATTTAAGTCAAAAATTTGACTTAAATTTTTCTGACTTAGACTTAAAACTGTGACTTAAAAAAAAGTCTGATTTAAGGAGTCAAAACACATTTATGCAATAAGTAACTAGATTTATTTAGAAAACCGTGATTTCAACTGCCGGCATTGACACAATAACAAAATCTTGTACCTCAATGTGTATGGCGATGAAAAGCAATTCTTTTTTTGGCACTGGTGTTGAGTCATTCTGCTGTTCAACAGACAAATGCAACAACTCGCATAAAAACAAAATATCCCATCAAATTTTTATAATTTTATTTTCACTTTATTTAATAAAATAAGCTTTTTTCTATTTTAAATCGATCTATTTTAGTCATTTGTTTGCGGAGACACATTTTTTGCTCCCATCAAACATACCACGTATAAAAAACAGTATAATTCGAATTTTTAAACAGTACATTCATTGTTTTATATTTGATCAAATGATAAATTTTAAGCAAAGACAAGAAAATTTGAAATTGCAAATTGCAAATTCGAAAGGATTACAAGAATACATTTATGAATATACATAATACTTTATGTTTGTTGACGTAGAAACTTTCATATGTTTGAGACAATAGAAAAAAAAAATTACTCTTATTATTTCATTTGAAAAATATAGATAAGTCCATTTGTTTACTTTGAAGCATGAATTCGATTTATTTGAGAGTAGCCAGCGCCATTTTGTACATACATCTCACAATTGCTTTTGTTCCGCCTGACATAACGAGACGTTTTGAATACAAGCTCAGTTTTAAGGGTCCTCATTTAGTCTTTAAGGACGGCAGTGTGCCATTCTGGCAGCACGGCGGCTCAGCGATTCCGTCAAACGATCAAATAAGAATTACTCCATCTCTAAGAAGCCAAAAGGGCCGAGTTTGGTGTCAAAATCAGGTAACAAGCCCTGACTGGGAGATTGAAGTGCTCATGCGGGTCAGTGGCCGAGGAAGAGTTGGAGCCGATGGCATGGCTATTTGGTATACGGACAAAATTGGCGCTGAAGGCCCAGTATTCGGCTCGTCAGATCAATGGAATGGACTTGCCATTTTTCTTGACTCGTTTGACAACGATGCTCAAGTATTTTTTTTTTAATTATTAAAATTTTTGAAGAATTTTTATTAAATTTTTTTAAATCTTTATTTTAAATGTTTTATAATTTTTATTAAATTCTCTAAAGCAAAACAATCCTTATGTTTCTGTGATGACCAATGATGGTACTAAGACATATGACCACCATCGGGACGGTATTACCCAGCAACTTGCTGGCTGTCTCAGGGACTTCAGAAACAAGCCATTTCCAGTGCGCATCAAAGTAGAGTATTATAAACAAGTATTGACTGTTTATTATCACGGGGGCCTGAGCAATGATTTGTCAAATTATGAGATATGTGCTCGCGTGGAAAATGTAGACTTGCCTAAGAATGGACATTTTGGTGTGAGTGCTGCGACTGGCGGATTGGCCGATGACCACGATGTCCTGGCCTTTTTGACGCACTCTCTGATTGACAACTCGGTGCCATCTAGCACACCGTCTAATGAGGAGCAAAAAAAATACGACAAAGAATACGAAGAGTTTATGAAACAGCTAGAGTCGGAAAAGGAAAAATTCCGCAAAGAGCATCCGGAAAAACAGGAGGAAATGGATGAAAAAAAACTTGTATTTTTTTTAATTAAATCAAAGAAAAAATTTTTTTTTAAAATAAAAAATTTTTTTTTCCAGTACGAGCCTGAAACTGATAGACAATTTAGAACTATTTTGGACATACAAAATATGATTCAGCAGTCGATTAGATCGTTGGATGGTAAGATTGCAGAGGTCTTGGGAAGACAAGAAAGAGTAGTGTCCTTGTTAGCATCACAATCGGGACAGCAAGCTCAGGGGCAACCTAACGCCCAGTCAAATATAGATACTATTAGAAGAGAAGAAGTTAATAATTTGATGAACCAACAGGGAGAATTGGTTAGAACCATCAGAGATATTTAGTATGTAATTTGGCTAGAAGTTCTAATTTTGAAGTAATGTTGATTCTTTAGTTCATCGGTCTCAGAGATACATAGAAAAACGAATTTTATTCACGATTCGGCCAGAAATCAACCAAATCCTATAGCAAGCCAAAATCAAGCGGGACACAATCAAATCGATCCTGCACTAATCCAGCAAATAAGTGATGGTGTCAAAAATTTTCGATTTGAAATGGCCAATTTACTAAACAGAGTAAAAAATTTCAATTTTTTATTTTTAATTTTTTTAAGATTGATTTTTCATCATAGAACCAGGTAAAATGTCCAGAGACCACTTCGTGTCTGTCACCCTTTTTCTTCCTAGTGATAATAATTGCACAAAGTTTAATTTTTGTTGTGTACACTTTCGTCAAGTAATTTAATTGAGAGTGTGCTGAATTGAAAAAAAATTGACTTTTTTGTATAAGAAATAGGTCCGAGTCTCAAATGAAGAAGTTTTATTAGAGCATTAATGTTTTGTCAAATCGTATAGAAAATAGATGGCAGCTTTAATTTAATGAATATTTCTCAATAATTCCAAAAAATATTTTTTAAATTTTTAATCTAATATTTTAGTTATTTGCTTTGTGTCCTTTACTTATCATTTTCTAATTTTGATTTGACTTGTTTAAATAAAAATCTATTAAAATTTACACTTTTTTTTGAAATTTTTTTTTAAAGACATTCAATCATTTAAGGTGAATTTAATAAAATTGAAGACAACAATTTCAATTTTCCCTTAAATTCATTGAACTGAATATATGGAACCAAGTAAAAAATCGCTTTATAAAGCAGATTTAAGCTTTTGATCTTTGTCTAGATGGAATTTAAAAATACCAGAATAACTTCTAGAGATGAATGATAATAAACATATCTCTATATAATTCAGAATCAAAATTGCGCTTAAAAATCTTAAAAAAAATACTTCAGACACTTAAAGAAGTTAATCTTCGGTGATTAAATGGGTGATCACTAACCACAATTAGTATTAGGTTGTTTAATAAGTTTTTTCGTCGATTTTTAAATGAAAAAATCTCAAACTTTTTTATGCAATGTTGTACATCATTTGAAAGAGCAACTCTTTTTCTTTCAAATGATATATAAGATTATATGTTTCCTTTTTAAATTTCTAAATAATTAACTAAATAAAAATGTATGACAAAAAAATGCATATCCGCCATTGCATGTTATTCAGGTTTCACGAAAGAAAAAATACGACAGAGGCTACTAAATCGATTTGTTTGGTATATGGCGACGACGCTCTGACTGTTCGCACTTAACAAAATTGGTTTGCTCGATTCAAAGCTGGAGATTTCGACCTCAATGACAAAGAACGCGTTGGGAGAACCGTCGAAGCTGATGACGCGTGTTTGGTGGGATCAGAAGGGTATAATCTATTATGAGCTACTGCAACCCAAGCAAACGATAACCGCAGACCTTTATTCACAACAATTGATACGTTTGAGTCAGGCTTTGGAAACAAAATGGCCACACAGAGCTAAAATAAAGGAGAGCGAAAAGTGATTCTTTTACATGACAACGCTAGGCCACATGTTGCAAAAACGACTCGGAACACGATAGAGAATCTAGGCTGGGAAGTCTTATCTCACCCAGCTTATTCACCAGACTTAGCTCCTTCAGATTACCATTTGTTCCGATCCATGCAACACTTCCTCAGTGAAAAAAGTTACTCAGACCTGGAGGAAATCAAAAAGGACATCAGTCAATATTTCACCTCAAAATCAGCCAGTTTCTACGAGCGAGAGATCAAAATGCTGCCAGAAAGATGGGAGATGTGTATTTCTAGCGAAGGAAATTATTTAAGTGACTAACTATATTTTATTTTAGTTTTTGTAAATAAATAAAGTCTAGAAAAAAACGAAAAAACTTATTAAACAACCTAATATATAAATAAATATCATTTAAATTTTATTCTATTCTATATTCGAAATTTTGTAATTTTTAATACGAGTACATGATGGCTTTGTATTTAAAAAAAAAAAAATAAAATTATTAAATTTTCTCCTTTCTATTTTGAACTTTTTATTTAAATGTGTTATTCAAGCAATTGGTTGAAAGTAAGGGCTAAGTTCCATTCCAAACAACCTGGGATTCCATCCTAAACTTTATTTTTAATAATAAAATAATAATAACTACAATTAATGTCTCATCAACATTTTCTTTTAAATCAAGATCGTTATGACGATAACACCAAATCAATTTCTGAAGCTTTTGAAAGTCTGACAACTTTGAACTTTTTCTTAATCGTCTCAATCTAAATCCTAAATTAAATCTGTAAATTTATTTAAAAAAAAAAAAATATTTAATCTAATTAAAATTTATTAGTCCTAATTTCGCTGATGCTATATTTTTTACCAAATAATTTTATTGTTCGATTCTAAAAAATATTGTTTTAATAAAGAATAAAAATAAATATAATTCAAAAATTTACATTATTTTACTAGATTTTTCCAGAATTTACATGCAAAAATTTTAAATTTTATACAAATTTACGTAAAATAAACGATAAATTACGCTTGTTCACGTAACATCCTCATCGAGTAGCATTTATGTAAACAAAAAAAAAACAGATGCTGATATTTGTTAATGTTTCAAAAAGACAATAACATAGAATGTGTGAAAAGCCTTAAAAAAAGAATGTCATTTTGAAAAAGTCCGGTTTCAGAGATCTTTATCGAGAAGCTATTTTGCTAATCAGGAACGTCTCAAAAATTTTAACTAATTTAAATTAGAAATGAAAATGGAGTAAGAATTCAACAAAAGGAAAGGAATCTTCTATCTATTTCAAAATTGTCAAATATGAAAAACACACGCTATATTTTAATGAATTTGTTTTTTTCATAAATTTCTTTGTTTTATTTTAATTGAGGTGTCAATTAAATTGAGGAATTTAATTCAAAAAATGAATGCATGAAATTTAATAAAGAAAATCTAGGAAATTATTTTGAACATTAAATTTTTGCCTTCTTTTGTCGGGTCCTACCTACTAAAACACTAATCACCTAATTTTTAAAATTTCATTTCAATTTTAATTTTCAAAGTTAAATCAACAGGCTTGTTCCGATGTCATGAAAGACCGATTAACACTTCATTTATTTAATTTTATTAAATAATTATTTCAAATTAAAAATTAAAAATTCATATAATTGATTTAAAAAAAAAGAAAAAAAAATATTTAATAATGCAAAATTTTGAAATTTTTTAATTAAATTTTCTGAATTGTTTTAAAAATAAAATTTTATTTATCAAATTGATATTATTAAATATAGAAAGCTTTATTGTTGCAAAATTCAACATTGATCTCTTGATCACAAAGCTATTCATCAATCTTTTATAAAAATATTCAAAAGTTTTTTCACCATTAGCTGTTTTGGCATCGATTCAATCAGGTTGTCACTATTTCTTAAGTTGTATATAAAATTCCTTGAGTCATTTTTCTTTAATTTCATTCTTAAATTTTCGGGTGAATTATGGAAAAATAGGGTTTTATAAGCAAATGATCATTTGACCAAGAATTCTATGCTGAAAAGCAAATAAGCCATATTTTTCTAGAAAATTTTTAATATCATTGAAGTTATCCTCATTGTTTTACAAAGCAAATTTTTTTTAATTTTTTCTGAAAGCTCGTGAACTTCTCTAGAGGAATGCGAGCAAGTTGTGAGTCAGTCGTATAAAGTCGTATAAAATTATTCAAGATTAATAAATTGCTTTGTGATCAAGAGTTTTCAATTTTCAATAGCATCAACTTAATTTATATAGATTTAGTTGCAAAATTTGAATTATACAACTTAAATACCTGGTTGTTAGATTTTTCCAAATAACTATACATTCAATAATTTTATATAGATTTTTTTTTTTTAATAATCATTTTTAATAAATTTAAATAAATGAAGTGTTAATTAGTCTCTTGAGACATGGGCACTAGCTTGTTGATTAACTTTTGAATTATAATTTAAAAAAATATTTAAAAAAAACTAATTAAATTTTCAAAAAATTCAAAAAATCCAAATTTAAACCTTAAAAAATACATTTGCATTTAAAAAAAGTGAGGGCCAGGAAATTTTCAAAATTTGGGGGGTAAATTTTTTTAATTGATTTTTTTGATTTTTTAAAAATTCAATCTTTGAAATTGTTAAAATAAATTTAAGTTTAAAACAAGACAAATTTTAAGACTTCAAAAAGTCGTGCAACTTTTTTGCACTTAAATGAAAGTTAATAATTTAATAAAGAGTATTTTAATATGCTGGTCGTCACTTAAGATTTTTTTTTCATCCAAATTAACTTCCTCAAAGAAATAGAAATTCAAAGAAAACTTCATTAGCTATTTTTATACAAATTATTTTTAAATGCAGCCAAAATGCAAAACAATCTAGATCGACGCTATTCAAATTATTCATCTATAATAATAATTAAAAAAACTCAAAGCGTATTGCAACACACACACTCACAAAAAACATAAAAAATTCCACAACTAAATCCAAAAATTCAATACACTCAAAACCTAATAATTTTAGATTTAAAAAAAATGGTTCTTTTTGCCAAAAGTGCATTGACCAAATCATATCTGTTAGCTCAATCAAGAGGCTTCAGCTACTTGATCAAAGAGTTACCTAAAGTGCCCAAGAAAGTCCCAACCCCAGAGCACACAAGCTGTAGGAGAAAAGCAATTTAAAAAAAAGGCTTCTTTAGCTAATTTTATCTTTAGCCATCAATTTGTGGAGAAATATTTTTATTTTTGCCGGCATACCAGCTTTGCTGGCAATCAACTTCAATGTCATGTTTTTGGAAGAGCATCATCCAAAACGAGCTGATTTCCACCCATACCAGCACATGAGAAAGCGCAATAAGGTTACATTTAACTCTAGATGTGATTAATAGACCAAAATCTTACTTAAATAAAATTTCTTTTTGTATTTAGAAATTTCCATGGGGAGATGGCAACCGCTCATTATTTCACAATGAGTACTACAATGCATTGCCGGAGGGCTACGAAACAGAAGACGATTATCTAGAGAAACTTCACAATGAAGAACATTAGATTATCTTATCCAAAGCGAGAAATTAATTTAAAAAAAAGATTGATTAACTTTTATAAATATTTGAAAAAAAAATTAATCTAATAAAAATAAACCAAATTAAATTTTTCTTTTTATTAAAATTCAAAAATTCGAATTTCACCATTCGAATAAGAAACCGCCAGTACTTCTGTATTTAGTCTTTTTTTAAAACTTACATCCAAACTCATGGGTCTAATGGCCTCTTTTTGAGGATACTCAATTTTTTTAATCAGTCCACCAGAGCTCGAGTTGTAAATACACACAGATCCTTTGGTACTGGCGGACGCAATTAAAGATCCGCTTGGATTCAAATCGAACCCTATTGAATATCCTTCTGTTACATGGCCACTTGATTTAAATTTTCTGCTCTTGTTCATTTTGAAAGGACTTCTCGTTGAAAATTCCGCAATGTAATTACCATGTGTTTGTGCATAGAATAGATTGCTAAAAGGATGCTTCCTTAAGTGAGTGCAGACATATTTCTCATGGAATATTTGGTTTGATAAAATAGCTGCTGAATCAAAGTCCCAAACTAAAATTGAATATTCGGCTGAGTCCCTGGAAAGGACATCACCACTGGATACAAATTGAGCATCATTTAGGAACAGAATGTCTTGAATGAGACCCAAATACGACTTGGCCTTGTATTTTTTGCTAATTTTGGAAGTCCGAGTGTCCCAAAGGAGAATTTCATTTTTGGAGCCGAGAAGCGCCAAATGTTCGTCTTTTGGATGAGCACAAACACTGGTTAAAATATCCGCATGGGAATACCTATTCAAAATTTGGCCTGTTTCAAGATCTGTCAAACAGCTTGTTTGGTCGAAGCTAGCAGTGAAAAAACTGGTTTCGTACACAGAAAATGAAATGCCTCGGACCAATTTAGAGTGCATGTCGAATTTTTTGACCGACAGATCCTTTAAATTCCATAGAATTACATTTGAGTCAAATGAACAAGACAATAGAAAGTCCGAGGTTTTTTTTGACCAAATTATTTTATTTACATTGGCTTTATGACCACATAGATTGAACGAATGTTCACTTAGTTTTTCAATTTTTGCTCCTTTATCCTTTTTTCTTGGCGCTGAACAATTGTCTTCGGACAGTTTCCGCTTGGACTGATGAGAATTAAATGAAAAGTATAATCCAAAGTTTTCTGGCTGATCCCAATCCCATTTGCTTTTTGAAATTTCGGGTTGAGATATCTGCTCCTCTGGCTCCTCTTCACTAGATGATTCGAGATTGAAGAAATCCATCATAATAAAATTTATAAATTTTAATAATTTATTTTTTTAAACTAAATTTTTAAATGAATAGTTCAACAACTCCTTTGTGGTCTTCGCTGCTACCACCAGTTTGTGATCCCTTGTGGTTCACTGCTGATTGTCCAAAGAGCGAAGAAACTGAACTAGCTTTTCTAGAAGAACAAATCGAACAAGAAAAAATGCAGCTTAAAGAACAGAGCCAAGATTGGTTGGCGATTGAGCAACGATCTAGCGTCGAACAAGTTGAGGATGAGCAAGATTATGACGAGACTGAAGATGACAGCTATATGGGCGATGCGAATAGCGACGATGGTGTAGATGTTGAACCACAAACTCCAACTTGGTAGATGTTCAAGTGTAATTAAGTTAACTTTCTGCAAAAGTTTTTTTTGAAAATATTAACATGAATTGGATAAAAATTAAAATATTAAATGAACTCTTTTTGTATAAAAAAATTTTAATAAAACAATAAAGATTATTTTTTATTTTTTTATTTAAATAATAGTTAAATTCAAAAGCGGGCCTTGATGATCACTTTGGGATCTTTATGATCATCAAATATGTGATTTTGTAATCTTGCTGAGTCTGTGATCTTAAAAGTTTTGATCACATATTAAGTCATCTTTTAAAAAAATGAAAAATAATTCTGTTTCAATGTTTTATTTCTGTGATCACTAATTAATTATCAAGATTGAATAATTTAAGTGTTTTTCGGCCATTTCATTTAGTAACCACACAAAGGACAAGATACACCATTCTTTCTAGCAAGATGAATATTTTTGGCCATTTTAGATCTTCTTCTAGAATTTAAAAATATTCATTTACCTTTTTTCTTACAGTCTATTTTTGCGCAGCTATGGCTTGGAAGTATTAAGCCAAAGTTTTTTATTTTTTTGGAAAGATTTTTTTCATCGGTTTCAATTTTCATTTTTGAATTTTAATTCAAGAAAATCTTCAAATTAAATAGATCTTCATATTATATTAAAATTATATTAAATTTCTTAATATTTTTATTAAAGCAACCGTCAAATTAAGATTATTTGATATCATGATTTTTTTATTTAATTGTAACTTAATGTTTTTTACAAAGCTAGTGCTTCTAAAGAGAATATATCTAATTAAAATTTGAAAAATGATTCATGGTAAATTGAGAATTTTTTATCACTTATTTGCATAAGAAGAAGTTTATTTTCAATTAATTTGATCGATATTTGTAAAAAAAAATCAATTTTTGTATTCATTTTTCCTAAAACTGATCAAAAGTGAAAGTAAAATTTGTACATAATATTCTTTTTATTTATCTTCTGGATTATTTCAATACTTTTCTTTTGAAAAACTCTTAGGCTCAGTCTTTTCAAATATTATAAAAAAACAAGTACATTTTTATTGAACATTAATTAGCATACACTTTAGGAGTATTTCCAATTTGCTTGTTAGATGCGGAAATATTATTTGAATTTTTTAAAATTATAAAAAATTTAAAGAAAACTTTAAAAAATTTATGAATAATTTCTTTAAAATAAATGAAAATAATCTGCTTTAAGGGTTTCAAGATATCAATTTGTTAAAAATAAATAATTAGTTTTTGAAATTTTTAAAAAATATATTTTTATATTTTACATAGTCATGGATTTATTTGTTTGCTAATTGCTAAATAGGTAATCTTACTTTTTTTAAGCTGCCAGCCAAAACAATCAACATTCGAATTGTTTATTTTTCTATTAAATGCAAAATAAACATTTTTGCATTCAGTGTTATAAACAAAAAGAAAGAAAAACTAAGAAAATAACTCCAATGCACACGCTTCAAAAATTGGTATCTTACTTTGTTGGGTTAGTAAGCTTTTTTAATCTTTTTCTTTAATTTGCAAAAATTATGTCCCAGAGTAAATAAAAGAAAAAGCGCCAAATGATAAAAATTATGCATCAGTAGCGGCAATTTTGATACAAGCGCCAAGCAATACCAAAAAACTCAAGTAACCCAAGGAAGAAAACTCATTTCAAATTTAAATAAAATAAATCTTTTTGAACTTTTTTTCGGCATGTTTTAAAAAAAAATTATGAATAATAATAAGTCGAAGATCAACAAAAAGATATGAGAGTGTAAATTTTACATCAATTATTGATTAAATTGTTTTTTTCAAAACGATTTTCAATTTTTTTCTAAATTTAATAAAAATATATTGTAGAATTTTTTAATTGATTGAATTAAGGATAAAAAAATAAGTTATTCGATTTTTTAGCTCAATGAATTCATTGTATTGTTTAAATTATTCTAGAGAAAAAATAAAACAATTTTTTATTTTTTATTAAATTTTATTCTAATAAGAAATAATTTAAATAAAACTACACATTAAAAAAGGTTGAAAAAATTACAAAAATTTACATTTATAGTCTATCAGTTTTAATTGTCTATATTTTCTCAATTTATTTTGAAACTTAATAAAAAAAAAATTTTCAGATTTTTTAATTTAATTTAGAATTTAAAGTTAAATCTAAATAATATGTTTTTGCTGTTTCAAAATTAAATTTATTAATCATTTTTAAAAGTTTTTTTTTAATGTTAATTAAGTTTTTTTCATATAAGAATTTAAGTTGCCAATATTTATCAACACTAATCTTGCTACCTAGTCGGAATCCTAGGTCAAACAAAAATTAATAAGCCTTCGACTTTTTAGTATAAATCATTAGTTATAGCTTTCCAGTAAAGTTAAGAAATGATTTTTCAGTTGCTTTGAATACTAGACATGTTTCGTTATAAATAGAGTGGTTTCACACTGGAATAGGTTGGCAGGGAGTAAAAAAATGTTAAAAAAATTTGTCGTAATAAAACTTTTATTGAATATATAAGTTATTTAACTAAAGTTAAAATCAAAAAATCTTAAGGAGACTTTGCTTTGCAACCAGGTCTTCTCACAAAGCATTTAATATCATGCTTAAGTATCTCTAGAAATAGAAGAAAAAAATTCTAATTAGTTATAAATATTAATTAATTATAAGAGATTATTAATAATTGTAATTTTTCTCTTAATTTTTTTTTTGATCTAAGTGTTTTAAATAAATTTAAATGTTTCTTTGATGAGTTATAATTTGAGTAAAAAATTATTCCAAAAAATGTGTAATTTTACGTAAAATAAAATGAATTTAAATTTTGGAAGGAATTCAATTTTGTTTTTTAACCAAAAGCCTCATTTTTTGTCCACAAGCATTTTAGATCGGTTTTACTAAAAATTACGCATTAAAAATTTACTTATTCTCTTAAATATTTTTCGCATATCTGATAAAGTGCCGTAAACAAAAGTCTTAATTTTATAATTTAAATCATTTTTGATTTAAATAAACAACTAAACAACAAAGACAAAATATTAAAAATTATGTGTTTATTTTGTGAATAATTATTTTTATTAAAAACTTAAAATTAGTAGATATTAAAGTTTGATTACGAAATCGGAATTGAAATTTGTAATCGGCTTAAATGTCAATGGTAAAATTTGAATTCAATCTTAAACTTAATTTTTAATAATAGATGTACAAATAAAAAAAATTATCAGTATTTTCTTTTTCTAAATTAAAAATTCATGCTTGTGTCATTACTAAAATAGCTGCGTGGTGTCATTAAACTTGAATAAAGTCGACTTGTAGCTCTTATCTATAAAAAAAATAAAATAAAAAAAATAAAATTAATCACAAACATTACTTTGACTTTATCTTCTGCGTTTTTATAGTTCATATTTGCTAAAGGTCTAACCTTAGCATCACTTTCTATTGTTAAAGTTGAGCCTTGAAGCTGAAATCCGTCGACTTGTGGCTGAAATTGCTTGCTCAATTTTGATTCTTTTCCATTTTTAGCATCCTTGGGCTTTTTAGTTCTTTTGGTAATTTTGCGTTCTTGTATTACGGACTCTTTGTCAAAGGTGGTGTTCATAACAGATGGCGCTTGAATGCTGCTCATTCTAAATGTGTCTGGAGTTGATTTTCTATTTGGCGACTTAATTCTTGGCAGCCTTAAATCATTTATCAGTTCTGTACCGAATTGACTTTGATTACGACTCTGAGTTTCTTCATATTGAGTCATTCGTGAAGTGTTGTTCGGCTGATCATTTGCTTTTTTTTTCAAATCAGAATCGTATTTGAATCTTTTCTATGGAAAAAAATGTAAATTTTTTTTTATTTAAAAATAAATTTCTTATTTAGATGACTAAGGTAATGTAAAAAATAAAAATAATACAATTTAAAAAATTTAAATACTAGGAAATGAAAATGAAGTCATAGAAAACTTAGAAGAAACAATAAATAATAAAATCAAAGAAATTTCAGTACAAAATCGTGAATAAAAGAAAGATGGAAATGTTGAGTTAATCAAGTTTTGTATTTCTGGATCAATGACCAAAGAAAAACAAGAAAAAATCCTACAACCATTAACTAAAGCTTTCTAAGCAAAAAAAGCACCAAGAAAAAATATACATATATTTACCAAATTGCCATTTTCCTTGTTTGTATCTTCTTTTTGCTTTTTGTTTAAATTTTTTTTTAAATCTTTTTTGAAAATTATTCTAGTAGTTTTTTTTAATTCTTTTAAATCATGCGATTAACACATTTGTCAAAAAATTCTAATTTATTTTTTACATCACCCTCGCAGTGTTTACTGAATAAATTATTATTAATTATTTTTATTATTAAAAAAAATAAAAAAAAATTCAAGATGGTCTTAAGGGGTTTTAATAGTAAAATAAATAGGAAATCTTAATTTTGAAGCTAGAAGGGAAACAGAGATTGATGACAAAAAAATTACTTGACTCTGATCATTTAATTCCTGATTAAACATTCTTGAAAATGATCTCTGACTGGAGGATATTAAATTCCACGAAGGCTTATCCTCAGGTGTTTCATCTCGCTGGAAAGCAGTATGATCCAAATTGGATGGTTTGTAGAAATTGTTTTCCTTACCGGACTTGATTGGCGGCAGTTCCTTGTATTTTGACATGCTTTGCCTACTTGAAATCTTAGTTGTTTCCGGTGTTTCCATTTTATTTTTACGGGGTGTTTTTA
Source organism: Brachionus manjavacas (assembly GCA_019054805.1). NCBI lineage: Eukaryota > Metazoa > Rotifera > Eurotatoria > Ploima > Brachionidae > Brachionus > Brachionus manjavacas. Next base: position 415,950 of record JAHQIY010000032.1, on the reverse strand, counting down.
AATTCTAAAATAATTTTTAAATTAAACTTTGCAATCAATTGATTTAACAACATTTTCAAATACCTTTAGATTTAAATTGCGTTTTTGCTTATTTTCTTGCTTAATTCTGTTATATTCTTGATTCCAAATCTGCGAAACGTCTTTTTGTTTAGTTGTGTTCTAGAAACAAAAAAATTGACGTAACAAAACTTTAAAATTATTTATACCTTGTCTGTGCGATTTATTTTTGGATTTTTCTTTTCCGGAATTGATTTGAAATTTTCTCTTTTTTTACGATTAGTTTGCGGCTTGTATTTGATATTTTCCCAAGAGATAGCCTTTAATCTAGACTCGACGTTCCAATTTTCATTGATAGCCGGTCTAAACGTGCTCTCCTTAACACGTGGCTCAGAAGGCCATTTCTTGTAATACACATTGAATGTTTCCTGTTTTCCAGTGGGAAACCAATCTGGTCTGTTTAATTCGGACATTAAAACTTCTCGATTGGAATCCAATTTGGTTTGTGATACAAGACCATGTGATGAATTTAAATAGGACTTTAAACGTGATTCAGAATTCCAGCGAATTTTTTCATTATAGATCTAGAATATCATTTACCATTATTATATTTTTTTAAAAGGAAATAAGTTTTGAAATTTTTTTAATATTTGAAAAAACAATTTTTTACAGTGCTGCTATGATACCTTGAATTCACCATATTTTACTTAAATTATGGTAAATTCACGATATTTTACCATATTTACTGTAAAATATGGTGATCTCAAAAAGGGAATTTTTCGTAAAATAACGATAATTATCGTAAAATACCGATAATTACTGTAAAATTCAGTGAAAAAAAAAATTTCCAAAATTTCAAGAAAAAAAACGATTTTAATGAAAGAAAATTTTTTTTTGAATTTTTGAAAAAGAAAATCAAAAAAAATTTAATTGAATTTTGTGACAAAAATTGACGTAAATTTTTGTAAATAAAGGTAAAAAATGGTAAAAAATGGTAAAAATTCAACAGAAAAGGAAAAATGGATTTTTTATTATTTCATTCAATTTTTTTTCTAAACAAATTATGAAAATTAATATTTATTTGTCAATTATTTGTATTCCCAATTATTTGTCTAGTATTTGAAAATATTAAGTACGAAAATGTTATTTTCTTATATACAGAAATTATCAAATATCGTGAATTTACCATAATTTAAGTAAAATATGGTGAATTCAAGGTATCGTAGCAGCACTGTATTTCGACATTTTCTGAACAATTTCTCTTAAGTATCTTTCCATACTCAAACGGAATGAGTGATAAAATTTTAGAGTGTATTAATTTATTTATTTGACATCAGCTTCTTCAAGCTAGAAAACTTTTCCAACATGAAAATTAAATTCGCTTACAATCAAGCATAAAATAAAAATAAAAAAATAAATACAAATTTTTTGAATTAACTTAATAAACGCTTTTATTTTATTAAACGTCCTTTGAATGTAAATCTATTTCTAATGTTGGCATGTAAAAAATATTAGAAAAAAAGCTTTATAATACTTTTTCATAAATATATTTAATTTATGTATTAATTTTTGATATCTTAAAAAAATATTTTAAAATTCATCCTATGCCGTACCAAGTTAGTTTTCTAAAATTTAAAAATTTTAAAAAGTTCTCTATTTTTCTTTTGAATTTTCCTTCGACAAATTAATTTAATTGACCTTTTTTATCAAGTAATAAGTTAAGTCACAATGTGCGACATCTCAATGATCAATTCAAAATATCATTTCAATTCAAAGAGTTTATCTTTAGATATTTTAATGTGACATGCATTACAAGTCATGTAGATTTAAAAATATTTTTTCAACTCACTGACTAAATCGATTTTTTATCTCAGTGCATTTCATATAAAGTTTTTAAGAATTTTTTTATTTTAAAATGAAGTTCAAATATTAAATTCCAAAAAAGTAACAAAATGGAAAGGATCGATCTTATCTAGCAATTTTTTAAAATTATTTTTTTCTTAAAAACTTTAATTTAAAATAGCGTTGAACTCTATAAAATAGTTATCCTTTTAATTTTTTAATTTTATAAAACAGTTTTTAAGATGTTCAAAGTCAACTTGCCGATGTAATTCAATTTATTGGGTCATGACGACTTTGTGATCAGCTGATCACCAAAAAAACAACTGATCACAAAGTCGATCACCAAATTTGTGACCCAAAAATTATGAAAAACGATCACGAAAAATATTTTTTGATCACCAAAAATAATCTTCAAAAAAAATTAAAATTAATTTCAAAAATAAAATTTTTGGCATATATTTTTAAACTTACAAATAAGCAAAATTGAAAAAAAAGTTTTGAAAAAATAAAGGTTCAGAAGTAGATCCATGTGAGGAACAAGATTTAAGTGAAGAAGAGTCAGTGGAAAAAAGTGAATTTGTTACGGAAGAGACTAGATCGTTAACTGTAAAAGAAGGTAATGCTTGTGATACTGAATCAGAGATTGAATCGGACCAAGAGTTAGTAGAAACATTAGGCCAAAAATTCCAAGAATTAAAATTTGACTCTGTAAAAGAAAAAGCAGATTTCTTCAAATCTGATCCCTTGTCCATTATGTGGAGAGTTAATGAAGAATGACAAAGGTGTGAAACTTCATATTAGTAAAAAACATAAATGACTTACACAAATAATTTTTTATTTTATTATATTGATTATTTACATACTGATCACAAAAATTTTTTGATTTTGTTTTTATTTTTTTATTGATCACAAATTTGGTGATCAAAAAGATCACTAAATTTGTCGTCATGACCCAATTTATGTGTTTTATAAATAAAAAAAATGGACTAATTACTCTTAAGCTACTTTCTGAAGGTTTATAGCGGAAATTTTCAAACGATTTAACTTTTGAATCCACAAGTTCACTCCATTTTGGCAATTCGTGAAACTAAATGAAAATCAGATTGAGTTTTTTAAATGATTCATAATTGCTTACAACCAAAAGCTGGCTTGAGCGATGAGTGTTCAATTGAGACAAGTCTAGTTCCGATAGAGCTTTAATTTTCGGCTCTTTGTTCCAATTAAGTTTTTCAGAGAAAATCTTAAATAAATTTCTTTAGTTAAAAGTAAATTTTTTTTCATTTAAACGACTTTTTTATGTCCAGATTTTTTTTTATAATTTAAATTTTCAAAAGATAGCTTTTTTATTTTGGACTCGGCTTTCCAGTCCATCTTTTTCGAATAAATCTTCTTTAGAAATAATTATTGAATATTTGTAAAGAAGCATTTTTCTAAAAATACCACAGGACGTTTTTTAGATGGACGATAGTGAATATTTTCATTTGAAAGCTTAGAAATCTTAGACTTGGCTCTCCATTTTAATTTCTGTTTGAAAATCTAATAATTTAAAAATTTTCTTTTTTACACAAAAAGAAGAGCTTTCAAGTTGAAAAAACAAAATAGAGCATTTAAGAAGTCAATATAGAACACTATTACCCCTATTATTCCTCACAAATGGATAAATTGAAACAGTTAGGTCATATATACCTAAAAATAATTACACGAAACATGAATTTAGAATGAAAAGTTGAAATTAAAAAAAAAAAAAAAATCGAAAATAAAAAAGAATTCATATAATTGTAAAATTCATGATCAAGTGTTATTTTCAAACAAACTAATATTTTGGGATTTGTATTTTTAAAGAAAAATCTATTTAATCATATTTTTTTATTAATTAACTAAACTTTTTTAATATTTTTAATAAATTTTTTTGACATTTTTTAAAGGTTTTTGTGAAATTCACTACAAATTAATAAAAAGAACAGAAAAAAATGGGTAACTTGAAGTTCATGATCATGATCACATGATCAAAATGTTAATAAAAATGATAGAAAAAGCTTTTTTTAATTAAACACAAAATATTTATTATTTTAATCAACTAAAAAAAAATCTTTTTTTTCCAATTGATTTTAAATTGATTTTTATAAAATATTTATTTGAAAATTTTAAAGAAAAATTTAAAATCCACATTCAAGCATCCAAATTATGGCTTTAAATGATTTTTTAATAAAAATATGTTACAGCGAAACAGAGTAAAATTTTGAATTGCAAAATTTAAAATATTGATTTAGATTTTATTTTACTTCAGAAAAAAATTAAAATAATATTCTTCTCAATTAAAGATTAAACAAATCATGTTTAGTAAGGCTTAAAAATTTAGTATTTAAATAATTGATAAAAAATAACTTTTTTTTTAAATCAAAAACTAAAAAAATTTTATCTGAAATTTACATTTGATCATAAACTTCAATTTGCCAAAAAAATGAAAAAAAAATTGAATAACTTTTTTTCTTAAGGTTTAAACTTGGTTCTGTAAATGCAACATAGTGCAACATTCAAAATTGCATCAAATGTCTAAGTCTGATAAATTTGCAGAGTTTAGCAGAAATTAAATTTCAATATAATCGAGCGAAGTACATTTTGCAGAGATTTTGCACATCTTTAGCAGACTTCTACTGTTGATGGAACTTTGAATGTTGCACCATGCTGCATTCACATAACTAATCTTAAACTTTTAGAAAAGAATTTATTTAATTTTTTTTGTATTTGTTCTGTTCCTTTGTAATAAACTTCACAAACCGACATTTAACAAGGAAAAAAATTGTAAATTTAAATTTTGAAATAAGGTGTGAATTTTGAAATAAGGAACAAGTATTCAAAATTTTGAATATTAAGGTCTAAAACGCATTTAGCAAAATAAAAAAACTGGTAAAACTTTTTATCAGCCAAATTTGGTTTCTACAATAACGATGTAATTTAATTTTAATTATTTTTTAATACATAAAATGGAAGACACTTAATTTGGATGATATATGCTGGTATCAGCTGATAGATTTTGCAAAACAAGTTTTAGACTTAAACAAAAAACTTTTTATTTTTGTTTGTGATTTTTGTTCCCAAAATTCACAATGCGATTTAAATATATATAAAATTTAATTTTGTTTATCTAAAATTTTCTGAATTTTTTTAAATAAATATTTTAGAAAAATCGATTTAAGTCAAAATAAAATTTTTTAACATTTAATGTTTAAATTAGAAAAAAAAGTATAAAAACAGCCTTATGATTTAGATTTAATTGAATAATTCTTGTTAATGTCATCATGAATGACAATTGATCAGTTTGAAATAAAAAAATTAATTTCAGGATCCTAGATCATAGTTAAAACTCGAATTAAACAATTTAAAAACTTAGCTTTATTCAAATTTCAGAGGAAAATTTTGGGTATTAATGTCGCATTAAAAACATAGAATCAAGTGGAGTCTGAACGAATATTTGAGCTTAGAATATTAAACTTTGAAATTTGATTTACCTCAAATTGATTATGTTCATTTTTGTAATTAAAATTCTCGAAACTAATGCGTCCAACTTTACTTAGAGGGTTCCATTGCAAGTTTTCGGAGAATATCTTTTTTTTTTAATTTTTTTAATAAAGACTCAGTATAACATTAAATTATAAATTCACTCTAATTGATCCATCAGGTAACTTTATCACATTTTTGTATCCATCATATTCAAATAACTTAAAAAAATTATTAGAGTCAGCAAAGCGTTATTGTATCAATGTGATCAGTGAAATCCAGCTAGTTTAAGTGACTGAAAATTTTTCAAAAACCTGAAATTTTTTGGACTAATTTTATAACTAAAGCTTTAGATTGTGCAAACAGCTAATAGCGATTAAATGTAATTCAAACACCAAAAAAATAACCTGAGCTTTTTTGTCGCTAATCGCAGGAAGAGCCATTTGATTAGGTCTAGCCTGAATCAAATTTTTTCTTGACTTTGAGCCAGGCTTTTTTTTCCGACTAAAAGTCCTGTCCGAAAAAATCTTTCCGGTATAAAATCGTTTATGTGTCTATTAGAAAAAAGACTCTAAAATAAAAAAATCACCTGATAGTTGTTATATTGAGGATGATAGCCAAAGTTTTCAAATGATTTTACTTTAGATCCGATGTGGCAATACGGATCATGTCTACGATGAGCACTGCAACAAATACGGTTTCCACCATGAAAGTGAAAATGATGCTCGTGATGTATTGTGTCTGAATGATTTTTTATATTTGATTCAAACTGATCTATGTTAACTTCATCAGCTGCATCGTCTCCTTCTATGTCGTTTCTTATAGGAATATCAGTGACAAACTTTTCCTGACTTTGATCTTGAAAATTTTCATTTTGTAGCTGAACTTCAACCTAAAAAATTTTCAATAAAATAGTGAACTTATAAAAAATTATTTAAATGTTTGAGTGAGATGGACTTTAAATGCTATAGATTAGACCAAATCTGCTTAGATTTATTACTTGAGCTTTCAATTTCTTGATTATTTGGAAATTTTTATCTTTTTTGTTTAATAAATTCATCATTTCCTAAAATGTAATAAAAAATAATAAAAAAAATTTATTTCTAGTTTGACCACGCATTTTAGAAATTGACGAGTTATCAAAACCAATTTTGAATGATTTAGCAAATGTTAATTGACAATGTTAAAATCTTTTTGCTTTTAAAATTTCTTTTTATTTTTTTATTATTTTTCATTAAATTTTTTTCATTGAAAAATCGCACCATGGTATTTCAAACTATATTGGAACTCAATTTATTTTATTTTTATTAAAAATATAATTTGGGGGTGACCCCCAGGTTCGTCCGAATGGCTTACGCCTTCGTTTAAACCCAATTATTGCGAAAAAAAAATGATTAAAATAAATTAAGTTTTTAGTTTTTTAAAAATAGAAAGTAATTGAAATTAAATAAAAATAATAAATAATAAAAACAATACTTTAATAATGAATATAATAAAATAAGTTCACTTAAGGCAGTCCGAGAGATTTTTGTTGGACAAAGTAAGCGATTTCATCGATTTGGAATTCAATTTTGTGACAAGAGCATTCTAGAAATCGCTTACTTTGTCCTAACAAAATCTCTCGGACTGCCTTAAATGAACTTTTTTTATTATATTCATTTTTATTTCTTTAAATTTATTTTGCTTTAATTTTTAAATAAACAACCAAAAAAATTTAATAAATGAAAATAATAATAAATTTGGTGTCCTTAGAGCCGCCTTTAATTACATTTGTTCTAAAATGAACTTTAAAATTTCAGATGCTATGCCTGACTCAAAGTTAGCTGAAAAACAGTTCCATAAATAGTATTTCCACGAAGGAAATCGAAAATAAAATAAATAGTATGTCTATAGGGTGAAGAAACAAGTTTTAACTTTTTTAAATATAGAAAGCTTGTTTTAAAATAAAAAATGTGATGCTGGCGCAAGTTAAAGTTCAATAAGCATCTTATTTTCTTAGAAAATTCTTAAAATTATTTTTATCATTTCTTATTCATGTAATTTTTCTATTTTTTATACTTTTGTTTTATTTTTGTCCATCTAAATGAATGATGGAAATCAGACAATCAACATTAAATGAAACAGCAGATGAGGAAGAAACAGGCTAAAATGAAAATGTAATAGTCTACTTCCAATTGCAAAAAAAAGTCAACAAGGGTCGTCCGAGCATAGAACAATGAGTGGAAACAGTCACTAAAATTAATTATTTTTATATTTATTATTTTTAGAGATGATTAAAAAAATAATAGAGATCGATTCAAAATATCCCTTAATTTTTTAGTAAAAAAATATGCATTCAATTACATTAGCGATATTTTCTTATATTAAATTTTACTTTTAAAATATTTTGGCACCTTTTTCTTTTACATTGAATTGTTACAAGAACAATTTTAATTTTTTTTTTCTAGATTTGAAGCAAATTTTACAAAAGTGTGCATTTTTTAGAAAATATTCATTTTTCACTAATTGAATTCACAATTTCAAGTTTCTAAAATATATAAACTTATTTTATTTATGTCATCTGTAATGGTAATATTAAAAACTTCAACTCTTAAAAGAAATTAATCCTTTAAAAATAAGATTTCGAAGTAGTCAAGTTCTGAACAGTTAATAGTTTTTTTCTGGGAAACAGAAAATTTTGAAATTTTGTTGCTAAAAAATTAAGGTTTACCAGAGGTGTCCAATTTTTTTTATTTTTTTAAAGCTTGAAATTATTCAAAAATTGTTGATTTGAATTTTTAAAATTCTGTATTTCAATAATCTACCTTTTAGTGAGACATGATTATTTTAAAGAAATTGTTCCAAGTCAAAGCTATGGCTAAAATTTAAATTTTTTCATTTTTACTTTTCTAAGATGATTTTCAGTTTTAAATAACTCTCAATTTATTTGAACTTTTAAATTTCCACAAAATATGCTATAATTAATTTAATTGAGATCTTAATTTTATGTCCTTCTTTTGACTTACAAATGCAAAAAAATATTGAAAAATATTTATATATTTCAATTTTTTTCTTTAATTATCATTTTTTATATTTTGCTCGGATATAAAAAGAAAAAGATTTTATTAAATAATACAGTCAATTTTTATAAAATTGAAAATATTCAACTATTTAGCCTAAAAAATTAGTTTTATTTCAAGATTATTTATTAACTAATATTTTATGATAAATAGAAAATTAAATAAAAAGTAAAATTAAGAATTAAGTAAGAAAATTTTGCGTTTATTAAATGGCTTTTAATATTTTATCAAAAAAGCCACAGTTTGACTAAATTTTTTTTTTTTCAAGTCAAAGTTATGACTTGCACCAAAATTTTTATCAATACCTGCTTCATTTGGACCAGTTGAAAGAATTTTTTTCTAAATTTGGTTACATTTACAGAGCATTTAGGTCAAGATTAACGGCCAGGAATTTGGAAGCAACTATTTTATTGGTATCAAATACAGATTTATTAAATCATTGACTTGACTTAAAAAGAAAAAAAAAATTTAGTCATTGACTTGATTTGACTTAAGACTTGTGACTTAAAAACAAGTCTGTTGCTATTCTAAATGATGTATCTAACTCTATATTTCTTTGATTGTAAACTTTTTTCAAAATTCAAATTCTTGAAAAAAATTTTGAAATATTGATGCTGTTATTTGAAAAAGGTCTAACCAAATCAGCAGCAATCAATTATTAGACCCATTTCAACCAGAACAAATACTTTTTTAAAGAAGACTCTTTTATAGAAAGACAATGTTATGAGTCTACTGAAATTTTCAAGGGGTAATTAAATTTTAACTTGTTCCATGTGACAATGTTAAAAATGTAGAGCTCAAATGTTTAGATTAAATTTTTACTTTGCTTCAAGAAAAATACCCAACTTTAGTCAACCCGAAAGCTTGGTTTGTTTCATCAAGATAACGCTAAAGCTTATACAGCGCTTAGAACCATGTTAAAAATTGATGGGTTGAAAGAAATTGAATTCTACTTCATTCAGCCTAAGATCCAGAACTTTTTCTTTCTGATTATCATCTTTTTCGCTCAAAAGACGGAATTTTACAAAAAAAAACAAAGGGTTAGATTTTTTTGTGACTAATCCTTATCGGCAAAATATTAATAAATGATGTAGAAAAAAAATAAAAAGCTATCTTATATATTTATTTGCTACAAAGTGAATTTAAATACTAATTTAATTGATATTTTTACAACTGATACAAAAATATTAACTTGCTGTGATTCATTAGGTCTTTTAGAGAGATAATCGTGGATTTCTTTTGCGATTAATTCATGTTGAGCTCTCGTTTTCATCGATTTAATTAATTTATTTATTTATAATTAACCTCCTCAAGGAGAAGTAAAGTAAAGATAAAAAAAAAATAGAATTTAAATAAATGTAAAAAAGCCAATTAAGTTCTGATACTCATGAAAGAGCTTATGCTCGATACAGATATACAAATAGATAAAAAAAAAAAAAGAAAAAGAAAGAAAAAAGAATTTACAGTTTAAGTTTAGTAAAATTTAGTTGACCAAGAAAGGTGAGTCTCAATTAGGTTCAATAAGTTGGTTTAATAAAATTCTATGGTTTTTAAATCTCAAGTTGCTCAAACACAGTTAAATAAAGTCAGAGACACCATCACGGAGGTAGAAATGCCGCTTCATCTCCATTTTAAGCCCATTCACTCTTTCAAGTAGGGAAGATAAGTTTAAATTAAAAAATGATGATGACTGTCTTCTATTTTATCAATTCTAAGTACTCTATGCATAGTATCAATGCCTGTTTTAAGAGGAAAAATTTTTTAAATTCTCAGAATCCTGTTTTGCATTTTTTGTAGTTTAAGCTTTATTTTTCTGTTCCCGAATTTAAAATAATGAAACAATTGTCAAACAACGAGCGGATTAGAGTTTTATAGAGGGTTAAATTGATTCTTAGGGATAACCTTATATCTTTATGAGTAAAAAGCTAATATCGGTTGATCAAAAGTGCGTATGAATGGTCATTAGAAACAATAGCAAGTTATGGCACCCAGAATCGATGGCAAAAAAATTATTTTTATCTTTCGCAAAATCATCTAGTAGATTAATCTTTTTTTGATCAATTAATCCTATACCTTTCTTTATTTACAAATAATTTATTGTAAAAAAACCAAATCTTTAGCATTCAAACTTATATGTATACCCACCTTTTCACTTTTAGGCCTGTTGGAGTCCTGATCAAGCAAGTCTTCACTTGTTACGTTTTCCATAACTTGATTAGACTCATAAAACGCTTTTTCTGTTAAATTTTTGTTCACATTAGCACTATGGATTCTCTCATCCGCCTTAAAAAAAACAAATTTTACCTTTTTTATAAAATAAATAAACATAAACTACAGTGTTTTGTCAATTAAAACTAAATGTGTGATAAAGGTTTCATGCTGGAAATATTTTTTTTTAATTTGAAAATGTAAGATTTCATTTAATTAAGTGAAAAATAAAATAAGCTAAAAAACTATTGAGACTGGCTTAGAAAATGATCGTACCACAATACTTTTTTCACGAGCGATTTCATCGCTTTGCTCAGCAAATTCAGCTAATTGATGCTCGTTCACTTCATTCGAAATAAATATAGCTCGGTCTTTAAGATCAAAGTCAGTTTCAGCACTTGGTTTTATCTTCAAGTAAATTTATTTTTTTTAATTTCAATTTTTTTTCAGCAAGTCAAATATTTAAAGTGTTCATGAAAATATTTTCGATGCATGAACAAAAAATTACAATTTGGCTTTTATCTCTGGTCAAGCCGGGTTCATCTTTGGTCTCATTGTTTTCTATGGTTTCCATTATTTGGAATGCATTCGAGAAAGCTCGACTTTTAGGCCTTTGGTTTTCTTTATGATTTGTTATCTGAATCTTCAGGCCGATTTTTAGAATTTATTTTTTAATTAGATTTTAAAAATGTATTACAATTTGACTTTTTTCTCTTTTCACCGAAAGATCATTCTCGGCCTGAAGACTGTCTACTTTTTCGTTTAGTTGTAAAGCGTTTGACAAAGCTCTATTTTTTGCTGCACCATGCGACTTTTGATTCTTCACACTTAGCTTAATTGAAACACAATTACTGTTGAAAAAGTCTTGCAATTTCAAGGGCTGGGACTTGGGGAATGCTCTTACTTTACTTGGTACAGGTTTATCTAGAACTAAATTGTTTGCTTGCTCTTCAAATTTTACATCACCTTGATTTAAATGTATTTGATTAGCGTTGAAAAAGACATGCCGAACTAGGTATCTGTCAGTTTCATTTGATTCAATTATTTTAAACTTAACTTTCTATTCAGAGATTAGATAAAATTAAATAATTTAGGAAGATGTGCAAAAGTGCTATGCTTGGAAAGATGTTATTATAATTCAAGGAGTATTAAGGTACAATAAAAAAAAACTAATAGATCATAAATTCAAAACTGAAATTAAAAGTACCAGTTTGAGATTTTCAATGTCAGTGAGATCAGTAAATGTGTTCAAATTTTCAAATTTTATATTCTCATAAACTTCTTTTGCTATGAATAAGACCCTCTTATAAACGTTTAACTTATCGGTCATTTTAGTCAGTAGCTTAAATTATTCAGTAAAATTGATTTAAACCTAGGCTGTGATAAACCACTTACGGAAACACTTTTTTGCCTAGCTATAAGAGGCTCTTGCTTAACTTCAATCATGTCAAAATTTTCGAATAATTCAATACCATTATATTTGACTCTATTTTTTACTTTTAAATTATTTCCTTCTTTAACTGCAGCCTGTTTTTCTCTAAAGTTTATAAAATTTATATTAATTGATTAAATTCAAACCTTTTCAGTCTCTTCAATTTGTAAGTGACTTTCGACTTTTAGCTCTTGATCTTGGACGATTTCATTTACTTCTATTGCATTGCTGAGAGCGCGTTTGTGAACTTGGGTTTTGTCGTCATGTTCAATCACTTTAGCACTTTGTCTTGAGGGTACTCTTAAATTTTCGTTCAGTGAAGACTGTTCCATTTTAAAATTTTCATTAATCTCTTGTACATTTTTTAGTGCCTTACTAAGCCGAGGACTTCTCTCTTCTTTTTCTTTTAGCTTAAAAAAAGCTTATTTTAATTTGAATTTTTAAATGAAAAATGGATTTGACTAAGTTCCTATTTTTTTAGCAAAGAATTGAAATTATTTATTATTTGAATTATTGCCCATTTTTATCAATTTTTTTATTTATTAAAAAATCAATGGTTTGTTTAGCAAAAATTCAAAAATCAGTCATTTTCTAATGACAACTACAAAAACAAAAATTTCTTTTGAGTTTTTCCTTAATTGAACGAGTTACCATTTTAAATATTTTTTTTTTAATCTTTTTTTCTTAATTGTTGTGGCGATATTGATTTTTTAATAATATAAATAATTAATTTTTAAATTATTTTATTAATAAATATTAAATAATAAATGTAAAATTTGATAAGCAATGATTTAAAATGAATTTTTTTTGGAATAAATTTGTCTGCATGTTCGGTAAAATATTGATTAAATTATTTGATTTTTCTTTCATTTCATTTTTAATTTAAAATGCGCAATTAAATTTACATGCTTTTTTAGAAATTACAATCCTTTCTAAAGAGTTAAAAATAAAGCTTGAAAATTTTCTAAATATCATCTTTTATTTTAAGTTAAATCGATCTATAGTAAAAAAAAATATAAAAAGTTAGATTTGTTAAATATTCATTTCGATAATTAAATATTTGTTATTTTCCTGTTTTTCTAAATAAATTTTGAATTCAATTTCTTATTCTTATATCTTATTTCAGATTAGTTTAAAATTTTGTCTTTATTAACATTTAGGAATCTTTAATTATACCATCTCAGATTTGGACCCATCATATAATTTTCATTATTCTTGCAAACATTTTTCTTTTTATTAGTTTTTTATTAAAGTTTTTTTTAATTCTTTTAGTTTTTTTTTTAACAAAATAAAAATTTTAATAAATTTGAGGTTACGAGAGAATCGAGAAAATAACCTTTAATTAAAATATGGAAAATTATTTGATAGGAAAACTAAGAGGGGTACCATTCGGATTAGGCAAGTTTTTTGCATTTTTCCTGAATTGTTTCTAAAATGGGTTAGCTATTGACTATTATTTTCTTTCCACTTTTTAAGCAGTCAATAAATATAACTTATTAATATTTAATATTTATTTTTCTATTAAACTAAATTTTATTTTTACTAGAAAAATTTTGACAACTTGAAGTTCATGATCATAATCAAATGATCAAAATTTAATTCATTAAAATCTTAATAAAAATGATAAAATTGGATTTTTATATTTTTTTTAAATTTTAACATAAGATGTTTATTATTTTAATTAAAAAAAAACAAATCTTTTTTTTCTCTAATTGACCTTTAATTGATTCTCCTGAAAGCTTTATTTGAAAACTTTTGAGACAAATTTAAAATCGACATTTAGGTATCCAAATTATGGCTAAAATAGATCCTTTAAATGATATTTTAATATCAATCAAATTGTATTTTGGTGAAAAAAAGATAAATTTTGCATTGTAAAATTTCAAAATATTGATTAAGTATTCAATTTACTTCGGATAAAAATTCATATAATTTTCTGTCTAATTATTGATCAAAAAATAATGTCTAATAAAGTTTAGTCATTTATTACTAAAAAATTGATAAAAAATTACCTTTTTATTAAAATCAAAAACTAAAAATTTGATTTGAAATTTACATTTGATCATGAACTTCAATTTGCCAAAAAATTTTTATTGTTATTAAAGAGAATTTTTAAAAAAAGGGATCTTATTATCACAAGAGTATTTTTGGATTGCAAAGTTAAATTTTAGAAAAATGATGATTTTTGGTGATAGAAAAATTCTAAGCCGATTCAAACAAATTGATTAAAAATCAATTAAACTTGAAAAGCATATTTAAATTTTATTTAACTTTTATTTTTCTATTAAACATTAATTCACTTCAGCTCTAGAATTTTCTAATAATGTGGTATTCAATATTTTTTTGTTATTAATCAGGAAAAATATAAAAAAATTTTTAATATCAAGATTAGGTATTTAAACATTCAAATGAAATTACCTTTGAGCTTTTTGGACGATAAGTGGATTCTTTGTCCAAATTTTGTGCCTCTATTAACTGATTAAATTCGACAATCACATTCGGATTAAACAATATTTTAGCTAGTTCAAAAGAATCTTTTTCAAAAGATACTTTAACCTTTGCAAACGAGAAAATAATAAAACAAACAAAAAAATCTAAAGGAAAAAAGTTACCAAAACGCTTTTTGGTCTGTTGTCTCCCAATTTTTCCATTTTTTCCTGATAAAAAGCATCTTGTATTTCAGCCACATCGTTTAAATCAACTTCTGGCGGATAGTGAAATTTTCCAATGTAGCTTAACGAGTTCTTGCTCGATTCAATAAATTTAAAAAGATCAGGATCGGGAACCTGTATGAGTTCAGACTTAACTTCTGGTTTTTTGACATCAGGCTCGGGTGTCTTATCATTTGGCAGTTTGAGATCTTCTACCAAAGTCGGAAGCTTGTTGACTGATTTTTTGGCTGATTCTGCTTTTTCTACAGGAAGTTTAAGGTCTCCCACAAGGAACGGGCCTCGACCAGTGGATGGCGTTAGGTTTAGTCTTGATTTAATGTCAACTATGGGTGTCATGGTGGCCACATCTAATCTGGGCACGAGTTCCTCCGTTGGTGGGTCTATATTTTTGGACGTGAGAAACTTAGGCCGATAAATTAGATCCTTGTATTTGTCACTTGGATGCTTGAGGTCATTTACAGTTACCGGTTTTTGGTATCGATAAAGCATTGTTACTTCTTTGGACTTCTGTCGTTGAGGAACAGGCGGTTTTTGTGTCTCTTTTTTATCAATTATTTTCTCTAGAGGCTTAGGAGGTAGAGAGTTCGCCGGTAATTGCCGGCTAGAAATCGGATTTGGCCTAAAAGTCTGAGGATAGTACATGAACTGCATTGGCGCATTAGTCAGTGGAACCATGGAGTTATACTGATACATCAACGGGTTCATTACTGGCACATTGGAGCCGCCGGCGATTATGTAAACTGGTTGAAGCTGAGGAATTTGAGGATTGATCGCCGCAATCAATGGCTGCTGATTCAAATTTGGCATAAGCATTGATTGTTGTTGCGGGGCGACTACAAAAGATGCTTGAGGAGTAAAATTTTGCGCACCGTTCACTTGCCTATTTGTCATTGTTTAGCTTTGATGAAAATAAAATTTTTAATAAAATTTATCAAAGCCTTTGAATTGGCTTAGCTTAAATATAAACCAAAGTTAGATTTTTTATTTTCTAAAGCCATACAGGTTTTATTTGATATTTGTAGGCCTCATCTAGAGAATTTAGCTGATTTTTACACCAAAACTTGCAAATATTATAGCGCTACAATTGACCAACCTTTGAGAGTCAATCGACTATCACTGCTAATTTTCAGAATTATTTTTTTAATAAAATTCAACTCTAAACTCTGTTCCAAATAATTTGAATCAATACTTGAAAATTAAGATTCAAAATCGTCACAATAATTAATTTAAATGAAAAAACAATTATTCAAAAAAGTTAATTCAAAGCTATTTTGGTTAACTGATCATGCATAATCATGCAAAAAAGCCACTGTAGAAAAAAATTAAAAATCGAAAATTTTCAAACCTGAAAATACCTGAATCGCTATGAATCTGAGAAACTTTATAAAATTTTAAAGCCATTTTACTAGCTCAAATAAATAAATAAATAAAAGAAAATCAAATTAAAAAAATTTATTTAACTAAAATTTAAACTTGTTTATTCGTTGAGTTCTTGTCGTTCTGCATTGTCCTGTGTTTCTTTTTCGTCAACTAAAGTTTCCTAAAAAAAATTTTTTTATTACACAAAAAATCAACTTAATATTTAGGCTTACTTCAAGTGCCAATGGTTCGCCTAAACCATCTCTCTCTTTTGCAGTTTTGAATTTGTCAAATATATCATCGTTCTCGGCAATCTTCACCGGTTTTCGATTTGTCAAAGTGTTTACCATTTCATACATTTGCTTGTTGGATATTTGAGGCAATTTGGAATTTTTGTCATAGGTTCTATTCCGGTTGTAATTCGAATCCTCTTGTACCCATTGATCGTTTCTTGGACTTGCGTTTTTGACCGATGATTTCTGAAAAATATAATTTTTTACCAAGCATTTTTTGACCTTTTTTTTACTTTCTGTTTAGGCAATTCTTCATTTCGCCGCGGATTCTTAGGCATAGCCTTGATATTTGGAAGCACATTCTCTTTTTTCTGGACACAAAATTAATTGACTTGAGCATAGAGTTGCTCAAAAGTCAAAGTCTGACTTTGACTATTAAATTTAAAAGAAGAATTTTATTAAAAAAAATTCTTTTCTATCCAAAATTAATGAATAAGAAACTTAAAGTCTAAGACCAGACTTGCACTCTTACTTTTGACCAACTCTGCTTGAATTTAAGTTTAATTAAATACTTTTTGGGTTTTTTTGTTATCAATGGAAAAATTTTCAGTGGGGCTTTGAGGCACCGAAGAGCTGAGCCAATTTTTAACTTTTGAATCTGGACTCAATTGTAGATCGCGAGTCTTAAGTTAGATTTTAATGACAGAATCACCAATGCTAAAAGTTTACTCTATATTGGTTCAAGTAGCTCAAATGAGGTTTTGTTGGATGCATGTTTTCAGCACTGTTCCATGTCGACACTTTTGACTTGACGTTTTTGATGTTGGGATCTTTAAACTGAGAGGAAAATTAATTTTTGAAAAAAAAAAATTTTGTTTCAATTACACCAAGATTTTCCAAAATTTTCAATGTTTGTTCCACAACCGGCTTTTTCTTTGGTGCCATTTTTTGCTGAAAACACAAAAAAATTTAGTCTTAACTTTGGCACTATTCAAAATTTCAGAGCTTATTAATTGCACTAATTTTTAAAGTAAATTGAGCTTTTAGATATTGACACAAGGACTTATCGCTTGACTTTAATTGTAGAGAAATTTAATCTTACAGTATTTGAACATAAGTAATTTTAGATAGAATTAAATATTTGCATCATAATCAGCATGATGACAAAAAAATACCTCATTTATTTTGCTGCTAAATTCCGGACTGTTTGAGCGTTTTATTCTCTTTAGGAAAAATTTAATTTTTTTGGTCTCGAAACATTCGAGCTTACTCTTTTTGGATTGTTTGTCTTTTTTTTTTTTCTTGAATTTTTATTTTCGCCATAATTTTGCTTTTAAGTCACAAAAATAAAATTTGCATGTCTAGCTGAACAAATAGTAGAAAATTTACATGATTTCTAGTTTGTTTAAAAGCTGAAGTTTCTTGATCGTCAGCATTCTATGCAGAAAAAACGTCATCGGATTAAATTCAAGCTAATTAGAGATAAGTCTACCTCTGGGGATTTGAAATATTGTGGTCTGCTCTCTGGTTCTAGTTCAAAATCCACATTATCCTTAAATTAAAATTCTCCAGTTCATCAAAGCATAAATCAAGTTTGATTGTGCTTCATCAGCATATATTGCCAAATTAAACACAAAAAGTTAAATATTAATTGTTTCTTAGCAACATTTCGAACAATATTAAGATTCTGTTTTTTTTTTGTTGAAGAATTTTGGTGACACCTTAAACCTACGAGTTGTTTACGTACTTTCCTATCCAGCACTTGAACAATTTCGATTTCTTCTTCGTGGTCTAAATCATTTTTCTAAAATACAAAAATTTTAAAATAATAAACTCAGTTTTAAAATATTTTATTAATCTTGGGGCTAATGGTTAAAAAAAACACCATTATCACAACATTCATTGTTCTTTAATTAAATAAAATAATTTTTTTTTATAAAAATAGTACTACTTTTTCTGATTGTTCGCTGATCGGCTCGTCTTAAAAAAAATAAAAATAGAAGTTTGCTCAAAGGCTTAGAAGCGACGTACTTTGATAGAGTTGATTAGATTCAGTTGTTTCAGCATTCGGGTCTGGCTAGAATAAAAAAATAAATGAGACTCAGTGTGTAAAAATACAATTAAAGTTGTATTTGAGCATTAGAAAAGAGTAAAGGCATGCCAACAAAAAAGAGCCTAAAACCTTATTTTTATTCCTATTCTTAGTTTGGACTATTGGAGTACTTTTATTATCTTTTTTTGGTTGCGCATTCACTTTAATTTTTTGGTTTTTAATCTTCATTTTTAAAAAATGTTAGATTCAGCTTTTTATCTGTGACAAAAAAGATAATACTTTTACTTTGGGATCTGGTTTTTTATAATTTTTGTTCAAGTGATCAATCACAGCTTCTTTGTGGAACTCAACTTTTTCATCAAATATCTTAATGTCCCCGCCACTCTTTTTATAATTGTTATTTTTCGAATCAATCAATGGTCCTGTGTTAAATTCAATTTTTTTGTCATAAATCTGAAATTTTTAGTAGGTGTCGGAGCGGAAGAGTAATATTCAAAAAAAAATACTTTTACATAACTCTCAGGTTTTTGGTAATCCGGATTTTTAGCATCAATCAAAGGACCACTAATGAATTTAACTTTTTGGTTGAAAATCTTGAAAATGTAATTTTTTAAAACAAAATCCAAGTTTTTACAGTATTTTAAGAAATCTAAGGAATTAAGGAGAATTTATTAAAAATTATATTAATTAATTATTTAAATTTTGATTAATTAAAACTAATCATCAAATAAAAAAAAAATTGTCATTTTTCTAAAATTCGTGTCAAGATTTCAAATTTTCCTTTAAGCTTAAATTTCGAAAAAAAATATGTTTTTTTGGTACAATATTTTTGTTTCATTAAAGAACATTATTCTTTTGTACCAACAAAAAAAACACTTAAATCCTTTTTTCTAGAAGTTTATTATTTTTAGGTTAAACTTTTTCAAATAGAAAATTTAATAATTATGAACTTTAATAGTTTTAAATAGAAAGCTCACTAATGATAAACTTTGGGTAACAGTCTCTTGGTATAAGTGCCGATTCTATAATGGTCTGGTACCCATAAGAGAATCGAACCGAAATTTGAATTAAACCAAGCTCCTAAAAAGCAATTCATTTCAAAATTGAATTTTTGAAGTATCAAATAATTTATTGAAAATTTTTATTTAAATCTTGATGTCAAAGTCTTAATTAGTCTTGAATTTTCTTTGATATGATCTTGCTAAAAATTTAAAGATAAAGAAAATCTAAGAATTAATGCTTTGTTATGCTATCTTACATAAGATTTTCGAAAATTTCTATTAAGATTCTTATTGTTTTTGATTATTTTCATCAAAACAGAAAATAAAAGAATTTTTAAAAGTTTTTTGAAAAATTTTGTTGAATATTTTAATTAACTTTTTCACCGAAAGCCTCAAAAAGGTTACTTTCGGTTTTAATGATGGCAAACCTAATCAAAAATAAGTATTGTCATCTGGTCATTAAAATCACAAAAAGGCTGAAAACTAAATTTTTTTGACAAAATTTTATGCATATTTTTCTAAATGTAAAAAGATCAAATTAGCGTCAGTTTAGTCAATTTGTTTTTATAATAGTCAAAGAATTTATCTGCAGCACGGGTCGAATTTTTATTTCTTTCATTATAAAAAAGGGGACATGTTTCGACTGGGTAATAACAGCGGTATAGATGATACAGTAATTTATGCTTCAGATCGGAACCCTTGCTCAAAAGGTGCTCGAAAAGGATTTTAGTGCCTCCTCTAATATCCGATAGGATTGAAAAAGGACATATTATTAAAAGGATCAAATATTAAAAAAAAAGTTAAATTATTTTGAATTTTCATCTAATTTTAGATACTCTAAAAATTTTTAAGTTTTAATTTTTGATAAATTTTTTGTAATTTATTTTAATTCCAAAAAATAAAAACCTTTATTTGATCTTTAATTTTTAAAATATCATTTGATTGAGTCATAAAATTTTTCTTTTTTTACCCTCTATAATAATTAATTAATTAGTTGGAGTTTACAAGTACCGATTAGTAAATTGATGAAAATGACAAAAAAAAATAGAAAATTTTCCATTCAATTTAATTCCAAGTTTTAATTTATTAGGTCAAAAATAAAATTTATAAAACATAAAATATATTGGTAGCATAGCAACAATCATTAATATTAAATTATCGAAAAAAAAATTCCAATGGCATCAATTATTTCAGAGTACGTCTCTGATGAAAAGTTGACAAGGAAGTTAAAGCAAATGGTCCCAATCAATAAAGAGTGAAACCAAGCCGTAAGATAACCAAACAAAGAAGCAGCATTTACGACAATCAACGATAAAAAACCAGGAGTCGTCATTATAAAACTTAATAGGGAAGGAAAGTTTTTTAACGACACAACAAAGCTGAATTGAGAGGTGCAAACAGTTCATTCAATCGATAGCAATTGAACTACAAAAATGGACTGAAAGATATCATTGGGAAAAAGGCAATTATAAGTCATTTCACATTTTTTTTCCTTTAACACATGTATTACCAACACAATCAAAATTGAGTTTATTCCACTCATTGATTGATATTTCGCCTTCAGAAAATTTTCCAACACCATCACCAATTACAACAGAAAAAGCTAAGGTAAAGAAAAGTCAGGAGACCAAGGTTAACCGAGGAACAAAAGGCAGAAAAAAGAGAACTTTGATGACTAAAAAAAAACTTTTAAAATTAAATTATACTTTGTTAGTATTTTTTTATAAATTTCTAATCATATTTAAAAACTTTAATTTAAAAAAAAAAATTTTAATTGCGCACTTTTACAAATTTTTAATTAAAACTTTAATTTAGGATCGAATTTTTTTTTAAAAAAATTATTTTAAGTTTTAAGTTTTTGTAGATTTAAGGTTTTTCAATTCTGACGCTGCATCATGAAAAGCTAATTTTTTTGCATTTTAAATTAATATATATCCTTTATCAAAGAGTTATCTTATTAAACAGTTAGTTCCGGTAGAAATGAATCTTACAATTGATCTCAGACACCAAAATTTGGAAAATAAATCCATTTGACATCACAAATTTCATCAAAAGAAGTCGGATCAAAGACCATCGATCTTAAGGACTGTTTCTTACTTTAAAAGTAATTTACGATTTTTAATGTAAATTATAAAAGTGCCTTAATTTCTTGAAAAAAATTCTTTGTCTTGAAAAATTTAAATTTTTCAAATATTTTTTAATTAATTGTATGAAATTTTGATTTTTTGTTGTTGTAAAAATTGGTTAAATCAAGTTATTTTTTTTTTCAAAACCAAACACAGAAAATAACAAAAAAATATCAGAAGATTAAATTTGATACTTTTTTAAATTATCTTAAGAATTCCAAGTCTTTTTATAGAATTTTTAAAACCAAATTCAGGTGAATCAGACTAAATTTTATTTTCTGGTCCCTCTTGGGCTATGAGCAGCTTTTTCCCATGGCTTTCTAAATGTGAACCATCAGAAACAAATTTTAATAAGCCATTCGCATTTATTTTTGAAATAATTTTTTGTATTCATTTACTTTTAGGATATTTTTAGAAGAAGAGACCGAGTGTCTTATTTGGGTCTTAATGTTCAATTTTCTGAACTAATTGTGTTATTCACTATACTTGCATTTTTAACATACCAAACACCTTAATAACATCTGATTAATTCTGATTGACATACCAATGCTATTTTTTCATAAAGTTTTCCCGAATTTTCACTTAAATCATCTCCTGGTAGCAAGTGCATACAATTCGCCAAAAAGCATTCGAAATGGGAATATTTTGAATGCGATAATTAGTTTTCCTTCCTAATTAAAGTTACAGATGAGTAAAAAATTTATCCTTAAACTCGCTATTCAAATTTTTATTTTTATTTGAAATGTGTGGTGGTTATTTATTGACAATATGATAATTAGAAGAATCTTATAATTTTTTAAACAACCACAAGCTTGGTGGACTGAAAAAATGAGAGAGTGCATTGATAAAAAATTTAAATAAATTTTTTTTAACGTTTACATAAATTAAATATATTTTTATGTAAAATTTTTATTTATTTCAAAAATTCAGTGTGCTTAACATTTTTTTTTAAAAAAGGTATGTTTTTCAGCAAAAAGTGCTAAAAAGTAAAGTATGCTGAAATGTTTTGATAGTATGTTGGTCAAGAAGACCCTTCCTTTTAGGAAGCAAAAAAAAATTTGAAAAATTTGAATTTTTCAAGAAATTTAGGCACTTTTTTGAGTTAATTTCCGTAATTTGAAAAAAAAATTTTAATTTTAAATTTTTTTTCACTTTAACGTAAATTATGTTTAAATTCTTTTATCGTACCAGCACTGCATAAATATCATTTTGAAGAGCATTCAAGAATGTTAGAGCTAGAATCAAAAAAATTAATAATCATTTAAAAACGCAAAATTTTTTGACTCAATCAATTTTACATCTAAATTTTTCCTAGAATCCTGATGCAAAACATTTATGTGTAAAATATATTTTTTTAAATGCGAGATTGATAAAATTAAGAAAAAAAATAATACTTTGACATCACTTTCAGGCTTTTTATAATCTTTTTTTTTGGCATCTATCAAAGGACCATTGTCAAATTCTATTTTTTGATTGTAAATCTAAACAAAAGTTAACTTAAAGAATAAATATAGAGATAATGACAAAGCATTACTTTGACTTCACTCTCTGGTTTTTTGTAATTTGGATTTATGGCATCTACAACGGGCCCATTTTTAAATTCTACCTTTTCATTGAATATTTTCACATTATTATCGGGTTTTCGGTAATCAGTATTTTTTGTATCAATAACCGGGCCTTTTTCAAAATGAGCTTTTTTGCTAAAAATCTAATATTCTCTTAAAATTTTAGTCAATAAAGTTGGACATGAAGTTTAAACAGCAAATGTAAAAGACTAACAGAATCTTAATTTTAAACAGAGCTAAATTGAGTTTGTTAACGTGAAGAAAAAAGTCTTAAAGAGCTTTGAAGTAAAAATTTTACCTTAACATTAGAAGCAGGTTTGCGGTAGTTTGGATTTTTAGTATCAACTACTGGGTCAATATTTCGAACTTCTACTTTTTCACTAAAAACCTTTTAAATTTTGAATAAAAAATTTCAAAATAAATTTTATTTTATTTTACTTGAACATTTCCACCAAGTTTTTTATAATTCAGATTTCTATCATCGACGCGCGGAGTCGCATTAACATCAATTTTTTCACTAAAAACCTTTTGAAAATTTAAATAATAGATAATTAAATCAATAATAAGTAAACTAGTCCGTACCTTTACGTTTCCCCCTTGTCTAACATAATTTTTGTTGAAAGTTTCTATTCTAGGCCCCGTTAAAAAACTTGGTCTTTCGCTAAAAACCTTCACAAAAATTATATCACTAGATAAGATATATTTAAAAAATTCTTTTTTTATGAAAAAATACTGCGAAGATTAAACTTTCCAGTTCTTCCAGTGAATTTTTTTTAATTAATATTTTATAACAATTTAAAAAAAAATTATCAAAAATTGATAGTGATTAATTAAAAATTTAATTTTCTTTCTTAGCTTTAAAAAATTGAAAATTTTAATGCATCAATGTACATATTAAAATAACATTATTAAAATAATAAAAAAAAATATGTGATTTTCTTAAATTAATTTCTTTTGGTAAAAATATTAATATCTAATCAGAGTATTCTTTTGTTCAAGAAAATTACTTCAACATTTCCTCCATTTCTAGAGTAACTTGTGTTTCTGGTATCAACCCTCGGTCTTGATCTAAAATTTAATTTTTCGTCAAAAATCTAAAGAAAAAAATTTGAAATAAAATGTTCTTATAGTGATCTTATCTAACAATGGTTACCTCAATGTCTCCTCCCGATTTAACATAATTTCTTTTGAAACTGTCTACTTTTGGTTTTGCATAGGGTCGAGATTTGTCATCAAAAATTTCTACATCACCACCTTTGGGTGCATAGCCATAATTATGAGAATCGACTCGAGACTTAATTCTATGATTAATAGGTTCATCGAAAATCTTATAAAAAAAAAATAAAAAAAAATAATAAACTTCAACCCAAAGTTGAACCTCTACATCACCACCATTACGAACATATTGTTTATTAAAGCTCTCAACTTTAGATTTTGATTTTGGAGTTTTTTTCTCATCAAAAATTTCTACATCTCCTCCAATTGATTTGTATCCGCTTCTGAACGTGTCTACTCGTGCTGGTACATCATCATAAGATTCTTTGACTTGGTAAACTTTTCTGGACGGGGTACGTCTAATATAAATCTTGAAAAATTTATAAATTTAAAAAGCAAATTCAACAATAAAATAATTTATACCACTTCATCTTCCTCTTCCTCTTCTTCTTCTTCTTCTTCTTCGTCATCATCGTCTTCCATCACGGTGTATACTCGTCTGTCTTTGGGGTCAGGGGTTATGATCTTAAAAAATTATTATCTTATTTTGTTAAACATTGTAATTAAAAAGCTTACAGTAACTCTGGGTCGTGGCGTTCGTTTAATCTTTAAATTAGAATCAAAATTAAAATTGAAATTGAAAAAAATCTCCTCACATAAACGACCTCTGATTCTGGTGATTCTTCGCGAACATAGACCACTTTTTGGGGTTGATTATTATTGACATAATATGGATTTACCGGTGTCAATATGGGAGCAGGAGTTAGCACATATTGCACTGGATTAGGGTCTATATACCTTACACCTTGTGGATCTATAGCAACATTCTTAATTTTTATTGTAATATAAAGGATCAAAATTTTTAGTTAATTGTCATTTTTACATTAGATTCGGGTATTGTTTGATAAAAGGCTGCTAAGATAAAAAACTAATTAGTAAGGGACGAATCGGCAAAAGCGCAAATTACCCTGAGACATTTGTGTGAAAGTAATTTCTGAAAAATAATAATATTATCTAATCAGATTTTATAGATTTTAAAGGTTTTCTCGATTTATTTTTTCTAAAGCTTTTAAGAGAAATTGTTGCTAGGCATATTTTTAAGGTAAATTAGAAATAATTTAAAAAAGAAACATTAACTAAGGATTTTTAAAGATTGTTTATGAAACAATGACCCAATATTTAGCCATTTTAAAGTCTACAAAAATAATGTATCTAAATTATACATTCAGCTCTTGAATCATGATCAGTTTGATTTAAAATTTTAATTTTTTTTATTTTATAGAAAAGGTAAAAATTAAAATTCTGTGTAAATTTTTTTGCCAAAACTTATCAAAAATTAAATCAGTATGAAAATAATTATCTAAGTTTTTATTTATTTTTAAACCATTGGAAAAAAGTTAATGCAAAGAATAAATTAAAGTTAAAAGAAAAAAATCACAAATTTAAATTCCACAATTTAATTAGAGTATCAGCAGAGCCTGAAGCCAAATTTCCATTTCTCAGGCCTAGCAGAGAACATATAGTGTCAGTATGACCGGTCAAGTTTTCAACAACAGAACCTTGTTGAGTGTCCCATATTAAAATGTGCGAGTCTTGAGATCCACTGGCCAAATTTCCATTAGCAAATGTGGTTAATGCTCTCACGGAATGATCATGTCCGACTAGAGTTTTATTTATTTTTCCATTTTCCAGATCCCATATACGAATTACTTGATCAGAAGAGCCGCTTACCAATCTTCCATCATTTAGAACAGCAAGACTCAGAATCCAATTATAAGTTACCTCTAGTTTTGACTTTAATTCACCGGTGTCGGAGTTCCATATCAAAATTTGAGAATCAGCCGAACCACTCACCAAATCTCCGGTAGATAACAGAGTCATAGTCAAAACCATGTCTTTATGACCATTTAAGCTTTTAACCACACTGCCATTGCTAATATTCCAGATAGTTATGACTTTGTCTAAAGATCCGGTGGCTAACTCTCCGTTTTTGAGAAGAGTTAAGCACAAAATTTCGTCTGTATAGGTAATTTTTTTGGCTTGGCTTTCCTTTTCCAAATCCCAGATTCGAATTGTTCTGTCTCTTGATCCGCTTATTAGAGCATTCGGTGATAAACTGACCATAGAAACTACTTCATACTCATGGCCTTTTAGCGTTTTTTTCAAAGTGCCTTCTGTAACATTCCATATGTATATCATAAAATCTGCCGAAGAACTTGCCAAATTGCCATTTTCCAGCTCTAAAAGCGATAAGACCGTACTTTCATGCTTTTGTAGAGTATAAACCGGTTTTTCTTAAAATAAAATTTATAAAATTTAAAGTGGGCTTTCAATGAAAAAATGACCATTTTAATGATGAGTAAAAATTAAATTATTAGTAATATGAGAAATGGATCAAAGATATCCAAACAAAAAAAACAGCATCAATCACATCGGTGAACTCGAGAAATGGTGCATCAATCACAACTTAGAATTGGATGAAGACACAGGCACTATGGAACACTTTTAGACAATTCAATGAGAGAGCTTTCACTAGTTGGATCTTGGCTCTTCAAAGTTGAAATGATATGGCTCTCAATTAGAAAGAAAATAAATGCACCTGTCGAAAATTTTTAGGCGGTCTTGCAATCAGGTTAAAATATGTCAGACCACCATTAGCAGCAAAAGGTGTACGTATCTGAGAAAAACGTAAAAGAGGAATACCAAATAAGGAAACAAAAGCTTTTTTGAAAAAATTAAATCTTGCTCTTTTTAAGAGATTGTTTTTTTTAGTAAAATAAACATTAAAGAATAAATCGGTTTTACTTTTAATTTTTAAATTAAATAATTACCTGATCATTTAATATAAACCCGAAAAAAAGGTAATCATTGAAAATTTTCTAATTCTTTTTTTTTAAATATAAAGTCTGATTTTAGCATTTAGGTAATAGGAAAAATCAAAAGTCTTTCCGAGAACATGAACGCCAGCCTTACATCCTTACATCATGAAAAGTTTCTTGGAATGAATTGTTTAAGACTCAAATTTAAATTAATTCATCTTTAATAAAAGGGTAAAGACAAAGTTTCTGGAATTTTTCAAAAGGTCATAACTCCTTCTTTCCTTTATTTATATCATTTCCTAATCTGACTATTTACACCTTCCATTAGGGTCCGAATTGATGTTAGACTGATTTCACGCATACATTTTAGTTTTTTTGATGAAGCGTTTCCCCAAACTAAAAATTCTTCTCGAACTTGACATTTTAATTATTTTTGTTTAGATTCAACAATTCAATTAAATTATCAAATAAGAAATTAATTACAAATAAAAAAATTTTAATTTTAAATTGAAAAAAAATCTTCTAGATTTAATTATTTTTGATAATATCAAAAAGTTTAATCTAGATCTTTTTTTTCATATTAAAGAAATATTTTAAATAATAATTTTGATCTTTGAGTAATTAAAATTACCGTAATCGAGCGCATTTCAATGAGAAATGTGGTTCTGTAATTATGAAGCACTATTAAATTTATTTTTAATATTTTCATGACTTCAACTCTCAAAATAACATGGAAACTAAAATTGGAGTTTAAAAATTTGATATTTTTTTAATTCTCAAAGAAAAAGGCATTATTTAAAAGAAAAATTTGAAAATAAAATCAAAGCTTAAATTAAGCAACTTGACTTTAAATTCAGGACATTTAATTTACCGATTTTTCCGTACTAAAAGATACTAATTAGTGTTCAAAAAAGAATATAAAATTTAGAAAATTAAACAAAATAATTTACAAGTTAATATAAATGTAAGCTTTCAAATTTTTGTCTTTTATGATAAAAACTTGAAAGCTAAGCTTGAAAAAAATGATTAATAGTTGATAGATACCTCACTCAATTTTTATGTTTTTTTACTATCTCTAAATTTCAATTCATTTTAAAAATTTGAAATCAATTGAACTATCATTTATTAAAGATATGAGAAAAAGCCTTAATTTCTTAAACTAACCCTTTTTTTAAAGTTATTCAGAAAATCAAATTTCAATGTTTTTTTCTCAACTAATTCCAGATGGTCTCTTTGGGTTATTGTACCTTGGAGAAACTATATTTTCTTAACTTTTTGTTTATATTTTCAAATTAGTTTTAAAACGAAACAAAGAAGACTTACGAAGGCATCTGTTTGTTTTATTGTCTCTAAATTGGGTGTCAAAGCAGCTTAAAATTTAATTTAAAAAATAGTTTTTATTGTTAATAGACTTTTTACTTATTGAGAGTGCAGTTACAAAATATGGAATCGTTTGAACATTGTCCACTATCATAGCCAGTATGTTTACAATAATAATCACAAATTGTATTGTCCAAATCGAAGTCATTAAATGCACAGACAAGATCTTCATTCGGGGGAAAGTTGGCTTGCAAAAGAGAGTTACACTCTTGTCTTTCGTAGGGCTCAATTGAACAGTTCAATTCCTTGAATTCGACATGCCAAGGTTTGGCTTCGTTGGACTGATTTGAATAAACTATCCAAAGGACGTAGACCAAAGTGATCAAGAGCAAGAAAACGACAAGAGAAACAAATAGAATAACTTTGACTTTTGAGGAACTGTTTATCTGGCAGAAAAAATACTCTTAAATAAATTATTGCCAAGCCACAAGTCTTACTTGGTGTCTGTCAGCCTCTGGTGCCTGGTTTGTTTTCTTGGCCATTGTATCTAAACTAGTAAGAAGTTAATTTTGACCTGAACTCAATTTAAAGCATTAAATATTGAAAAATTTTAATCGGTAGCCCTGTCAGTTTACCGAAGTATTTCACTAATATGCAGCTGGATACAAATCAGTTTTGTATCTAATCTTATCCTTATTTTAGATAGCAAAACCCTCGGGGCTCTCACATACCAACCATTGGACTAATGGTTAGCCAAGCATTTAGAGATAATAGGTCGTTTCGAACAAAATTTGTCCTGGGGTTTGAGAAAAAAAAATTTCTGATTCATCATAAAAAATAATTTCAAAATCTACTAAGTTCATAGGCGCATTTATTTTCAAGATAACAATTTCTAGTTTTAATAACATTTGGATCAATCTCTTCGTTCTGAGCTGTAATTGCACAATCTTAAGCCTCAGCTGAATTGATAAATAAATCAAAATTCCAACCTATTCTAATGTCTTTTGTTTACATAACTTTACATTTTCACAAATAAATTATATTTATCTAACTGCTTTGAGAAGGCGAAAAGCCAAATAATCTATAAACTTTAAAATTATATGCCTTCTATCAATTTTGATCAATAAACTATTCGAAGCAACATAAATCATTTTGAGTCAATGACAGTGGAAAATAATTGCTAGAATATCGGTGTCGCTTCTTACCCAGAGCGATTTGTCCGAAATGAATTTATGCCAGATAAACTAAAAACCCAAGTAATTAACTACCTACTGATTGATTATTTTATCTTAATTGAAATTTTGATAACTAAACCCACTCGAGCCATGCAGAGTTGTTTAATGTTTTCATAACTAAGCAAAATATCTATAGTGGCAAACAATTATTCCAGTTATGCATTTATTATTCATTTAGCATCCAAATACAAAAAGAGTTACAGAATTAATTAAGACTTTCAAGGAGTTTTTTAATGAAGAAAAAATTAACTCAAATTTTTTTTTTATTTTATTCTAAAAAATTTTAAAAGAGTAATTTTTGATTTTGTCTATTACAAAAGCTAGAGTTACAGCATTTTGCCTGCAAACCTGTATTATAAAAATCTTTTTCATTGCAGTCAGTCGAACATCCCAAAGTCACTGTTTTCAGCTGAATTTTTCCACTAATTTTCATTTTCCGCCTAATTCTCTTAAAAATAATTTAATAAAAAAAATATAATAAAAAAAAAAAATTATTTCATTTACAATACAATGAGTTTGAGCCGCAGAGCACTCTTTTTTAACTGGTCTTCTCAACAGACAGTCTTTGCACTCAAAGCATTGAAGACAGAATACCAAGTTAGCAATTGCTTAGGGAATATTAAAAATAAGATTTGATTGAAAAATAAGATAAAGCTTAGCATACTTAATAATATGGATAGATAAATAAAAAATTGAACACTTGACATTTTTTTATTTTCAAATCTGTATCTGAGCTAGAGCTACTTCGGTAGAAAAAAAGCCATTTTCAAAAAGTTGCTTTTTATATTTAGAGTTTTTGATAGATTTAAAAATTCATTTTAAGATTAATTATTTGTAAAAAACTATAAAGTTTTTACGATTAGATCTGATTAATTTAAAGACACTTATTATAAACATTAATTTTAGCATCATGAATAAACAGGACCTCATTTATCATGAATAAATGGTATTTTAAATATTTCTCTTAAAAATTAAATCAAAAAAAAATATTCATTTAACTGAATTAGCTTTGAAATAAAAATTTTATTATTAATAGCTTTTAAAAATCATATTAACAAAAAAATTTTTAAATTCTTTTACCAAACCAAACTTAAGTGCAAGTAAGAGATAATTTATGAATATTTTACCGTATAAAATAAGATTAACTACTTAGATTTTTATTCTTTCCTCTTCTTTTCCTCTTTCCTTATGTTATCAACGAGTCAATCGAAGGAAAGGAAGAAGAAAGTTGAAAAGAAAATTTTAGATTAAGTTTTTGTCTGATCATTTATTATTTTTTAATAAATATTACTAAAACTTTTAAATTATAGAATTTTCATAATTTTTAATATTTATTACAAAATTAATAATCAAAATATTTTTTTTGTTAACCATAACATTGCTTAACCTGATTAAAAATTCTTTTAATAAAAAGTTATTTTATCTTACGTATCAACTATATCTGCCATCATTAGACTCAAAAATACAATCAGAAGATGAGAATTGTTTAAAAAAAACTTGGTTTTGAAAGGATTAATAAAATCAGAATTTTTGAGAATTTAGAATAAACTTTGTCAAATGGGTCGAAAGCTTGCTTTAAGTGCTTTCAATAAGTTCAACATCAAATCTTTAGTCTATTTTCTAGTCAAAATCTAGTAGAAAAATGGCTAAGACTTGGTTCATTAGTGAATTACCTTTTTTAACACATTTATATTTTAACCTAATTTTTATTTATTATTTATTAAAAATTAAACATGTCATTTTTATCATGTATAATTAAAATTTATTATTTTTTAAGAATTTTGTTGAAAAGATTAAAGAGGCGTTTTGGTTTGACATTTTTAATGACTTCATTTTTTTTATATTTAAAATATTGAGCATTTAAAATCTGATATTGTTCTTGCTTTGAAAAAAAAATTTCTATTCAATTGTTGTTTTACCTGTAGAAATTAGTTTTTTAGCTATTTTGATTAATTTATTGCTTTAAAAAGTTAAAATGAAAAAGTTTATTTTAATAAATTTAGTAGATTTTTATAATCACTAGCTAACAGGATTTCTGTTCTTTTTTTCTTTTTTTTAATTTAAAATTTCTAATTTAATTTTTTCTGTGAGGCTTAAAACAAATAAATAATAAAAGAAGTTTTATACTTAAGAAATAATTAAGTAATTTCAAGAAAATGACAAAAAGATCAAGAAGTTTGAAATCAAAATTGGAAATAATAGTCTCTAGTGATAGAACAAGAGTTTTTGACCTTTTTAATGAATAATTTTATTAATCTGCCAAAGAGCCAAAAACTAGTTAATTTGGTTAAATTTTATCTTGCGTATCAACTAAAATTTTGATTCTTTTTTTTTTTTTTAACTTATAGCTAAAACATATAACTTAAAAACAACAAAATTCTCTCTTTCTTTAAAATAATTTTTACATATGAATTTCAATTTTTTTTTAATCAATACATTTGTAATAAAAATATTTAATCATCACAATCATCAATTTTTTGATTATTATTTAATTTATTTATTTATTGCTTCGCGATTAAAATAGTGTTAAAATAATAGTTAAATGTCAGAAAAAGATTTAATGAACTATTTTTATACTTTACTTTTTATTTTTATAAAAATTAATTTAATTAATGGAATACAAAGGTCTTTAAATTTTTAAAATAATTCATTACGATTAAATTAAATTTACAGTCTTCATAAAAATTATTTGGTAATTTTCCGATAAAGGTTTCTAGAGATAATAATTACAAAAGAGATTTTGATAGTATATTTTTTAATTGTTAGATAATTGATTTATCAAAAATTCTTTTGTCTTATAAAGTTTTATCTTATAATCTAAACATCAATTTAAATTTCTCTAAATTCCGTTTATTATCTAGATCTAAAATCGGGTGGTCTATCGATCTTGTTTGTGGGAAGAATTTATTTAAAATTAAAAAAAGATCTGTTAAGTTTGATTCCAAAGTTTTATTTAATTGATACAAGCTTCAATTATCTCAAAAAGTAATAAAGCCGATAAAAAATTGCCTACTCCATCATTTTCTACCTTTGATTTTTTTTAATTTTTTTGGTAAATTGCAGAGATTTTTGGTGCAACAAGATGCCTTTAATCCTGTATTGGCATATGATTGTGCATTACATTCCGTTGTACAACCCAGAGCCACTATTTTCATCTGTTCTTTTCCATTGCCATTAGGAATTTTTTGCTCAGCTCTCTGAATATAAAAATTAAATTAAACAAAATTAAATTAAAATTATTTACGATGCAATAGTTCTGACCAGGCGAGCATTCCTTCTTGCTTGCTTTGCCAAAGCTTTTAGAATTTCTCAACTCAATTCCAGCACAGTCTTCGCAATAGAAACATTTTAAACTATAAACATGACTGGCAATCGCTAAAAGTTAACTTATTTTAAACTGTTTATAATTCAGCAATTAAAATTACCCAAAATTAGGACTAAAAGAATAAAAAGGTTTTTTAAATTGCTATTAAACATTTTGTAATTGGAAAAATAAAAATTTCTTCAAAAATGTATTTTTATAGTAAAAATTTCAAATTAATTTTCCAAAAAAAAATTTTAAAATAAAAAAAAATATTTTATTACTTATTCAGTGATTAATGTACCATTAATATATCCCATCAGTAATGCACCATGCACCATCGACCTTCAGTCAACGATCAGTCCCATGTTTGTACTTTAAGTTTTTTATTTTAAGTAAAAACTGCATTTCGCTTTTAAAAATGATACTCAATAATATTTTTTATGAAATTTATTGAAATACTTGAGTTGTTCTTTATTTACCCTGACTCTACAGACCATTTATTTTATGAAACATAATACATTAAGTTCCAAGTATAAAAAATTTGATAATGCTTTTTTTTCAATCCAAAAATGCGTTCAATTAATATCAAGAATATATTTTTTTGTTTGATGCTGGGTTTAGGTATACAATTTAATAGATATTTGTGAAAATTATCTATTTAATTTAAATGATTGAATTTTTAGCAATAGCTGACTACGTTAATAGCTTAAAATGCTACTATTGCGAAGACTGTACTGGAATTGATTTAAATAAACCTAAAACATTTAAAAAAGCTGTTAAAAGAGAATGCTCTGCAAGTCAAAAATTTTGTATTGTAATAATTGTATTGTTTTATCCATTTAAGTTCATTTAATTTCATTTAAGAGAGCCGAGCAAAAATTAACTAATGGTTATGGAAAAGAACAGATGAAAATAGTGGCTCTGGGTTGTACAACCGAATGTAATGCACAATCCTATGCCAATACAGGATTAAAGGCATCGTGTTGCACCAAAAATCTCTGCAATTTACCAAAAAAAAAACGTGGAAAAGGAAGAAAAGGTAGAAAAGGAAAAGGTGGAAAAGGAAGAAAATATGGAAGATCGTTCGAAGAAAGCGTTGAAGAATATGACAATTAGAAATGAAATTTTTTTTCAATCAATAATTAAATTTTAGTTTTTTGGTTAAAAATTTATTTAACAATATTTTTTTAACATTCAAATTATAGAATTTTTATTAAATTTTTTGGTTAAATTATTAAATATTCTTGACATTGATAATAAAAATTCAAAAAAATCTATAACAAATTGAAATTAGCCCGAAATAAGGACTGAACAAGGCAAAAACAAGTCACAGCATGACTTGGCCTTGAAAAATTTTTTTAAAAGAATGAAAAGTCTTGTTTAAAAAACGATAAAGCAATTTTATTTTTGTCCAGCAATTGAAATTTACGCACTTTAATCTGTATAAAACAGTGCGGCCAGTCAACTTTCTAACTAACTACTGTGATCCTTTCGGAAAGAAAACTTTTACTCGTTTCATGCCGTTATTAACTTGATTTCTTTAAATATCTTGAAATTTTCGTAAAATTTTTTTATCGTATTAGCACTGTAAAAGCCTTTTTTAAGATATCATTTTTGAGCATGATTATTAAAATTGATTGACAGTAAAATCATCCCGTTTTCTTTTCATCCTGAAAAAAATATCCCGTTGAAAAGTATCCCGTTTTTTTTTCATCCCGAAAAAAAAAAGGAATTTATCCCATTTTTTTTTAATCCCAAAATAAAAATAAGAAAATTATCCCATTTTCTTATTTAAAACAATTATCCCGTTTTTAAAAATAGACAATTTATTTATTTATTTGTTTTCTGTACCGAGCTAGGGCTCCTTCAGAATAAATTAAAAAATCAAAATCAAAATAAAAAATAAAATTAAAGTTAATAAAATGAGATAAAAAAATCAAAATAAAGTAAATAAGCTAAAAAAAAAGAAAAAAAAAAGAGAAAGTTTAGAAGACATAGATTGTTACATGTGGCAAATGTTTACATAGTTCAGGTTTCAGGAAAAAAGGAGGAAATAGTAAGGTAGCAATTACACAATGGAGATGGGTATTCAATATATCTTGATTCGAAACCTTCTTTGTATTCTTTCACCAGTCTTTCAACCAATGGAATAGAATGACTCAGTCCTGTCCCAACATATTTCTCACTCAATGGATGCTAAAACTTTTTATTTTGAATGTGTCCGCATGCGAAATTATATTAATCAAAAAGAGATAATTGACAACTAATTTCTTATTCAGTGATAATAATGATTCTTTTAATTTTATTGAGTCGCTTATAAATAGTGAGAATTTAGAAAGAATGAGAAAAATAAGCTCGAGCCAATATTTATTTATTTATTTAAATAAAGACGTTTATCCAAGAATGAGAAAAGCCAAACGAGATGAGCAAGAACATGTTGAAAGAGCAATTGCTGAGAGAATAGAAGCTTTAACAGATTCGGATATCAAGAATGAAGCAAAGAGGTTGTGGGCGAAAAATGGCACTAATAAACAACGGGTATCAAAAATGGACCGAGAATTAGCAAAAGCAAGTTTGACCAGTAAAATAAGAACTGAGGAAAATCAAAAAAAAGACTTGGATTTTTTGGAAAGATATTCATGTAATGCTAACTATTAGGAATAGTTAATTTTTTTGATAAATTTAAATTTTTATTATATTACTATTTTTTTATATATTAAATAAATAATAATTGCCTTAATAATTTCTCATTTTATTTTTCTTAAAAAAATGGATATGGATTTTCGTCTTTTTATTGTTTATTATCTGTTTACTAAAAGTGAAGTTTTCTATTTTATATTAATTTTTTTATTCATGTGATGTATTTAAATTTTTTTATTATATATATTTTGTATTTTTATTCATGTTGTATTTTTTGTGCTTTTTAATTTTTATTTTTGATAGGCTTACGCTATCTTTAGTCAATGTTGGTTGATAAGGATTTATTTTATAATAACTTAATTTAATGCAAGCTAATAAAATACATTAAAATACAGAGTAAAAATTAAATAATTTTAAGAACACTGTTTTATTAATTACATGATTTTTCTAAAAGCGATTCAAATTTTGATTTTTTTAGATAAAAGAATGATTTCAATTTAAATCTTTATTTAATTCTATAAAAATGAAGTTTTATTAAAAATTTAATAAACGTAGATTTTCTTTCTACAAAACCAAAGTTTTGGAATGCGAAAATTTTCTAATAGATTCTCGAATCTTTTTATTTACGTAACGTTGGTTAATATTATTACAGTAGTTCTTTGTGCAACAATAATGATTTTTCGGACAGAAGTCAGAGCAGCCAAGTTTAATCAAAACTTTTTCTGATTCAGTCTTGGTAATTTTGGGTAAAACATCAACGTCAGCCTTAATAAAATTTTCATCTTTTTAAATAAAAGATTAATTAATCAATTTACAATACAATAGTGTTGATTCTTGTTGCAAAAAACATTTCGTCTCGGCTCCATTAGGCCAAAATTTCCGCCTTGGCATGTATGGCACGATTTACACATAAGACTAGATATAGGTCTTAGTTCAAAGCCTTAAAATGCTGAAGATTAAAGAAAGCAATTCAAAGATTGTAATTACTAATAAAAAGGATGACCAAACTGATGTATTTGAACATTTTTGTAATTCTTAACAATTTGTAAATTAGTGCTATTTATATTATAATAATTTACAGATAATAAAAATTAAAAGAAATTAAAAATATAATAAATTTTATTGATCATTTAAAAATGGAATTAAAATTTTTTGAAATTATTTAGATTGTTAATGATGATTTTGAATAAAAAATTTTGATTTTTTTTAAATGATCAGACTTGTTTTTATATCAAAGTCTGTAAATTAATTCAATTTTTATTTGATTTTAAAATAAATTTTTGTATCCTCATGAATATTTTAGCTTTGCCGAATATTTAAATAAATTAAAATTTTAGAAACAGGCTGTAGTTAATAAAAATTGATAAAAAATTGTGAAAAGTAATCAAAAAAAATTTGACCCCGACGTGACTCGAACACGCAACCTTCTGATCTGGAGTCAGACGCGCTACCAATTGCGCCACGGAGTCTCATATCGAGTTTTGAATAAGAAAAAATATTTATATTCATTTATTTTATTGATTTAAAATTGATTTGATAATCAAATACATTTATTTTAAATAGAAAAAATTAAATGAGAATTATTTATTGATAATTTGCTTTAAAATTTGAAAAATATTTGTCAAGTCAAGTATTTGAAAAGATTTGGAAAAGTGCATTTAAATTTGATAAATAAAATTTGAAAAAAAATTTATTTTTAATAATATGTCTAAGATTGTGGAAATTTTTGAAAAATTTGGCATCAATCTAAATAATGAAGAGGAGACTTTCAATAGTTTTAGCATCGATCCTCGCAGATTTCAATCCAACCTGATACAATTCATTCAAAAATCATCTGAAAATCCCAAGTGGGAGAAGAATTATGAAACCATTTGGAAAAATCTTGAATCATATCTTGACAACGAAACAAACTTTGCAGTATCTTTATTACCAAGTAAAAATGTGAGCAACCAGCACACTCATAGCTCGAATCAAGACAGCCTACTCAAAATTTTGCTCGAAATACCCGACCTGCAGTCCGACCTGTTCGACTATTTGATCTCAAAGATACTAAATTATCTAGAGACCAGCGACAGCAGTTCGGACATTCAAATCCTCGGTCTCCAAATCAACATACCAAGCTATATCGTTGCTCAATTCAGGTACCAGCCGCGTATCAACGATCCCCAAGCGTTGTGCCAAAAATTAATCGAGCTAATCAACAACACCACAAATTTTGTAATCAAAAAAGAGATCATTGCCTGCTTTCCAGACATTCTATGTGACAGCCAGCACGATGGCTTGGTAAACGACTTGGAACTGCTTCTAGATGAAATCGAGCTCATTAGTCCCACTCTGGACACACTGAGCAACCTTAGTTTCAAGAAAGAAAATTTGCTTGGCATCACTCGCAGCGTGCTACTAAAATACCCGCTTTTGAGTGAAAAAGATCTACCATCCAGCTTGAAATTCATCCTAAAAGCTTCCATTGTCCTGAATGACAGAGATGTGTTCAATGATTTGCGGAGCAAACTAAAATTAGACGAACTAACAGATGATTCAATAAGACACGTAGTCTACGACATATTTAGGGAAAATTTCCAAGTTTCTAGTCAATTGGTCGAGCTCTATTCGACTTGCATTCAGTACAATACTTTGGCATTTGTGAACAATTTGATTCTGCCCTTTGACTTTCTTGTAGTCACTTTGAGCTATTCGATTGCACACTATTCCAAATCGATTGATAAACTTTTCAAAGTAGCAATTAAACAAGAAGCAATTAGAAATGTTGAAAAGTCTAGTTGGATTTTTATTAAATTTTGCACAAATTTTGCCCAAGAAGTTCTCGATCCGATTGAAAAAATGTTCAAGTCGCTGATTCAAAATCCGCCTGGTGAATTGGCATCGATTGGAAAGCTAATCATCAAGGACATGTTCTTGCACTTGGACAAACACATTCGTCAGCAGCTTCTCCATATGAAGATTTTGGCTGACAAAATTTTCAAACAAAAATATGTTCATGAGGATTAGATTAAGTGTTTTTTATCAGCAGTTTGTGTTTTTTTTATTAAAATACCTAATAAATATTTAATATTTTTTTTTGTTGAACTTGAAATTTATTCAAAAAAATTAGCTTAAATCCTCTTTTTTTCGTAATCAATGAGCCTGTCCGAGAGAACTCGCTAGATGTGCTGGTCAATCTGTCGTCGGCAGAAAAAGAAAGTGCTCTGGTGCCTTTTCAGATGCAAATAAAAACCCTGCTTGACTACATTGAATACTTTAACTTGTCTGAAATACGCAAAGTCTACACCATAATCTGCTCGATTGCTTATTCGCACCCAAAGCCCTCGGCTCCCGAGTCCATCTCGGTAATTTCGAGCTCACAGTCTTTCACCAGACCCAGCAATATTCAGGATAATTTGAATATTCTTATCAACAAGCAATTGAGTTCAAATAGCCTCAAACATAAGCAAATTGGAGTGATAGGAGCTTTGATGCTTATAAAGAGTATGGCTAGTAGAACCAAGGCCAAACCGGCCGAAAAACTAGAAGAAGAAAATGAAAGTTTTTTTTCATGCTCGAGTTCTCAGTCAAGTGTTTATAACGCACCAGGCAATTCCACCTCAATTCAGAATACGTCATATATTTTGTCAAACATAGCAGCAGAGATTAAAAATATTTGGGACATGATCTTGGAATCTAGCCGATCCAGTCCAGAATCTTTGGGTCTTTTCGAAGACGATCTGACTGGCATCGTACTCAAAGATTCCATCGGCGACAGCTTGGAGGTTCTGATGAAGGAGAACTTGCGAGACATGTCCAGAAATTTGTTCAAATTAGACCCTGGCTATAAGCAAACACTGTCTAAGTACAGCACTCAATTGTCTGCGTTTAGATTTGGATACGATTTTGGTCTTGACCAAAGAACCCATGGAGCTCTTAATTTGTTGCCTTTAGTTCTAAACGATTTAAAAAAAAAGAACACCTGCATTCTAAATCCACACATTCAGCAGCTGAATCTTCCTTCTATTGCCATTCCGTCTACATTTCGTCTCATGTGTGCTTTAGAACGAAATAATCTGAAAGCATATTGAGCTGAAAGAGACACAGAGAACTCTTGAAACTAATGTTAATTTTAAAATTTCAAACTTCATAATATTTTTTCTAATTTTTTCTAATTTGATCTAATAGCATCAAATTAAAAAAAATGGTTGAATTCCAAAGGGTTAGAAAAGAATAAGCGAGCTTTTAAAATTAATTTTAATTTTTAGCTACTTGATTACATTTTTAAATTTTTTTACCCATTTTAACCATAAAATTAAGAAAATTTACTAAATGTTCATTTTAATCTTAATAAATCTGATTTGTTTCTTCATAAATTAATTTTTATCTTATAAATTCTTTTTTATAAATAAATAGTCTAAAGTGATCGCACTTGATTTATAATACAATGTAAAATTAAAAATTTTTTAATGATAATTAAGTTTTTCTATTTCAAATGGGAAAAACGATCGGTTTCGTAGACCTATTATTCTGGTTCTTAATTTAAATTATAAAACCTTATAGGGTTAATATGTCGGGTTAAATGTGTTCACCCAAGTCAACTTGTGGCCTTATCTTCAGTCTCTAACTTTAATAATAAAATTAAAATATCAATTTTTTTCAACATTATGCACATTTTTGTATTAGAAAAGAAACACATACAATCAGCCCAATATATTTCGGCTTGTATTTTTTTTAGGAGTATAGATGATTTATAAAAAAAATTATTTTTTCTTTAGAAAAAAATTAGTTTATATCTATTAATTCATCCAAAAGTTTTGAAATAAAGATTCGAAAAAAGGCCCTACCGGCTTCAAGGAAAAAATAAAATTTTTTTTTAGATGATTAAAAGTATTTTTTCTACAATTAAAAAATAATTTCTTTAAAAAAATATAAGCATTTCTATTTAAGAAAATTTAAAGAAAAAACAAACTGCATTACTTGATATCAAGTTGATGAAGCTGGCCAAAATTTTTATTTTCAGATTGTAAATAATGCAGAGTTCAGCAAAAACAAAGAATACCTAACAAGAAAAAAATTAAAAAAAATTTTTGATAAAATTGTATTTAAAGGATTTTTAATTAGAGCTAATTATTTTGTAAATAAAAATAGATTAAATTTAAAAAAAAAAATTTAATTATTTTAAAAAAAGTAATCGATAAGTCAAAAAATTTTACCTTCAAAAAAGTTTTTTTGTCAAAACCCTTATAGTAGTTAGAAAAAATTTAAAATTTTTTTTTTCTAATTTATCAACGCTAAACCAAAGTTTAATTTTCTACTCAACACTCTTTTTTTAAATGCTCTTTTGTTCAAATTTAAATATCCATAATCCATTCATCACCTGGTTTAAAGAAAAGTTTTATTTATTAATTC
This sequence comes from Brachionus manjavacas, assembly GCA_019054805.1. Lineage (NCBI taxonomy): Eukaryota > Metazoa > Rotifera > Eurotatoria > Ploima > Brachionidae > Brachionus > Brachionus manjavacas. The sequence goes on along the minus strand of JAHQIY010000032.1, from coordinate 374,978 downwards.
TAGAACTGGTAAATTTGTCCAAAATTCATAGACTATTTTGTTAATCTTTATGATCTGAGTTTAAAATTATAATTTTTTAAAAAACTTTTAGTAATCGATTCAATTTACATTTGATTACTCAAAACAAATGAAAATTATTTAATCATCAGAAAAATCGAGAGTCTTTTTTTTTATTATGATTTTTATATGTTGAATCTAAATTATTATTTTTTTTCAATTAGAAGTCGTGTCATAACTCTCGACTATTCAATTTTTTTTTTCCTAAAATATTCAATACAAAATTAAATTTTTTGTCTCAAAAATTCAAAAAAATTCAATGCAATTCATTTAAAAGACATAAATTACTACAACAAAAAAATCAAAAACATGAGATTTGGGATTTATGAAAAAAATTAAAATTCATGTCTTAAAATACACACTATCAACTCAATATGGAATTTGCCGACTATTTAGGCTGTCCCATCTTATCTATTAACAAAGATGACCTGCTGCGCTATGGTAACGATTGGTTTAACAAATTCAAAAGCTTTAATGATGACGAAAAAAAGCTGGTCTGCAATTGTATATTTTATTTGATCAATTGGTTTATTGAACTAATAAATGCATTTAGTGGAAAAATTTTCGATGACCAATTTCAGCTGGGAGATAAATTGATCAATCGCTTGAATGACATTTGCCAATTGAGATGTGTTCTAAGAAACATTCTCTCTCTAATGAAGTTCTATCGGCCACCGATGGTAGTTTTTGGCCTCATTGACTCATCAGTTGATGAATTGCCATTCATTCAGCAATTTGTAAAAGAAAACAAGCCAAAGAGTGGCAAGAAAAAAGGCTTCAAAGAGGCAAAGAAAGGAGCTAAAAAATCCAAAAATGAAAATTTGTTGGACAACTCGGACTTGGAAGAAGAAAAGAGCATTATTGATGACTCTGATGATGATCAAGAGTCCACATCTGAATTCGACCTGAACAAAATATCAATCTATTTTCGGGAATTCGACTTAGGCTTAATCAACTTTGTGAATTTCAACCTGAACCTGAATGCGCATGTAATACCGGACACAAGCGAAAAAGAACCAACATTGTCAAGTCTAAAACCAGAGCATCTACTTTATGTGCTAAGCGATTTCAATTCAAAATTAAGCATCATCTTAAAATCAAATTCTGCCAAAACGAATCCACTAGGTTTGACAGCCAAGCCAACCAAGTTGCAATTGTTCCTGCAGTCTAACCCAGTCGATGTCACTGGTGTAATAAACAGCCTGATAGATAAAAACATGCCTGCTCTTATTAATCATTTGGACACTATTCAAAATCACATACGAACCATTCAGGACAAGCATGATGGCATCAAAGACCCCTCGGAGATTTCAACAAGTGAAAATAATTTATTTTTGCTAAAAATTCTCAATCAAATATTAAAGATGTTGCAGCAGACTTTTTCCTATTTGAACAGTGTGAATAATCAGAGTAAATTGGAAGATTTGTTTAAAGTTATTATCAGATCAGTCAAGATACAGTCAAGTTCGAAATTGGCAAGTCAAATTGACAAGCTGCCCGATTTGGTGTGTTTCAATTATTTGGCCAAGTTTAAGGATGTCTTGTTGGACCTCAATTCGGGCCACACTTTGATTCAACTCTTGGATTTGATAATCAAAATTTTATCCAAAAAAACTGATGAAAACCTCTTGGCAAAAATGAAAAAAATACTGTGTACTTGTTCATTGGAATTTTTGACTAATGATTATAGTCCGAAGTTAAACTTGGTATTCTCAAATCGACAGATGAGCAACGATGGAGTAGTTTGCTGCTTGAATTATTTAATTGCTAATAGTGAGAATAGCTTGGGTGTTGTGGAAGATTTGGTTAAAGTTATTTGCAATGATGACTTTATGCTCGACAGGCAAAACTGCGACAAATATTCAACACTAAAAAGCCACTTTTTGCCCTATTACAAAACTTGTCTTGAATTTACTGTAAATGAGCTGAAATTTTGTACCGGCGACACATTGGAAGTGTTTTCCAAAATTCGCAGTCTTACTCACATGCACTGTGAGTTGGTATTGCTAAAAAAAAGCGTTGCATTCAAGGACATAAACATGCTAACTGTGATCAAAAACTCAAAAATTTTTGTCACCAATTTCACAAAGTATGCAATGCCTTGTTTGGACAAAGCTTTTGATGGCTCGAAACAAGAGATAGTGGTTCTGCTGCAAAAAATACAAAAGTGTGTTCACTTTATACAAGAGATTTTGGTCACCAAGGATCAAGCGGCAATTGCCAAACAAGCTCCTATTTATAATAGAGTAATCGAAGCGCTGATGGTTAGAGTACAGCAACTGCTTTATGTAAATTCATTTGATGGAGGCTTTATGGTGAATTTTGTGGAGAGTAAACTAAAAATTGGCGATGATGGTCGCAGAAAAAAGGGAAAAAAACCTCTTAAAAAAAAGAAAGGAAAAAATAAAGGCAGTGACATAGAGAGTGAGATTGAAGAGGATCAAGAAAGTGAAAATCCAGATGAAAACTCCGAAGATAATGAAAACTAGATTTTTTACTCATAATTTATAAATAAAGTTAATTTTCTAATTTAAAGTATTAATAAAATTTAAAAATTTTTAATTTTAATAGTTTTTTTTCTACTATGTTGTTAATTAAATGTAGTGTTGCAAATTTATTTTGATAATTTTTTTATAAAGACAGTAAAAATAATTTTTTTGTTTAATGAAAATTTTATTTAAAGTTTTTAATTATATTATAAACTGACCGGTTTCGGCTATATGATACCTTGCTCAGAGTCTAAAAATCATAATAATTTAATTTAGTAAAAAAAATTTTGTCTTAATTTAATTTATATTTTATATGAATTTTGTAAAAATACAAATTTTTAATCAATAAATAAATCTGGAATAAATTTATAGAAAAAAGAAAAAAATAGAAAATAAAAAAATTAATAAAAATTTTTTTGTCTAATATCATAGATTTTTTGAAATTAACAAGTATGAGATGAAATAGGAATTATGCGCAAAATTCAGCTTACAGTAGCTCAACAATAATAATAATAATTTATAAAAAAAAGTTTTAGAAAATTTAATAAAAAAAATTTTATTCGATTTTCAAAAAACATTAATTTTCAAATAAAGGCTTGATTATTTACTTTTTTAAATTCAATTATTTTTCTGAGTTTAAATCAAAACTCAAAAAAAAATTATTTCATATATTCAATATTAAATTCAAATACTCCTTATTAACAATACTAATTAAATGAATTAAAAAAAATTATCTGATTGAATTTGAAATTGGTAAAAATTTGACCCCGACGTGACTCGAACACGCAACCTTCTGATCTGGAGTCAGACGCGCTACCAATTGCGCCACGAAGTCTTACGTTTTTGCTTTCCTTTATTTATTTAAAATTTCACCTTTTGTCGAAAATATAAAATGCAATTCAATTTTGTTTTATTAATAAGCATAAATTTTAAAAATACAAATAACAATTTTCTTAATAAAATTTAAAAATTTGAAAAATTTAACTATATAAGTTTATTTAGCAATAAGAAATATAAAAAGTTTAGTGGAGAATAAAACTTTATGATGTTTTTGACTTAAATTTTAATGATTTTTTTGTTTTGTAAATTCTCTTATGTTTTTAATTATTGTTTTAAAATTTTTTAATATATCTAAAGAAAACAGAATTTTAAAAGGACTTCGTGGCGCAATTGGTAGCGCGTCTGACTCCAGATCAGAAGGTTGCGTGTTCGAGTCACGTCGGGGTCAAAATTTTTTTTTGTTTCCTAGTTTTAATAATTTTAGTAATTTTTAGATGAGTTAATTCTATAAAATATCAAGTTGAAATTGTTAGTAGGCGTCAAAACATTAATAAAAGTTTCAAGCTTGAATAAAAATTCCTCTTTATCGTTTAATTTTAATATTCCGTAGAAAATCGTAAAAAAAATTTTATTCACCTAATATAAAAGAGAAAAAATTTATTAAAGAATCAAATTGTTAAAAATGCTTAAGCAATCATTTAAAAGCATTCACAGTGTCCTCTTTCTCTACTTGGTCCTAAGTAAATTTATTAGAAAAATAATAATTTAAAATAACTGACGCTAATTTTTAAGCTATTATTGGAATAATTGGTGTTGATGCATTGAAGTGCTTTAAATGTGACAATTGTCCTGGAAGCACTGCCAATAAAACTAATGCTCCAGAACTTGTAACTTGCCCGGAAGATAATTATTTTTGTCTAGTTAGTTCAGTTTTGTCAAAATCAGAAAAAAATTAAGATCAAAATTTCCAGTCAATGATCGACTAATTTGAAAAATTTTATTTTTTTAAGTTCTATAAAAAATTTCTCGTTTTAGAGACAAGAATTAAAGACGAAAATCAATCCTGAAAATGTAGTCAGAACTATTTACATGAATTGTGCCAGAATTTGTATCGGTGGTTTCGTCTCAAATGGTGAACAAAATTCGGTTCATAATTTCTGTTGTTACAATGATGAATGCAATTTCGACTATATGCCTGATATTTACTAGAATTAATATTCTAATCAGGCAAATAAGATTTTTGGTCGATTTTTAAAAATTTTAATAAATAAAATTTAACTAGGAAAATATTTTAATTTACTTTTGTTTTTTATTTAGTTAGCATTTCAAATGCAAACAACGAAATATGGTAAAGTGAAAAAATTAAATCAGATAAACACAAAAGTTATGCAGATTAATTTAATTGCTAATCGTTCATAGGAGATTAGGGGCTTTGGCAAGTTATTTGTATTCACAAAGAGTAATTTTTTCTAGGCATTGTGAATTTCCTTACAAAAATTCCAATGCAAAATCTAAATTCTTAGTAAAAAAAATGAGGTATAGACAATGAAAATATTTAAAAGTAAAAATCCTTTCTGTACTTTTTGTACTTTTTCATAATTTAAATTTATTTTGCACTGTCCCTTTTTGTACATTTTGTCCTTTTTTTTCTTAATGGTAAATAAAAAAAAATTTAATTAATCAATATTTTAAACACCAATTTTAACTTTAACTAATATTTTTCTTACCTCCAGCATACTCGAATCCCTAAACCAGGCTCCGCCCCGGACCCCGTATAAGTTTTAATATAATGATTAAAATTACCATTTATTACAAAAAGTAACAAAAGGAACAGCGCCAAATAAAACAATATTCTGAAAAAGTACATAAAGTACAGAAAGGAAATGTTTTTTTTTAAATTTTGATCTCATTGTCTATCCATGAAAAAAATATGGATTTTTCTGTAAGTTTTAATAGGTGAAATAAACCATTTTTCATTTAACAGTCTAGTTTAAACGAAAAATTCAAAGAAAAATTTTTGCCAATAAATTAATTATTTTTAATCAAATTGTAAAATAATTTAGAATTTGAAAACAAAATTTTTATTATTATATCAATCTGATTAAAAATTATTTAAGCAGCGATGACAGAAATCAAGCATTTAAATAAAGTTAATTAACAAATTGCCAAAAAAAAATTCAATTTTAAAAAAACAAAAAAAAAATGAATAAATCTTAAAATTTTGATATTTTATTTGATCATTTATATTTTCCCTGTTAATCAAAAATTAATTTTTATTTTTTGAATTAACTTAGATTAAATTAATGAAAAAGAATTATTTTTGTAATTTTTGGAATGTTTGAATGAAAGTTCCCTATACATTTTTTCTATTTCAAATAAATCTATAGAGTGGAATCTTCAAACAGAAGAATTAAAAATGAAGATCTAAAATTATTATTTTCTCTTGAACCAAACTAGACATCAAATAAAACTAAATATCTTTAGCTTACCATTTTGGTTGTTTTCAATTAGTTTTAGAAATATTTTTGAGGAAAACTTATGAAACTTATTTTCACGATAATTTCGTGACCATTGTATCATCCTTTTGTTTCATTTATTTTCATTTTTTAAATACAATTACTCATGTTATCTTTCTTAATAATAAGATTAAGTTCGAAGATCGGCATTAAACCAAACTATTTAAAGCCTTTAAACTTCTTTCTCGGTTGTATGGACCTCAGACCACTAAACAAGGTTTAATTAAGAAAACAAACAGAGCGAGCTGTCTTGATATGAAAATTTCATTTTAAATATTTTATTATTAAAACTCTTCCGCCATTTTTTATTTTTTTAAAATTGTAAAAAAATTAATTTTGATAATCAAAGAAGAGGGAAAATCAATTTAGAAAGAAAATCATTTTTCATGCATCTACTAACAAAAATAAAGTCATTTCATCAAGTTTATTTTTATTATTAAAGACAACTTTTCATATGAGATTTTATTAAAATCCTGCATTAAGAAGTCGTGTACTACATGCTCGTTCGCAGATTTTTTTTCTAATTTTTTTAATTTTATTAACAAATAAATATCATAAATAAAAGTTAAGAAATGTTTTGCAATCAATTTTATTTAGCTTAAAATATGCAATTAAATTTAAGGAGCAAAGTTCGTAAATGGCGTCATGGCTTAGTGGCTAAAGCGCCTGTCTAGTAAACAGGAGATCCCGGGTTCGATTCCCGGTGATGCCTTTTTTGCTGAATTTTTTTGAATAAATTTACTTAAATTTTATGCTAAAGTAACATTTAGAATTATTCCTTTGAACCCAAAATCAACTACGCAATATCTAATTAATTATTAAATTTGTATATTTCTGCAAACAAACTAGGTTAAAGAAAAGCCTTACAAGTGGTTTTAGAATCTTTTCAGATTAAACAAAGTAAAGCTAGTAGATTCATAATCAATAAGCCTATTCTATCGATGCTGAACTTTGTTTAATAAACAAAACCTTTATGCTGGACAGGGTGTCAGCATCTTGATTTTCCATAAATAATGAGAAAAATCTAATTAAGATTGAATAATGAATCAAATTTTATTAATTTGTTCGTTTAACAAAACAAATCAATCTCTGTCGATTGTTGATTAAAACCAAGATAAAAATTCAGACCAGTTATTATCATAATTTTTAGTTTTCATTTATTCCAGACTCGATCGATTTTGTTAGATAAATTTCAGCTGGATACTTTTTACCAATGTCTCATAAACTTGTTAGCTTATTTAATTAAACCAAAATAAAGCAAATAAACATTAGATTGGTCTTATAAATGTCATTTGAGAAACATTTTTGGGTAAGTTCAAAAATTGCTTGGCAGTAGTTATTACATTTATCAAGCAAGCCCACAACAATCACGAGACTTTTGTTTTATTTAATCCAGATAAATGTTTAATAATAATAGTTAAGAAATATTTTTCGACTCATTTTTTTGAATTATCTCAACAACAACAAAACATTAGTTAACAGCATTGGACATCTAGCACAAAATGGCTTAGATTAGAACCTAAATGACATTCTTTTATTTTTTTCGCTCAATAGATAAAAAGTATGTTAATGTTTTAATTAGTTTTTTGCTCAGAGGATATTAAAGGCTTGTCGTTGTTTCAAACTTTTATTTTAAAAATTTAATCAAGCAAAAAAGAAACTTTTTAAATTCTAAACATTCACTTCAAATTTAATTACTAAATTATCATTTTTTTTGATTATTAATAAAATAGAGAAAAAAGAGAATTACTAATGATTTCAAAAACAATTAATAATTCTTTCAATAAAAAGTCTTAACTAGAAAAACTTAAAGTAAAGTTTTTGATTTAAGTTTTTAGACGCAATTTTATAGCGTTCATGGGAGGTTTTTGCTTAAAAAAACAAGTCAAATGTTTTAGGCATGCCTAAAAGATCAACAATTAGAATATCAGTGCTTCTAATAGGTTTTATTTTAAAAGCATTTGTGTAAAATATTTACAAAAGCAATTTAAATAAATCGTTTTTTATTTAGATTAGATTTGGAATTTTTCTAAAATCTTAAAATCCAAATATCATTTAAATTATTAGAATATTGTTTTCAATAATATTTTATTGATGAATTCGTTTTGATAATTAAAATAATGATAATACAAAATAATGAGAATTATTTTATTTTGACTTTTTTTTGAAGGCAAAAAGAAAATTTTAAATATTAGCTAATTTAGAGATATTATTCTTAGATTTAAATAAAAATATTAACTTTATGTCACGTTTCAGACAATTTATTCGAATTAAGTTTATTTCTTTAAGTCACATAATTCAAAATAATTTTAAATTTTTTTTTAAGTTAAAATAAATAGATGTCGTTTAATAATTATAATTTTTTTTTTCTTTTTTATTGTCGCAGAAAGATAGCTACCATAGCGAAACCACATCTAGTCTCGCTCCTTAGATCTCCTGCTGTAGCTTATTATTATTATTATTATAATAAAAAATGAAGTAAAAACTAATTCTATTCATTATAAAAATAGAAAAATTTTTTTAAATTTGAAAAACTTTAAAACTAACAAAATTCAAAATGATTTCTAATTTTTTTTTTGTAGAAGTCAGAAAATAATATTATTTAAAGAAAAATAGAGTCATGGTAATTGAGCGTATTTAAGAGTTTATTAAAAAGTCAAGGAAAAAGTAATCTGATTAAAAATATTAAAAATTAAAAGGATTAAAAATAAAAAAAGATAAAAAAAAAGAAAAGAATTTAAGTAACCTTGATTGGGATCTTATGAAGCTTGATTAATCTGGTTAATTTGCTTGATTGGATCAGTCTAAAAATCTAACTAGTAGAAAGAAAGAAAAAAAAAGAAGAAAAAAAGAGAAGGAGAAAAAAGAAAAAGATTAATTTAAAATTCAAAATGCAATGCTGATCTAGTATATGTAGTATATGAAAGTATGAAGTAGTATATGAATGTTTTTTTTTTGTTATTGTTATTATTACATACCACAGTTACCATAGATGGGATCCTTCAGTTTCCCATCTTCGCAAGTCTAGCTTGCTAGCTTGTTGTAACTTATATTATTATTATTATTATTATTATTATTATTTAACAGAAATTATTTTTTAAAAAAAGGAAATAAATTTATTTGAAATTTAATGAATTTTTGAGATATTATTTAAACTAAAAATTTTCCTTTTATTTTAATTTCTTACTTAAATAGAGAATAAGGCTTATAAAAATTGACGAGTGTCGAATTATTGATTCGTTTGATAATTATTAAAAAAAAGATAACTTTTTGTTGAATAAAAGAGAGAAAAATTTATATCATTTAATTTTATAAAAAATTTTATGACAAACAAATTACGAAATAATTTTTGTCTTTATTAGACAGATTAAAAAATTGCTATGTTTTATTGAAAACGATATGGGACAATTTTTTTTAATCTAATAGATAATGTTTAAATTAAAAGAAGAGTTAATTCTTTTTTTTTTTAGATTTAATAACAAACCAAAATAATTTTTTTTATGGTAAATAAGTTATAAATAAGCTGTAAATTTAGAAGAAAAAAATTATTTTTTATTTAATCAAAAAATTCAGGTAAATAAGCTAAAAGTGTTTAATCGTGTATTTTAACATAAAAATAAAATAAAAAATTTAGCAGAAGATTAGGTAATTAGTACATTTAGATTTTCTATTGTCGGGTACATTGACATTATAAAACATTTTTAAAAGCATCATAGTTTAATTTTTTTTATATTTTTAGAATGGATCAAATATATTTAGAAACATTCCTTAATGTTAAGTATTTTTGACTTTTTTTGCTGACATATTTAGACTTAATTTTTTAATTTAATTCTATAAATTTTATAGAATTATCAATATATTTTTTAATTTTTAAATATTTTGCTTTTCTTTAATTATTTTTTGTTCCGGACTTCACCGCCGCATTACATGGCTTTGATTAGGCCTGAGGCCTGTGCTTTTTGAAGATAGATGGTGAATGCATTTTAGTTAATTACAAAGTACATAAAGTTTATTATCTTCAGGCTTTGTACTGATTTCAGTAGTCAAGATTATTAACCAATTGACCAAAGTAAAGCTTATTCGACTTTTTACTTTTAATTCATCAAATAAATTGATCAAAACAATCTTGTAAGACAAATGTTTAGTCTAAAATCTAATAGTCACATTTCTGAAGTCCTAAAAGCTCTTAAGTTTATTAAAATTGAACATCTTTATCTTTTTTCCAAGATGTCTTTCATCAGTTCTATTGGGCTATCATCACAAATATTTAAGTATTTATGCTTTAAAACCTCTGACAATTTTGGTTGTTCTACCCTCTCGTTTGGAAATGATCTCAAGCGACTCAAAAGCAAAAATTTTGACTTAGTACTAACAAGGGTTGACCGGCTGAAGTTGGATCTTGAGCGACACTTTAGCGACATCTCGGACTCTATAGGGTTTTGTTTGAAGAACTTTTTAAATTAGTTAATAGAGGTCCAAGAATAGCTGTATCTTTTTCCTTTTCTAATTTTTGATTGTTTTTTATTTTACTTCTCCTTAAGGAGGTTAATTTGAATTAAATAAAAAATAAAAATAAATTTTTATTTATCACTTTGCACATCTGAATTAGATCACCTCTTAATCTTTTTACTCTAAAGTTAGTAAAATCTAGCTTTGAAAAACGTTGTTGATAATCTAAATCAACTTAGCTGAACTCTCTCAAGCTCATTTATGTCTTTTTCTAAAAATGAAGACCATGTACTGACAGCATGGTCCAGGTGCGCAATTATGCAAGAATACTCAAACGCTTTCTTAATTAAACCCAACTGAAGATGTCTCAAGAAAGAGATTGTTTCGCATGCACACTTTAGTTTTTCATATAAAAAAATCACATTTTTGTAATTATTAAAAGAGAGTTATTATTAATTTTGTTTGTTTTCTTGTTTTGGATTAGGACCTCGTGTCCCAATAAACTTATTCAAGAACCTTGTTGTTTTGATCCGAAAACGTTGATTCAAGAGTAGGACTTTAGAAGTCCGACTGGTTAGATTCAAAGGACCTAAGGAGATAGAAATTATTTGATTTTGATATAATTTAGATTTGGGCTAATAAGTTAGCTTCATTTTTTTTAAGAAGTGAGAAAAAAAAATAATTTAATTTAAAAAATACAAAAAAAAAGTTAAAGCAATCAATTTAACTAAAGGTTAAGCTTTTAATCTATGTTGTTTAAATAACATAGCAAGTAAAATAAAGTTGCGCAAAAATTTTCCACATATTGATTATTATTATTAGTATTGTTTAGCTACGGTAAGTTGAATAACTTACTGAGCGTATTTGAGAGGAATAGAGTTATTCCTTACGCTATAGTGGCTTTCTGTGCTGTAATAAACTTGTCGTACCGCGCTTTAAAACCATTTACAGTCTTTGCTTCAATTATTTGATTACCAAGCTTGCTCCAATTGTCTGCAAATCTGTTCATAAAGAATATTTCGCGCACCTTGCAATTTCTAACAGATTCTTTCTCTAAACATATACTCGCTCTTCTCCTCTGTAAAACTGCAGTTGCAAGCCCCAGATTTTGCGCTTTAATTCCTATTACATCTTATGCTCAATGAAGAGAGGTCAATTTTATTAAAATTTTTGTAGATTTTAAACATTTGAATCATATCTTCTCTTCTTCATCTTCTTTCTTCCAGATTGTGGATACATACAATTGGACTCGAAAAAAACTCGTAGTCGCCTAACTCGGAAAACTCGAGTATTTACTAGTCTAAAAACTCGAGTTAAAAACTATGAATTTCACTAGTCAAAATTTTTTTTGTTAAATTTTTTAATAATTTTTATTACAGTTTATTAGTAAATCAAAATTTAATATCAAATCTATTTGAAAATATCTAATTTTAATAATTTTTTTTATTTCGCTTTGTTTCATTCAACATTAACACGAATCAAAATTTCTTCAATCAAAGTTTCTACATCATCTGCCAGAAACGAAAACAGATCATTAATGGCTTTGCTAACAAAGTCAAAAAATTATGAGTCTCATGAAAAAGTTGCGAGATTTAGTTTGCAAGAAGAGATTAAAAAAGAAAGAATCGATTTTTTAAATTTTATTGAAGACCAAACTGTTACTGGAAAGTGTACTAAGTCGTTTTGGAGTGAGTATGTTGAAAGATTTCCAAGACTAAGACAAGTTGCTTTAATTCTTTTCTCGATTCCAGCGTCGACGGCTTTCATAGAAAGGTTCTTTAGTATATGTGGCTTAGTTTGCGACAAGCGTTCAATGAACATGAATCCTGAAAATTTGATTGAAAAAATTTTGATTCGTGTTAATGTTGATTTATTGGAAAACAAAGCGAAAAAAAAATTATTAAAATTAGATATTTTCAAATAGATTTGATATTAAATTTTGATTTACTAATAAACTGTAATAAAAATTATTAAAAAATTTAACAAAAAAAATTTTGACTAGTGGAATTCATAATTTTTAACTCGAGTTTTACGAGTTAGGCGAGTACGAGTTTTTTTCGAGTCTAATTGTATGTGTGGGTATAACTAAAAATGAATCGCTATCATTTTAGGATTTTATAGTTAATTATCAGAATAGAATTTTATTAAATTGGGATGTTTAAAAAATTACCAAAAAAGGATTTTAGTTTTTTAGGATTTATTAAAATGGAATTTTTCGAAATAAAGGTTTAGAGTCAGAATAAAAAAAAAAAAAAACACAAAATTTTAACAACTATTGCATATATATTTATACATTTATATGTGTATTTTTTATTTTTTTTATTCAAAATAAAAAATCCTAAAATGATAAAATCACATTTTGATATGATCATTTTCAAATACAAATCCTAAAAAAATTGACCCTAAAATGATAATATACCCTAAAAATTTGGATAGCATCAGAACATATTGGCAGTTGAGGAGAAAAGCTCGAATCACTCGCGGTCTAGAATCGGACACGCAAATTTACATTTCGAGCATTGTTACTATTTGAAGCATACACAAAAGCATACTCAAATCAAGAAGAAAATTAGCAACAAACAAAAAAGATTTGTTCATCATGTTTTTAACCATCCATGCACACATTGACTGACTGACTGACTGACTGACTAAGCTATCGCCACTAATACAAAGCGTAAACATTTATTTTAATAATTAAGCAAATATCGATCGATTTGGCTAGGAGAGTAGCCGGCTATGAATAGGAAGGAGGGATGCTTGGCCCATGCTTAGCTCAGCACTCACACACACACACACACAAAATGTCAAAATTATGCCTGAAAGTTTAATAGTTTATCGATTTATTGATAAAGATAAATATTGTCGGCGGTGGTCTGACCCTTGACATAAATTAGCATAATTTCGCATTAGCTTTTGCTTTCGATCTCCATTAATTCGCAACTAGAATTTCTCTTTCTCTCTCTCTCTCTCTGTCTAAAAAAAACCAACTAACTAACTAAATTGATTTGTTTTTGTGCATTTTTAGATAGAATCAAATGTTGTTTTGAATTAAGTTGGGCAAAAATGAGTCAGACAAATAGCGAGCAGTCGATAGTGAACGCCAAAGCCAATGTGATGATCTACGATGACGTGAACAAGAAGTGGAACCCGTCCGGTGCCACGCCAGGACTCTCCAAGGTTCAAATCTACCAGCACTTGCTCAACCAGACCTATAGAGTGGTCGGCCGCAAGATCCAGGACCACGAGGTGGTCATCAATTGTTCGCTGCAGAAAAACCTCAAGTACAACCAGGCCAATCAGACGTTTCTGCAGTGGCGCGACTCCAAGCAAGTGTACGGGCTGCATTTTCAGTGCAAAGACGAGGCCGACATGTTCACGCAGACTCTCAAGATGGCCGTCGAAAATCTAAACCGACTGGCTATCTCTTCGTCGTCGTCCGCCTCCTCAACTTCTTCCTCCAATGGGCACTGCAATGCCGGCGGTGGCGCTTGCCCTGGCGGCGACAACATTTCACTAGGCAAGCGATCTGTCGCGTCCGCAGGCTCTTCGTCCGACTACAGTCAATCAATTTATGACGACAATGAAAATCTAAACATCAACAGGTACAACACAAAATGGCAATTTTTTTTGTCCAAAAATTTTTTTTCCAAAATTCTTTTTTTATGATTAATAAAATAAAACTTTTAAAATTAAAATTCCAATTTTGTTTAGGCCTAATTTTAACGCGATGAACGGCTCGAGCAATGTCAACGGTGTAATCAACGGCATGATTGGTCATCACCAAACAAGCCTGAACTCAATGTACAACGGCAATGTTCAAACGCGAATGCAATCACTCAATTCTGCTGCCCCATTGTCTGCATCATCGGGCCCGTCCAACGGTAGCCTCACCATTTCGGTCAACAATCCCATTAATCAGAACTGCTACACCAACGGCTACAACTACATTCAACACCAACAACAGCAGCAGCATCATCAGCAGCAAATAATGCAGCAGCAGCAGCAGCAATCGGCACCATTGTACCAGTCGTCGCCCATTCCGCCACCACCTCCTCCGCCTCTTCCTCTCAACATCAACCTCTTGCCGGCCAACAATCAGCCAAACGATAATTTCAACTCGCCCAAGATCTATGACACCATACCCGACACTGGCACCTCCTATGCCAACCACTGTGCCCCGGCGGCCGCCGCAGGGCCTCCGCCACCTCCGCCACCGCCGCTGCCAACCAGCATTTTCTCCGCTTCATCTGCTCCTCCACCTCCGGCGCCTCCGCCGCCCTCTGTGCCCGCTTGCCACCAGGCCGCTCCATCGCAGCCCAGCTACATTAGCGAAATAGCCAAATTTCAGGCCAACAAGCTCAAAAAAGTGGAATCGGAGCCGAACACGGCCGCCAAAAGCAACGGTCCGCCTGGTCCGCTTGATTTTTTGGCCGAAATTCGCCAAAGAATAGAAAAAAAGAACTCGATGGAAAAAGAGCACAAAAATGCGCCCGACACCAATGTAGATACAACTTCGTGTAAACCGTCTAGTTTAGTCAATCGCAATTTGAATGGCAAGAACCAATTCGCTGGCCTGGTCAACGGACTCAAGAGCCAGCAGTTCGAATCACCCAAAACTATCAAAAAGTAATTTTTATTTTATTCATTTTTGGACCGACTAGTTGAACAAAATCGAGCCTTTATAAAAAAAATTTTTTTTTTTTTAATTTTATTAACTGCAGATCTTTGCTGGAGTAATTGAATCATTTTTGATAGAAACAGATTTCTTATCCCATTTAATCTGACCTCCTTTTAAATGACCAGATTTTATTTCGTAAATAAAATCATAAAATTTGAGCAAAAATGTGAAAATTTTATTTTTTTGTGATTTCAGGTGTCTTTAATGAGTTTTTTTTCAATTGGGAATTGACTATTTTAATGTCTGTGTTGTCTCATTTATTTCAATGTAATGAGTTGCCTTTTTTTGTCGAGATATTTCTTCATAATAAATTAACAAAATTAAAAATTAAGTTACTGATGTAAAAAAGGTGATTACGATGTTTATTTGAAACTTCACTACATGTGGTTCATCGGCTCAATGTCAAAATCGCAAGTGTCAAAATAGCTTAATATATTTTTAGCTATTTTAGCTATTTAGAGTTAATTGTTTAATTAATTTTATTTTTATTTTTGCATACAACATAACTAAAAATCTTTTTATTTCTAAATATTGACATGAATTCTCTTGACGAATTAAGTGAAAATTTTAGAAACTCAAACATTAGTAAAGCTATTTTCTCGCTCTCACAGAAAGGCCGGTCAAAACTAGACTAAAAAGCCTACTACCATAGAAAAGACGGAAATTGATTTTTTAGATTTCTTGAAAGTGACAACAATGAGAAAAATTCTTATTTTTTGACTCGGGACCTGAATCAGAGAATACATTTATTATTTTTTATTTATTTTTTTATCTGTACCGAGCTAATGCTCCTTCAGAATATAAACAGAAAATCAAAAAAGGATAAACAAGTCAAAATAAAACTAAAAACGATATGTTGAAATCGATTCATGTTATCTAATTTTTTGCGAGGAACGAGCGGTGCGAGACGAGCATATTAAGCATATACACAGGTGAATAAAAAACAAATACTGAATAGTTATTAAAAAAATTCTGGACGTAAATCGTCAATAGAGTATACACATTAATTGATAAATTACATGTAATTTTTTACTTTTTCGAAACTAATAAATTATAATAAACATGCAAATAAAACATAACATTAAAGTTGAAAGTTAACGCCTCGTTACTCGCAATTACAAAGCCGTGCTTCCCTATCTTAATATTTAAAAGCCAAATGTGTGAAAAAAAGTAAAATTTTCATGCATATGCTTGCGATAACTAACTTAAATATTTGAATATAGTGCTTTTATAATTGTCTTAATCCATTTTTTTACATAACATAATATATATAAATTTTTTTACAACTTGAAAATAAATCTTTTTAAAAAATGAAGAAAAAAAATATTCAAATTCATTAAAGTTCATTGATTCAAGTTTTTCTTACAAGAAATGCTGTTTGTACAGTATGTCACAAAAAGTTAGAATCAAGCTGAAAAATATAAAAATTTGTTTTTTTGCAAATGAAAAAATCGTTAACTATGAACTTTTTTGTCAAATAATAGCTTTTTTAAAGTAAGACTACCTAAAAATTCGACAAAATAGATAAAAATAAAATAACTGATCAACAGGGATGGTAAATTGCATGTCTTTTGAAAAATCAGACAAAGACTGAAAGAGAAATTGCCGAGTTAACGAAATAACGAACAAAAAAACAATAAAACAGAAAAAAAAATGTTGATTCTAACTTTTTGTGACATGCTGTACAAAAATATTTATTAAATTATTTAATCAACATTAATGAACAATTTTTTTTAAATAAATTTTATTAAGAATTTTTCAATATAATAAATAAAATAAATCAATTAGTAAAATAATCAATACTAATTTCTCTTTCCTTTTTTTATTATTCTGTCAGCGGAGCAGCAGGTAAAACCTTGTTATAATAAATACATAACAATACATAACTAAATTAAGCTATTTCGATCTAGCTATTTTGACACATGCTATTTTGACTTACTCCCGGTTTCGGTTTATCACTTTCACCTGGTGATTGACTATTTGAATCATCCATTCACTCAGCAAAATTAATTTTAGTTCCATCTGCTTTTGTTATTTATTGAATGTTATTATTATTATTATTTATTCATAAAATTACGCCAGCTTCGGCGATGTTAAAAATAAAATAAAATAGAATACAAAGGAAGGAAGTTTAATTTAGTTTTAATATACCCTGACTTCTTTTGGAATGTTTTTTGGAATATTTTTTGGCTCACAGTTTGACATTAAAAGCTTCTTAATCTCTTCTTTTCTTTACTTTATTGCAGCGATACTGTTCTTTGGAACCGGATTCAGTATAAAACAAAGCTTTCTGAGTTGTCCTGTAAATGCCATAATTTAGCTAGTTTTTCCCTTAAATATCATAACCAAGTTAATCCACACTACAATTCATAAAATAATAAAAAAAAACAATAAAAGACAAAACTAAGAAAAAATAATAATTCTTTTTTATTTTTTATCCATATCTTCTCTCACTTCTCTCTCTTCTTTGAACCAAAAAAAAATGTGGGTTGACTGACTGACTGACTTTTAAAATAGAAAAAATAATAATATAAATTTTAAAATAGAAAAAAAATAAAAAAAATATTTTCTGTTTCAGAATTACAAGTACTCCAAATGTGGCCACGAACGGTAATGGGACAAACGGGGTCCATTCATCTGATAGTATAAATTATGACAAACTAAAACAGGAGTTGATAGTCGAGTTCCGAAAAGAGCTTCAAACTTTTAAGCAGGATATAGTAAATAGTAATGATTTGTTTATATTTTTTTAAATTAAATTCTAGAATTTTATAATTTGTTTAAAGCTATTCTGAATGAATTGCGAAGATAAAGTCGTTGATAAAAGCGTTTAATTGTAAATATGAAGTGCCGTATTAGCCAAAGCTTGTCAAATTAGCCGATTTAACTTGATTGTTGATTGAAACAGTGATCATGTAATTGTACAAAATGAAGATATCTAAGTCAGCTAACAATCATGGCGCGAGGACAAATTATGACAATTTTTTTAAAAAAGATTTTTAAAATTTTTCTGTTTCGTCAATTGAAAAAAAAGTTATGGCAAATTGAGATGAGCTTGGTCAAAATTTTTTCCAATCATATACCAAAATGAATTCGATTCGATTTGTTTTTCTTCTCTTTTAATCTGACTGTTTTCGTTTTTTTTCTGTCGAAATTTTGTTTTTTTATTCAAATTAAATTAAATATTTTTAATTAAATTAATTAATGACTATTATTGATTAAACTTATGATATAAGCAATTTTTTTCTTCTCATTTTAACTTAAAAAGTCAATTAAACAATTTATTTTATTTCAATAAACTTATTTTTAAAGTTAGAAAAATTTTAGAATATCTATTCAAAAACACATTGTGAATTCTACCGATTTTTTTCTATTTGTCACTATTTTATCTAATTTGCAGTGAATTTCATTTTTTACTTGAATTTAAAATTGACTTTAAAATCGAATTTAATTGAAATTAATAGAAAAAAACTAACTCAACTTTTTCGCAAATTCAATAAACTTTTTGTCACAATTTATTTAGCATAGTTTTTTTGTTGGCCTGAAAAAATTAAATAAGACTATTGTCTATCCAAAACCATTGATTTTTTTAACCCCCTCTAAAGATTTAAGGTTACTATTTTAATATGAAAATATTATGATTTGTATTTTTTTTTAGAACCTTGCTACTTGATACTTTCACATGAACTTTGCAAACTGAACTCTTTTAAAAATAAAAAAAATTAAAAAAAAGGACTCTACATTCAGCTAAGAGTTCAAAAAAATCAAGTGTTTTATCTATGAAAAAAATTATTTATAACATTAATCAAGTCATTTTAGTTTAAATATAAAAGTATTTTTCTAAATAAAATGTAATAAAACGATAAAATTATTTTAAAAATTGTAATGATTTCAAGGAAATCAAATGCTGAGAAATATTTAAAAATTTATTTTGTTTAAGTTAAAATTTTATCATCGCTACTTAAATAATTTTGAACTGGGTCGTTATAATTGTGACAATTAACATACAATTCAATTTAATATAATCAATTTTTCGTCAAATGTTTCCTTAAATTTTTTCTTTTATCTGGACTGTTAAATGAAAATTTGTTAAATTAATTAAAGTGAAAAATGGATTGGAAAAGAGTTAGCTCAACAACCAAAAATAGTGTCATTTGAAATAAAATATTTTTGATAAAGATTTTAAATATGGTCAACCAAAAATATTCAGTTAATGTCAAATTAGAGATTTTTTTTAGAGATAAATTTTTGTTTTAGAATTAAAAGATTTCAAATTTTATTTTTTAAATTTTAATTAATATGATTTTAATTCATATCGTCATATGGAAAGTCATTAATTTTCAAAGTTGCCAAAATTGAAAATGTTCATATGACTAAATTTTAAATTAACTTGATTTTGATGATAAGGGTTGAACCAATTTATTTTTTACCAATTTGTAAGGTGCCCCAAGTCATAAACACTAGTTTTGGATTTAAAATTTTAGCTTTTCCAAAAATTTGAAATCTAATGTAATTTTGTGCGTAGAACTCGAATCTGAAATCATTTTTTTCATATGTCATCTTATTTTTGCTGAATTGCATGAAATAAAAATACAAATTTAGTGCATAAGTTTGAACTGATTTTTTCGAAAAAATTAAACTGACTTGGAAACTTAATTTTTTTTTCTTCAGATAGTAGAGGAAATGTACTTTCTAATCTTGTGTATTTTTTTTCACCCATTCAATAAAAATCCCTAACAATTTAAACGCAAAGTTTTGAAAAAATTCGATGATTTAGAATTTTTGGAGTTTTATTTCTCCCGTAAAATTATTTCAAAATAGATAATTTTTTTTTTATTTAAGAGAACTAAGTCTCCTCTATAGAAATAGATGGGGGTTTGTTGATATCTTGTCTTAAAAGCATTCTATTTAGATTTAAAATCAGTAAAATATTAAAAAAAATGATCAAGATTTCAACAAGTTCTTAGACTTAATTTTAGAGGCCATAAATGAATATAAAAATATAGATTTGAATATTAAGCTATAGAATAGATTCTGGAGAGCTTTGGAAATGTATCAAAGTGGTGCAAGCTATCAAAATGTCTTAGAAAAGCTATTTGGAGCAAAATCGAGTAGTAAAGTTATTTCTCTTAAAAAAAGCAAAGATTTTAATACATTAATATATTCAGAACAATAAATTTCCTATATGAATCTATCTAAAAACTTTATATTTATTACATAGGTATCTTTAAATGCTTGTATTTTACTAAATAGACAATATTATCCAAAAAGCCCACCTATTCCTATTTCTTAATAAATTAGCTTTAATTTAAGCCCAAAATCACTCTACTTGAAAAAAGTCTTATATACGAAATAAAATTTAAAGGCATATTTAAAAAAAAAACATTTTTTTCTAAAAATCGCCAAAAAAAAGGGAAAATAAACTAATGGATGATAAAAAACGACTAATCCTAGTAAATTTAGGGTAAATTTTCATAAAAAAAAAAAAAAGTAGATTTCTATATGCTTCACATTTTATGAAACAAAACGTTTTTTGAACCCCCCTGAAACTCGGGTATAAGATAAAAGAACCCAACTTTTTCACTAATAAAATCGAATTCTGCGTCATAATTAACCTAAAAAAAGTTTTTGGGGTGAATTTTTGATAATCCTAGCTAACTTGTGTTTATGACTTTGGGCACCTTACTCAAATATAAAAAACGTTCGATGTGTGGCATATAAAGTAATCCGATTATTATAATTGAAATATTTGAAAATTTAATCTTTTTTTTTTAATTATTAGAAAAAAATTTGACCCCGACGTGACTCGAACACGCAACCTTCTGATCTGGAGTCAGACGCGCTACCAATTGCGCCACGGAGTCTTTTCATTAATATATTTTAATTTTGATAAAAAAAAAAACAAATTTTGCTGTTTTTTTGTAAAATGTGGTTTACTTTTGACATATTATTTTATAGACTTCGTGGCGCAATTGGTAGCGCGTCTGACTCCAGATCAGAAGGTTGCGTGTTCGAGTCACGTCGGGGTCAAATTTTTTTCTAATAATTAAAATTTATCTATTTATTAAATTAAATGAAATAAATACCAAAAGTTTCAATTTGAGCTTTTTGAAGCATAATTTAGACATCATTAAAAAAAAATTGTATTTTAAAAAATTAAATAAACTTAAATAAAAAGCACACAAAACGACTGTACATTTTAAAATTCTTGTTATAATTGTTAAATTATAAAAAAAATTATGTCTCGCAATAAAAATTTAAAAAAATCAGTCAATGATAAATTCAAAAAAAGACGCACAAAAAATCGACAAAACTCAAATGAAAACAAAAAAATCAAACTTAAACGTGAAAATTCATCAAGCTTTCAAAATTCAGGATTCACATCAGAATCCCAAATCACCAAAAATTTCAATTTAAAACATATTATCATCGACGGAAACAATGTTGGAATGGCGTAATAATCTAATTCTGATCACTTTAACTTAATTCTAAATTATTTTCAAGGCATGGTGTAAAAACTTTTTCTCCTGTTGGTTTGAGACTTTCAGTTGAATTTTTTGTCAAAAGAGGCCATAGCGATGTTAAGGTACTTGTACCAAGATATCGTCGATTTGAGTCCAAGGAATTTGAAATTTTTGATGAACTCGAAGCAAAAGGTCACTTGTGCTTCACCCCATCAAGATACCTTAATGGAAAATTAATAGTTCCTTACGATGACAGATTTATACTTGAAGCAGCTGAACACTTCAATGCCGTAATTGTATCGAATGACAATTTCTGTGACATTAAAGAGGAAAGACCAGAATGGAAGCATTTAGTTGAAACCAAGTAATTAAGTATCAACTAGTTAGCTTGTTTTTATTCTTAATATTTATTTAGTTTATTGCAATTTATGTTTGTAGGAGATCTGTTTTTGGTGGCATCAGACCCAATGGGCAAATCTGGACCGACTTTGGATCAATTTCTATCAACAGAATACAATTCTAAAATACTGATTAATGAACAATGAAAAAATGAAATTTACTCATGCTCAATTATTTATTGATTTTTCTTTTTTATATTATCCAAATCGAATTATTTAAATTTTACAATATTTTATACTAATAATTTTTGAATAAATTTTCCTTTTTTAATCTGCATCTTTACATGAAAAATTATTCAAACGAAATAATTAAGAGCTTAAAAACTACGATCAAACTGTCAGATTATTAAGATTTATGAACCTTAGAAATATGTTTTTTTTTAATTTAATTTATTTTATTTTTACAAAAAAAGCCAAGTACAATCTCTTGCAAGGCTATAGACAAATTAGTTGAGTATTAAAACTAAAGTAAACTATATAAAAAGATGAACTTAGTTGATAAAATGTATTAAATATACTATATAAAAAAATCATTTGCTAGATAAATAAATTTAACATCTAGATAAAATTATTAACTAATAGTATTAATCGACACATTCATATGGGAATAAATTAAATAGAGACTATCAAAAAATGTTTAAAGACCTGCAATTAAATGAAGAAACCGAATACATTACTCATCTAGATTCTATAAAATGGACAAGAAAAGATACACGAGATATTCTTAACTTTAATTTATTTAGCTTATTTTACTTTATTTTTATTTTATTTATTTATTTTTTTTTTTTATTTTATTCTGAGGGAGCTTTAGCTCGGTACAGAAAACAAATAAATAAATAATACACGAAAAACCCAAGAGGGCGAAAAAAGATTCTATACCTGCTCAAAAGGATGCCATAAAAGATTATTCAAATTGATGCTGAACATGTTCTTGAGTCGCTTAATAAAAGTAGAAAAAATTAACAACTGATTTATTTTATAGTTTTTTTCATTTTCTTGTCTATCAAATAATTTCTTTATCTAGTAAAAAATATTCTTACTTAGTCAATTTTGTCAATTTTACTATTAGTTAATAAAAATATCCAGTTGATTTAATTTTTTTATCGTTTAATATAATATCTAGTAAATTTCATCTTTCTAACTAATAAAGTTAATACTATGCCGTTTTTATTATCTAAAAATAATCTTTTGAGATCGAAATTAGAGTTTTTTGTCAACAAAAAAAATTCTATTTTCTTCCACCCTATGATTTAGCGATAAAATGATAAGAGATTTTAGAAAGATAAAAAAAATAAACACTCAGTTAATTTTTAAATGGTGCCTATTGAATTAAGATAATGAGTGATTAAAATGGAAGATAAAAATCATTTGATGATTTAATATAAATGTACTGATGTAGGTTGTTTGGTAAGAGTGACTTCGTGGCGCAATTGGTAGCGCGTCTGACTCCAGATCAGAAGGTTGCGTGTTCGAGTCACGTCGGGGTCAAATTTTTTTCTAAAAATCATCAAATTCCAAGACAAACTTTAAGTCGACTCATTTTAAATTCGAATAAAATTAAATATTAAAACGCTGCAAAATAAAAATTAGACTTAATTTTTAGATGATCACAAGTACATAAAAATTTTGATTAAAACAACACGAAAAATATTATTTAAAGATAATATCATAGAAAGGTAATTTATAAAGGCTTTAGATCCTTTTTGCACATGATTAGATGAGCCTTAATATTTGAATAATTTAAAAAGCCACTTTATTAGCCATTAATTAATTTGAAAATCCAAATTCAATGCCTCAAATCGACAAATCTCTAATCCTCCAGGCGCCTCAACAAAAAGACATACTTTTTTTCAACGAAAATGGCTTTGTGCAGCCAAACACTAATGGTCTTAAAGTCAAGTCAAGTCTTAAAACAAACTCGAATAGTGCTAAAAAGCAAGTCAAATTTCCTGACGATGACCGTATAATCAAAGATTACTCGGAAGCGCCCAAGTCCGGCTGGGTACCTGGCAAGTACACGACCAATGATTTGCTTGAGTCCTATTTGAAATCATGTGACCGACACAAAACTCGACCTTTGAACCGTCTCATTCCACAGCTCAAAGCCCTACAAGAAATAGAGTGCACAAACGGTGAAAAAGTCAATGTTCTTAATTTAAAAAGTGAGATTTTTATTTGATCTTTTAAATTTTTTTTTTAAGACTTTAAAAATTAAAAAAAAAAATCAGATATTTTAATGAAATTAGGTTTTTAATGCTTAATGTGTCAAATTTTTAGTTTCAGATAAAAATAACAATAATTTATGTCTGATTGATTTTTTTAAGGATAAAAAAGGCAAAAAATTATTTAAAAGCATCTAATTAAAGACAAAATAAAAAAAAAATTAACTTTCCTAATTTTTAAAATTTGAATCAATTTTATCCGTGGTTTACAGTACTAAAACTGTGAATTACTTTATATAATTTTTTTTTAATTCAATAAAATGTTTAAGAATAAAAAAAAAATTGATTTCGATACCGAGTTACTGTTTCTATCCAGATTCTCTTTTCAGGAATAGCTTGATTGGTTTGTGGCAGTCTGTGCCAAGGGTTAACACAACTTTACACTTCTTGGTGTTTAATTTAACTTTTTTGTCTGTACACCAGTAGTTGTAGTATAATTTTTTGCGACAAGTCTAATACCTTGTAGAATAAAACAAGCTATATTTGGTTAGCTTGAAGAAGCATTGCTGCATTTAACAGGGTTTTTTAATACTCGCTACTTACCACTTGACTCGCGAGTTCTGACACGTTCCTATAGGAAGACAATTGCTGTTCTAATGCCAGGTTCCATTTTTTAGATGAATGGTAAAAACCATCTATAGAAATGATTTGGCGATTGCTTCAAACCAGGTAGCAAATAGAAGTACAATACTCAAAGCACAAGCTCATGTACATAATTTTTAGTTTTTTAACATGACATTTATTTAACTTGACTAGGACTCGAACCCGGACTCTCAGTCACAATAAGCTGTTGTTTTACCCACTACACTACCACCTCCCAAAGTTTTAAGTCTACACCTTTATTTGCTCGATATTTGTTTATTTAATCTATTTTTATTACAAAAATAATTAGTTCTAATTGAAAATTATTTAAATACATTTAATTTTTTTAAGACAACATTTTTGTATTTTTTTCTTAAGTATTTCTTTGTTTTTGCTGATCTATGCAATATTTAAAATCTGAAAAATAAAAATTTTAGCTAGCTTTGTCAGCTTGTTTTCAAGTAATGCTGTAGGCTTTTTCTTTGAATTTGTGTCAAGAGAAATAACGTAATCATTCGAATTTAGTGACATTTTACAAAATTAAGCACTGTTTAAAAATAAAAATCAATTTTAGTGACAAGTTAAACTATTAACAATTGTTAAAGCTTATTTAAAATTCTTTAAAATATGAAAATTGAATTAACTGTATTTATTACCTATGTTTAAGCCGGATGTTTTTTAAACCAGGGTCAAATTTATTCATTTTTTAAGACGTGTCATTAAGATTGCTCTTTTTAAAACCAGTGCTCATTTTTTAGTAACATTTTTAGTAAAATACGGATAATTTGCTTTTATTTTTTATTATTATTTATTTATTTATTTGTTTTCTGTACCGAGCTAAAGCTCCTTCAGAATAAGTTAAAAATAAAATAAAAAAAATAAATAAAAATTAAATTAAAGTTAATAAAATTAGATAAAAAAAAAGAATCAAAATAGAGTAAATAAGCTAAAAAAAATTAAAGTTGAAAAGACATAAATTGGAAAAGATTGTTACATGTGGCACATGTTTAAATAGTTCAAGTTTCAGGAAAAAAAGAAGAAATAGTAAGGTAGCAATTACACAATGGAATTGGGTATTCAATATATCTTGATTCCAAACCTTCTTTGTATTCTTTCACCAGTCTTTCAACCAATGGAATAGAATGACTCAGTCCTGTCCCAAAATATTTCTCACTCAACTCAAAAAGACGATTCGAGACTGTTAGTAATTTTAGTTTATTAAAAGCTTCATGTTGCACGATGTTGGAGGGAGTATCATATTTTAACTTGAGGATAGATCTGACTGCTGAATTCTGAATTGCTTGTAGTTTTTTGATATTATTTTCTGAAAATGAATTTAAGCAAGGAAAAGAGTAGTCTAAAATCGATCCGACTAAAGATTTATATAAATTTCCTAGTGTGTTTTGATTGAGACCCCATTTTTTGTTTGACAATATCTTAATAATATTTAGCCTTTTGTTGCAGCGTTCTTTAATTTCGTCTACTAGTATATTGAAGTTTAACTTAGAATCAAATTTAATACCAAGAAACTTGATTTCTTTTTGGCTCAATATTCTGTTTCCATAGATTTTTAAGTTTAGATTATCACCCTCTTTTTTGTACCTAGAAAAGACTACTGAACATGACTTTTCAACTGATATCTTCATTTTACATTTAATAAGCCATTGTTCTAGTTCGTTGGTGTATTTATTTATCTTATTTTCTAGGTTCCCTTTCTTGTTATAAATGAAGAATGTAACTAGATCATCTGCGAAAAGCAGAGAGTATTCATTATTTGTTTTGTTTCATTTGGGGATGTCATTAATATAAATACTAAATAAGAGAGGACTTATTACTGAGCCTTGAGGAACACCTGCAGTTTTTTTATATTCTTCGCTCAGATGATCATTCACATTTACCTTAAATGTCCTACTATCTAAAAAGGATCTAATCCAGTTAGTCAAGTAATGAGGTGGATTCATTTTAATCAATTTAAAAAGTAGACCTTCATGCCAAACCCTATCAAAGGCTTTAGAAATATCAAAAAAAGGCCACAAACTCTTTTTTTTTCTATTAAATGATTCCACAATTTTTGAATTAAAAAGAAAAGATTATCTGATGTTCGCCGGTGTTTCCTAAATCCAGATTGCTCCTGGATAAGGAGTGAATTTTGTCCCAAATAATTGTATAATCTTGAAAATACTATGCGTTCCAGGAGCTTTCCTAAACAACTCGTTATACTAATTAGTCTATAATTTTAAGGATCTTGTAAAGAAGAGGCTTTTTTTGAATCATAGTAATGTTCGATGTTTTCCATGCTTTAGGGACTCTACCTTCTCGAAGAGATAAATTAAAAAGTTCTATAATTTCTATTAATGAATTTCTAGGTAAGTTTTTTAACATTAGATTATGAATTTGGTCAGGTCCTGATGCCGCTTCATTTTTCAATCTTTTTAAAGCCATAATTAATTCATTTAAGCAAATTGGATCATTAAAATTAGACTGATCATAATTTCTTAAGAATTCAGAGTTAGAATTAAGTATTTCGAAATTTTTAATTTTTTGAAATATTTCTTATAAATTAGAAAATTAAACAAATATTTTTATTCAAGTGTAGATAATTGTTTTCCAAAGTAGATATTTATCATAAAAGTGCTAATTTTTTGTTTTTTGACACTAAAACTCCAAAAAATTACCAGTTTTAATTAAATTAATTTCTTAATTGCGTATAACATATTTGATATACTATTCATTGAATTATACTTCGAAAAAAATAAACTAAAACTTGCCTAAACTAAAAAATGTCTGAAGCTTCCTCAACTTCTATACTCTTATCAGTCAACAATCAAGAAAATCAACTTGTTAATTCTAATAATGATGTTGAAGACATAGAAGAAATTCAAACTAAGCGCGGAACTAACACTGTTTACGAGAAACGTAAAGACGTAAAAACGTAAACGTGGAAGACCAAAAAAATCTAATAATGAAAGTGGGCAGCCGTCTTAAAGGTTAAGAAATTAAGTGTCAATTACTTTGTTTGTTTTTTTCAAGGTAATTTTTTTACCGTCGTTTTTTTTTTAATTATCTATGTTTGAAAAAATAAACATCTTCTATTAAAATCTATTATCTACTTCTAATTGATTTTATCTAATTTTTATTAAAAAAAATATCTACAAAAAAAATAATTATCTACTGACAAAAAATATACCCTTACAATTTTAAGATATTTTATGTGATTTTTGTAACAATTTCAAAAGACAAATTTTTACTGAATAAATAAAACAAATTTTTGTTGTTGTTTCAGATGAGAAGCTTGATTCAAAACAAATGGAGTCAATAGAGGAAATTTTTAAGCGCCTGTCATTTAAAACCATTGACTTGGAGTCGTCCCAATTCGAGGACGACACCACAGGTGCTATACTCTTCGAAATTCTCGACTATTACGACACGTGCGAGAGACTAATACTGTCGAATGTAAAAGGCTTTGGCTTGTTTGGCTGGCAGGAGCTGTCCAAGTACATCAAAAAGAGTGCATCTATTGAGACTATTGAGCTAAGACACCTAATTTTCACCGAACTAATCTACTTCACCTATTTGGCCAGATCGTTTAGATTTGCGCAAAGCCTGAGAGTTGTTCACTTGGAAAACTCGAATATAAACAGTCGGTATTTGTCCATTCTTAGCACGGCACTTAGGGACAACGAAAAAATAAAAGAACTCTATTTGTGTGATAACAAAATTCAGCCTCAAGACGGTCATTCGATAGCCAACATAATAAAAGAAAACAGGTATATAGAGCTCATTGACTTGAAAAACAATAATCTACAAGATGCTGGACTTGCCAAAATTTGCACTAGTCTTAGCGAAAGATCGGACGTGAATTCGACCAAGTCAGGTTTAAAGAGTCTATGCATTGCCAACAATAGCATTACGACAATGGGCTGCACTTATTTGTGCAAAGCTTTGATCCACAATTGTACCTTGACCAATTTGAACATAAGCAACAACTCTTTGACCAACGAGTCCATTTTTGAGCTCAAAGAAGCTTTGATTGTAAATAAAAAAATTGAGTGTTTGATATTGAACAAAGTTAAAATTACGGATGAGGGGGTGATTGCGCTGGCCGAGTACATTGCTGAGACACGGGTGCTGAAGCGACTGGATCTTAGGGAAAACGACATTCGTCTTGGAGGATTGATGGCGCTGGCCTCATCAATTAAATTCAATAGCACTGTGGATAGAATTGATTTGGACCGAGAACCGAAAAAAGAGAACAGTGTATGTTTTTTTTTACTTTTAACACAGTACTGATGCATATTTTTGTTTTTACCAAAATTTACGTGGAACTACTGGAATTTAGTAAAAAGTAAAATTCGAAAATTTTTTTTTTTTTTTTAAGCAGAATTTTGGTTAAATTTTTAATATAAACTAAATGAGCAAAAAAGTATTTTTTTCGTAAATTTTTATTTCTAAATGCTGATTTTTAGTAAATTAGTATTAAAAATTTAAGTTAAAAAAGCATCTACAAGCGAAATAAATTCAATTACCCTTTTTTTTTCATCGACTACTTTGATTTAATTAATAATTTTTTTACAGAAAATCAAAATATTTTCTTTTAACGATTAAATTGCATTAAGACATTGGTGCTTGATTTAATTTTCGATTTATAAAAAAATAAATCAAGAAACAAATGAAAAAATTTAAAAATTGTTGCAAAAACTTTCTAAAAGCAATATATTAATATTTAAATTGAAAGTCAAAAATGAGAGTCAAAAATGAGAATTTTGGATAGCATAAGTTCAGGGCTTATATTTTTTCGGGGTGACAAATTAAATTTTTTTAAGATGACAAAAATAACTAAAAGTGGTGACTAATTTTATTTGTTTTAGCTGACTATAAAAAACTAATTATTCTGACAAAAAAACTAAACGACTGACAAATTTATATATTGAGATGACTTTTTTATAATTTTTCACTGACAAAATAAAACCTTATTTGTAGACAAAACAAAACTAATTTTAGTGACGAAAATATTTATTTAAATGACAAAATATAAAAAAATTAAAAAAATATAAACGATTAATTTATTTTTGTTTTTTTTCCCTGAGTTGTTGGTCTTCCTCGTTTTCTTGGTAAATCCACTGTAGCTTCGACTGTAGCTTCAGTAACAGATTCTTTCTCAATGACTGAATCGCTAGGAGGCTCTTGAATTTCTTCATTTTCTGAACTGCTCAAATCACAATCATTTTGGTAAAACAAAGCTGCTTTTTGTTTTTTTGGTCTGCCTCTTTTGCGTTTTTGACCGATTGAAATTGTTTTAGCTTCTTCTGGGATTTTCACTTCTGTTCAAAGGAGGTTAATTTAAATAAATAAATTGTGAAAAGGTGTTCTAGATGGCCTTTTTCTTTTGGTAAACCATGATATAAATAAATTTTTTAGTCTATTAGTACAAATAATTGGTAATATTTGACTTTCTAGACCGACTGTGTGTCTTCTGCCTTCAATACTGACCATATCTTGTTATTCTTCATTCTCGGAATCGACTTAACTATTTTAATCTTTGCAATAGTCACTAAGATTTTGAATTTCATCATTTTCGAACTCTTCACCATCACTTGAATCTAAATAAGAAGTTTTGAAGGAAGATTGAAGTTTGAGAACAAGATCATTAAATTAATTTTTTTCATAAGCAATTACTCGACATGTTATGACAAGTTTATTTTCATATTTAAACTTTTAAAATATCCCTTTTAATAAAAACTTTTAAAGACAAAAAAATTAATAATTTATTTAAGTGGAAGAATAAAAAATAAATTTTTTCAATAAAAGCATATTCTTTTTGTTTGTCAAAATTTTGAATTTTTTTTGAACACTCATGATTAAAAAAAATCATAAATATCACAAAAAAAAAATATTTTGGAATTTTTCGCCTAAATTTTGGTCAAAACATAAATTCGTTTCAGTACTGTCAGCTGTGAATGTCCCATTTTTAATCGCTCATTTTTTGTTGTTAAAAAGTTTTATTTTTTCAAGATAAAAGACAGCATTGAAACATCCAAGCACCTAATCCAGGATATAAACGAGTGCTGTTTGAACAATCGCAGAGAAAGAGAAAGGTATGAATCATTGCAAAAAAGTAGCCAACGTGTGGACGAAGATGATGACTATGTTAAATTACAAGACTCGAATGAACTATGCAAATCGCCCTCTACTGAGAACAACAGCTCGACAAGCTCGGTGAATTTGAGTGTCGAAGAGGACATAGACATAATTGCCAAAGACGATGAGCTACTTAGGAAAATTCTCAATCGCACCTATCACACAAACAGTCCAAACTTGCTCTCACCAATTCATCCAAACGAGGACATAATTAATTTATTCAATATTGAAAATAGCAATATTGACGACCAGGCCGAACAAAACCAAAAAGAACCCGTTGAAGAGTTCCAGTTCATTGAACAAGATTTGTCACTAAATTCTGCAGATTTTGAAAAAATTATATGCAAATCGACACCCTTGAATTTTATCCAGAAGCCAAGTAATCAAGCAAATTTGTGCAAAAAACGTCTTGATTTCGAACAAGCGGAAGTCAATGACTTAATAAATGAATTAATTGACAAAATAGAGAGACAGTTAGATTTAGATAGTTATTTGTTAGATACCACAAGCAATTGTCTGCCAACTAATGCGGATTTTCCCACGCCTGAATCAACGCCGCCTGTTCTGAAGCAAAATCATGTAGAACCATTGTTTGCCAGCCAGCTCACCAAAAGTCAATTGAGCGAAGAGTTGTCAAGCGAAATACTTCTATGATTGAATTTTAAATCCGATTTTGAAATTTTGTTTTGTTGAGATTATTAATTCAGGCCATTAGCTCAAAAAAGAATCAAAAGTCAAATTTATAAAATTTTTTTTATTCAACCAGAATTTTTTTAAACAAATATTAATTGGATCAGGTGACTAACTTTTATATTTAAATTCAAATGATATAGTATATTTATTGTTAATTTTTTGTTTTTTTTTTATTCATAAAAGTATTTATTTGTTTTAATAAAATTTGATGATTTGATCATACAAAATTTGTAGTTGGGTTGAAATTCAAAATGTTCATGTGCAAAAAATGTCTCGAATGTCAAGTCCAAGTCAGGATTTTTTTTTAAAGATAATAAAAAAATTTATTATTTAAAATAAAAATAAAAAATTTTTTTCGGAGAAATTATTTTCAAATAGCATCTTTTATAAAAAATGTTCAATGTTTACCTTTATATTAAATGATCTCTATATGGTAACCTGGTCTAAAGGGTTTATGGGTTAAAAGTGTGACCAAATTTGAAAACCCCCTTTGTCTCCTCCATTTTTAAAGCTACTTCCTTCCTAAAAAATAGCTTAAAATGTAGAACTCGAGTGGATATGTGTGATTTTTTTTAAAAAAATTCGTAACATGCTTTATTTTCTCTTAAAGTTCGACTACGCCTAATAAGGTGGTAAACTCTCGATTTAGTAATTCGGGAAAAGGGTGTTCTAAGGTCCTAGGTAATACTTAAGCTCTAACCTATTTTGCCCGTTAGATTCAGCACAGGTTAAAGTATCAAAGAGAATTTTTTCAGAATTTTAGGTTATGTCCTTAGGGCTTCATCTAATGGGGTTATTCTTAGGGCTTAAAAGGTTAAATATGTTTAGCTCTATCGGTCCGAAATATCACCCAATTAGTCCAAATAATTTTTCATTTAACCCATTTAGCCGAATTAGACTATCAAAATGCAGTGAAGGTATTTTTTAATAATTAAAAAGTTGTTGAATAATATTCTCTCTCTCATTCTTAAATTTTTTTTTTTTCAAAAGTTTAAACAAAAAAAAAAAAAAATTTTTTGAATTATGCTTTTGGTGCAGCACCAGAGATCAAGAAATAAAAAATATTACAAAATTCAATTTATATTTTTCTATTAAAAAAATAATAAAATTCAAGTTGTGCTGCGGAATTATTTTTATAAAAATGGGGGAGGTAGGTCCATCCAATGTGATGATGATGATGTAGATGATCTATTACTGGATGACATTGGTGATGATTACGGTATTAGAAAAATTCAAAAATTTTCTTCCTAAATAGTTCAAATGGGTGAAAAGGGTTAAAATTCTGTTTTGGGGTTAAATTTCTGGTCAATTATAAACAATTTTAGGGGTAATCGGTTAAACCCTTTTGATCCTTTTGAGCCTCACATAATTAACTGCGGAGCTAAAGGGTTTATTCAAAAATTTCGGGAAATTTAGGTGACTATTTTTGAAGTTTTTAAACAAACAAAATGGTTGCAAAATAAGCAATAATATGGTCACCTGGTTAGACTAGGTTACCACAATTTTTGTTTTAATCATTTTTAATTTTCTAAAATTTTTAAAATTAAACTGAGTCAATTAGATAGCATCCATAATCCATCAGTCAGAATTAAGGACAAAATTAGATTTCCGCTGTCCCAGGTAGTTCTTAAGCAAGGGTTGGAATTTTGAAAAAAATAAAGGCCAGACTTAGACTTTGTTTGGAGCTTTTAAACAACTCTGTCTCAATTCATGTCTTGTTTTTTTGGTCCCTTTTTAATAAATACTTGCAGTGCTGTATGGTACGATGAATTCACCATATTCTACCATATTTAACCTTGAAATATCTTAAGACTAAAATTTGAGTCTCATTTAGAAAATATCAAGAAAATACTAAGAAATTTCTAAAATCATATAATTTCTTAAGTCTTAGATTTTAATTTCCTTCTTTTTTTAATTAATCTGATTACCTAAACCAGGACTCCGCCCCGAACACAAAAAGACACTTTTTATGCCAGGGAAAAAAATACTCATAAATTAAAAATAAGTTCATTGTCAATCCATGTTAAATTCTAGCACACAAAAAATTAAAAAAAAAATTCTACGCATTTTAAAATTTTTTCCACTAAAAAAAAAATTGATGAAAAATTGACGAAAAAAATTTAGTTTTTTAATAAATTCTCATAAAAAAGAAGAAAAGATAAATTAGATAAATTCTCATTAAAAAAAGAAGGAAAAAAATTTTATTTTTTTTTTTTATTTTTTACATAAAATAACCAATATACTTAATTTTTGATTAAAAGTAGTAATTTCTAGAGTCGTTTAAATAAATTTTAAATTTTCGATTTTTGGAAAAAAAGACATTTTTTCAAAAATTTATGGCCGTTTTGAGTTTTGCCATATTTAATTAAAATTATCGTAGAATTTACGTAATTTTTTATAAAATTCCTTTTTTCGCTTTTCGGATTTTACGTTAATTTACGTAAAATTTGGAAAAATTCAGTTAATTTAAGGTATTTTATGTGATTTTTCGTTAAATACTGGGATCAAATCACCACTGTATGTTAAATTTTAAAGTATACTTTTTATTGAACTTTAATAGGTTTAAATATTTCAATTGATTTTAAAAAAATTTAATGTTATACGATTTATAATTTTTTAAATTATTAGAAGAAGCGAAAAACTTTATTTATTTATTTTATTTATTTATTTATTCAATGATCGCCTTGTAGGCGATGTAGAAAAAAAAAAAAATAAAAATAAAATTAATAATCTTAAGACAAAAGAATTGTATTTCTTGATCAACTTTGACGATCACTTTAGATATCTAATAATAATAATAATATTTATTCAATGAACGCCTTGTAGGCGATGTAAAAAAAAAAAAAAAATAATAAAATAAAGTAATTAAACAATTAGGACAAAAATAATTGTAAGACAAATGAAGAGTACTTTTCCATAGAGAATTTTAAATGTTCATAAATACATAATTTTTTTTTTCTTTAATTTTCTAAATTATTATTCAAGTTTTTAGTTTGTAAAGTTTCTATTTTCTAGTTTCTGTTTTTTTTTTTTTTTTTATAATATATCTAAATAAAATTAAATTCTCCACAAAAAATTGTTCCAATTAGTTTGTAGAAAAGTCTAGCATGCCATAGTTTATAAAAAGCTTTACTGGCATCAAGACATGTTAGATTTAATCAAGACTTTCCTTTGCGATAATCATTGACTAATTTGTTTGATAAAAAATAACAACGCTTACATAAACTCTTTTTGATTGAATCCAAATTGTTTGCTATGAATGCTTTCAAAAACATTCGGAAATTTCGGAAAATTCCTAAAAAAGAATTTTGGACGCGAGATATAAGGGAAAAAAATAAAAATTTAAGAAAATATTTATTCAACTTTTTTTAATGGAAAATTTAATATTAATGAATAAAAAATACATACAACCAAACTACAAAAAAAACAATGCTAATTTCCTAAAAGTTTAAGTCTAAGTTATAAATATTATTTTATAAAAATTTAAATGATTGAATTTAAAAATTAAACTTTAGTTAACTAAACTAAAGAGAAAACTCCCATGACTAAAGATTTGACTTATATATTAAATTGCACTGAAAATGATCTAGCATTCAGTGGTCTAATGAATTTTCTGAATTTGTTTTTAAAATAGATATTTAATTGTCTTTTAAATTTCTCAATTCTTTTTGGTATATAATTTTTTTTCAATTTTCCCATGGGACTTAAACTTTAATTAAATAAACAAAATATAAATAAATAAATAAATTGCTTATCTAGTTGATTTTTTTCATCAAAATCAAAATTATTAGATCAACTAAGTTTTAAACTATTAAAAGATTGTTTTGAACTTAAAATCTGATCCGAAGCTTCAAGCTGTCAAATATAATTTTTGAAAAAAAATTTGGGGTTAATTTGCACCCATCAAAGCATTTCAGGGGTTAAAAAAATTAAACATTTTTTTTACTTTTAATTTATTATTTTAATGATATCACGCCATCGTCATTTTCATTAAAAATAAAATCTTTAAAAATTAACTATCGATTTTACAATTTGGCTGAGCTCCGAGTTACATAAATTTCGACACACTTTTTTAATTTGTTTTGCTAGTTTTACACAAATTATAAATTTAACAATGCTAATAAAAATCTGAAACTTATGCCAGCTTCAAAATTATCTACTCTCTTAAATCATGCTTGATCATTAGATGTTGAGCAAAGTGGATGTCAAAGTATTTTTGTTGCGCTATATGGGGATTTGTCTATTTGCCTAGAATTATATCAAATTTATCAATCAAAAATTTTAATTGGAATATTCAAGCGGATTGAGATTTTTCAGTTCAGTTTCAGTAGAGTCATTAATAAAGATCTTAACGAAGAAAACGATACCAGAAAATAATACGGAAAGATGAAGGATAGGAAAAAGCCGATATTATTTTCAATCAAATATTTTCTAAGATTAATTAGTAATCTAAGAAATAATGCAGTCAAAATTGCTAATTTTGATATATTTGTTATTTCTCTTGCCATTCTTAAAGCTTCATATGATAATTGCGCCAAAGTCTAACAACCCATATCCTCCACTTCTCCAACGCTCCTGATATATATATCTTTCTTATCTAATTTTGAATTTGGCCAAATTTAAAAATCAGCCTGTAGCCATATAAAACTCTCTTACTCTCTTTCTCTCTCGCTTGTTCGATTATTTCTCAATTGAATTTCATTCGGAAATAGAATACTCCTAAAATTGTAATCATTGAAATTTCGCTCTAGTGTTTCCAGCCTGCTCCGACAAAAAAGTGCTCAAAATATCAAAATATTAAATTGATAAATTTCTTGATTTTATCATGAAAGCTTCAAGTGGAAAGACGTGATTTTTTCCAATTTAAATTTAATCACTTTTGTGCTGGAGTTCAGCTTTAACAATTGAAGGTCTTATCTTCAAAGAATTTTTCTATTTTTTTCTATAAAAAAATATTTTCCTGCTTTATAGATTTTTTTAGGATTGTGTCTATTAAATTGAAACTGATAAGTTTGAGGTTCTAAATTAAAAAAAAAGAAGAAATTAAAATAACAAAAAAGGAAAAAGTAATAAAAATAAGAAAATATATTAAAGTGTCATTTATTTTGATTAAACGTCAATTAAAAAAAGATCAAACCGTCATTTATTTATATTAATTAGTCAATTGAATGTATGAATCGTAAATTAAAAGTAATAGTTGTATTAGTTATCACATAATAAGATTAAATGTTATAAAGTAAAGAGTCATAAAAAAAATTTTAATCATAAAAAAATTAAGAAAATATTTTCAATTTCTTCATTACTAATGCTTTTAATTCCTTTTTTGGTCGTCCTACTCCTCTTTATTTTCCTAAAGGTATGTCGCAAGCTTCAGCTGGAAAGGACTCGAATAATCCTTGGCTTTAATCAACACCAATTACATGCTTCCACATTATTAAATCGGATAACAGCGTTATTGTAGGAATTTGCTGCTAGGGTAGTCTCATTATTACCTTCTTCTACCTCAGTTTCAATTAAAGTGTTCCTTAAGTTGTCTTGAGCTTCGATTTATTCCTCGAAAGCCTCATGAATATCTTCATAACTCCCCGATTCCCCATAAAATTATTTATTGGGGTCGTAAGATTCGAGCCATGGTTCATTGAAATAAGTTACCATTTTGACTATGACAATTAATGAAATAACATTTAACTTAAATAGCTAAAATTTTTTATTAAAAAGATTTTATTTTTTTCTAAATAGTTAATTAAGTCTTAAACATAAAAAATATAACAAATTAAATATATTTATTTTTTATTATACAAATAGTTTTTTTATATAATGAAATTAATTTAAAAATAAATAGTTTAATTTTTTTCTAAATTGAATTTTTCGTAAGTTAAATAAAAATAATTCTCATTTAAATAGATTTTTTTTATATTTATAATTTTACATTAATTCTTATTTAAAGTCAAAGTAAGTTTATTTATCAAACAATTAATTTGTATATATAGAAAAAAAAATGTTTGCTTGCAAAAATAAATTTTTTAGGAAAGAATTTTTTTGTTTATTTGTTGCATAAATTTGTTAAAAAAAGATTATTTCTATTTAAAAAAAAATTATTTCCATTTTTTAAAAAAGATTTCTATTTAACTTAAATAGTGAGCCACAATTAATACATTTAATTTACATTAATTTTATTGACGTTTAATCAAAATAAATGACGCTTTAATATGCGGCCTAAAAATAAATGTGAAATTAAGATATTTTTTAGGTAATATTTTTTTTGTTATTGATTGTTTGCTTTCTGACAATTGAATTTAAATAAATAAAAATTGAGTTCAAATTACAAGACTTTTTTTTGTTCGGAATTATCTTTGCTTCAGCAATAATTAAATTACTAAGCAAAGCTTCCGAAGCAAAGTTTGTGTTCGAGTTATGTTAGAAGGTTTCAAAGGCACGCGTGTCAATTCGATTTGACCAGATTTTCAACTAATTGATTTAGAAATAAATCCAAAATTTAATTTAGCCACGAGTTTGTAGCTTTGTGGAATGAAATGAAAGTCTTGTTCAAAGAGCGCCTCTTTCTCTGTGTGTGTATCTCTTTTTTGTTAATTTCAAAAAAGTTAATATAGCGCTCAAATGGAACTTTGTTTAAATTAAAAAATTCAGACTTCACACACAACCAATTTTTATGTAATATTTGATGAGCTTACTGCGCAGCTTTTTTATTAATAAATTTTTCTAGATTTTTTTTCTCAATAAAGAACTCTTATAGTTGTTTTAATTAATTCAAGAATCCATGATCAAACTAAAACATGATCCAAATTTCAGGCGTCTATTTTTCCAACACCTGAGATCTAAGCTTTTATTTTTTTACAATTCAATTTTAATTATTTTATTCATTTTTATGTCCTCTCTTTTTTAGGACTCCGATAGCAGAACAAATTAATCACTCGCAAGATTTAATAAATAAATATCAAGTAAAAATTAAAAAAATGTTTGTTAAATATTTTACTAAAATTATATATCAATTTTCAAGACTTTATTTTATAGTATTTGCCGCCTCTAGACTAGACAAATAATTAAGACAATGAAGCAATAATAAATAAAATAATAGAATAATTATAACACTGATATTTTACAAAAGGCTTTGAATTTTTTTTTCTTATAAAATTTATTGCATAAGAAATTTTTTAAAAGCGAGCATTTGATGGCTAAACTAATTTATATAAAACTCTGCAAAAATTTTCTAAATGCAGAATTTTTACATTTCTCGTTGTAATGGGTAAGCATACCTTTTTAACATGAAAAACGTGGGTCTATTGCAGAGCTGGTCAAAAGTCAAAGTCTAGTCTGGACTTTGACTAAAACTGAAATTCTTTTTTAAAAATTTTTGTTTTAAATAAAATTTAGTTCTCGAATTTGAATGTTTTTAATTAAGTTCAGACTTTTACTTTAAAATTATTTAAAACAAAACATTTAGAATCGTTGATTAAGATTAAAAAACATGATTTAGAGATAATCATCCAGAATCATTCGAATCTTCTTCGGCTATTTCTAACAAATGTCAAAATCAGGACCCAAACAAGGCATATATTAAAAAAATTTCAGTCAGGTGTCCTGCATTCGATAATTACCTTGAGCGAAAAGAGTTAAAAACAGATAAGGCCAAAAAACATCAAAACTTGAAACTGATGATTTTGAATTTCTTTGGTCACCTCAAATCGGTTTAACAAAACTATTTTTTTATTAAACTATTTAGAAAATAAAAGTTTTCCTTGTAATATTTTTAGGCTTTTGTTTGAATATAAATTTTCAAGAAATTTGGAATTTTTCATAATTTTTATTTAGAAATTCATTGATTGTGAAGTCTGACATTTTAAAATTAAATATTTTCGAAATTTAAAATCAGTTAATAAAAATAAACTAGCAAAATGCTCCCAAAATATAAATACAAACTATTTTACTATCTGCCTGATCTGATCAGTCGCCTTGCTCATAGGGCCTTCGTTTCACCTAAATAAATAGATCTCTATTTTTTTATTTATTTAGAATATAATTTAGGATAGTAACTGCCACAGGCCAATTCGAGCGGTAAAAAAATTCCCCTATCCAACTTGCACGCTTAAGGTTATTGATTTAAAAAATAAGGATTATAATAAATTTATGTTTAAAAAATTCTTATCTTTTTAATAACAAATTAGAGATGTTTTTTTTCTTCTAATATTTAAAAAAAAAGATCCGTTCATTTTTAAAATGTTAATGGTCTGTAATCTGTTTAATGATCAATATCAGACAAGAATTTAGCATATTGATAATAAGGTCAATTCTATGAAAACAGTTAGATTCATTGATTAAGATTAAAAAACATGATTAAGAGATGATCATCCAGATTTACCGATCTTCTTCGGCTATTCTTCTAAAAAATGGCAAAATCCGGACCCAAACAAGGCATAAAAATAAAAAAATATTTTTTTAAATTTAAAATTGTTAAATCATAATTGTTTTTTGTTCCTTTTTTTTTCTCAAATAGATTTAAATTTGTTTAGGATCATGTGGAAAATATTTTTGTTTATTTTTTTCATCATCATCAATTTTTTAAAAGCTGACTTAGTGGAAAATCAAAAATTCACGTTTATCATTAAAACATTTTTTGTGATCACGGAAATTATAAATGTTATCAGTTATTGTCACCAAGTAATGGATGTAGATTAGATAAATAGAGATTAAAAAAAACGATGTGAGCAACTCATGAAAGTAAATTTTTTTATTAAAAAATAAAAAATTTCCAAGAATAATTTGTACATTCTGGTCAAAAAAAGCATTTTTTATAATTATGGAATATTTGTTTTCTAACAAATATTCGTTCGTGTTCGTGTGATTTGACATTGCTTATCAAATTTTCGAATTTCACATCTGAACCAAAAGTGGTTCTTAATATCCATCCAATTTTTCCACGCATTATTAAATTTTTTTTTATTAATCTGAAATTTTTTCGGTTTTTAACTCTAAAAGAAATTTTTATTTAAAATATTTAATAATTTATGTTTAATGATCTTTTTTTTGAGGTTTTATTTTGATATTTATATTTTTCTTCACTTTTTTACTGTTTATCTAATCTTGGGTTTTCGATGAGCTACAGTAACAAAAAAAAAATAAAAAATTTTAGAGAAATATTAGTCAATAAATTGATAATTTTCAATTAAATTGTATTTTAATTTAGAATTGAAATTACGATTTTAAATTAAAATTTTTGAACAACCTCCTAATTGAAAATTTTTTGACAGTATTTTAACGATGACAGTATTTTAACCTTTAAATAAAAAAAATTTATAGATCGCGAAAAAAAAATTCGAATTAGATTAGATCATAGAGACAAAAAATAAATAAATTTTCAAAATATTTATTTGAAAATTAATATAATAAAATCGTTATATTTAATGAAACAAATTTATTTCAATTTAAATAAATGAATAAGGATTTAATTTTTGTAATTTCTGTAAGGTTTGCATCAAAATTCACAGTGCCTTATAAAATTTTCATTTCAACATTTTCAACCAAAAGTCTCAACCAAAATTAGGCAAAAATAAAAGGCATGTAATTATTAATTATGTTATTAATATTGAAATAAAAACCAAAATTACTGAACTAAGGAACAAATTTATTTTTTTATTTCTATTTTAAAAAAAAAGGTACATAAATAAAAAAAGAAATACAATTTATATCAAATTAGAACAAAAATAATTAAACATAGACAAAAATAATATTCATTTTACTTTTTTTTGATTGTTTGATCCAACTGGTCTACCGCGTTTTTTTTTAACTTGGGTCTGTGGAGTAACGATTAGGGTCTCTTCAAGACGAATTTTTTTTGATATTGGCTCTTGTACAGGCGTATCGTCTGAATCTAATTCCTCATATACGCTGATACCCAAATCATTTACATTTTGAGTTTCATTATAATAACATCGCCAGGCAAATTCTCTGTGACCCGTTTACAGGTCCAATCGTTATCGGCAAAACTCATTGCTAGATGTTCTTGAGCTGATTCTAAGTTACGAAAACTACAGAAAGGGAGGTTAACTTTTCCCTTTCCCCTAGTTTTTTTTCACTTGTTCTGGTTCAATGGACTCATCTTGGCTTAAGTTGTTAGGTATTTCTTCGATAAAAGACATTTTTTGAATAGTCAATATTGTCTATGTCAATAATTTTCTTTATGTATAACACCAAGGAATAAACTCATCTTGTCGGAATCAGCTTTAGATGGTCTAAAATTAATTATTGAAATAAAAAGTTTTTTTAAATATATATTTGTCTTAATTTGATCAAATTAGCTATCAAAGAAATAAAATAGTTACTAACTCAATCATATTTGACATTATTTAATTTAATTGTACTAACAAAAAATAATTGACACTAACATCAGTATTTTTGTTCTAGAAAATTTTATTTTTGTTTTTTTGATATATTATACGCGAAAAAAAAATTAAGTTGAAAATTTTTTGCATCACCCAAAATTCTCAACTTAATTTTATTTTTTCCTAATTTAATGAATAACTGATTGGCATTGAAAAGAAGTGGTCTAAGTATTCTTTGATAGTTTAATCAAGTAGAAATAATTTTTTTCTTGCAAATAAACAAATTCAAGTGCCTTGCTAAATAAAGAAAATGAATGTGTTTTTGATTAATGTTTTAATTGTAAACATGATATCGATTGATAAGCTGATTGACTGGCAGACCATCTAGCAATGCAGAAATGCGAGTGTCATAAATCAGAATTAAGAATACACTTAAGAAACGATAGAATGGCTCAATTTGCATTTTGATCAAAAAATTTCAAATGGCCTAATGCGTTTTTGTTCTAGACTTGCTATTTTGAGCGATAAATCAATTTTTGAATAGTATTACCGGCCTAGGCCAGAAACAAATCACCCACTATTATTTCAAATGAATATTTTCCACTTTTATGCTTGTACTTTTGCTCATTTAACATTTGTGTGAAATGAGCAAAAAAAGAAAAAAATTTTTTTTTTTAATTATGCTGAATGAACTTGATATAAAAATCAAATGGAAAGTAGAAAGTAGATAGAAGCAATCTAAGCAAGGGAATAGTATTTAAAGAGTACAAGCAGACGGCTCAAAACGTTTCATGAATGTTTATGATTTTAATAGCACTTAGGATTATTGGACGGGGTCAGCTGAATTCTATTAGAAATATTAGGCTACTTGAATTAGATAAACATATGAGTTGATCATATTTGAATTGAATTAAATATTGATTAAATTTGCAATATTAGATTGATTTAACAAGAAAAAACAGCCATATCATTTGTGAAGTTTAGAATCAAATTTCCGATGCAGAAATGAGCATGGGACGCGCGCGCATCTCTCTGCCCACAATCACAATCGGCTCATTCACTGCTAATTAAAAACGTTTTGTTTACTCTATACAAATAAAAAAAAATTCTTCTCCTATTAATGGATAATTTTAAATTAATTTATCTTTGGAGCTATTCAGCCATTTAAACAAGAATAGAAAATTTCAAAAAATTAAAAGACTATTTGCCTCAGCAATATTGCCAGCCGATTGTTTGTTTTGGCAGCTAGAGTCAAAGATAAAATTCCTGCCATTGTTCTATGAGCATAAACACTAATTATCATCGATTCAATGAATAATGTTTGTTTAATAGAAGTTCGCTCAATTGTAAGTAATGGCAAATAATTCGCTCAGCAGCTCGATATGTTTGTTTTATTAGGACCCAAAAGCCGTGTGCTAATTCAAGTAAGGGGTGAAGAAAGAAGTTTCCGGAGTTTATTCAAAAGGTCACAACTCCTTTATTTCTAAAGAATGAGGACTAAGGCCAAGTGGATTTATAAAGAGAATCTAAAGCTTTACAATATTTATTTATAAACTTTTTTCAATTACTAATTGGTCTTCGGCCATTAGGGTCTGTATAGATGTTAGGCTGATTTCACGCAGACATTTTCCATTTCTCCCTTTCAATATTGAGCAAAAATCTTCAATAGGCTTAGCTTCAGGCTAATTTGCAGGGTTATCCATTTTGTCGGCATGATCGACTTGAATTTCGATCATAAAGTCTAATGGCGCTTCTGGGTAATGAGAGCTCGCCAAGTCAGGCCAAAATTTTTGTCTGAATAACACTTGTTGATAAAGGGAGCTAAGCTAAAAGTTTTTTCTCGAACTTTACCTTTTTATTGTGTTAACTTTAATATTATTGCAAAAAGAAATCAAGTTTTTTTTCTTTTTTACATTTTTTAGAAGTAATTAAGTAATTATATTTCAAATTTTAAAATGCTTAACTTTTGAGTTTTAATTAAACAACGTAATTTCAAAATTTCAAAAAAGTTAAATAGAAAAAAACTCGTCACTCACTCGTAACACTCAAAATTTTTTTTATTTTTTTAATTTATTACTCTTGAAATTTTGGTAATTAATCAACCGGGCTTTCTAGTGTTAAAATGAGGAAGTTATGACAACACAAACTTAGTCCGGAGACTTTGTCTTCACCCTTTATTAAAACAATATTTTAGTCTAATTTTTTTGACTCTTTTTTTCAGGGTCCTACTAAAACACTGACCCTCAATTTTTAGAAATTTCCTTTTTTTGCAAAGCAAAAACATTTCTAAAAGTTTTAATATTTAGTTTGAATTTTTCTCTATTTTTGTGAAAATTGAATATTTTTTAATTTTTGAAAAACCTGACTTCCTACTGACCTCCAATTTTCCTTGAAAACAATTTAACGAGCTTTCTTAAAATGTGCTTAGTTTTTCTCCAGGAAGTATAGTATTTGAGATATTTTGATTAAAATAAAAGACCTTGGTTATTATTGAAATCGAATTTAAAAATTCTTAAT
This sequence comes from Brachionus manjavacas, assembly GCA_019054805.1. Taxonomy (NCBI): domain Eukaryota; kingdom Metazoa; phylum Rotifera; class Eurotatoria; order Ploima; family Brachionidae; genus Brachionus; species Brachionus manjavacas. The sequence continues at coordinate 330,658 of JAHQIY010000032.1, read as the reverse complement.
ACGACATACCATTCGATTAAGAATTTTCTAAGATTTTTGACTGTTTTTTGTCTTCTTAACCAAAAATTTATTTTTTTATTTCGTATAAATTGAATACGACTCAATATTTTTTAATCAAATTAATAAAACAAAATATATCAAATATTACAATTATAAATTGAATTTTCTCAATTATTATGAAATCATTTGAAATTATCAAAAACTACACTTCCTGGAGAAAAACTAAGCACATTTTTAGAAAGCTCGTTAAATTCTCCTCAAGCAAAAAGGGGGTCAGGTTTTTAAAAATTTAAAAATATTTAATTTTTATAAAAAATAAAAATTTGGAGAAAAACTTATTTAATTTTCAAAAAATAGAGATAAATTCAAACTAAATTATATATTAAAAAATTGGGGGTCAGTGTTTTAGTAGGACCCTTTTTCCACGGCCTTGACGACTGTTGCAAAATATTTTTGGCTGCACATAGAGCTATGTCAGATTTTAAATGAATTAAAAAAGAATAAGTCAATTTCTCATATTGGTCTTATCTCATCTATTTATTTGTGTAATAAAAGAATTTTGGGTTTAACTAGGCTAGTATTACTATTAATACAAATAGTAACTATTAACCAGAGAAGTTCTTATACGATTCTTAAATACAATTTAGTAATTTTTATTCAAACCAATTCTTTATCATTTAAAAATAAACTTAAAAAATAATTAAGATTTAACACTGATTTAAATGTGAAATGTTTAGAATCATTTGTTTTGTATTCACAATTTTGTATTTAGTAAAGACTAGTGTGTAAATTTCCTCAAATTTTACTTTTGTCTGAGAAATTTTTGTGCCTACTAGGCTTGAATTAATAAACAGCAATATTAATAATTTTCCACCATTAATTGGATACAGAACAAGAGACATCATTAATAAGAATACAACAAGGAAATAAATTAAAAAGTAATGTTTGTTCTCTTCTTTAATTTTTTACAATTATTCACGAATATGTTTTTTACTATACAGATTAAATAATTTCTTTAAATTTGCTATAGAGAGTAAAATTGAATGAAAAATTGATCACAAAGATTAAAAAAAAAAAAATTGTTTCTAATGCTAAAACTTGCTCGAGTACATTGGATCAAAATTTAGAAAACACAAGCGCATTAATTTCGAATTCCTAAAAATTGATTATCTGACTTATTTTCTTATTTTAATTCATCTTAATCATAGATAAAAAATTTCAAATTGATTGATCATTTTGATGAGTTTTTCGACAACCAAACATACCATCCATATTTTTACATCTTAGAAAAATACACATATGTTCGATTTAGTGAGGCTTTAATTAAATACAAGCGTGCACACACTTATAAATACTTTTGAGGTCTCGTATTAGAATAGGTATTTGGCAGTCTCGAGGAGCTAATAATTAAAATGTGACACAATTTTAAAAGTTCAATCACATATCGAAAAATTCTGCTATTACTAGTAGTTACTAGTTGCTTCGCTGCCGGAAGTTTTTTTTTCGGAATTTTATTCAGTAATAAAAAGGGAAGCTAAAATCAAACTTATGTTTAAACTATTTTTAATTATAGAAAAAGGCGAACACTGAAAATAAGATAAATAAATACCTTAATGAAGTTAAACAATGCTTTAATTTTCAGAATTTTTTAAAATGTGAAGCCTTTTTAAATCTTTTGTTGGATCTATTTTAGATTATTCTTTCGTTTATCTAAAATCATTCTCAGAAACTAATATCATATACAAATAATTGAAAATTCAGCAGTTCGACCTATTCCAAAACTAAAATATGATTCTCTCTTGAAAATTTTACATCACGAGGTCTTCTACTAACAGTCTGGAATCAACTAAAAGTCATTCTATCCCATTGGTAGTCAAACTGGTGTAGGAATTCAAGCTTCATTCTGTGATTTCTTCTTTCGTTTCCAAGTGAGAAATATTTTAACATATGACACTTGTTATTAATTATTTTAATTTATCTCTACATTTTTTTAAAAAAATTTTTTTCTTTTAATCTGAAGGAGCCACAGCCGGATTTAAAAAAAAAATTGTTTCTAATAAATTTATTTTTATGATTAATAGGAAGCTTTTAGATTTTTGTTCACATTCAAAATTTATTTATTTAAAAATTGTTTAGACAAAGCCTTGGTCAGTTGGAATGGAGACTTAGTCCTTCCTTTCAGTCACTTAATAGTATTAAAAAAAAAAAGAATATAATTTTGATAAATGTTAAATAAGTTGAATTTTCAAAATTTACTTGGCATTGATGTAGAGGCAAATTCTTTGAAATAAATACCAACATGCTCCATTGCCTATCCTTGAAGTTTTTTGATGCTCATGGGTCTTATTAAGTTTTGTTAATTCGAAGAAAGGCTTTTGTTACTTGAGCTTAATTGTATTCTTGGTATATCATTAAACTTTACAAATTAAATGAACCTTGGGAAGGCGAGACATTACACAAAAGTATATATATTTAGGCTTAATTTTTTATGCAACTTTTGCTGAAATTAAAGAAACAATTTTTGCATCGATGCAACAAAATGCATTCCATGTTATTTTTTAAATGTATAAAATGATCAGAATATCTTCATTATAATGAGAGAAAAAATTTTTTTAAATATTTTCGATGTTTTTCAAAGGTGATTATTTGATCAATTAATTGATTGAATATTCGTCCTTCATACACCTCTTTCTTTCTCAAAAAAATTTTAAATAAAAATAATAAACTTGATTTAAAGAGGAAGTAGAAAAATAAGAAATTTATTTTAGATCACGTCTTAATTTTTTATTTCCGATATTATTAATTAAAATGTATATTTTTATAATTTAAATAAAATTAGCTTTAAAAAAAGAAAGATTTTTTGCAAGTTAAGGGATATTTGAAATTAATTTAGTATAGATTCCAAGTCCGAGAAGATTATTAATCAGATTCCAAAATTTGGCTCTAGATTTAGGCTAAAACGAACAATTGTTATTCTATTAATATCAATTAGTTTATTTGGAGCTGTTCTTTTTCTTGTTTGAAACAATTAAAACTGATTTAGAACAAAATGCTCAAACTATCTTCAAAGCTCAAGATAATGTTCTTGACGACATTAATTGCAAAATGATAGTCGAGCTAAAACAGATATGATTCCAAAAAGCAAAAAATTTTTGTAAAGATTGACTAGTGGGTTGGAAAATCAGCGTTTGCTCAAAATTTAGTAACAAATTAAAATCAGCTCGGTAAATATATTTGTTTTCTTAATCGATTTGCAGATGGTTTTATACGAACTATTTGCTTTTGCCATTCTCAATAATAATCATATTCGAGTATTAGCTAAATAAAAAAAATAACTTTCTTTGTTAATTCATTTGATATTTATTGATTATCTGACATAACCAGCTAGCAATTTGACAATTTTAGGACGCCTTTGCCAAACTAGAATGCAGATATTAATTTCTTTAGACTGTGGCTAGTATCTGGTTTGCACAAGAGCCTTTTGAGAGATTTATTAGGCTTTTTTTGTTAAAAAAATATTTCAAACAAAAAAATAATTTTTTAGAATTGCAATAATTAAACAAAAAGAAGAAGAATTATGCAACCCAGAAGTGAACAGCATGAGCAGACAAGTAAGCTGATATACTTGTAAAACTAATTACTTGAATATTGAAAATAATTTTCCAAATCTCAAGTTACTTAAGTTCTGATCTATTTGATTGATTACTCAATTCGATTGAGTTAATAAAAATCCATTAAGTCTAAGCTTTTGTAGAATATTGTTTTAATTTACTAATTGAATTGCAAATAGTTGAATTTAGAATCGAGTGACTTAGTCAATATGCAAACAGCATTCAGATCAAAGTCAGATCGGACATTGAGAAAATTAAAAATTTTTATGCAATTTTAGGCTCCATTTTTAAATAAATACTTTATGTGATTTTTTTCTAATTTGTTCCAATTTACTTTCATTCCTAACCCTTTGATTTTCTTAGACTCTTTTAATTAATAGATACTTTTTGTTATTTAACGGGTGACCAAAAATGCTTGTCCTAAAATTCAATCAGAAAAAAAATAATTATTTGTATTGTATATTTAAATTTTTCAAAAAAATTTTTAATTTATTGTGAAAGATCGATGTGTCACAGTCTAGTTTCTAAATTTTAAATTTTTTAAATTTTTTTTTGAAAATTTTTTGACTCTGCTTTTTGCCTTTGACCTAGAGTGTCCTCGTTAGAAACCATATATGTGTTATGTGTCATTTTGTAGAGAATTTTTTTATGATTAAAATAAGTCAAAGATTGGATTTATGTGACTAGTTTTTCGAAAATATCTGGTCAAAAAACACTAAAAAACTGTTAAAATTTGAGTATCTTTTGATTTTTTTTAAGGTATTGTCCTGCAATTATCTACACATATTTGATAGAATTTGAGCTTTTAAATAAATATCTAAATAAAATATTATCTTTATTTGAAGTCTAAATTTTGATCTTTTTTAGGGTTTTACTGCTAGTTTTTTGTAGCTAGTCAATTTCAAAGAGAACAGAGGTAAGTTACTGATTACAATATATGGTTTAAAAGCCCTGAGTTAGAGCTATATTTTGATATAGTAAATGTAATAGTTGCCCTATCTTTAGAGGAAAAAATGAAGCAATACATTTAAAAAAAAATTTTCTTTAATTTTCTTTTGCATAAAAAAAAAAATTTAAAAAATACGAATTTTTGAAACTAGATAAAATTTTTTTCTAATTTATTTTTTTGGCCATCCATTAATTAAGTTTGTTGTAAATAATTAAATAGATTTGGAATATCTCATCCAGTTTAATTTGAGTCTGGTTATTGGCGATGATTGATAAATTCCTGGTCTATTTGAAATAAATTTATTTTTAAATTTAGATCAAAAGCGTTCAATTTAGATGATGGTCGATTAATACTTTTCTTTATTTTTTTTTCGATCTACCAAAATAAATTATTACATGAACAATGAGCAATTATTTTTAGTTCTATCTCATCATGAAGCTTGTTGAAATTTTTATTTTTTCTGTATACTTAATCATTGGTGACAGCAAACAATCAGATCTACAAGAGCAGACATACCGTCTAATCGGTTCCCATAGCACATACGCGCAATATTCGCCATGGTATCCCTGTCTCAACAGTTCTATAATATTCGAATTTAAAACACATGAGCCAAATGGTTTGTTGCTTTATTCACAAAGCCTGCCATACAAGTATGTTCAAATTAGTCTAGTTGACGGAAATGTTCGTCTTCGGATGAGAATAGGTGAGAAAGACAACCCAAGAGGAGTTTTTTTAGTGCATGATTCGTCACAGCTTAATGACGAAAAGTGGCACGAAGTCCGATTTGCCAGAAATAACGAGAAAACTATCTTGTCCGTGGACGGCAAAAAATTGTACCATATTCACCAAGAATCAAGCTTGGGTGATTTAACGTTTGGTCAACCGGACTCAAACGAACAAACCAATTCCCTGTTTGTTGGTGGTTTGCCAGACACGCTGCAAACTTATAATCTAAGTCATGGAACTGTTCTATTCGAGCCTGTTTTCAATGGTTTTATCAGAAATGTTAGAGCTCTCAATTGCTCATCACCTTTTTTGAAGCCCTTAAAGGTTGACTCTTACACAAATTTGCGATTTGTCGTTGATTCAGGTTCGTGTTCATCGAATCCATGTCTGAATAATGGAGTTTGTCTGATCACAAGTGGATCATCAGAGGCATTTAGGTGCGATTGCACATACACAAATTTTGAAGGCGATTTATGTCAAATAGGTAATTTTTTTTTCGGGTTATATTTTTGGAAATTGAAAATTTTAAGAGTTTTTTATTTTATTTGAAAAAAATTATAAATGAACTTCTTAAATTCATTCGTAGTGATGATGGCTTATTTTTGGTGTGTTGTTAGATAGCCAGGTAACTTTGGAGCAAAATTAAACCAGGGCACCTCGAATTTAGATTTACTCTTCTAACACTGTACATTGCTGTTCAAATTAAAATTTTAAATAATGATTTTTAATTAATCTCCAATTCATAGATTATTTGAATTGTATATTTAAATTTTTCAAAAAAATTTTTAATTTATTTTACTTCTAAATTTTACAGAAAAGTACCCTTGGAAAATTTTTTTTTATCATATCATGTATTATTCTATCGATATTATTCCGGGGTTGTTTTTAAAATTATTGAACGATTTATAGAAAAGTTTTTCAAATAATTTTTAATTATTCATTAAACGTGTCTTTTCGACAATGTAAAAAAAATAAAATAGAAAAGAGACTATGTAAATATATTTATAGCTATGATTCTTTCTTTTTTTAATATCTAAAAACAAATAAGAAGAAAAACAAATTTTTTTTTCGATTTCAAATAGAAATTAACTTTTTAATCAATTTGAAGTTTTTTAATTTAAGGTTCTGCCTTACTAAATATTGTTTCCTCAAAAACTTCAAAAAAAAACTTCTCCACATATTTAATAGTTTTTTGCAAAGATCTAAAAAAATTGTGGATTTTTTTTTAAATTAAAAAAGATGTTTTTATTTTGAAGTTTATTTTTTTCTTAATTTCAATCGTAAAATTTATATTTTTTAATAGCTTTTTTTGGACCATTGGAAAAGCCATCCAAACAATTTTGCTTTTAATACTGAGTCAAATTCAAAGGCTAACTCAATCCTAATATTTAAACCCAAACGTGTGAAAAAACAATAAAATTTTCATGCACATTCTTATTTTAGAATTGCCTTAATCCATTTTTTTATTTAATATAATATATATTACAGCTAAAAAATAATTTTCTATAAAAATATTGAAGAAAAAAAAATAAAATTATTTTAAGTTTTTCGTACAAGAAATGTTGTGCAGTATGTCACAAAAAGTTAGAATCAAACTGAAAAAAATAATATTGTTTTTTTACAATTAAAAAAAACGTTAATTTTGAATTTTTTTCTAATACAGTGTTTCACACTTAACTCGAACTCTTCGGGACTTTGAGAAAAGTTCGAGTTAACAGACAACTATAAAAAAACATTTAAAATATTTTATAATTGAGTCACCATATCATTTCCTTCTTCTGAGTCAAATTCATGATGTTCTTCATGATTTTTCATTTTAATGTTTTGGACAATCATGTCGTCAGTTGTTGCTGCTATTAAATCATCACCAACACTCGCGTAGTCCAAAAAATTAATTTGCTTTAGATGCTGGTCTTTTCTGACGGCTTCGTTCCATAAGCATGCTGTATGTTTAAAGTCATTCGAATCTTCGTTATTACCATCACTTTTTGAATCATCTTCAATTTGAAAACTAGATTTTTTGAAACAATTCTTAATTATTAACATTAGAGTGATAAGCTTCCCAACAAATGGTAATAGCTTTTTTGAGAGAAAGAAATTGACACAAAAAGTTACAGACAACAAATGGCATGTTTTTTTTCTATTTAACTTTTTTGAAATTTTGAAATTACGTTGTTTAATTTTAACTCAGTGGTTAAGCATGTTAAAATTTGAAAAATTCCTACGCAATTATTTCTAAAATTGTAAAATAGAAAGAAAAACTTGCCAAATTAATAAATAAATAAATAAAACAAAAATATAGAATAAATCAGACTTGTTTTTAAGTCTAAGTCAGAAAAATTTAAGTCAAAGCCAATGTCTTAAAAATTTTTTTCATTTTTTTAGTGAAGTTTAGTCGAGTAAACTAATTTTCTGATTTTAAAACTAAACTTTTTTTGGATTAAAATAAAAAATCATATTTATTTTTTAGTTTAAAAATCAGAAAATTAGTTGACTTGAATAAACTTCACTAAAAAAAAATTTTAAGTTATTGACTTGACTTAAGACTTGTGACTTAAAAACAAGTCTGGAATAAATATTTTTTTTGAGATAAAATTTTTTTACAGAATTTGTCAAAAAATTTATTTGTCTTTTTTTGAGTCTATACTTTCCAGTAAATGTGACAACTTACTTTTATCTCGAACTCATTAAAGTAAGACTACCTAAAAATTTGCCAAAATAGAGAAAAATGGGGAAAATTACAGTGCTGCTACGATACCTTGAATTCACCATATTTTACGTAAATTATGGTAAATTCACGATATTTTACCATATTTACCGTAAAATATGGTAATCTAAAAATGGGTATTTTTCGTAAAATAACGATAATTATCGTAAAATACCGATAATTACTGTAAAATTCAGTGAAAAAAAAAATTTCCAAAATTTCTCGAAAAAAACCGATTTTCACGAAAAAAAATTTTTTTTTTTGAATTTTTGAAAAAGGAAAACAAAAAAAATTTTTTTGACAAAAATTGACGTAAATTTCGGTAAATTATTGTAAAAAAAGGTAAAAATTGGTAAAAATTCAACAGAAAAGGAAAAATGGATTTTTTATTATTTCATTCAATTTTTTTTCTAAACAAATTATGAAAATTAATATTTATTTGTCAATTATTTGTTTTCCCAAACCTTTTTTTACAAGAATTTACCGAAATTTACGTCAATTTTTGTCAAAAAAATTTTTTTTTGTTTTCCTTTTTCAAAAATTCAAAAAAAAAATTTTTTTTCGTGAAAATCGGTTTTATTCGAAATTTTTTTTTCACTGAATTTTACAGTAATTATCGGTATTTTACGATAATTATCGTTATTTTACGAAAAATACCCTTTTTTAGATTACCATATTTTTCGGTAAATATGGTAAAATATCGTGAATTTACCATAATTTACGTAAAATATGGTGAATTCAAGGTATCGTAGCAGCACTGTAAAATAACTGATCAACAGTAATGACAAATTGTATGTCTTTTGAAATATCAAAAACTTAAAGAAAAATAGCCGAGTTTACGAAATAGCGAACAAAAAGACAATCAAATGGAAAAAAAAGTTTGATTCTAACTTTTTGTGACATACTGTACAGAAATATTTATTTAGTTATTTAATCAATACTTATGAACAAATTTTTTTAAGATCAATTTTTAATAAGAATTTTTCAATTTAATAAATAAAATAAATCAATAATTAAATAATTGTCTCTTTTCTGTCCTAGTGGAAAATGGGAAGGCGCTCATCTCCTTTTCAAGTCCCTTTTTGAGCAACGGCTTCGATCTGACACAGAGGCAACTGGATCGAGAATTAATTAAATAATCAATACTAATTTTTCTTTTTTTTAATTTTATTATTCCGGCAGCGGAGCAACAGGCAAAACCTTGTAACTAACTAAGTCAGATTAATTAAATTGATCAAAAATTTAGAGAAATTTAATTTTATTTAATTTAATTTATTTTAGTTAGACCGCCAATTTCCAATGAAGAATTGACCCTAAATGGTAAAGATTATTTTATGGTCGAAATTCCAGCATCAGAAAAAGACTCAACACCTGTAATGCTGCCATCATACGAAGTTGAATTTAATGTTGAATTCAAAACAAGCCGATCAACAGGTTTGCTGATTTATGCTGGCGATGCCAGCGATTATTTTGTTCTCGGCTTGCAAGATGGTGCCATATTCTACAAGCTAAACATTCGAGGAGAAGTCATCGAAAAAAGCCTGACCATTCCTGGTACATATTTGAACAACAATCATTGGCATTCGGTCAAATTTACAAAAAAATTTCGAAGCATTGAAATAGTGATAGATGACTTAAAAAAAGATGAATCAAATTTGGTCGGCCAATTCATGTCAATGTCCAACAAACTTGTTTATGTCGGCGGTGTTCCAAAAAAGAACACAATTTACAGAGCTATTTATAAAAATTTTGTCGGATGCATTCGCAATGTCACCTTTAAAAGCGACACCAATTCCTTGAACTTAATTTCTTTGCTTTTGAATAATTCTCATTTGGTCAAGGAGAATGGCAAAATCGAAAGAACATGCAAAAAAGTAATGCAACCCATAACCTTTTCGTCTCCCAATTCCTACATACCAATCTTAGAGTGGCCAAACTATCCTTCCTTTGATTCGTTCACAATCGAATTTCAGACAAAGGAAAAAAATGCTGTTTTGGCATACATTCTGGGAGCTGAAAATTTCCAAGATCGAGCTCAAGTCGACAACTTAATGCGCTCCAGACTTTTGTCGCTCAATCGGCACTTTTTTTCCTTAGAAATTCACAATCGTTTTCTGAATGCATATTTTAGCTTAGGCACTAATTACATTCGTCATGAAGTAGTCCATGAACAAATTTCCGATGGTAGGTCTCATCAACTTACGGTCGAACTCAAACAGCAATACGCTATCTTCAAATTTGACCAAAATCCAGAAACATCTATTCGAATCAGTAGGTCAGACTCTGATCTGCTTGAGTTAAAGAGCCCATTAGTCATCGGAGGAATTCATCCAAATCACAGGTCGCTGTCCGGACACAGCCCATCGACCAGAATTCCGCCTTACTTTTACTCGGCCATGCTTGGCAATGGTTATGTGGGCTGCATTCTAGATGTGGATATAAATGGCCAGAGTGTTAATTTGACGTATTTTGCCGCCTTGGAAAGTGTAAGCGGAGTGAACTCAGATGCATGTTCGCCAATGCCCAATCAGTGTGACATAGGCCAGTGCCTGAATGAAGGAATATGCATCGAAGGATGGAATAGATTTGTGTGTGACTGTTCGTCTACTGGATTCAATGGTCCGATCTGTAATCAGCGTAAGTACCAAATTGACTAAATTTTTAAATGCTGATTTTTAAGTAATAATTTCCGAATTGTTCCATTTTTTTAATTTTTGAGACAAAGATTTTATTCAAAAAATGCATTTTAATTTTAAAGAAAGATAAAATAAATGGAATTTAGTGTAAAGTTTGTTTATTTAGAAAAATAATCTAGAAAAAATCTTGACCGGTTGCAACAAAAACTTATACTTCCTTTCAACCACATAATTAAATTTGAGCAGTAAATAAAATTATTTGCCCCAAAAAAATTTTAAAAAGTAGTAAAATTAATTAATGTGCAGGAAAAAAAAATAAAAGTGATAATAACCTTAAGTTATCCGCTAAAAGAATGAAATGAACAGAAACTATACTTAATTGAACCCAATTAAATGAATCTTAATCAGTAAATTGAATTATTAGTTAAATAAATAAATTCAAATAATAAATTTTACAAAAATATATTTCAATAAATAAAATGAGTGATGACGAGTACGTCCCACTTGAATTTTATGAATCGCAAGAGTCTGATTCTGAAGAAGTGGAAGAAAGAAGCATACTCAAAAAACGAAGAGGTATTAATCGAAGATGGATGTATGTGGATATGTTTGATGAGAATGATGCTGCAGATTTGTGGTTAAAAAATGAAACAAAATGGTCAAAAGTTACTTTTTCTTTTTCTGTTCAATGAAATTTATTTTTACTACCGCTTTTATTATTTATTCTCACCGTTATAACTATTTTTTGGGTCCTATTAATTATTTATTTCTGCTCATATAATTTAGTATCTGTTTAATATTATTTACAGCTCAATTAATACCCGTCCATTAAATTTTGATGGATTCTATTGTTAATTTTAATTTAAAATACTCTTTTTTCTGAATGAACATAAAATTCAAAAAAAATAAAGTTGATAATTTAGAACCAAATTTGAGAAAAAATAAAATTTCAAAATATAGAAATTAGTTATGAAAGTGCCACAAAAATAAATTTATCTTTTAAAAAAGACTTTCTTATCTTATCTATTTATATCAACTCATTAATGCTTTTAGTCATATTCGGTGTAAAACTTTGGTAGTTTTCACTTTCCACTTGTCCAAAAATTTCTTGGTCGATTTATTACCTTTCAAACTGTTGATATGTTTCTCATTGATTTCATTCGGTGTCAAATTATTCTAGTTCTTTGCACATCGAATTGTTGAGAAATTCTTTTCCAGTTTATTCCACGGAAAAACATTTTGTCGTGTGCTTTTTTTTAATTTTTCTTTCAATTTCATTTTCTATTTTTAAAATTTTTAATGGGAATTTTATTAGATAAAACATAATTTTAAAAGATAATTTAGCATTCTTTAAATTTTATGCTAAAAAGTATACAAATTGTAGTTAATTTAGTGTGTTTTTTCTTTGGTAGCGCTTTTGTGCCAACAGAACCAATTTTTTATAAAACAAAAACAATTTAATTGATATTTTTATCTTTTTTTCATCAGTCAACTTCCAGAAAATTTTTATTAATTTGGAAAATTGTAAAAAAACACATAATTGACAACTAAATAAATCACTTTAAAACTTTTGAATAATTTCACCAGAGTTACCTTTTTTAAATTAAAAGTTAGCGGTGTTAGCTAATTTTTCTTTTTATTATTTTTCAAAATATATTTTAATTTTATTTGTATTTACCTATATTTTATTTACTCTATTCTATTAAATTTTACAAGACTGGAAAACAGTTTTTTAATTAAGGTTTAAATTTTCAAGTTTTAGATCTAGAATTTTTATTTTTTTTTCTTCTTTTTCAATTAAATTACATAAAGTCCGTGAAAAGCAACAAAAATAACTAAAAAAAATTGACTAATTGTTTTTTTATTAATCTTTGAATGAATTAATTTTGGTGAAGTTTTCTGTTTGTGGTTGAGTGTTGATTAAGCTTTCCGAGCTGTAAATTAATTTAAAACAAAGCTAATGTAACTTTGATCGTTTGAATTAATTCATCTAATTTTTCCTAACTTATTTTTTATTTTCTCTCCTGAAGGAGGTTAGTTTCAGATAAATTATTTTTTCTTTTATGGATAATTTCTCATCAAGATTTGAGTTAGAAGCGTGCGCCAAAAATAATTCATAAGCAAAATTTTATCGCTTCAAACATTAAATTGGTCTGATAGGGACTAGATATTTTTTATCAAAATAATGTACCAAATGATAACAAAACACTGATTAATAATTTAGACAGGTATCAGCGAGGTGTTTGGATTTTCTCAGTCAAACTTTGCTATTTCATATAAAAGCGCTTCCAAATTTTGGAGAGCTTTTTAGAAAACATCCACATTTTTTTTAAATTGAGAGCCTTGAAAACATGCCTATTAACGGAGTAAATGAAAAATTGGGTCTGACAAAAAATTTGCAGAACAAAACCACAGACCAAGATATGAATAACAAAATAGCCCAACTAGTGAACGATGCCTTTGAAAAAGTGATGGAGATTGATGCCAAAGTAGAAAATCCGGTTGAAGTTCGCGGCTTTAACTTTGAGGGTTCCTTTAGCTATGACAAATTGTTTGACTCATTCAAAACAACAGGCTTTCAGGCCACATCTTTTGCCAATGCTGTTGATGAAATAAATAGAATGATTGCATGCAGGCTTAAGCCAGTTGACTTGGACTGTGACAAGGTTACTCAAGCAGCCAAAGAATTTAAAGCCATGTCAGCCAATTTGGCCGAAAACAATGAATATTTCTCAATTCTTCAGCGAACAAATTGTACCATTTTTCTAGGCTACACTTCTAACATGATTTCGTGTGGTGCACGAGAATCAATTCACTTTCTGGTCAAAAACAAAATGGTCGATGCCATTGTGACTACTTGTGGTGGCATCGAAGAAGACTTCATGAAATGTATGAAACCAGCCCTCATGGGCTCCTATGATTACGACGGTGTTCAATCGAGAATCGACGGTCTCAACCGTATCGGAAATACATTTGTGCCAAATGATAACTATAGGCTTTTTGAAGAGTGGCTCTTGAAAATTCTCGATCAAATGCTTGTCGAGCAAAAAGAACAAATGACCAATTGGACACCATCCAAATTGATCAATCGTCTTGGCAAAGAGATTAACAACGAAGATTCAGTTTATTATTGGGCCTACAAGAACAACATACCGGTATTTTGTCCAGCAGTCACTGATGGTGCAATTGGTGACACGTTGTTCTATCACGCCTTCACCAATCCTGGCCTAAGAATAGACATTGTTGAAGACATCCAAAGAATGGATCTTTTGGCTTTGTTCGCTGTTAACACAGGAGCAATCATTCTTGGCGGTGGCACCTCCAAACATCACATCCTAAATGCCAATTGTATGAGAAATGGTGTCAATTTTAGTGTATTCATTAACACAGGGCAACCTTTTGATGGCTCCGATTCAGGTGCTCAGCCAAACGAGGCATACTCTTGGGCCAAAATTCGTTTGGACGCTGCGCCAGTTAAAATTTATGGCGAGGCTTCATTCATTTTTCCTCTGCTAGTCTCTCAAACTTTTGCAAAAAATTTTCCTATTAAAAACTAAACTTGAAAAGCTCAAACTTTATCTAAATGTTTAATAAATTTTATAAAAAAAATATTCAAAAAAATCGGCATTTTATTTTTACTTTATTTTCATTTAAAAAAAAATTAAAAATTACGCATAGCTGCTACAATTGCAAATTTTGAAAATGAACAAAATGTACGGATAATTTTTGAGCCTGAATGGATCAGTGAGGCAGAGCACATTTCTTTAAGATTTAAAGTAATTGAAAATTTAACAAAAAAGGGCTTTTTGCGCCCAATTTTATCAAATTTTTGAATTGAAAAAATGTTTTTTTTAGACTGAACGTCATGCAGACAGTGTCTTGCTAAGCACCTATTCAAAATATTCTAAAGATCGAATTGAATTAGCTTTAGAAAATACCCACATTATACTTTACATGAAAATAGGAGATTCTGAATGTGTAAGCCTAAAGATCTAATTATTTTTCAAAGAACTATTTTTTATTTTTTAGCTTTTAAAAAGTATTAGATATGGCCTTTGTGACAATGAGTGGCATACCGTAAAAATTAGCCGAGAAGGCACTCGGGTAATTCTACAAGTGGACAACGATGAGCCCGCCACAAGTAGGACACTCAGCATTTATTTTGGGTGCCCAAAACTGCTATCCGGAATTTAAATTTAGAAAAGATAATGATAGAATTTGGTTAAATTCATCATAAAGTCTTCATTAATTAATCTAAATACTAAAATATATTTAATTTATTTTAAGTCATCTGAACAAAAATAAGTTGATGTCTGCCTAAATAATTATAGATTTTTTTTATTTTTCTGATAGATAAAAAAATTAAGTTTAAAAATAAGTACAAGACATATTTTTTACTATGATGTATTCAAGAAACTCTTTGAAGAGAGTTCAAGAGATTTAATTTTGGAGCATTTTTTCAGGTGAAGGGTTTTGAATAATTGAATATGAAAAAAATTGAACCTGATTGTTTTTAATTTTTTTTTTAAAAATTTTTCATCAAATTTTAATTTTATTTGAAACGAAAAATATTAAGCCGTCATGTCTATGACTAAATCATCATATAAAAATTAAACGGGGTCAGGGCCAGAGCCCTGGTTTAGGGATTCGAGTATGTTGTTAAGATTAGAATTAAAAATTAAGCTTTAATAATATTTAATTTAATTATTCATTTATTTTATGACGATTTTATTAATTTTCATGGTAAAAACCTTTTGACTGCAAAAAATCTTCTTTCTACACCCAAAAAAAAGATTTTCAAAACCAAAAAAAATTCCTGATCAAAAGTACTCAATTTTTAAAAAATGAATAAATTTATTTATAAATCAAATAAAAAATGATTTTTACACTTAAAAACCATCTTGACTCACATTTTGTGATTAACTGTTCGTTTACAAATTGTACAAACTACCAGTTCTGATTTTGGGTACGAAATTGGGTACTGAAAAACAGCATAGGAATTATATTCATCGTAATTAGAAAACTTAGAAATTAATTCGAATGGAAGAATTTTCGGCATAATTGTTCACTTATGAAATGCTTTTTTCCTAATAGTTTAAATATTTTCAAATTTTAAAATGTTTTTTGCATGTATGAAAATAATGTAAAAATAAAATAATAGCAAAAATAAAGCTCTTCTGAAAAAGAGCAAAACACCCAAAAAAAAGATTATCACAACCCAATTTTTTTTTTACGGTTTGGTTGTGATAATCTTTTTTTTGGGTGTAGAAAGCAGATTTTTTGTCGTCAAAACACGACATCCTAATTTTCATATGAGAATTTAATTTTTTATTTGACGGGTTAATATACACCCTCTTCGAAAATGCTTGTCTTTGCCTGATTTTTTCCATTTATTTCAAAAATTGTTTTAACCATCAAGCTATTTTCAAATTTTATATTTAATAGTTTTTTTTAATTCTAAAATTATTTTTTAATTCTATAAAATTAAACTTTTGGACTAAAATATTTTTTTTAAATTGGAAAGGGATCAATATTTTTAAATAATTTACATGTTTAATTTTCGATTCGATAGAAAATTTATAAAAATATTATGTATATAGCAAGTATTTGTTTACTGTGGAATTTTATTAATTTTTCAAGATTCTTTCTATTTGGTCCAGTTGTCTCAAAAAATCAACTTTTCTCATTATTTTTCATCTTAACTCAAACTTAAATTTTAATTCTTAAAATTTATTTATTTAAATAAATTACAAACTAAAAATTCGGACTAGCATTTTTGGGCATCTGTTAATTTTTTTTATTTAGTTTTTTAAAAATTGTATCTCAGGCATGTTAGATCACCATAGCTATTTAGAAAAAGAAATGCTGCTTAAATTTGATTTTTTAGAAGTTAGCTTTTCAACCCGTAATTAATTGAAAACATTGATAAATTTCAGATTTGAATTTGTATTTCATTAAGGTAAAATTGTGCCAGCCATGAACAACTATCTCAGCTATGAATCTGTCGATTTGGCATCTCAATTTGTTCAACACAAATCCAATGGCAAAATTGACAATGGTCCGTCCGGTTCATTTACTGGGCAAATGCAGCAGTTGATAATTAATGGTAAATCATATTTTGAGCTGATCGCTAATGGAAATCTAGATGAATATGTAAACAGAACTGCCACATTTTATCGTTCTGATATTCCAAACATGCATCCACTTAAGTTTTCAGCAAATTCTTGGATTTCTGTTCCCAAAATAGATGCTTCACATCTTCTTTTAATCCAATTTCACTTGAAAACAACACATCTAAATGGCTTGGTTTTGTTCAATAAAGGTTTTGGAGAAGACTTTTTAGCTGTGGAAATGTTCAATGGTCAAATTAGATTTTTGTTTAGGCTAGGCTCAAAAATTAGTGTTTTAGAATCAAGCTTGAAAGACAAGTTAAATAATAATAAGTGGCATTTGGTGAGCATATGGCGAGCTACCAAGACCAATTTTGAATTGACTGTTGATTCAGTTGTGTTCAAGTTAAGTCTTGAGACTTTAAATGAAAATTTGGAACTTAATCTTGTCGATGATTTGTACATTGGAGGCCATAAAGAGAACTTGTTCACTTTACTAAGAAAAGATTATAGCATTATGTCCGAATATGGCTTTAAAGGGTGCCTAGCTTCACTAGAAATAAACGGCCGTAGCCCTGATTTTGACCAATATTTGAAGAAGACAGACAGAATTAGCGGAAGAGTTGAAAAAGGCTGTGAAAACGACTTTGACTGTTTGCCAAGCACTTGTGAAAATGGGGGCTTATGCATCGAAAAATGGGATGAACACAGGATATTCTGCGACTGTGATGCAACCACATTTACCGGAACTTATTGTGAAAAAAGTCTGACTCAAAAAAAATTCTACCATTTTTTTAATTTAATTTTTATTTTTACAGAAAGTATTGGATTTGAAGTGAATAAAGGAATTGCATATTTTGACTATAAAAGTCCTTTCTATTGGCAAGAAGACAGCTTAACATTTGCAATAGAGACCAGAACCAAGGATGCTTTATTGTTCAGAGCTTATAGTGGACGGTCGAACAAAACTTTGATAGTCGAGATGGTAAGAATTTTGAATTAATTTCTTTTTCAAAAACCACATCTTAAAGTATTCTGAATTAGAATGACGGATTTGTTCAGGCAATATTTGTTGATTTGCATGCTACAATTTATTTGCATACATTCAAAAATTACAGAATAAATGACAATGAATATCACAAAATTCACATGAATGTTTTTGATTTTGATTCTTTATTAGTTGTCGACGATGATCAAGCTAAAAAGGAAATCATTAATGATAATAGTAAGTTAAATTCATTGTTAATTTATCTATTAAAAAATAAGATTTTTAAAACTAAATTAAAAAATAATTTCGTGTCATTTCTTTATTTATTTAGCTTTTTTTCTTGTTCTGATGAAATGTTGTTTTTGTTTTCTTTCAGGTCAATATCTTGATCTACCGACCAGAAATCAAGTCTTATTCAAAGAACAGTTTGAATTTTTAACCGGTTTAAAGCTGACTTTGGACAATATTTTTTCCACTGAAACTGTTTCTAACTTTTGATATTGTGTGCAAAAAAAAGGTTTAAATTATAAATTAATTTTAATTTTTTCGAAAAGCTGCTCAAAATTATGTAATATCATCGAAAACAGGTCAAAAATTCGAACCGGTCCTTAAAACTGGATACTGAAAGTCAAATCTAAATAGAACAGTTTTTATTTAATTTTATTTGTTTATTTAATCAAATTTAATATCTAGATATATATAACTATTCTTCCGAGACTATTTTTTTATGTAAATCATTAATTAAAAAATAAAAATTACTAAAATTAAACACAATTTTGTAAAAAAAAAATTAATTTACAAAATAAGCTTATTCGAAATTAATAGTTTAATTAAGTTTTTTAGAAATTTAAAATAAAAATATAAAAATAAAATTCGTGAAGTTCAAAAAAAACTGTTCAATTCACATTCCACAATTTTCATCAATCTCTTCCACAAGTCATAACTTTTCACAAGAATAAAAACTATCAATATCATCGGAAAATTTTTGACTATAAAATGACAATAGGGCTTTTTTGAAAAAATGTAAATTTAATTTGAATAACTTATAAAATTTTAATTCTACAGCCGGAGTTTAAAAGAAAAATAATTAAAATACATGAAAGGATTTTTTGTAAGAAAATAAATCAATCTGTAAAAAATTAATAATTTTTTTTATTAATTTTGAAATTTCTAGCTTTTATTTTTAAAATTTTTTTTTTTAATAGAATATAATCAATTTAAAAAATACCAAATTTTGCCGATTGATAGAAATCAAAATTCAATTCATGTTGAAATTGCGGGTTCGAAATTTTTTTTTAACAATTCGAATCATCCCGAGGAAGTTCAATTTTTTAACAATTTTCATGGAAATATTTATGGCTTAGTTTACAATCAATTCAGGTTAATTATTCAAGTTAGAAATTTTCAATTTTTTAATTATTTAGTTTATAGAATACTTGATTTGTTGTCGATTAAAAATCAAAGAATTAGAACAATTGGACATTTTCTGCCTCTCCAAGGAAGTCTATTAAAGTAATTTAACATTTTTGATTGCAGAAAATTAACCTAAAATTTTTAATTAAGGATTAATGAACTAAATCGAGACCAAGAATTTTATTCATCTCAAAATTTAATTCCACTTCAAATACCTAAACATGAGACTGAAAATAATGAAGATAAATCAATAGAGTAATAAACTTAGTTAAACTAATTAGAAAAAAATTAATTATTTATTTATAAAAAAGCCAAGAACCACATTTTGGAAGCACATCGACGGTAAATTAAAATTTTTGTATTTTTGAACTATTTAAAAATCCACAAATCATTGTTAATAATTTTTTTGTTTAGTTTTTTTTATAATTTAAAAAATTGATTAAACCGAATTTTGAAAAAATTTATTAAAAAAGATAAAGATTCTTTCGAAAATAATTTGTACATTTTTTGTTATTCCATTAAAACTTAGATTTAATTTTTATTTAAATACATTTTTTTTAAATTTCACAAGTTATTTTCAACAAAACTTATTGATAAATTTTTGAAGAATTCATATAATCATTTTTATTTAAATCATAAAAAAACTGAGAGAAAAAAGATAATCATTTATCACAAATTAAATTTTTTTGCCGGGAAAAATCAATTTCAAAAATTTTAAGATCTCTATTACTCCATAAATTTGATATTTTTTTTGACAGATAATTAAAAAAAGAGTGTAGTTGTTTTATTCAGCATGAATGCAAGTGTCTAATTTTTGTCTCTAATTTACAATTTTTAAAAAAAATTTAGTTTTCTAGTTATATTCAATTCTAATTGAATTTTTGTCTTGTAGATGATACAGATCATTTTCTCTCTTAAAATGCTGAACCAAAGATAGAGCTCTTGAAAGAAAGAAATTTGATTAGAAACAGAACTTAGTCGGTCACTCTCTGTTTAGATTATCTGGGAAAGAGATCCTCTAGAGGGGACTTTTTTTCAAATGTTTAAACTTTGAATTAATTTCGAGAAAATTTTTAAAAGAAAATTAAAGCGTTTATTAAAGAAGAAGAGTAAAAATTTGTCCTTCCTTCAAGAATTATTTGCAGGGAGATTTTCTGATGAACTGATCTATTCTTCGATTTTATTATACTAAGAAAATTAGGTCAAATTAATATTATTAAAATTAGTATTTTTTTTTTGGTGCAAAATTATTATTACCATCAATCCAAAATAATTTCTTGAAGAAAATTTTTGAAATTTTTACGCTTTTTTATTTTGGATGAGTCTTTATTATTTAGCATTCTTTTTTTTATAAATAAATCGATAAAGCAGGCGTTGCCAACTAATGTTATTGCAAAATTTTAACATTAGAAGTGTTGAAATTTATAATTTTACCCATTAGGGTATTTCTTAAGCTTAAGAATTTCGCCTAATTTAAAATAATATTTTGCATAGTAGAGAACTGTTTTCTGATGCAGCTAAAAACTCAAAAAACAAGAAATAATAATACAAAATTATGCAAATTGATTGATTTTTTAAAGAATTTTATCTATTTAGCGAAACCATTGTTTAAATTTGTTTCATGTTCTTGATTCATTATAAAATGATTGTGTAGAATTTTCTACGACACATTTTCATGGAAACTTCCTAAAGTTGTATCAATTGCTCTATCTGGCATTTAAATCTTAATTATCTTTTCAAAAAAACATTCAATTATTTAAAGAGAAAAACTATGAGCGCATGCTAACAGTGAATTAAAGTTACCCTCCCGATTTAGGCACTCTACGTAGCTGTGACTTTGTCCAATTCTTGGAGATTTTTTAAAATTAAAATTCATTAATTGTCTTCTAGAAACAAAGCATAATGACGAATGCTGAGAGTATCAATTATCCTTCTATGGTTCATGGAACTTCGGACGAAAGTCAATTGAAAGAGAGCATTTTTAGTACAAACCTCATTGTCTTGATAATATTTGGTTCTGTGATCATACTGATTGTTTTGGTATACGCCTTTTGTAAATACAGGAGCCTCGACGAAGGAACTTATACAATTGATGAAACACAAAATTGTGGACCGTTTGCCGAATTGGACGTGCCACTGAACAGTTCGTCGAGATCAGGCAGAAAATTGAAAAATAAAAGAAAAATCATGCTAAATGCGAGTAATAAAGAATGGTTTGTTTAGGCTCTAAAATTAATTATTAATTTGTTATCCGTGATTCAGGAATTTATTAAGATTTTAATTGAATGATAAAGTTTAATTGTAATATATTTTTATTAATTAAATAATTTTAAAAAAAATTTAAATATAAATAAACATTAGAAACATCGAGATTTTTTTCTTTTCAATTTTAAATTAATCCAAAATTACCTGTTATAAACAAAAGTAATAATGCTCTGGATCAATGAAAGCGGTTTATGTCAAAATTTGCTTTAGGAAAAAAAATTTAAAATCAGGGCATTTAAGATATATACATAGAATTAATCTTAAAGATTTAATTCTTAAATCTTTCAATCGAAGATTTAAATCTAGTTTTAATATTTAAATTTTTAATCCTTCATTTTCGAAAAAAAATTTTTAAGGGTCTATAGTAAGATTTATTTATTTTTTTGTGTATTTTTTCTCTGTACCGTATTTTAATAATATTTATCCTTTTATTGCAGCGTTCTTTAATTTCCTTTCCCAGTATATTAAAATTTAACTAAGAAGCAAATTTAATACCAAGAAACTTGATTTCTATTTCCATAATTTTTTAAGTCAAGATTATCACTGTCTTTCTTCTACTTAGAAAAGACTTCCACTTAATAAACCATTGTTCTATTTCTAGTTCGCATACTCAGCGAGCATCTTTTTATTAAGCTGCTCCTGAACTTATTTTTCATAAAACCGGCTTCAATTTGAAACCGGTTTCAAAATCAATGTGAAACCATACCTAGCCGGTTTCAGAGCTGGTTTTAGATTTCTAATTCAACTCATTATTAGTTAGAAAAAAACTAGTAAGTTTTTTTTTCAAAATTGGTCTTAAAATCAAGGTAAAATATTTAATACAATAATTTTTACCCTAGACAAATAATTCTTTTTCCAATAAAACTCAAGCTCCAATTTTCTTCTTTTTTTTCTCTCTTTTAACTAAAAATAAAAATTTTACTTTATTTTTATTATTATTATTTAGATAAACTATTAATTAATTTTTACTTAATTAACATTTTTATTTAAAAATTATAATGTCAAAATTAATAAAAAAAAATTTGAAAAGTCTCTTTTCACATTTCTCAATCCATTTAAGGACTTGATACTCAAAAACTTTGTGATTCTAAATCTAAATCTATTCCCTCTAGTATTATACGCATTTTTACTTTCCAATGGTTCTCCGTACCAACTTAGCTCATCAAGTTGATATATGAACTTTTAAATGTATTTGATCAGCGCGTCTCCTCCTTTTTGAGAGTGTTTTTAGGTTCAATCTTTTAAGCCTCTCCACATAGTTTAAATCACCAAATCCATTAATGCTTCTTGTTGCTCTCCTCTGTACTCTCTCAGATGTATCTATATTTTTCATCAAGTATGGATTCCATACTAAAACAGCATATTCAAGATAGGGTTGAGCAAGACTAGTGTACATTTTTTTAACAATACTGGTGTCATTGTTATTGATACCATTTAAATTTGTCCTAGAACTCTTTTTGCTCTTGCTGATAGTTCAATTAAATGTCTACACCATTGCACATCGGTTTTTATTATGACTCCCAGATCTTTCTGTTCAAAAGTCTCTGTCAACTTGTGAACTTCATTCTCTTCTGATATATAATAATCCGTTTTTGGATTTTTTTCTGCCAATATGCATTGCTTCACATTTCTCGATATTGAAATTCATCGACCATTCACGGCACCACTCGACAAGACTATTGATGAAGTTTTTTAATTGCTCATTCTTCATCTTTTCATTAACTTCATTAAGTAAATAGTATATCTTGCGATCATCTGCATTTAGAAAACAAAAACATCTTTCCCTGAATCTTTCTGGGAGGTCGTTAATAAAAATTAAAAATAGCAGTGGGTCAAGTACAGAACTTTGAGGGACCCCACTTGTTGCATCCAGCCAGTCAGACTTTGAGTGACCAATGCATTGAAAGATTCAACTTGTTGTTTTATATGAATTAAAGAGTTTTTTTTAGATTTTAAAAGCTTAAAATAATTTATTTTATTGATAAAGATAGATCAAGAAAGCTTTGATCGTTTTGACTTAATTAAAAAATCAAAAAAAAATTGAAACCAAAATGCCCATTCTAACTCCCAAAAGTTGTTCTATTTTTTAAAAGAACAGATAAACAAATAAATAAAAAATAATTTTAAAAAGAAAATTCGAATGGAAATGATGTTACAATACCAAGGTTTACAAAATCTTAAAAAAAAGCCAGAAAACTGTCCGAATGTTAAATTATAGAGAAAAGCTAAATGGAGACAAATAATGTTCAGTGACGAAGTGAACATTTAGGGAGAGAACAGAAAAAGCTGAATTTAGATAAGAAGGATGAAATCAGAGAAGCAAATTGAAGAATGTGTAATTAAACAAAGAAAGCAAGGAAGCAGTTCTATTGGAATTTGGAACTGCTTTATTACTGTTTGAGCTATTATGGTCCAGGAATCGTATTATATATTTGATGGAAGGCTTAATCTTAAGAGATATTTTGGTATTTTAGAAAAAAAAGTTACTTCTATCAATATATATGCTAAGAGAAGGTGAGACTTTCAAATTCCAGAGAGACAATGGTCCTTGCCATCAAGCCGATTATTGAAGAAATGATGCTAAATTTAAATATAAACAATGCTAAAAAGAAATAATTAGAGAATAAAGGACGTCTAGCTCGCTATTAGAAGCTTTTTTCAGTCCGTTTCTCAACTTTTTCACAATAAAAAAATTGAACGACTTAGATAGTCTTTGTCTTATTAGAATAACAAATGAATGGATTGTCATTTCATAATTTTGATTTGGAATTGAAAATATTGTCTCAACTAAAAAAATATATATCATTTATTACATAT
This sequence comes from Brachionus manjavacas, assembly GCA_019054805.1. Taxonomy (NCBI): domain Eukaryota; kingdom Metazoa; phylum Rotifera; class Eurotatoria; order Ploima; family Brachionidae; genus Brachionus; species Brachionus manjavacas. The sequence continues at coordinate 306,436 of JAHQIY010000032.1, read as the reverse complement.
CTGTTTACCTTTTCTTTAATTTCTTTTTTTTATCTTTTTTTTATCTTTTTTTCATCTTTTTTTTCTTTATTTTTATTTTAATTTATTTTATTTTTTTTAATTCTGAGGGAGCTCAAGCTCGATACAGAAAAACAAATAAATAAATAACTTTTTGAAAATTTACCTATTTTCATGTGTGAAATCACTTTTTGGAGTCTCTTTCACAGATAGTCAATATCTCATTTTTAATTAAAAAAATAACAATATTATAGCTCTTGAATAGCTATTTAATTTGATATAATTCTGCAATATAATATTAATAAACCATCAATCATAGCTATGACAGAGGACTACACTGACTATTCGAATTAAGCTAGAAAAAAGAAGATCCTTTTTTTCTTTAAATGATCCAATTCATCGCTGGATGTTGTCACTCAAAACATGGTCAGCAATTGTCAGCGTACAGAAGTTGCAATGGAAGAAAAAATAAGCAACCAAAAGAACAACATGCATCACAAACAGTTCTGTTTACAATTTCTATCCATAAATAAATTGTTTTTTAACTTATTTCTTATTTACATAAAATTCGTCTGATTATGTCTTTTTATAGAAAATGTAGTTTTTTCTGTTTGTGAACTTAAAAAATAATAAATTTTTTGAAGAGAAATAATTAATTGATCTTAGATATCAATAATATTATTTGTTTGAGACCTTGCTTTGGAACAATCGTGAGAGTTAATCTCTAAAATTATTAATAAAATAAAGGCCAACTAAGTGGTAATTATCGCAAATTCTAGTAAATTATGATAGCAAGAAATTTTTTTTCTCCTTTCATCTATAATTAAAATCATTAAAAAAAATTAGGACAATATTTTCAGGATGATGAAACCTCTCTGTTAGTTTTTCAAGATTAAGAAATAAAATTTTGAAATTTTTGATGTTAAAATTAATGATTTAAATATTTTTGCTTCAAGTTTTTATTTTAAATTAGAATAATTTTTTTTTCGTAAGTGCATTTTTAACGACTTCATACAAGTACTTAAGAAGTCTAATCAAGATAAATATCTTATTTTCTTTTTATAATTTAATTTATTAGATTTAAAGTAAAGGATTAAATTGGCCGCGTGTTCAGTTAGTCCATCAGTAATATTTTTTTATTAATATAAATATGCATTTTTGAAATTTTTTTGATTATTAATTTAAATTGAAAATTTCAATTTAAATAAAAATTAAATTATAAAGATAAAATAAAAGCACTTATAATCACTATTTGATGGCTCCTTCAAAGATCGTCACCAAACATTAGTTCATGAGTCTTTTCCAACAAATACGCTCAAAATTTTTACCTTTATTTATGTCCATTAGATAGAAAGATTTTCTTTTTTCATGAATTTTAGCAATTGATTGATCAATTTTTTTTTTTTTTTAAATTCAAATTTACAATTATTTTTTAATATAATTTTATTTATTTTTTTTTGTAAAAAAAAATTTTTCAGTAAGCAAAGAAATGTATTCCAAATTTAAAATTGGATTTAAAACTAAACATTACTCTAGACGAGCAAACCTTGGTGCAACTAGAAAAAAATTCAAATTTCCTAGTGCTAAAACTATTAATCCTCACCAGTCAGACCTAATTTGGTGCCCGTATTTGAATAAATTTTAATCAAAAATTGAAAAAGCTCGGCGTAGACTATCAAAACTTTTTCCTAGGCTACGCAATCGTGAATTACATTCAATTTTACAAGATTTTACAGAAAATATATTCAGAGCCTTCCAAAAATTAATTTTTTAAGCAAAAAGAATTCTCAACCGCTAGAACAAGTTGCCAGAAGATACGGATAGTGCTCCAAATTGCAGTATACAATACTACTTCTCCTAATTTTGTTTGAATTTCTGGTCATGTCAAACACTTTCTTTAGATTTATAAATTTTAAGTAAAATTAGTTGATAATTTCTTTCCTTGTATTGAAAAAAAATGCAATTTTATTCAAAAATATTTCAAATGCATTTCAAATTTTAACAAAAGATTCTTTGATAAATAAATTTTTTTACAAAAGTTGAGTTTTAATTTTCTCAAAAATAAAGTAAGGAATCCTTATGACCAAGACAGCTTTAGAAAGCTCGTCCTTTAAGCTTTATAAGAATCATTAAATCGTCTTTTTTCACTTTTTATAAAAAATTTTCAACCTGACATTTATATACTTTTTATACCAGAAATTTAATCCTAGAAGTCGAATGGAACCCGGGATCTACTAATATTACTAATATTAGCAGGGCACAATTGTCTTATATCAATGTACATTTTTGCAATCGATTTAAAAACCTCTTTTTACGAATTTTTTAGAATTCTCAAAAATGAGCTTTTTTAGACGGCTTGTTGAGCGTATCTTATGAACGGAAAATGAAAAAATTATGATCCAAAAATCGTTAGAGAGGTAAAATTTTTTTTCAAAAATAAAATTTAGGTATGGGACACCGAACTCAAAGGATAGCAGGTATGTTTTTGGCCCGAGAAAAGTCCAAGAATACACAAGTCGTAAACCAAAACAATAAACAAGAAGAACTAGTAAACAAAAGTGTAAAAAATTTCAGCCTTCTCACATTATTCTTTCATATTTTTTATATCTTTGAAATTTGTCCAAAACATTATGACTCAGCCGTTATCAAAAAATTCCAATAATTTACCTAAGCATTTAAAATTATCAAATAATTCTGAATATAAATTTTTAAAGCTTTTGCTTTAATCTTAATCATTAAAAATCTTTAAAAATGTTTGAAAAAGAGCATTTATTTAAAATTTAAATATTCTCCAAAGACTTGATATATTTTTTAAAATAAATAATGTTCATCTTGAAACAGAAATTTTCAAATTTTCATATTTTTAAATGTTAATCCTAAATATTTTCTGATGAGAATTTCTTTTGATTTGAAAATAGCTTTAAATATTGAATTCTTTTTGAAAGACTTTATTATTTTGACTGAAAAATAAGAGTTTGTATTATCTCAAAATATTCTTCATTAGCTTAATTAATCAATAGAGTAAAATCAGTTTACGAGACATTTTTCTAAATTCGTTTCATTCAAAGGTACTTTGAATTTCAAGTGAATTTCGAAATTGAAAGGATTTAGTAGGCTAATGAATCAATAAAAGGCAACACGCTAGGATTTTCTTTTTGTTCGAATTTTTCAGTTAATTTAAACAATACTTTAAAATGATGATCTATTAGCGATTCAACAAATTGAAATTTTAAATTATTACTCTCCAATCCACTGTCTAGGTAAAAAAAAGAATGAGAATTAGGATTTTATTTATTTATTTTAATAAAAAATAATAAAAAAAAGTAAAAATTTGTTTTTTATTTATTTTTGAGATACCAAAAAAGCACTAAAAGAGGATCATCATCGGAATCATTAAATTCATTTGAAATTAAATGATTTATTCATGATGAAGCATTAGCTCTCGAATTTTTCTTAATATTTAAGTAAGAATAGAGATCCCGCCAGGCATTTGTAAAAAATATTTGATAAAATTTAAATTCAACTTTCCGGAGCAATTTAGTGGAATTTTCGCAACTTTTTTCTGTTCTTTAATTTTTAAAAATTCTAATTATCTGGCTAAGTGAACAAAATTGCAAATCACTGGGTTTGAAATTTAATAAGATCAATATTGAAATTTGAAAATTTTAATTTTATAAAATTTTTTGGCCATTGAATAAGAATTGTTTTGATCTTTGGTGAGATGCAAATTGTGATTTAAGGTGAAAAAGAAATTTTAAATTTGTAAAATATTTCCAGGATCGATGAATTCCAAGTGTTTGTTTGAGACAACGTTTTAATGAAATATTTCTGAGTTTCCAATTATCTAGATGAAATAATTGAAATTTTAAGAAAAATAAACTATTTTACCAGTATGCTTGTATAAAATTCCATAACTCAACCATTAATCCACCTTGTGACATTTTGAGAAAATGACGCAACTCTTTTTCTATTGACGAACCGTGTCACATCTCAAAAGTCTCCTAAAATTTTCATTAAATTTCAAGTAGGTCTTCCAATTCTTTTCGAAAGATAAACACTATTTGAAAAGAAAAAACTCAGCGGGAGAATCCTGAATTTGGAAAATTTTTATTGTTTCTATTCTAAATCTTAAAATCTTAAAATCTTAAAATCTATTCGAGATAGTTATTACGAATCAAAATTTATTGCATTTTAAAAGACTTTTTTGAAAGAAATTATTTTAATTTAAATAAAAAAAACATTTTTTCTTTCGTGATCTTTATTCATTTAATCCAGGTAATGATTTTTCTTAGCTTAAAAGGTCGTTATATTCGTCAAATTTTATCTGCTTAAAGAAACGTTTTATTTGAGTTTTTGTCTCTTTTTTCTATTCTTTATTGTGTAAGATCTATCTATGCATCTATCTGCTGGATAAAAGTATCATGCCGGGATTTTAAAATTTCAATTTAATTTAATTCAAGTGACGTAAGAAACAAAAATATTTTACTGTGGCAAAAAGGGTTCTTGGGTAACTATCTGCGCCAAAATGTTACAACTTTCCTAAAGGTTATTTGTTTCATGTTGTAAATTTTTTTAGCATGCTATAAATCAATAAATTTATATTTTGAATTTTAATTTTTTTATTATTATATAATTAAGAAAAAAAATTTTTTTTAGATCCAACGAGTTTATTTGATTTCGCAGCCAGGGGTCTCTTTTCAGAAGGATTTCGCAGTGATATAAAAGAAAACGCCTTAAATTTAAAATTTAGAAATTTCCTCCAAGACTTTGAGAGCAAGATGAATGTCACTACTGGGCTTCTTATTTAATTTTGAACATCTTATTTCATTAATATTTAATATTGCAGACAAATGCGACTCATAGTAACAAGATGCGTTTACGGCAGTGTTTCTAAATTTAAGCAAAGCAGAAATTTGAGATAAAAATCTGAACAAACGCTCACATTTCCTCTAAAAGGTTGGTTTCAAGGTATACACACAAATGTATAATATCAAAGGTTAGCTTGCATTCAGTCGTATACAAAAATAGTCAAAATTAATTATGTAATTATCCACAATAATATCAGGCTTAGGATTATCCTAAATTTGAAAAAAATTTCAAAAGTTAACTTGGCCAGCAAATTTAAATTTAATTTTTAAGGTAATAAATTTTTATTGGCATTCAAATTAGTCGGAGTTTAGTGTGTATGTGTGTGTGCGTGTGTGTGTGAGAGAGAGAGAGAGAGCGAAATAGAGAACCATAAATTTGAAATATAAACAAAAAATGATAGCAAATAATTTCATTTAGTTTTATGATAGGATAAATTTTCTAATCGTATAAAAGGTGTATATTTAATTTCGTTTTTTTTAAATTAATTTTTTTGCTTTTTTAAAACACTCTAACATTTTTTTGCCACAAGTCTGTGAGACTCAGTAAAAAAAGTGTGACCAAGCTTCAAAATGAACTAAGTTTCGGAAACTTTGACTTAGTCATACTTTAAATTTGGAATAATTTTCACTACCAAACGCTTGGTTAGGCACATAATTATCCAAGTTATAATTATTTTGGATAATTTTTCGCTTTTTATTTTTGGGATAATTATCTCCTATTGTTTAATTTTTAGATTTGTTATTTTCAAACATTGAAGGTATTTAGACGGCGAAAACATCTAAATTATCGCATTAAAGCAGTAATCTTTTTTGGTGATCGAAAGAGTTTGAGAGCCGCGAATTCAGGTTAGTTGAGCTAAAAACTCACAGGGTTGATTTGCACAAATTTGAGGATAAAAAATTAGTTAAAAACACATTTATAAAATTTTTATTAAATTAAAAAAAAATAGCATTGAATTAATATTCATCTAAATTTATACTTGTTTTTCGCAATAGCTGATACAATCTAAAGTCTTAAGACTTTAGAATTTTTGTGTGACGCCAAAAGTGAATTTATAAAATGAGATTTTTTCCAACACAAATTTTTGGCTAAATTTTGTTCTAAACAACAACAGATAAAGAAAAAAAATTGGTTCTTTAGAGCTCAGGATGGAAGAAAAGTAAATAAATAAAAAAATAAAAATTACCTGCCTTGATGATGATATGAGGAGAAACTTCAAAATTTTGAGAAATTTGTTGCAAGTGTCGCAAAGTTTTCCAAATTAACAATTTCAGTATTTTGTTAATAGACTTGTAAAGATAATGGTTGGCAATTTTTTTGGATAAATATCAAAGGATCTTAATTGAAGCAGAAAAAGTTTTCCTTCTTATCATCATCGTTTTAATACTATTTTTGAGCTTTTGAAATTTTCTTTTATTCTTTGTGCCAAACGTTTACCATAATTTCTCTTTGCTTTTTTTTCTCTTTTTTAGTCTCTTTTTATTTCTTTTTTCAAATGACAATTTCACCCAATTATTTAATCAATTTTATCTTGCATTTTAGTAAAATAAGACCTAATTTTTAGATACAAGTCTTTGTTTTGTTTCGTAAAACGAAGTATGAAATTTTTTTAAAATTGCATTTGGTCGACGACAAAAAATGATCTACACTACTGAAAAAATGATAGATGTGAATAGTGCCAATGCGGCTGCAAATGTACAAAATCAATACGACTGTTTGATAGGCGATGTGGACGTCAACCACCAGATAGTCAAAACAGACGAGTCGGATTACATGGACAGATATTTGAGCCAGCCAGCCAGACCCAACCACTTCGCCTCGTTGAATAGCTTTCAAAAGCACAAGGCAAACTGCAATGTCAAGTTATCACCTGACTATATGCTCAATATGAATAAATTTCAATTTGTGTTGATGGCGCCGACTTCGCCAGCTGTTAAGGTCAATGAAGATACGCTAACTTATTTGAATCAAGGTCAAAACTATGAGCTCAAGCTCTCGAACAATGAAGCACCTCAAATGAATCAGAGCTCTCAAATGGAGCAGAACTTTGCATACCAAAACGAAGACATAAAGCCGTTCATTAATTTAGATACAAAATCAATTGAAAGCGGCTATCTTTTGAGCAGTCAATCGAATGGCACTACGCTAAATCAAATTGTTCGTGACACAAATGAACATGAGTTGAATGATAAGCTACCTCGTCAAGAGAATTGCGGCAATAATCAAAATTTGCATTTAGATTTGAATGCGCACAATTCTCTGGTTTATCTAAGTGTGGTCAGAGTGTGCTTTTGGGACCGCAAACTTCAAGAAATGGAACAAGATGAGATCAAAGAGGTATTAATTTTTAAATAATGTATTTGAATTTTTTTTTTAATCAAATTGAAGGTGTTTCTAAGTAAAATTAAAAAAATTTAGAAATTAAAATTTTAGAATTCTTTTTCGGGTACTAATCATTCAACAGGATAATTAATATTTTTGTTAATAGGCATTCAAAACTTATCAAATCTCGTTTATTAAAATAAAAAAATTTTCAATCAAAGGTTCGATTTCTCACACTAGATCTCTATGAGGTGAATCATTCAGAAGTACTATCAACAAGTAATCAAAATGCACAAAATTTATTTCAGCAAAAATTGAATAGTTATAGTAGAAGATATTAGGTTTTAAAGATAAAAATATTCTCATATCTGTAAGACGGGTTAAAGAATGATAAACACAAGTAACTTTTAAATAATTTATTAAATAACTGTTGTGTTCTATAATAAATTATATAGTTACTGTATTAACTAAAATACATCTCTGCTAGCACTGAGAATGGAATCATTTACACCCATGAGTTTGTGCCAAGGACACGGGCTTAAAATTAAGACTAGATGTGAGCTAATATAGCAAATAAATTTAGTCATAGTGCAACATACTGTTTTATACTTTCTTTTTAACCAAAAAAAAAATCTTTAATTTTTTTATTAAATCATTCAATTAAAATACTTATAAAAAATAAAAATTGTAATGCTTTTAGGTTAAGTTCGGTTTTTTCCTGACAAAAAGCAATGTTTTAGTCTATCCAAAGTCTGTTTTACTTGGCTTTAAAATTTTTTTAATCAAATTTACAATTCTGTTGCTGAAAAAGTATCAGCCTTGCACGCAGCCCTGTTCTATCCAGCGAATAATAAAGTCTTTTTGACATATGATAAAAAATTCCTTCTGATAATAAGTGGTGCTGTTTAAACCTAGAGAGTCATATAAGATTATTGTTAATTTTGAGAAATGCAGAATTATTAGTCGCCAGTCATTCATAAAACAAGTTGGAATTATAAAAAAATTATTTTAATATTTTTTTATCTGCTATTTTAATTTATCAAGAATGGAAATATTTTTGTTCTAATTATTCAATCTATACTGAACTTCACAACGACATAAAAACAGGATTTAATTGTTTAAAATTACTTAAAAGCATCTTTTTAAATTTTTATTTTTGTATGTATCTAAAGTGTATGATAAAATAAAGCTCGCCACAAATTGAAAAAAAAAGGCCACTTTTGGTATTTACACAATTTTGAGAGGGTTTTTTTCTAAAGAAATTGCTAATTTTAGAAAAAAGTAAAAAGCAGAAATAAAATCATCTACAATGCCAAAAATAATTCTCAAATAATAGAAGATACATTTGATGTATCAATAGAATCAAGCCTACGTCAATATTGTGCATTAAATTTAAATTTTATTTGTGTAGATTAAATAAATTATTAAATAAATTTAAATTTAAGTTTTAAAATTAAAAATAAAATAGAAAATATTAAAATTTCCTCCAAAATTATTTTCTGAATTTTCAAGTTTGTAAATTCTTTTAGATAAAAAATTTAGTAAAGGAATTTTGGCAGTAGAATTTGAACAAGGAGTTAGAATTTGTATTTTATACTTTTATCAGATCATATTTAAATATGAATAATAGAAAAAGGTAATCATATTAAAATGTGATTTCGAGTGTCAAAAAATTGTGACTTTCTTATTATGTTACATAGCTTACTTAATTTATTAACAATCTATAAATATATAATTATTATAAAGAGATGACATGTTCTTAATTGTTACATAAAAAAGTTTCAATTAAAATTTTGATTGTTAATTAACAGCCATCCATCTAAACCAGCTTTAAAATTATTTACAGTATTTGCTTCAATCACAGACAAAATTAAGCTATTCAACCAGTTGAATACCCTGTTTAAAAAAACTAAGTGACCATGTGTAGATGATACCAGTACTTACGGTATACTATAGAAATCTCTTTTTTTCTTCTTAACTTCAAATTTGTAAAGTTTGATTTTTTGCTAAAAAGAAAATTTTTTTTTTTAAATGTCAAAGAACATTTACTTTTTACACATTTTTTTATCCTAACCTTTTTTAAATATTTTCCAAATACACTCAATATTAATTATACATTAAGATATTAGTAATTTTTTTTAGGCAAAGTAAAATTTAGATATTTAGATTTTAAAATTGATCAAATCGTTTTAAATTCACAATTAGATTTCATTACATTTTTATAAATTAAAATCCTTCTTATAAAGTTTTGTGTGTTTAAAATTTTTTAATCATTTTTTAAATCTGAAATATGATCAAAAAATTTTACTGTGCCTTTTTTATCAAAAAAAAAAAAAGTCAAATTATTGCCTCAAATACATTTTTTTTAATTGTGAATTTGACAAATTGCGTCATTGTACTCTTAATAAAGATATGTGTAAAAAAAAAATTAACAAATTTTTTTAAAAATTTTTTACAATCTCAAATAAAATGCTTATTAGTAGAAAATTTGATCATGGTCATTTTGCCATGCTTGTAAGTCTCATACCTTCAAAATTGTTTGAAAAACAAAAAAAGCCACCTTAATTTAATAAATATTTGAACATTTTTATTTTGTTGAAGTGGGAGAAAGAATATCCTAACATGAGAATGCTGGAGATCGACTCGAATTCGAGCTATGGAATTGTTGAGGTGCGCATGTCCGATGCGTACACAAACGCGGCAGAAATTCTGTGGAACGGGCGAACAGGAGCGAACATTTTCTTTCGCTGCAACTGCACAAGCACCGCATTCGCGCCACACAAACACGGCGGCGAAAAAGGCATCCACATGAGGTTCCAAATCGACACCTATGAAATAGCGGTGCAAAATGCCAAAATCACCTATAACAACGAAATACTTGGTTTCAACTCGAGCCACAGTTCTCTGGGTTCGTCTGCATCGAATTCGATCGGCTCCATTCTTTCGCCGCCCAACTCCACATCTTCACCAAACAGCATTAAGTTCATAAAAGACGACTTGGATTCCAACAGATCGATGGGCACGCCGACTCCAACAGCAGCAGCAGGAGCAGCAACAACAGCAACAACAGCAACAGCATCAACCAACTGCAAGCAATGGCTCGAGTTCAACGAGGTAAAGCACTTGTGCGGATCGTATTGCCGCATTCAGCTATTCAGACTAAAGGGGGCTCAGCGAAAACTCAAAACGGACAGGTCCAAAATAGACCGACTGAACCCGCCCGATCTGAGAAAACGCTACCAGCCCTCTAACAAAATAACTCTCTTGAACAATTGCTCATACGACTGGCTCTATTCGCTGCTTCCGTTTGTCAAAGAGCCAAATCAGCCGACGACAGAGATAAATGCGCCTCACATGGACAACAACTACCAAGCGCACCACCCCCACTATGTGCCAAACGCGGACTTCTCAATCAGCAGCAACGCTTTCTCTCAGTCACATGCGACCAACAATGCGCCATTTGCACAAAATCCAGCCTATCCAAGCATGAATCTGAACGGCAACATTGAATTCATGAACAACATGAGCCAAAGTCAATACGCGAGTCACTACTCGTCGCTGGACACCTCCATGTCAACAACTCAAAATGAAAGCAACAACGCACTCTATTTGGACAACTGCTACCAGCACATGAATCAAGCTAGCACTGGGTCAACAAACTCCATTCAAAATCATGACTACGGCTACCACCGAATGAAGAGAACGTCGTCGTTCAATTCGCCAAGTAATTACCAAAATTTCAAGCCCAGCAAAATGCAAAAAACTGGCCTTGCATTGTCCACAGTTAGCTCGCCGCAAATTTTCAACACCACATTCAACAACATGTCATCGCTGGCCTCCTCGTCCTCTTCAGCATCCACTTCGTCGTGTACGTCGTCGCCAGCATCGCCAATATCTCCCATGATAAGTTTGCACCAGCAGCAATCTCAGCTGGTTTCTGGGCACAATTTGGCGCAATTGGACTACACGAACACGGCCCAGTCGTGCCCGTTGCCTTACGACTGCTCCAACAAGTATGTCCAAGAGTGGCTCATTCAGAACAGATTTTTTAATCTACTGGGCGTTTTTTCCAACTACACGTCCAACGATGTGCTCAGGCTGAGCAAAGAAGACATGATCACTTTGTGCGGAGGCGCTGACGGCATACGATGCTACAACATGGCTCACAATATCCAGATAAAACCCAAGCTGACCATTTTTGTCACATTCAACGACCAGTCTTACTTTTCGGCCATTTTTTTAACTGATTCCAAAAGCAGCTTTTTGCTCAGCAAACTCTTGAGTGTATTTGCCACATTTGTCAAAAATTTAAAAAGCATTGAGGAAAAAAATGAGAAGATGGCCGGCTCGGAGAGCGGGTGCGAGAGTGACGAAGAAAAAAGCCTCACAAACCTAAAGCAGTCGATAAGACTGCACGAAAGAATCTTATCTGGAAATTTTGATTATGAGCTATTTTTGAAAGTGAAAGGAGCGCTGGTCAAAGCAACTGACGAAGTTCTGAACAATTTTGACGACCAGTCCAAGTTTTTGATCGATTTTGAGATTTTAGATCAGCAAACCGATCTGAATAAGACCAGCTCGCTGCCTTCAAAATTAAATTCTCTTGCAAGTAATCTAGCAAAAGCAAAGCCCTCTTTGGTCAGAGTTATGCTCATACCATTGGATTAGAGTTGAAATGCAAAATTGCAAGAAAAAAATTTTAATCAATTGTTATTAAATACAATCAATTTAATTGAAATTTATGTTTTTTTTTTGATTTTTTTTGTTTTATTTTTTTTTTTTCGATATTTCCGATGTTGATAACGACCGTCTCAGATTTTAAAAAATATTCTTTTTTTTCAGATAACTTTGATAATATTAATTGAAAACGAAAAGTTTGTAGATTTTTTATTTTTTAAATTAAACATTTTAAAAATTTTGAATAAAAGCTAAATTTTAACTTAATGTTAAAAACCTAAAAACTTATTTAAAAGCTGATTAAAATATTTTTTTTTTCTTTAAAATAATAGTTTGGATAAAATCCCGGACAGTTTGGAATGGTGGTTAACCTCCCTTTCAGCCCCGTGCTAAATAGTTTTTGATGAAATGAAAAAACAAAGTTTTTTGAAAAACAGAGTCTAATAAATGTTCGACAAAATTGTTTTAACTTTTTCTTTTTAACTGAGAATTTGTTAGTTAAGTCACATGGCAGATTTGCGCTGAATACTAGCATAATAAGTCTAAACATAATTAAAATTATTCAAAATAGAAAAAAATATAAAATAAATTTGATTTCAATTTTTTTCGATTTTTATGAAGAAAAAGAGATATAGTTGTGATCTTTTAAATTTTTCAGAAGGGGTCCAGTTGGATGGGTGATGTTACAAGAGTCATTTAGGTCGTTGATGATTTGAACATGAGATTGGCGTTTGGCAACGAATTTATCGAATAAGTGATCAGTTCTAGTTGATATATTGTCTATATTCAACTTTTGTAGGATCGTCAAGATTCTTGATAAAAATAATAATAAATTTCAAAGTTTCATCTTCTTTATTTCATATTAATGTCTAATATTTGCACTTTGTTAAATACAAGCGACTTGTTAAACGCATGAAATCATTGAATTGCACTGAGCACAAGAGATGAATCTTAAAATGGATCTTATAAGATTTTATAAGATAAGATTAGAAATAAGACCAGTTTCTTATCTCAAAAAATTGTAAAAAAATTTTTATTCGTAAGGGTTGCTTAAGATATTTTATATTTTCTCGTAAGATATTTTATCAAACAAAATAAAGAAAAAATTTATTTAAGAAATGTGCAAGATTAATAAAATTGTTCTTATTAAGAAATAAATGGAAATCTTAAATTTTTAAATTTTTTTAATACATTTAAATTGTGAATAAATTAAAGAGAAGATTAATGTTGTTTATCTCATTAATTTTAATTTTTAGGTTCTAATGTTTAATATCAATTTTTTAAATTTTTGCGAAAAAAACGCCAAAGAGTCCTCATTTAATTATTACTTGTAAAATTTGTAGGTAAACGAATTTTAATGCAAAATAACACATTTATTAAATTTTAAATTGAATATAAGCGATATGAATGAAAATCTTCGATTTTTAGATAATAACAAATTTACCTCAAACAAAAGTTATCATTAATTTAAATATTCTAAAGAGCTAGATTTAGATTCACCAACTTTAACAAGTTGTTCCATCTTAAGACTGTTGAAGTTATTTTTACCGAATTAACTTTTTACAATTTTTGATTCTCGAAATTAAAAAAAATTGAAAAATTGAAAAAATAAATAATAAAATATTATCATTTAAGTAATTAAAGCTAAAAAAATATGTGAAAAATCTTAGATATTCAACTTTTTCTTTATTAGCACTAATGAAAATTTTTTAATGAGTAGAGCAATTCAATGTCAAAAAATTCAGATGCTGACGTTATTAATCATCTAGCATCTGATCTTTTTAAATTAGAAAATTTCTGAAGTATTTTTTAACTTAAATTCAAACAATTTTTTTAATTATATATAGAAATTGTTAATATTTTTTAAGATAATCTTCTTAAAATACATAAATTATAATATTACATTTTTGTAATTTTTCTAATCTAAATATTGGTTTAACCACACTTAATAAAAATGTTTTAAATTTTTTAATTGTTTTGATTTATTTCTTTATTCTTTTTTTAAAATAAAAATTTTAATAATTTGAGGAAATATGTGTAATAATCTGCCTGTTCTCTAACCAGAGTTATTCAGGGACTTAATTGAGAGATTAGTTAATTAAGAAAAAAGGAAATGTGACGGGTATCTTTTTGATTAAAAACATGCAATTGAATTTATTACTGATTTTTTATTTTACCCAAAACTTAAATGAATAGATTTTTTCGATCGAAAGCTTTCCCTCTAGAATCGACGATTTCAATTTATTTTAAATTTTTGATAGATTTTTTTTTGAATTTTAATTTTTTTCTTGGAAACCAGCTATTATGTTTTACTCGTCTATTTTCAGACCTAACCACATCTCTCAGAATATTGCTTTTTTGAAAAAACTTGGTACTAGTGTTAAGACCTGTGTCTTAACACCACTTAAAAAGTGCGAATACTTTTCTTCCCTCTTATCCTTAATTACTTTGGTTATGCTGTAACTAAAGCACACGTTCTAATATTTTAGAGATTTTTGTCTCAATAATTTTTTTCATGAAGCTTCAACTATGTAAACTTCTGTCACATGTAACAACCTATTTCAATATATGTCTTTTTAACTTTTTTTACATTTTTTTATTTTTATTTTTTTTTTAATTTATTCTGAAGGAGCTCTAGCTCGGTACAGAAAACAAATAAATAATAAAAATTGATGATATTTCAAATAAATCAAATTTAAAAATTAGTTCGAGTGACGAATCTAAAAATCAATGAAATAAAGTGAGTTCAAATTAAGTCTCAATTTCGTTTGTCATTTATTGTTTATATTTGCCTTAAATTTTTGAATTTAAAAATACTGATAAACCATGTTTAATAATTACTTTTGAGAATGCTAATTAAAAATTTGCTAAATTTTCTTGAGATATATTTTTAAATTTTGGAAAATAAATTTCTAACTAAAAATCACTAAAGTAGATTTTAAATTTTTTATTCAAATTTTTTTGTAGAAAAATAAACTAGATTTTTATTACCTAGATTTTTATTAACATTTAACAATTAAATTATTTTATTTAAAAAAAAATTAGGATCCGAAAAATTGGTATTTATTTTTCTTCACTTATCTTTTCATTAAGATCTGTTCTAGTCCGTTCGAAATTGAATCTTATGTTATTTTTTTCACGAGGAGAAAACAGACGTCCTATTGACTCTTGTTTTATTTGATCATATTTTTTTTGGGCCCTATCTAACATTTTTATGGCACGCATAAATTCTGGGTTTTGTTCATTATAAACCACGTTTATTAAATCGGTCTCTGTTGTTGTGTTTTGTTCTCGTAAATCATCTAAAACTTGGTTGATTTGAGTTAATTTATTTGAAGGCTGATTAACAGGTTTTTTAGTCAATTTATCAAATTTGATATTTTTTCGTATTGGAATTTGTGCTTTACTCAAGTCTTCAACAGGATCACGAATTGTAGTTGGATGTTCAAGTAACTGTTTTAAGGCTCGAACACTTGCTCCTAAATCTAAAAATAAAAATATTTTATTCTATTAAAAATGCTTCAGAGTTGATTTGATCAAAAATTTTAATTTTTTATTTAAGGCTAAATATCATAAATACTTCAAGAAAAATAATAAGTTAAGTCTTCAAAAATTAATGAGTAATATCATAAATTTTACTCCAATTTATTTAAATTATTTTAAAAAGTCTATTTCTTTTCCTTGTAATTAAATCGGAAAATATTAAAAGATGATAAAAAAAAAACTAACAACTATCTTATTTATTTATCTGCTAAAATGTGAATTTAAATACTTTGCCATTCTACCAGCTAAAATGTCACAACTACTACAAAAATAGTTTAGATAGATTTGTTTCTAAAAAACGCACTGTTACCGATGACTTTCGAGAAGCGGCGAAAAAAAGAATAAAAAATTGAGTATACCAATTTTTTCTATTATATGTAATCTTTTTATACAATTCAAATTTAAACGAAAAAAAAGTTGCCATTAATAAAATATACTAAGTTTAGTAAGCTTTGGATAGTGATCGGATTTTTTTAGCAATTTTTAATTAAAAATTAAAAAAAATATTCTTAAAAATCATCAAAAGCCAAGTTATTAATCGTTTGGAAATTATCACTTAATCTATAAAACTTGATCACTGAATCCCTAAACCGAGGTTTTCAAGCATTAATTGTGTTCCTTGAAGTTCTTTGCCAAGGCTTTCGACAGTGTGGTACATTAATTACTTTTGGCCAAATTTGAATGTTATGGCCTTTCAGGTAAAAATCCAAAGAATGGCTCAAACTGGCTCAAAGATTTTCTTGCAAATAGAGCGCAAAGAGTAACTGTTGGTAAATCTACCTCAAAATGATTGAATGTACTTAGTGGTGTGCCTCAAGGATCGGTCCTTGCACCATTAATGTTTATCATTTTCATAAACGACATACCGGAATAAGTACGAAATGCATGTAAACTTTTTGCTTAAGACAGCAAACTTATCTCTGCAATTCGTAATTAAAAGATTTTTAAATATTTTTATTAGATTAATTCCCAACAGCATCTACTTTTTAAATATGAATTCTTGTGTTTTAAAAAGCTTTTAAATCATTTAAAAATTAAAATAAAGTATTTTTGGATAAGAATTGAGAGATTATTTAATTGTGAAGAAATGATAATAAACCTTCTCTAGAATGATTCAATTAATGCTAAGACTTGAATAAAATACTAAAACTTGTTCAAAAAGATATTGAAAATAAAGTTAACTGGGCTTACACTTGGCACATGAAGTTAAACCAAAAGAAATTCAACTTGGCTCCAAAAGCATCCCCAAGTACCTTTCATTATGAAATAGAAGCTTCACACGAACATGTGTTAGAACAGTCGCCTGTGGAAAGAGATTTAGGTATCATGGTAAATAGGAAGCTCGAATAGACTGAGCAGATAGAAAAAACAATCCAGAGGTCAAATGGAGTCCTTGCTCAACTCAAAAATGCCTTTGAGGTCTGGAAAAAGGACAACTTTAGAAGACTCTAGACTATGTTTGTGGAACCGCATCTTGAATACTGTACAGCTGCTTGGAATCCTTTGCAAAATAAAGACATTAAAAGTATGGAAAAAGTCCAACGTAGAGCTAAACAAGTAGTGCCTGGTCTCAGAAATGTCAATTGTCTCTCAAAATTATCAAAAATTGGTATCTTTTAGTTTGAAAGTAGAAGAAAAAGAGAGATTGCAATCCAACTTTTCAAAATTGTCATTGCAATTGTTCATCTACAAGCCTTCACAGTTTCAAGCGAAGCACTCATCTATAAATCTGCGTAAACAAACCAATACTCAAGTAGCAACTCTGCTTGTCAAAGCCAAAAAGAAACTTCTTCAAAAACAGAGCAGCATCCTTATGGAATGAGTTACCAGACGCTGTCGTTTCTGCAACTTCAACAAACACATTCAAAGAAAAGTTTGAAAAATTCGAAATGTTTGAAATGAGCAATTTAAGGCTAATAATAGTCGAATTGGTTATTTTTCTTCATCTGATTCTCATATCATATCAGATTTTATAACTTTTATTCTAAAAGTTTAAAATTAGTTATGAGAATGCAAAACAGCGTAGCATTCAAAGTTGCATCAAATATCAAGGTCTGCTATAATTGCAGAATTTAGTCGAGTGAAGTGCTGTTTAGCAGACTTTGACATTTGATGCAACTTTGAATGTTGCACCATGTTGCATTCACAGAACTTATTTTAAAATTTTAGAAAAACAGTTATTCAATTTTTTTACACTTTGTTTTGTTCTTTTGTACTGAACTTAACAAAAGCAATTATTTTTGGTTCTTATTAAAAACATTTTTTAGAGTTAAAAGTGTTAATTTTAGATTTTTTTGTTTGTATTTCTGTATCGAGCTTAAGCTCCTTCAGATTTTAAAAAACAAAAATAAAATAAAAATCAAAATAAAGTTAAATAGAATAGAATAAAAGTAAAAATAATATAAGTTAAAAAATAGGAAAATATTAAAATTAAAAATAAATAAAGAAATATTAAGAAATGATAAAGATAGAGAGTTACAGAATACATTTTTTAAACATTTGATAGTAAGGTAGCAATTACACAATGGAGTTGGGTACTCGATATTTCTTGATTCGAAACCTTTGTTATATTCTTCCACCAGTCTGACAAACAGTGGAACAGAGTGACTCAGCCCTGCCCTAACATATCTCTCACTTAACTCAAAAAGTCGATTTGAGACTGTTAGTAGTTTAAGTTTATTAGATAAAATTACGCAAAATTTATAGGCCAAATCAGCACTGTAAATAAGTAATAAAAAATTAATTTACCTTTTGGAACTTTAATTTTATCCTCGTTTTCAATATTTAAAAGTATTTCGTAATTTTTAAATCTACTCTCAACTCTTGACGATTGTTGCGCTTTATCGTCATTTTTTTTTAACCCTGCTTCTTGGGAATTAGCGGCTTCGTCTTGATCTCCTTGGGTCATAAAGAATGAGTTAAAATTTTTGTCTTTTTTGTCTTTTTTGTCTTCAGCCTTTTTATGTTCTTGATGAGGTTCCCTTATTTCTAGAAAACAAAAAAATAATGCCACTTTTTTTTCAAGTTAAATAACAAACCGTCTTCTATAAAACTACTCAATATTTTGTCATTTTTAAAAGGCTTAAAAATATCATTTTTCACATGTCCACCGCTGTCAAATGAATCGTCAGATGAAGCCTTTTTGAAATTAATTGAACTCGCAGATGAAATATTCGATCGATCACTTATTTGTTGATCATTTAAAATTTCTTGGTAATAAGTGAGCATTTTAGTCTCGATGGGAATCTTGGAAACTTTGGGTACACTGGTGTCCACAAATCGATGTTCTCGCTGAGGAACAATAACTGGGACTTTGAGGGGTTTAAGTGGTCGGATTTTTTGAATGTTCATTCCAAGACGTTCAACAAGATATTGCTTGATCAGTGGTGTGAATCCCACATTGTTATAGACAATCGGATTACCATACAGAATTACTTCGTTTAGCAAAGGCCAAGTAGCAATTGCTATCAAATCGTCCTCTTCGCCGATTTGATTGTCGGCCAAATTGATGTAGACTAGCTCTGGAAACGGCAGCTCGAAATTTTGGTCAAAATTTTCTGCTGAAATGGTGGATAGTTTTGCGTTTGCTTCGTCAATTGTTGTCAAATTAGCTATCTCCTCTACGTTGTTTTCTTCCTCCTCTTCCTCGAGAATAAATGAATTTCTAAATGTATTCGAATTGTGAATATTCATTTCGCTATTTGGTCTGTCCAAGTCTTTAACTATGGACTCGTTTGATTTGGACTCTAGAAAAGTTCTTCTGCTTTGACTGGAGCTTTTTTGACGGCTCTCTTCTGGCATAAAAATAAAAATTGTTCCAAAAAAATTTTGAAATTAGTTTACTAGCAGTTTTTCGCTTGTAATAGGATTTATTGAATTCTTGGTAAACATGATTTTTACGATAAATCTTCAAATTGGGAATACTTGTAATGTTGTTTTGGTTAAGATACAAACGCTTAAGTCTTGGGACAAAAAATTGTTTTAACTAAATAATTTTTAGTTTTATTGAGCTTGTAATACTTTTTTAGAACTGATAGAACATCAAAAGAGTCTTCTTCCTTTAGTTGATTTTGGTCTAAAAAGAGCTCTTCTAGACTTTGAAACTTTTCGGAGACTATTTTTTTATTACTTAAACAAAATAAAATAAATATTAATTAATGTAAAATTAAAGTTAAATTTTTTTATTTTTCAAATTTTAAATCACTGGTAAAAAGTAGAATTTTTAAAATTTTTATTTTTTGCTTTTTCAAATGAGCTTCAGTTAAATTTCAAATAAAAAAGAAAATAAAATAGCTTTTTTTTCACTAAAAAATATTAATTTCTAAAATCGTTTCTTGAATAAATAAATTTCTTTTGAATAAATTAACTTCGCTAATGTTGATAAAAAGACGCCGAAAATGTGAGAGGTTCAAGTGGAAGATCAAAATATTTGCTGAAAAGTCTTGCTTCATTGTCTTCACTAAAATAGTAAAGAAAATATTGACCAAAAATTAAGGATATATGAAAATTATTGTCTAAGTTATTAAACACTATATAAATCCTTAATCGAATCTGTAATCGATTACTCATTTCCATCTCTGAATTCTTTATCAGAGACAAAAATTTAAAAAATTCAAGTCTACTAATTGATGATTATACAATGGTGCAATGATAAAAAGATTTTAGCAAAATTTACGTCAATTAGCGTAAATGTTTGTCAAATTACGGAAATTAACGAAAAAATAATGTTAAAAAAATTTTTTTGCTATTTTCCGTGTTTGTTGGTAAACAAAATTAAAACTTAATTCAGCCAATTTTTACATTTTTTTACTAGGAAATAACTGTTTTTTTACAAAAATTGCCAAGTTTAAAAAAAATTTGATTAATCTAAATTTTCAAGAAAGAGGACTTTTCCAAGATATTTTTTTTTGCAATTTTCAGGCAATTTTTTTCCCGTTAATATCCGTAATTTTTGTATTTTTGCTTTTGGCATTTTACAGTAATTTAAATTAGTTATCGTAAATGTTTGTCAAATTACGTAAATTAACGTAAATTATAGTAAGCAGGTTTTGAATCAAGATATGTCGAATACCCGACTCCATTGTGCAATTGTTAACTTGCTATTTCTTCTTTCTCTCCTAAAGTGCTCAATACTTAAACATACTGCATCTGTCATTACTCATTGAATTTGTCTAATATATTATTTTTTAACTTGTTTTACTTTAAGTTTTTATATTAGTTTATTTTTTCTTGATTTTTTTATTTTATAAATGTTTTATTCAATCTGAAGGAGCTTTAGCCCGGCACAGATAAAATAAATAGGGATTTTTTTTTGGCATTCCGATAAATATTTTTAACATACTAGCAAAACTTTTCAGCAAACCTATTATTCATCCCACCATTCTTGCATTATTAATATACTTAACACCTTAATAACATAATATTTACTATTTATTCAAAAAGTCTTCCCGAATTTTTACTAGAATCATTTCTCGGTAGCAAAGCAAACAATTCGCCAAAGAGCAATCGAAAGGGGAATTTTTTGATAATAAGTTATCCTTTCTTTTAAAAGATAGAGACGAGATTAGAATTTATCTTAAACTCGCAATTTAAATATTTTCCTTAATTGAAATGGTGGTAATTTGTTGATAATAAGATAATTACAAGAGTCTAATAATTTTGTGAAATAAACCCAAGCTTGGTGGCCTGAAAAATGAGAGAGTGCATTTATAAAAAATTCAAATTAAATATTTTTTTAGACATTTACTTAAATTGACTTAATTTTGGCAATGTGAATTTTGAAGCAAAAAACAAAAACAATAATTTTAAAATGAAATAACTTTTTTACTAAAAGTTTAAAAATAGTTCTGCAAAATGTATCAAATGGTACAAACTTTGTACCACCCAAATTTAGTCTCTGCAAAAACTCTGCAAGTTTGCAAAGCATTAAAAGTATTAGAAAATCATTAAAATTAAATTGCAGAGTTATTGCAGAGACTAAATTTGGGTGGTACAAAGTTTGTACCGGCTGAAACATTTTGCAGAACTATTTTTAGACTTTTAGTAAAAAAGTTATTTCATTTTTAGATTATTGTTTTTGTTTTTTGCTTCAAAACTCACAATGCCCTTAATTTTGGTATATTTTTATGTAAACATTTTTATTTATATCAAAAATTCAGTATGCTAAACAGTTTTTTTTTGTTAAAAAAGGCAGGTATGTTTTTCAGCAAAAAGTGTGCTAATAAGTAAAGAATGCTGGATGAAAAATGGGTTTGTTAAAAATTTTTGATAGTATGTTGGTCAAATTGACCCTAACAAATGTTTAATAAATAATAGTAATATCATAATTTAGCTTTGAATGATGCCATAAATGCTTTGGTAAAATATGAACGGGGAGTCAAACGCTGGAAAAAACTAAGTTAAGTTTAATTAAAATTTTGACAGTTAGTTTCACTTTGTCTTTTTTATTTTTTTTGCTAAATAGATTTAAGGGTAGAAAAATCAAAATCATTGTTTTCAATTTTTTAAAAAGAAAGGGAGGAACAGCTTTGTTGAATCGTGATCTGAGAAAAAAATTCAAAATATTATAAAAATGCTTTATCATATGTAAAAAAATAATTTTGAATTTTTTAAGAAGTATTAGTATAAAAAATTATAATTCTCATTTAAAAAAACTTAGGTTTTATTTTAAAATTTAAGTTCTAGGTTTTAAGTACCATCCACTCTTTTTGTTGTCTCAAGTTTTATTGCATTAACAAGATTCCAAAACTTGGCAATAAAGCCTCCCTAAAAAGGTAAAAATTTAGCTCTTAGCACTACATCTAAGACCAAAAATAAAATATTAAACTTATTGCCTTAAAACAAAATAAAAATTAATTATTTTTAATTTCTCAATTTTTTTCAAACTTTTTTCTCTATTTGAAAACAAAATCCAGAAATTGAGTTTTATTTTACATTTAAAATAAAAATATAATAAATCATTAAAACTTGAGACAACAAAAATAGAACGTGTATCATTGATGGAGCGAAAAAATTAATTATTAAATCATTTTCTATTTAAATTGTAATTTTATTTGATATGTAATGGTATTTAAACTGTAATCTTTTATCATGTAATTCTATTTTGTATTCTTGCATATTTTTCTTTGTAAAATTCTTGTACATAATACTTACTTAATTCCACACAATACTTCCTTAGATTAAATTAAACAATGACTCTGACTGAACTAAAAAAAAAAAATAATGTATTTGTCTGTTATTTTCCATCTTTTCTGCGCAATTTCGGCTACCATAGAAGTCCTCCTAGTAGGTCATCTCCGCAAGCTTGCTTGCTGTAGCTTATTCTTATTATATTGATAGTAAATTATTTTACAAAAATCTACCAAAAATTCTAAATATTAAAGAGAAAATTTATCAATTTATCTCAGGAAACGAACAGATGGTCAAATTAAAGTTCCATCTGAAATTAACCATTAAGTCTAGAATGTCGCATGGGCGAAAATGTTATATTCTTTTTTAATTGTTTAAATGACTTAAAAATGTGGATTTTTTGGAATCATGAATTTTAAAAGTAAGGTTATAAATATAAATAATAATAATAAAAATATTCTTACTCTTTTGTGAACACATAAAGCTTTGAAAATGTATCAGGTAAAAATGTTAAGTTGTTTCCAGTTAACTTGAGACACTTAAGATTTTTTAATATTCCCAAGTGGGCAACGTCGATCGGCGTCAAATTGTTAAAGGATAAATCAAGTGACATTAGATTTATGAAATCTTCGTGTTTCACACGAATGGTCTTAATATTGTTGCATGCAATAGACAACCTTTGAACGTTTGCAAAGTGTCGAAAAGACTCGAAGTTTAGGCAATTTTCATTTGCATTTATATCTACTAGGTTTTCAAACAATGCCATGTCATCTTCTTTAATTTGGTTAAGATTTTTTCCGCTAATGTCGGCGATGCTCAAATTCAGAGGATCTTCAATGCAAAAAAGTTGTAACTAGGGAGAAAATATGCTTTTAATAGTTCAAAAGTAATTTAGGAGATATTTACCAAAAAAAATCCGTCAAGAAGATGGGGATTTTTGGGATTTTCACCATCTGAAGAGTCTAAAAAATCGAACTTTTTTAGTATTCTTCTTTTCGGAATTGCTTTCTCCCGGTTTGACTCTTCTTTTTCGTATTGTTCTAGCCTTTTATTTGTCAACACGGCATCAAAATATTTTTGATTTTCAGATTTGAAAGCAGTGATCCATCCTTGATCATCTAAATTACAAATCGATTAGAATATCAAGTTGCAAAAAAGAATTGTTCCCAAGTCCTACAGTCATTTGCATTCCGAACAAGGCGGCGAACAGGAAAGCTGTTTGTGATTATTCCTGAAGAATCGTTTTGCAGCTTGTAAAGCGAATTTTCCTGATTAAAAATTGTCTGTGTGTTGCTCATGTTCAAATTGTGTTGACCATTGGTGTCAATAACTAATCGGCTCGCTTAATAATATTCTTTTTCTTTTTATTATGTATTTAAATGAAAAAAAAGCTTTCAAATAATAGTTTATGCACCTCTCCAATATAAGAAAGCGTTATATTGCTATAGTAACAAAATTAATTCTTCAAAAAGGATTTTTTTTCGAAAAATAAGTTTATACTTAGACGATAAAAAAATTGCGTGTTTCAGACTGGAAAGAATTCTGAGAATTTTTGTTTCATGAATTTGGAATTGAGAATTTATTTTATAACTCAAGATAAATTCATTTGCGTTTCATGAAAAACATTCCCAAGATCAATTTAATTAACTTGTCAATTATTTTTTTTAAAGTAAATTGTGAGTTTAGAAAAATTTTGAAATCGCTAAAGGTCTTAGGAAATCCAGCCTTTGAAAAAATCGTAAGCTTTTAAATCTCTTACAAAGTGATCAAGCAATAAACTACAGGAATTTTTAACTTTGGATGGATTTTTCAAAGCCATATGGCCACAATTTTCTCTCAATAAATTAAGTTTATTTCATGGAAAAAAATAAAATTTAATAGCTATTAAAAAAATTAAAAGAATTCTTAAAAATAATTATACTATTTATGTTATACTGAATGCATATTTTTTATAAAATTTATGAAATTTTTGTGAGAGAAATTTTAGTAATAGAAAAATCAAGCATTAATTAACACTCTTGTCCTGCTCGGAATATCAGCAACTAAAAGAACTAAGGAACTTGAATTAGTCCATGATAACCAAAGCAGAAATTTGGTGGAAAATTTTCAAGAGGGCTACTTTTTTTCAAGAAGGGAAGGTCTTATAAAATGACCTTTGCTATGGATTCTTTACTACCCAGGCAAATATTCAATTAGTGCGGCAATTTATTAAAGCAGATTCGAATTCTATATTTTGTAATTTTAAAGGTTATTTATTCTTTAGAACTAAATCTATAATTAAAGAGATCGAGAAAGAAAAAAAAAGATAGCAAAAAAAAATGGAATAAGTGACTCGATCAAAACTTGCTTATCAATGATAAGGAATGGCGATGAAAATGGAAAGAATCTTCTGGACTCCCTAATTAGGGCTTTTTGGAAGTAAAAATAAATAAGCATTAAATTGTAGACATAAACAATTTTTTTGAATTTTTTTTGAATAACTAATGTAAAAAAAAAAACAATAAATTATGTAAAAAAATGAAGAATTTCGCTTGTGAGAAAGCAAAGTAAAAAAAGACTTTATACATTATTTTTTGTAATTTTTTTTAAATTTAAATTTCATCGCCAGAATTGGCGTTTATTGAATAAATAAATAAATAAATTTATTCTTTATCCGATTCACTTTGCGTGAGATGATTTATTATTTTGTGAAAAGATTAGCCAAACGAATCAATTTTGTGAATTTAGTAATAAAATAAAAATTCAAAAACAATTTTTACTTGAGCGTAGGAGAGACTAAGGAGAAATTTTCAATCATTAAAGCATTCAAAAAACCGCTTAGCTAGATCCCATTCAGAATATGCATTTTATTTTTGGAATTCAAAGTTTAAGAAAGTCATAATAGATTTCTGAAAGAAGAGTGAAAGAAGAACTTTGATTTTGAAAAACTTTTTTGCAAAGCTCAAGCTATTTTTAATTGATTTATCTTTCTTATAATATATTACGTTTGTAATAATTATAAATAAAAATTGTCCCTTTTCTTTCCTGGTTTGGACTCTGATTATATAGAAATTTAATAGATAACATTAAACAAAGAATGTTTAGTTTATATTGGTCTTTAAAAAAAAATTCTAAAATTTTTATATATTCATTTTTGAGAATGTAAGAATATCTTTTTTATAAAAAAAAATTAATGTTATCTTGTTAATTAATTTCTTCAATTTATAGTAAAAACAAAAAGCTAATCAAAGTTTCTAAAACTTGCTTAACCTTCTCAATTTTTTAAAAGAAAACTTTTTTTACAGATTATTCAAATTTGAATTTCCTGATTGTAAAAATTGAATAATCATCTTAATTATTACTAAAAATTTTCTTATTGATTTTATCATAATCTTTTTATAAAAGCTATTTGATAAGATGGGTTTTAAATCAAGCAAAAGTCTTAGGACTTGGCCTTGTAATCAAATTAAAAATGACAAGGGCTCTATTGTGCTATTTTTTTTAGAAATAAATATTTATGAAATTTCATTTTTCAAAGAAAAAAAATTATTAAGTAAGTTATTCTTAGATTTATAATACGGCTTCGTGCGAAACAAGTCGTGTATCACTATTCTATTAGAGACACTCGATATTGTCAGCGAGTAATTGAATCGTGGTTTTGGTACAATATTAATAATTTTAGAGTTTGCCAAGGCATTTGATAAAGTCCTGTGGCACTGACAAGATTCATTGTATCTCTAGAATTAATACTAAAAGAAACCTTGGGTTTATCTTATCAGACGATTTGAAATGGAATAATCATGTCAGTCAAGCTGTATCTAAAGCATAATCTTTTCTTGCTATGCATAACATTCACTTTTTGGAACTTTACTACTCTCAAAGACGCTGTATACAACATGAGACCCCATCTTGAATATGATTAACCGTTCTAGAACTCAAAAAGGAGAAAAGAAAAAATTGGATTTAAAGAGTACAGTGTAGAGTAACTAAATTGGTACCGAAATTAAGAAATCTGGACTTTGAAACAAGATTGAAGATGACTTTTCTAACAACACTAGAAAATAGAAGAATCGTATAGTACCGAATTGGAACAATTTACCGAGTCAAACAGCCAGATCTAAAACAACAAACATTTTTAAAAACATTTTGTACGCTAAAGAGACAAAGATTTAAAGATAGCTGATAAAGTATGATCATTTGACTCATACTATAACAAATTAAACTTGTAGCAGCATTATTATTTTAATAATAATAAAAATAATAATAACAATAATAGGCTACGACAGATTTTATCCTGCAGAGCAAGACACTAGAGTCTCACTATGGTAGCTAAAACGAGTATAAATAACTAAATATGTTTATTTCTTGTTTGACTTGAAAAAATCATCAATTTTCTTTTTAAAGCTGCTCTTGGTGTCTACTGAAATTATGTCAGTCGTCAATCGATTCCAATTGTCTACCACTCTATTCGACAAAAAGTGTTCTCTTTGACTGATCCTTGTGAGTTGTTTCGCTTACCTGTGCTTTCCTCCCCGTATACCTTTAGCTGGGCCTTCAATTGATAGTGAATTAGTGAGCTTGTTTGGGTTGTGCCAGTCAATAATGCTCAATCCTTTCGAAATTTTAAAGTACTCGATTAAGTCAGCTCTCTCTCTTCTCTCTTGGAGGGTCGATAGGTCCAATATTTCTAGTCTTTTTTCAAAAGAAAGTTATTTTATGCTCTTAACAAGTTTTGTAGCTCTAATCTGTACTTTTTCTAGTATCTTTATCTCTTTTTTGTTGTGAGGGCACCAAGCTGCTATTTCATATTCTAAACGCGGTCTTACAAATGTAACATAAAGTAATCTAAACGACTTTTTAGACAAAAACTTGAAAGCCTTGCTCAGGTGCCAGAGGACAGTTGAGGCTGTATTTGCAGCTAACGTGGCTTGTTTGACCCAGTTTGAACAAAGGACAATGCCCAAATCACGTTCCTTATCAGTACTTTCTAGTGGCTTACCATTCATTGTAATGTTAATATTAAAATGTTTGTTGTTGATTACCATGGCTTTACACTTCTCCTCATTAAAACTCACTAACCATACATTTGACCATTCTACCAGTCTATCCACATCATATTGGAGACTTTTTAGGTCAAGTGGATTTTTTATAATCGAAATTAACTTAGTTTCGTCTGCAAAAAGCTTACAAAGGCATTTTACTACCTCAGGCATATCGTTGATAAAAATTACAAACAATAAGGGACCGAGCACTGAGCCTTGTGGCACTCCACTAATTACATCCAACCAGTCTGACACCTCTTCACCCATTACCACTCTTTGCCTACGTCCAGTCAAAAAATCTTTAATCCATATAATCATATAATCATATAATTACTACCATATAATCGAATCCATAAAGTTCTAACTTTTTTAATAAAGCTCTATGCGACACTTTATCAAACGCTTTGGCTACGAAGTCCATGAATATTATTATCGAAGTGAAACCGCGGTTTAAAGCCTCCGTTATTGTGTCAATAGTTTCCAGTGGGTTGGTTAGACAAGACTTTTTTGAACAAAACCATGCTGTTCTCTCGCTACTAATCTATTTTTTTCGAGATGTTCCATCATAGATTCCTCTATAATTCTCTCAATTATTTTACAAGCGATTGATGTGAGCAATATTATTATTCATTAGTCTATTATAATTTTCTTTAAATCAAAATTTTTTTAAAATAAAGGATTAAAATAAAAGACTATTTAAATTGCTTTCTTTTTAATTAGTGTAAAAAAGCAAGTATATTAATAAAGATTTTTTTTTGACAAGCATTTTTAATATTATTACTTTGAACATTTAATTGAATAATTTAGACAATCGTGCTCTATATTTTTTTTTCGTTGAGAGATGGAATTAAATGATGGTTTGAAGAGATTGACTTAAAAAAATTATTTTTTAATTTAAAAATTTTATTATTAATCATTACATGCGACTTTCAAAAAAACAAACAAATACCATAAATAAAAAATTTTTTATCTTCGTTTCTTAATATCTTTATTCCATACCTTGAGCAAAACACGTGAAAAATAAATACCGAATGCATGAATTTGAACAACTACAAACAGATACATATACCATAAAACAATAATAGGAAAATCATGATAAGTATTTGCTGTTTGTTTGGTTTGCGCATATTCTAATAAATCTGAGGCATTAAATAACATCGTTGACAATATAGGACCAAGTCCAAGAACAACAGTTCCGATATAGTAAAATTTTAGCAACGATTTTCTACTTCTATTTAATGAAAAGTAACCTGCAATAGCTGGAATTAGACTTGTTAACCAAATGTATTCCCACAAATTTGGTTTCGGAACCTCGGGAAACTCGAATAATTCACTGAAGTATTTATTTCCAAAATAAAATATCATTTGAATTATAATGATAAATGCCATCATTAAATGCATCCAAATCGAATAGCGCACAAATTTCTTAGTTTCTACACTTTAAAAGCATTAATTAAAGAGTTTTAGCGACCAAGAACCTTAGAAGTAAGTAAAAAATTAAAACCTTATCGCGTATTCTGAAGCCACCTTCTCTCTATGCATGAAATCATTTCCATCTGTACCCGAAGGTCTCGAGGTCCCATTTCTTGACGCCATATCTGTTAAGTCGTTTCAAATTAGGATCTTGGCTTTAAAATATAAAAAAAAATAAATTGAAAATTATCAATCTAATTTTGAAGAGAAACATTAGAGAATTCTAAAAAAAAATAATTCTTATTTGGTAAAAATATCTTTACGTGGTTAAATTAGAAAATTTCAAATCTAACATACCAATTTATCTTTGTAAGATAATTAAGGCTAATCGAACTTTGAGAAGCATTAGATTAATAGTATTCTTTTTGTTCATTGAGCTTGTTGCTAGTTTTAAATATGCTAAAATTATTAGATTTAATGATATTATTGTTAAAATTTAAATTCGAGTAAATTTTTATGCATTTAATTTAAAATAAAATCGATATTTTTTAAACTATTATTTTAAATTCGGGAACTTATTAAAATTTAAAAAATATTTTTTATTCAATTGTTAGAAGAACTCTTAAAAGTCATTAAAGCCGAAAAAAATAAGGCCATATTGCCTTTTTAGAGTTATTAATAAACAAAAATCTAAAAATTTCTTAATATTATGTTAATTTTTAAATAGCGTCTATTAATAGTATTTTGCATTCAATTTGCAAGATTTAGCTTGCATTTTAGAAATCCTTTCTATTATTATATAAGCCATTTACAATGCAAATTTTTTAGCCAAATTTGAAGCATTTAGTCTAATGTCTTTCTGAAATTATTTACAACAAAGTTTCATATTTTTTTCATCAAAATGTTTGCACATATTCCCAGAGTTTTAGCTCAAAGCAGCAAAAAGTATCTCTCTTGAATGATTTTGAAGTGAATATAATCTAAATTTTAAAATAAGATGCTTGTCGGTAATTCGTTCGAAGCATTCTCTTCCAGATCTACCCTATGATTTTAATGCATTGGAGCCTGTTATATCAGCCGATATTATGCACGTTCATCATCAAAAGCATCATGCCACCTATGTTAATAACTTAAATGTAGCAGAAGAGAAACTTTTTGAGGCTAAACAAAGAGGATCAGTAACTGATCAAATAGCTTTAACATCAGCCTTGAAGTTCAATGGTGGTGGCCACATAAATCATTCAATTTTTTGGACTATTTTATGCAAAAATGGTACTTCCGAACCAGAGGGAGAATTAGCCGAGGCTATAAAAAGAGATTTTGGTTCCTATCAAAGGATGGTAGATTTGTTAGTTGCTACATCCACCGGCATTCAGGGATCTGGATGGGGATGGTTAGGATACAACAAACAACTGAATAGATTAGAGATTGCCGCATGTGCAAATCAAGATCCCCTACAAGCAACTACTGGCTTGCATCCATTGTTTGGCATTGATGTTTGGGAACATGCTTATTATTTGCAATACAAAAATGCTCGGCCCGATTATGTCAAAAGTATTTTCAAAATTGCCAACTGGAGAAGAGTCGAAGAGCTTTTTGGAAAAGCTAGATACGACTAAAAAAGATTGCACTTTTCTTTTTATGTTCTAAACAAAATCTAATCCTATTAAATCTATTATAAAGATTATAGTTTTTATTTTTTCAATAAATTTCCGAACTTAAAAATTGAGATTATCATCATATAACCTTAATATTTTTTTTAAACTAAAAAGCACAATTTCTAAAAATCACTTTTTTCTTTTTAAACTGGTTAATATAAAGAGAAACCCAGCTTAGTAGCGCGTTTGTATGTACGAAAATTTCTCCTTTAGATTAAACAATACAACTGTATATTTTGTTTGGAAATATCTTCGAGGAAGAATTGAAAAAGGCATTGATTTTAAAGATCTGATAAACGACAAAAAGACTCTAACTCAGAATAAAAAATGCACACTAATTTATTTAGTTAAATTATGCCAGATTCGGTGATGAAAAAAAAAAAAAAATTAAAACAAAAAATTCTTCAGCAAAAAAACTTTTTAAAATTAAAATATAAAAATTTCTATTCCATAAATTAATAAATTGATTTTTTTGCTTAAAAATAATCTGCGCTGATGAGATTTTGTAGCTAAGAATTTCATTAAGTGATTCAAAGATTGATTTCGAAAGATCCTGATTATGACATTGGTTATCCAAATGATACAAGTTTACAAAGTCACTACTTCAATCAAAAAATAAATTTAATGATAAATGTTCAAGCTCCTGTAATTCTAGGGAAATCTTTGTCTAATCTTTGACTGCAAATAAATTATTATCATAATCATAAATGAAGTTAACTCATTTCTCTAAAAATTAGTCTTATTTTTTGTTATTGTTTTTTCCACTTGTTGGGCTAAAAAACGAAGAACCTAGTTCCATTTAGTGCTGCCCGAGGCTCCCCTAAAATTATTTAAAAATTAAATTAAATAAATGAAGTTAATCAAAAAAAAATAGATCTCAATTTTTAGATTTTTTAGATTTGGAATTGCCAATTTGTAGCTCAATTTTTCGAACAGTTACCTTTAAAAACATCATTAAGTAAAAATATCAACCTGTTTCTAAAAGAGACATATCATTGAGATTGCTTAAAATTCATTAATATTTTTTAAAAGAATGTTTGTTAAGTTATTACTTTACTAAATTTTGAATAAGTTCTAAAATTTTAATTTTTGCAGCTCACTTGGATTTAAAATTTACTCAGTGTTTTTTCAGCAGTCAATTCATTCAAAAATATGGATAAGAAACATCCTAATCACTCACTTTCAAAACTACGATTTAGACCGTATCCATCCCAGAAACCTCAGAATAACAACTCAAATTATCATTTTAATGCAACTTTGGCAAAATTGCAAAGTACATCTGAAAGTTACAAAACATTATTTACATCATTTCTCTCAAGCGGTAATATTAGTTCGCACTTTTTTCCACAAAAAAATGAGCGTCAAAAATCGAACAAAAAAGTCCAATTTAACATTATTCCTGACTTTTTAGAAGCTGAGAATTATGAATATTTCAAAGACAGTTATTTTTACTATTCATCGTCAGGAATTTCATCTTCAGCAAAAAAAAATTCTAATCAAAAATCAAACTCAATTATAAAGCCAACTAATACTAATAATATTAATACTCAGGAACAAAATCAAAGATGGATATGTTCAAATTGTTTGAGTAAAAATGCACAAGATCAAGAGATTTGTTTTCAGTGTAGAAATTTTAAGTGTAAATTAAGTACCAATTTTATGAAAACCAACTCTTTTGGTGGTTTGCAAAACTTGAATTTAAACATCAGAAAACAACTTTCAATATCATGGAAATGCATTGAATGTTCCTATGCAAATGATGGTTCAGAGAATTATTGCAAAAATTGCCGATCTTCCAAAACCAATCTTGATAATAAAATTGCTGACATCAAAGAGCCATTTAGCTTTACCAAATATTGGACTGAGGGAAAGAAGACTTTAAACGAGATTCTAAAAAATAACAAAGAAAACATTGCAACTAGTTTGAATGAAGCAAAGAAAATAAAAAAAACATTAGCTTTGGGAATTCAATAATATGAACTAATTTAATAATTTTTTATTTTTTTAAATCAATCGATTCGGCACTGTTTAGTGATAACTAATTTTTAAGAGATATTTTTATTTTTTTTTCAAATAATTTGTATTATATTTTTTAGCAAAATTTTATTCCATATTTAATTAACTAAAATTATCTAGAATTTTTAATTTTTAATAAAAGTGAGTAAAATAAATTATTAAAAATATAAAATTCAATAAATAAATGATTGACAAACAACTAAAATAAATTAGACATTTAAATTTGTTTTTAAAGCAATTCGTTTAATACTTTTGTTTTGATATATTTTAAGTTTTTATGAAATTAGTCTTACAACATTTCAAAAATTTTTATTTTAAAAAATTTCAAAAAGCGAAATAAATGGCAAAATCAAATAATAATGTTGTATTATTTAGCAAAAATGATAAATCTGAAGATGTTTGGGATGATCGAGCCCTTATAAGAGCGTACGATCAAAGTATTTCTAGAATCAAACAAGAACTTAGCAAAAAAATGAAATGCTCTGAAAACAAATTACCTCCTAGTGATTTGGACTTGGATGAAGAGGAAGAGGAAGAAGAAGAAGATGAATTAGAAGAAGAAAATGAATTTGACCAAGAAAATGAAGGCTATTATGACGAAGATGAAGACAATGAAGCTGATTCAATTAAATTTAATGAAAATGAACTAAAAAAAAAAAATCCTAAAGATTGGTCGATTGGCGATTTGTGCATGGCTATATACAATGAAGATGGACTATTATATCCAGCTGAAATAATCAAAATTATCAATCGCGGTGATGAAAGTAAAGAGAAATGTATGGTCAAATTTTTGTACTATTTAAATGAGGAAGAAAAAAATTTAGATGAGCTGTACGAATATATTGGGCCTAATGATAAAACAATTGGAAAAGAAAAAAAGCAACAAAATGAAGAAAATACTCCATCTGAAGAGAAATCTTCAAGAAATTTGTTCACTAATTTCCAAATACCTCCACCACCTCTGCCTGACAAAATACTTAATAAAGAAAAATTGATTACAAACGAACAAGATGCTTTACATTCAATGCTTTTAAGTTGGTATATGAATGGCTATCATACAGGGTATTATCTCGGTTTGACTCAAAATAAAAAAAATTCATCATGATTTTTAATTTTTTATTGTAATAAAGTCAAAATCATATAAAAAAATTAACTTAATTTCTTCAAAAATAAATAAAAAGTAATAATTAGACTAAAAAAATATACAGACTAGGACTAAGTTGCAGATCGGCTCTAAAAAATATATTTATTTTAAAAAATTTTGTTAATAATATAAAAAGACCGATTTTGAAGACTTAAATCTCTTTTTTACGCTCTTTAAAATAAAAGTCAAAACATGTTTTTTAAGAAAAAATCGGCCTAGAAGCTAAGCAGTTAAAACCAAAAAATACAAAAATAGAACTAATAGAAAAAAAAAAACAAGATTACAAAATTTTGTTTAATCACACATCACAGAATTATGTTTTATTTAATGAATTGTTAAATTATTAATTAATTAATTCCATTTTTAAACAAAACTAATTTTTCCACAATTTTAGACTGTCGGGTTAAGCCTCACGCGAAACAATATTATAACTGTTGGAATTCTTATCCTGAAAACATAACCTCAAAAATGACTGGAGAGTTCTATTTTAGATTAACAATTTGTGTATAAATGCTTTTACAATTATTTTTTTACAATTTTTATTAATTGGGAACATTTCTTTTCCATTTTGATTCTTTTTGGGATTCTTTTTAATTAAGGATTATTATTAAATGGGTTTTTGTATTAATCTTTTGGATGTAAAAATAAAATTTTTTTGGGTAATTTTTTTTGTCAAAATAATTGTAAAATAAATTAAAAATGAGAACATTAAAATTATTAATGAGCATTAGAAAAATAGTTATTGAGTTAAAAAAATTAACAAAATTTTTTCTCTAATAAATGCTTTTTTTGCTAATGTAGGTCTGCCTCTTTTTCTTTTTGTCCGATGGGAACTGATTTAGCTATTAATGGAGAATTGACTTCTTTTAATCTAAAAGACATACCAACTACATGCTTGCATTTATACTCTTTTAGAAAACAAGGACAATTGCATCTAGCCTTTTTCCAATCTTTACAAAATATATTAAATGACTTCACAAAATGATCAAAAGTTGTGAATTTTCCAGATCGGTAACGCCTAAACTCAGCATCAGAAATCTTATTAAAATCATCTGAAAGAATGTAAAACTTATCATCTATTATTTTAATCTGTTTCGAATCCTTAATAATAGGTCCTACTAAAACACTGACCCTCATTTTTTTGCAAAGCAAAAATATTTTCAAAAGTTTGAATTTTTCTCTATTTTTTGAAATTTAAAATAGTTTTTCTCCATAATTTTTATTTTTTGTGAAAATTGAATATTTTTATATTTTTAAAAACCTGACCCACAACTGACCCCCAATTTTTCTTGGAGAGAATTTAACGAGCTTTCTAAAAAATGTACCTAGTTTTTCTCCAGGAAGTATAGTTTTCGAGAATTTCATCATAAAGATTGCACAATAATTGAGAAAAAATCAATTTATAATTGTATTTTTTGATATTTTTTGTTATATTAATTAATCTTTCAAATTATTTATCAAAAATTACTATTGATTTATAATAAAAGAATATCCAAAATTTCCAAAATTAGATATTAAAATCATTTTATTTGACTTTAATTCAATAAATTAATAGAGTTTTACAATTAATATCAAAATAGTAATTAACCTTAATGTTTATGACATCTTTTTTAAAATCATAGATCTTTTCCTTTTAAAAATTAAGACTCTGTTAGAGTTTTTTTTCTTTTTAATTAACTAACATTTATTAAAGTAAAATTTTGCCTTTTTTTTTTAAAATAATTATTTTTTAAAGATGCTTATCAATCAATGACCCTAAATATTTTATTACCACAAATTTAATAAAAAAAAACAACACGAATAAAAAAAAACAAATATGTTAGAATTTAGAAAATTTTATTAGTTTTGAATAAAAAATAACAAATATCGAATTATTTTAATAGAAGTAATACAAATTTTTATTAATTAAAACAAAAAAAAAATATTAAATCTTGATAACATTTGTTAATACAATAATAATAATGTCGTTTTTTGAGTGGAGCATTTCATTTTTTGCAGTTGACGTTTGCATCATCAGTCTCATTAGATGCCTTCGCTTTTTTACTTGGTCTCGGTTGTTCAGGCTCATTACGAAACAATGACCAGCTGAGTTTTGTGTTGCTTGTAGATATAAGGCTGCTTTACAACCTTTAGACAAATATCTGCAGTAGTGTCGATATTTATCTTTGTCTTGTTTTTGTGAATTGCATATTCTTGCCTTTAATATCTCCATCAGCAATTCTAATGAGAAATTCGTCATAGTTTTCATTTGAACTATGTAATTCAAACTCGATGTTTGTTCCTCTTTTTTGAGATCTTTATAAATCAAAATATTTCTGCCTGAAATATTTTCAACACCATCTAAAGTCTCATCAGTCGGGTTTATAAGAACGCTTTCATGAGATTTAGTCTCGTTTTCCATTATGACACAGAATAATTGCAATATTTTTAAAATAAATACAACTTGGTTAAATCATTTTTTATTTATATTACTCAATTTTGGACATTAAAATTAAATTAATTAACTAATAAACTAATCGATTTGATCTGAAGCTAATCAATAAAAAATAAATTTCTGTGATGAGTGTATTATTTTTGATCATTTTTTATTGATTTTGTTTTTGTTATTAAAAAAAAGTGAAAAAAATCATTTATTAGTTATCATTATATGACATTTGACATTAAATTAAAAAATTGTTTTATTTTATAATTTTTGTTATGAAACTTATATGTTTGTGGTAGATTTTGTTAAATTTGTGGACATCACTTATTAGCAGCCATCAATCAATCCTCTTGAGCAAATATTTTATATTTGACTATTAGAATAGAAAAAGTCTGGAATGAATAAAATAAAAAAGTTAATGATATTTTCTAATGGGCTATAAAACAAAAAATCATTAAAGTTTTATGGCCTTTAAATGGAAAATTTGAAATTAACCATTCAACTGTAAATATGTTTGGTTTTTAAGCCATTCTCTTATCTAAATAAATTGTTCAGATGATTTAGATAAAAAAGCAGTTTTTTGCATAACGGTTTATCAGTTTTTTATTTTATCAGTCCATTCAAAAAAATTTTATCCCGATTTTTTTTGAATTTTAACTCAATTTAGCATTAATCTTCTACAATTCCCAATTGTAATTGAAATGTTCTGCTTTTCAAGCATCTAATTTAGCTCTAACGTAGACAAATCTAAAAAATATATCCAAATGAATCAACTTTCAAAGCTAAAGCATTTTAAAAAAAAAATTCAACCAAAAATAAATACCGAAAAATTGTATTTGCACTCTTCATTGAATTATTAGATCTGGCTCAATCTGCATATTTACAGTTTGTTGTTTTTGTTAATAGTTTATTTATATTTAAGGAAAATATAGACTCTAAGTAATTAAACGCTTTTTGCCTAAAAACAAAAAACAAAATTTTGAGGTCCATATTCCAAATCAAATGAATGTGAGAAATAAGTTTGACTAACAATGGAATATAAAAGATGATACCTGAAGAAACAACTTTTAAAAAATTATTGAGCATCCTGCGGATTAAAAAGAATTTCTCTCTTAATTCTTCAGTAGTTTTTTTTTTTAATTTAATCTTGAGGTTGGACGAAGATTTTAAAAACTTTCTATTTACTGAAATATAAATTGGGGAGAATAGTTTAAAAACAAAGATAAAGAAAACAATCATTGTTGTGGAGCTCAAAGGCTCTTTTTTCTGATAAGCGTTTTTTGTAAGCCTTTCTTTTATTTTGGAAAGGAATCAAACCAGTTTAAATCATTTAATCTGGACACCATCTTGAAAGTTTTGGCACTGTAAATTTTAGAACAAAAAAATACAACTAAAAAAAAAAACTCAGTTACATTATTTATAAAGATCTAATTTTGTTTTTTTTTAATGTTCACATACTGATACACACAATGCATCACCTAATTCTTGCTTTATGCAAATACTCTTTCATGTAATTTATAATTCTTTAAAATTTATTTTCATTTTTTAGAATTTTTACAGAGACTGGATCATTACATTTTTTTTGCCAATTTTAGACCCTAAAATCCTAAGAAAAAAGTATTCGAATTTTTTTCATTTTTGATCTGTTTTTTTTTTGTTCTAATATTCAAAATGCCGAATATTTTTTCCTAATTACTTTTAACAATCTTTGTTTAACATTAAGAATAATTAAAAAAAATATCAAAACCAAGATATGAGAGATAACGTATTTGCTAGATTTTATCAACGTTCAAAATGTCACTAAAGTTCATGTTATAACACATTGTCACTAAAACCGAATAGTCCCTCAAGCAACATGCT
The DNA here is from genome assembly GCA_019054805.1 of Brachionus manjavacas. Taxonomy (NCBI): domain Eukaryota; kingdom Metazoa; phylum Rotifera; class Eurotatoria; order Ploima; family Brachionidae; genus Brachionus; species Brachionus manjavacas. Next base: position 268,366 of record JAHQIY010000032.1, on the reverse strand, counting down.
TTTAATATCGAGCAAATACGCAATTGCAAGCTTGTGAAGTCTAGTACAAAATAAAGAGTCTAAGACATTTATTGATAAAATAAAAAATTTAATTTTTCCATAACCGTCACATAAATTAAAACACTTGGTAATATCTTTTATTAAATAAGTTAGCTAGTAGTTAATTATGTGACATCCTAACAAGTGGCAATATTTTTATTTCATGAATACAAAATTTACCTTAAATTTAAATCATATTTTTTTAAGTAGAAATTAAATTTTTTTTTGACATATGAATAATACTTTTAATCTTTTCATTCACTTAAATTTTTTTTTAATTTTTAATTTTTTATCATTTATTAATATCCTTTTAATAATCAAAATTCAAAGTGAGCATAATTTTCATCATTTATTTTACTATATCAAAATATTAAAAAAAAATATTTTTGATTATTAATAACTTTGTATTTTGTTTATTAATAGATTATTAATAAATGAACAATAATTAAAAAAGATTTTAAAAAATTTAATTTTTACTCAAACAAATACCATTTAAATTTAAGGTAAAAATGTATTCATGAAATAAAAATCTTGCCAAGTTGAATTTTATTAATTTTTCTTAAAAAAATCAAAGGCATTTAAAATATTTTTTTTGCAAAGCTTGCAAAATTAAGCTCATAAAAATATTTAAAGATCAGTCTAGATTTTAAAATAATTTATCTTTTTATTTATTAAACTTTTTTTACCTGTACTTTAAATAGCTGTTAAAGCACAAAAATATTCTACTTTTCATTCTTGTTTATTCCAAAAGGACTTTCAATCAAGTGGAATACTTCTATAAAAGCCAACTAGATTATCTTTAAAAAGAGTGGGCATTATGTGAATTTTAGAACAAATAAATAAAACAAATTTTCTAAATCTGAATTGCTTATTTATATTAAATATTTTCTAAGAGACCAAAATTAGCTGCGTAATTACTCTGCAGATTAATTAAATTGTTAAATTATTGCTGAGACTAGATTTAGATGATATATTTAATGAATCAGTATGCAGAAAAATTTACAGAATGAATTTTGAACTCTTCAAAAATAAGTTGTAGAGTTTTTTCTGCTATTCTGAGCTTAATTCTTCAATTTCCCATTTTTATTTCATGTTTTTTGTGAGTGTTGTAAAGAACTCAAATATATAAATTCTATTTTGTAAAAAAAGATACTTATAAACTGATTTTTTATTGAGATTTTTTATTTAAAATTTTCTTTTTATATATGTTAGACAGAAAAATCAAAGCTGCTGGCGATAATTGGGCAACAGACTGAGAAACTTAAATTTGTTGATAGAATCACTTTTGTTTTAGAGATCACTATCAAATTTAAATCATACAGAGAATCTGTTAAATTAGAACGAGATCAACTTTCAACCTATGAATTAATTAAAATTCAAGTAAGTTTGTTTTTTTACTCAAAAGAAAGCAGTGAAATGAATAAATAAAAACAAAAGAAATAAGAAAAATATTTTAGGTATTTTTTTTATTTAACGGACTTCCAAGCCATATAAAATCTAGAAATGATTTCCAATTAATTGTTGATGATAAGAAATTCTAGAAAAATTCTTTGCGATGTCAATTCATAAAGAGTTTGATTTCTTCACTTTTTGTTATAATAGAGCTTATTAATAATTAAGAAAATTGTATTCATAAAGTTTTATTTTTCTAATTGATAGATTTGACTTTTCAAAAAATTCTATAACTCAAATATGAAATCGTCAAGTGTCTAAGTGTTCGTTTTTGGTCAAAATTTTAATGCGAATTTTCAGGAGATCATCCTTCGGGAAATTCGACCTTTGTAAAAAAAATAAATTTTTTATTTTAATTGAGAGCAACAATTTAGATTTAACAAACAGCTATAGAGAAAATATTGGAATATAGTTCATAAATTAATTTCAGATAAACAAAAAGACTTGTGACTCTGAGCTGAGTCTAGTCGTAAAAATAAGATTTAAAAATGGCATTAAAAATTAATTGCATGCTCTCTTGGTTAAAATTTAAATTTTAAATTTACTTTATCAAAATTTTTTTCTAGAAATTAGAAATCAAAATGTATTATAGTCGAGTGATGCGAGTTTTTTTTCTAATTTTTTTATTAGAAAAATTAGTATTTCCATACAAATATGATGATCTCGTAGAGTATGTAGACATTAATGAAAAAGACAATTCAATTAAGCAAGCTGGTTCTTTTATAACAAAAGCAATGAATAAAAAATTTGAAAATGTCGTTGTCAAAGTGGGACAACAAGCCATTTTGCCTTGCTTTATTAGCAATCTAGGCTCTCACCAAGTGATTTGGGCAAAAAATGGCGACATTTTGACTTTGGGAAATTCCAAAATAAATACCGACAATCGTCTCAGTATTGAGCATAGATATTTGCATGAATGGAATTTGATAATTGAAAACGTGTCCACTGATGATGAGGGCGAATATATTTGCAAAACAAATGGAAATTTTTTGAAAACCATAAGTCTTCAAATTTTAGGTAAGCATGTTTTTTTTTGAATTTTCAAAAATAGTTTTTTTTACTCTAACACATAAACAAACACTAAATTCAAATATATAAAATGTATTTTAGTAAATTTTAGAAAAACTTGAATAACATTTAATATCATTTGAATGAATCAAATTTTTTGAGTGCCTAGTTTTCTGGCCAGTTGAATCGAGACTGGCCAGATGCCCAATTAACATATATTTGAGGTTACTTTCTGTATCGACTGATTCACATTAAATCTGATCCAATTTTGTGGATTAATTTGATTAAGAATTTGATAAATGATGAGAAAATATAAAGCTATTGACTTATGAAGTAAATCTAAAGTTTTTTTGATGTATATTGCTAATGTTTTTGATAAGAGTTTGGCAGTTTTAAAATTTAAAAAAATGACGAGAGCCATGTCATATTACTATACGAAAATTTAAAGGTTCTTTTGATGCTACTTAATAAACCATTTTTTAATATATACTTGTGCTCAGCTCTGATTGAGTACAAATGGTAAAATTTTTGTTTATTTTGTATCAGTTAATTATTAAAATCTAAATAAACTCCACCAAATAAACAAAATTCAAATAAGGAACCTTAAATTGGAAGAAAATGTGAAATAAGAGCCTTAAATGAAAATAAAACTAGTCGTCTTACTTGTGAAAATTGTAAGTTGTTCACTTGTTAGTGGAAGTTGATTCGGGAAAGAAATTAATACTGTAATTTGTATAAACTGTACCGAAAATGATGAAAATCGTATAGATAGAATTGTTTGCTTTTCAATATTTTATAAGAATGCTATATATTTTTCGAAAATTTACGAAATTTGTATCGAAATAGTAATCAAACAAAAATAACAAAATGTTAAAATTGAAAATGATATTAATTAAATAAAAAAAAATTTAAGGTTTATTACTTTTTTTTACCTCAAAAAATAATTTTTTACGTAATTTTACAGTGCCGGAAATTAACTTGTCACACCATATCATCTGATATCATTTTATATCATTTTTTTAAACTATACTTATATCAGCTGATATCAGCTATTATCATTTGATGTCGGATAATATCAGGTGAATTAGAATTTGAATTTTTTTATGTAAAATTTGGCAATATTTTTTTTTTCTGATATTAGCTGATATCATTTGATATCAAATTATATCATCTGATTTCAAATGATATCATATGATATGATGTAACAAGTTTTTAGTATATTTATTTTTGATGATTTGAAGAGTTAAAATAATTTTTTTTCAAATTTGTTTTGAAAATTCTATGAAAAAAGGTTAAAATTTTGTTTTTGTGGCCCTTTTTTTTTTACGTTAATTTTCGTAATTTTTCGAAAAATCTCAAAAATTTACGTAAAATTACAAAAGAATTTTACATAAATTTACCTCAGAACCATGTATTGTAGCAGCATTGCATTTATTATCAATTTATTAAGCAAAAATTATGATGGGTCATTTTGAACCGATGTTTAAAGTTATAAGTTTTAAAAAAAAATTTAAATAAAACCAAATCTTCTCCAACTCCTAAAACATAGAGTTAAGCTTCGCGAAGAAATTGGGATTGTTACGATTCTTGCTCTTATCCAGACCTCAAAAATGAACCGAGAGTCAAATAATTGAAACAATTTATTTACGCAAAATTGTTAACACATTTTAAGATTTGAATTTAACAAAAAAAAAACTTTATAAATAAAAATCAAATAACTTTTAGAATAATTAATTTAAGCCATTCTAATTTAATAAAAATAAATAATTTTGTTTTAGTACCGCCTAGTTTTGACGATTTGCTATCAACTTCTGCCGGAAATCTTAATCTTGAAGAAGGATCTCAAGTTAGTCTTAAGTGTTATGCAAATGCCAAACCATTGCCTATAATAAAATGGTTCAATTGGAAGAAATATGAGAGTTTTCGAACAAAAAAAAAAGAGCTTAATTTTACTGGAAACAATTTGGTCATAGGGTCAATAAATAGAAATGATGCCAACATGTATGAGTGCATCGCAAAAAATATAATTCCGCCGGCTTCTAGCAGAATTTTCAGCCTGATAGTTCAGTGTAATTTTTTATAAATAATTTTTTTTTGTAATTTAAAACCTTTATTATAGTCTTGCCTGTTGTTTATTTGGAGATACATAGAAAATATGAATTTTTTTACAAAATATTCTCTTTAGAGTGTTTAATTGAAGCCAACCCAATCGAGAGTCTGGAATGGTATAAAGATGGAATATCTTTTGATCTAAATTTAAATGATAATAAAATAAAAAATGGATTGTTTACTAATGATACTCAATTATTAATGTCCAATGTCAAATTTAATAAGTTTAAAATATCAAAAGAAAATGAATATTTCAAGATTTTATCCATTCTGACAGTGATGGTAACATAAAAACAAATTGACTGTGGTCTAAAAAAAACGCTAATATTCTTTTTTTAAAGAATGTCAAAAAGCATGATTATGGCGAGTATAAATGCTGTGCAGCTAATAATTTGGGAAAAGCATGTTCAAGTATGGTTATTAAAAAAACAGATTTTGAATTGAAAAAAAAATTTCCATTAACAAACGTAACAAGAAATTATTATCAGGCAGAAAGTAAATCTCAGGATCAAAAAAACATGTCAGATCCAAATAGAAATAATCGAATTTCAACTGCATCGAATTTGGACTCAAAAGATAAAAGAAGACACTTTTTGGTCGATTCAGAACAAATTATAAAGTTGAATTTAAGTAATTTAAGTTTTAGATTAACATCGAAAGATTTTTTCTTATTACTATATTTAATTTTTCAAATATATTTTCACTAAGAGAAATAATTAATTATTAAACAACCGGTGATGTATAAATTTTTTCTTAAGTTACATTCAAAATTGCTTGATTTTTTAATTTTACTAAAAATAATTTTAAAGTTCTTTGACCATTTATTTTAATAAAAAGTAACAAATATCAAAGTTATTTCATTTAATGTTAAATTATTTCCAAAGAGCCAAGTTGAACACAAGGAATTAGAAGAATAATATTAGAATTTATTCTGTTATTTTACTCTACTAATTTGTTAACTTAAATCAAATTTTTTTAAATTTTTTTATCAAAAATCTATAAAATTATTTTTTTATATGACCAAGCCGTTTGCATGATTTTATACATTACTGCTATGATTAACTTTTTCGTAATTTTACGTAATTTTTCGTAAATTTACGTAAAATTACATAAAATTTCGTATAAACAGTTTATCATAGCAGTACTGTAGGTTTTTTTTATATTTTTAATTTCATACATAAAACTTTAATTTAAGGACTTGCCAGTTTTGATTTCCAACATTTGAATTAAAAATATGGCACAAAATTAATTAAAATAAAGAATTCAAATCAGCGAAAATGAAAAAAAGAAAAAGATGAAAAATTTGATGATAATTATTATAAATGTTCATCCAAAAATTGAACAAATTAAACCAAAGCAATTGAAAATCATGCAGATCTGACACCTAAGCATATTTATTTAGAATCAAAATTTGAATCAAAAAAATATTCCTTTAAATGTAGCAGTGTAAATTTTCATACAAACCTTCCAAAAATTACAAACATAAAATTATTTTCCATTTATTTAAATTGACATAATTGAGCTTTTTTGAAAATAGATGATGGTTTCACTAAATTCAAAGAATAAAAATTAATTTAAATAAACAGGGAAATGTTAAAGACCAAAAAAAATAACAATGTCTTTATGATCTATTCTGATTAGAATTTTTTTTGAAATTTGTAAATTTATTTTATAAAATTCTGTCATCACTATTTAAATAATTTTGAATTATCTGGTCATAATTGTAAAAATTTTATTTTCAATTTTAAATGAAATTTCAATTTGTTTAAAAATAATCAATCTTTTGGCAAATTTTTCTTTAAATTTTTTCTTTAAACTAAGCTTCTAAATTAAACACTGTATTACAGAATTCACAATTCCTTTAAAAAAAAACAATGTTTTTAAAATTTATTGTTGTTTTAAAAAAATTGTATGTTTTTGTGTCCAAAAATATTTTATCGCTTAAAACACTTTTTCAGAATTTAGAGATAGACTCGTTTTTTATTATGTATTTAATTATCATTTGAAAATTAGAACCCAGAAGGAAATAAAATAGAATACTGCAATTTAAAATAATTTTCGAGTTGAAAATTCAAATTAATTTTTTTTACATTTTTATTAATTAAAACAAATATAAATTTTACATATTGTTTTTTTGTTGTCGAATAGAAAGTTGAACATTAAATAGGAAAAAAATGTCTAGTAAAAATGGCTAAAGACGCATTTTTCTTAATTGATATCAGGTGTCGAATGCATTTGTTCACAAAAGCAAAAATCTAGTACAGATCAAAAAAATCCTATGGTCGAGAGTATTAATTTGTGTTTTTTTTTTAATTAAAAAAAATTTATTTGATAAAATTAAATTCGTATAGTTCACTGAAATCAGCAATATATTATCTGAAAAGCATTAGATAAAATATGATGGCTAAAAGAACAATTATCACAACAGATGACCGATTACGTAATAGATCTATAAGAACTTCATTAGAATTGTTAACTTGTCTATTAACCGCTGGTGATTGAAGAGCCAATTTTCGCAAGCGAGCTTCCTCCTCCTTGTTGAATTTAAAAATTTAAAATTTTAAAATTTTAGTAAATTTGATAAAAAATATTACTTTTAGCTTATTAATTTCTTTTTTTAATAAATCATTTTCATGTCTAACTTGAATCAACTCATTAGCCAAGTTATCGTTTTTGTCAAGACGCGCCGAGTTGTTGTTTGTGTTAACTTGAGAGCTTTTTGGATTCATGGAACTGGGCGCCGATTCAAAATGTGACGTGACATTTTCTTCGATGTTGGATGTTCGACTCGATTGATTGCGGGATTCTTGTTTGGCCAGCTGTGCTGACTGAGTAGCTGAAGAGTGTGAAACTTTTTCACTTTTTGATTGATCTTGCCTGGCTTGGTCAGAGTCTAACTGCTCGAACACACATTTAAGTTTAATATCTAATAAACGAGTGGGTGGGACATCTTTCCACGTATTGAGAATGTCGTTCACACTTAGTTGCAGTTCATTTTCATTCAAATACATATATTGTACCATAAATTTGTGTTTGTTCTTTTCGTTTGGATCGTAATTAAATGGTTGAAGCAGAACTTATTTAAAAAAAAAATAAAAGATAAATTTTTATTTTATTGTCATTATTAATTAATGGTAAATTAAACTTTGTTTTGGTCAAAAATATTTTCAAATTTTTTAAAAATCAAAAATTATCTTTAAGGCGGCAAAGAGAAATTTTGAATTTTGCCCCAATTCAAATCGATTAATTTGAATCAGTCTTTTAAAAATTAATTTTTGAAAAATAATTCTAAATTCGATCTAAACACACAATTGGTAAAATTAAATTCTCTTCAGAAAAAATATTCAATTGACATTTAAATGATGACATTATTTTAAGAAAATGTAAGCGGTTTTTTGAAAGCCGATTCTCTAGGGAAGTTTTGAAGACATGTGAAAAATTCAAATAAAAAAAATTAATTTATTAATACCATTTACTTTCATGGATTGTTGAGAATCCAAAACGCCACTGTTAGGTTTTACACAATAGCGTTTAGGCGCTGTTGTCTTAATCTTAAAAGCTATTCGCTTTTCTGTCGGATTTTTGATCACTAAAGAAACTGTCACATAGTCGTCAAAAGGTCCTCGGAATTTGAGCTCATTTGAAGGCTCGAGTAAAAGACCGCCCAACGGATCCACTAAAACTGCTCCGCCACTTGTTTCCTTTTCAATCTCGGACATTTTTTTTCAAGGTAATAATCTAAAATTTAATTCTAGATTTATTTTAAAGATATTTGTTAGCAAAAATCTAGTGATCTATTTGACTAGCATCCACATCATCCATTTTAGAAAATTCTTTCTTTAAAAATTTAAATTTTCCTTCATAATGAAGCAAATTTGTCCTTCTAATTACATATAAGCATGCATGTTTAGCTATGTTTGGTTTATAGAGAGTAAGAGAGCATATTTATTATGTAAAATAATTCAATCGAAAATTTTCATTTGAGTTTAAAAGTGGTAGCTGTGCATATATTTGTATATATATATTTAAAAACAGAGATATTTATATTTTATTATTATATATAAGATTTTACATAATTATGAATATTATAATGTGTTTTGAAAGTAATTACATGTTAAAATTTGTACCCAGCTATGAAGCGGTATTGAAAAGTCTACTAGCAAACATACAATAGGGATAAATTTTAAAAAATATTTTTTTAATTTATTTTTTAGAAAATTTGTTATAAAAAATCAAAGTACATAGTTAACATTTTAGTGAAAGCTGAAATAATTACTCATTTTTTGAATAAGACTCGTCATTTGAATTTTCAGAGTCACCAAAAATAAAAGAAGTCATTTTGCCAAAAACATGCACTCTTGATTTTCCGAGTATTACTTGATACGTGACAAAAAAGTGAATAAATAAAAACAGTCCTTGGAGAGAATTTAAAATTGAAAAAAAATAAATAGCAGCTCTTGTAAAAGTTTGATTGCTGGCCAAACCGATTGGCAAAAATATCCACGTCAAACCGGAAAAAAGAAGGCAAGTCAAAAAAGTTAGCACATCTAATTTTGTAGAGCTTAAGCCATTTGTGGATTTTTTTAAAATGTCATCGTTATAGTTGACCATTTTCACTCGAATTATTATTCCGATAATTATGATATTTACTACTACAATTAAGCAAATTGGCACAATTAAAAATCCTATCAGGAATCCGGTATTTAACCAACATCTTAAAGAATGATTATTTTATGTTTTGAGTTTAGAAGGAAAATAAATTACATCGAGTTTCTAACAACATAGACATTTGTGGAGGGTGAAGCAATGCTAATGGTCATCAATACCAAACTTATCAAAAAAGGAATAACTTGTCAAATAAAATATCATTAGATTTTTTGTTGTTGTTGATAGCTCTTTTTATTTAATATTTACCTATTGATCCACTTAACAGCCATTTGAATGAGTAAAATCCATTTAATTTAAAAGTGACAGAAAAATAATGCATACAAATTATAACCATTAGACTAAAAAAATAGACCAAAAGCGAAAAATGCTCAAAAAAACCTAAAACTGCACATGAATGATTGTATGATGAATATTTAACGTAAACAATTATGATCATGAAAATCGATGCCAAAATGTAGGATATACTCGAGAATAGGGTCGAAAGCAGTGTGTAATATGCTGGCTTTTTTACAGCAAGATCTCTAAAATTTAAAAATTTAAATTTTCATTTTAAAATAAATTTACAAAAAAATTCTTACTCATATTTTAGATTCTTGGCCTTGGCAATTATTCTGAAGATGACAATTAGAACAAAACCAATAGAAATAGATGAGAAAATGGTATAGACCGTAACCATATCTTTAGTTACTCCTTCTGGAGACTTGAAGCAGTAAGCATCAATATTAATAGATATCAATTTTAAAAATACCAAGTTTCAAATATCAAAATATCAATTTACATTTTTTCGAGATTAAATACAACAAAATTATAATTTTTTAATTAAATGATTAAAATATAAAAATTTAATTTATTTATTAATTAATAATTTACTCTTTTCTATTATATTTTGACTAGAAATTATTTTAGTAACTATTATCAGTAAAATAAAATAAATTACCCTGTAAAATTCTACACTCTTCGCATAAAAAAACTTTTATTATTCTTTTAATTACAAAATTTTTTTTATTTTAATAAATTCGTCTTATATATTTTAATTTATTTAATATAGATATTAATTTACAAATGTGAAGTTAAATTAGTATGAAAAAATTATAGACCTTAAATTTTATTAAACATATTAATAGGTAAATAAAATCTATATTCGATTTTAAATTTAATGAGAATTAATTATTTATTTACAGTCAGAGATAATAATATATATATACTGATTTATTATAAACTTAATTATTTTTTAATTTAAAGTAAAAAGCAGTAGAAAATATTTTTCAATCTTTTTTTTAGATTTTCTTTTTTTAATAATTTAAATTTTTTAATAAAGACTAAATCGTTATTGAGTAGTCCAGAAATTTACTTTTTTTAAGCATTTTATGGCTTTTTATGGTCTTTAAATTAGCAATTTTTACTTTTAATGAGGAAGAAACTAGGAATTAATATAAAATTTCAAAACCTTTGATTGATAAAAATCTCAAAAAGTAGGACTTAGTTTTGAATTTTAATCCTAATGTTTTAATCCTAATTTTAATTCTAATTTTCTCTGAAATAATCAATTTCTAAGTATTAATTTCAATAATGTAGTTTTTACATTACCTATTTTTTATTTTTACACTATTAAAACACTTATTTATACGCTTACACTTATACTCCTTATGTCGCATTGATCTTTAAAACGTTTATTTTTATTACTAGAAATGCTGGTAATCAAGCTAATGACAGCTGAGTTTTTTAAGTACTAGATTGTTTCAGTTTTTAAATAAAGTAAAAAAATTAATATTTTTTTCTCCGAAAAATAAAATATGAATCTATGAATTTTTAATTTAAGATCTATAATCGTCTGACGGTTTTGGTAGATACTTTTCTTAGACTAATTGGTTTTAAGAGCGTGAACACTATTCGGTAAAATGTTTTTATAGATATTTAGATATTTTTGGTAATACACCAAAGTAATAATAGAGCATAATGCTACTTACAGCAATTATTGCAAAAAATGTTGTATGATTACATCGACACCAGACTATTTCATTTGAATCGAATGAAATTCTCTCACAACCAAAATTTGTCCAGGTTTTTAGTTCAACATCCCAGTAAGAACAATCACTTTTTAAATTAATCTATCAAAAAATAAAAAAATTTAAAACTTACACAAAATAAAAGCTTACTATTGTTTTATTGTAAAAAGAGTGTATATAAACATTTTGTAATTTGTTTCTTAATTTGACTGACAAATAAAAGGCATTAATTTTAAAAGGAACTAGTTTTTGAAATGATCCATCTCTGAGCGAAACAAACGAAAAGCTTTGATCTTAAGAAAATAAATAATAAAATCAAATTTAAATTAAAAAAAACAAAAAATTTCCTTTTTAAAAATAATTTGGCGTTATTATTATTTATCTATTATTTAAATACCGTAAACTCGTGTTCACGACTCTAAGAGTAAAGCCCAAATCCAACCTTTTTTCTTTAAGAGTTAATTACATAGTTTCTATGTTACAACAATTAAAATTTAATTTGCAAGAAAATACCCTAAATACCCCAAAAAAAAATGAAAATTTTAAAAATTGTAGAGTTATTAAAAAATAGAAAAAAAGTCAATTTTTTCCTTTTTTTTTTTGAGAGCAAAGACAATTTTTTTGTTAGAGTAAAAGTTAAATTTGGGCTTTATTTTTAGAAAATATCCCATATTCAGGGTATTTTCTTGCAAATTAAATTTTAATTGTTGTAACATAGAAACTATGTAATTAACTCTTAAAGAAAAAAGGTTGGATTTGGGCTTTACTCTTAGAGTCGTGAACACGAGTTTACGGTAAAAAGAAAAAGATGTTAAATTAATTAAAAATTTTAATTATATTGGCCAATTTGAATTTTTTAATCTCTATGTGTTGATTTTAAATATTAATTTCAGAGGCTTGAAAAAATAAACGCGAATTTAAATAAAGTTTTTAGATGGTACCACAAATTTATTAAATAAATATATACATTTATTGATAAAATTCACTAATATAAAGATTAATTTAACTTTTCATTTTTATTTACAAAATTGTATCATTATTTGCTGTCTTAAATTTTACTTTTTACATTTTTAATTTTTATACATCGCCAGAATTGGCGCAAAATGAAATAAATAATAATAATAATAATAATAAAGATTAATATGAAATTAAAAAATCACATTTTGTTTATACAGTGTTTAAAGTTAAACTACATAATGGGTAAGATTACGTTATTTTTCGTAATTATACGTCAGAAAATGTAAGCTTACATAATATTACATCTTTACTTGTATGTAAGAAAATTTAAGATAATCTTATGTAATTTTACGTAAGATTACACCAGTTTGAGTTACACCAGTTTGCCGAAAACGCTTACGGCCAAAAAAGCCGGATTTTAGAGGAAAAAGTGGAAAATAAATAAGAATATTTAAATTTTATAAAACAATTTTTTAAAAAAAAAACACTACACTTTTAAACATTTTTTTACATCTTTTTACGTAAAATTACGCAATTTAATGTAATAATATGTAATTTTTGTCATTTTTCTAAATTAATGTAAATATTAGTAAAGTACCAACTTTTTTTTTGCCAAAGGTTGAATTTAAAAATAACAACACAATTTTTGCAATTGCCAAAAATTTTAAATCACTAGAGAAAATTAAAGTATACCTAAGTGAACTTGAAATAGAACAAGACTAAACTCATACAAACCAAGAAGGTGAACCAAGTGATGATAATGTTAAAGAAAAGCCAAATACTCGAGAATATCAGCCAGATATAAACGAAAGCAATGATTCAAATCTGAACTTAATAAAGCTTCTCAATTCTTTACAAATCCTATCCTATCTAAGCTTTTATTTTACTTGTGTTATTTTTAATATTTGTGTTTTTTAGAAAATATTTGTGTTATGAAAGTTAATAATTGTGTTCTTGATTTTAATGGGCCAGCAAAAAAATATTTTTCTAAGTGTTTGAATGCATTAAAATGTATTTTTTTCCCCAATTTCTAGGATATTTTTATTTTAAATAAAAATCAAATACTCACTTTTCATATCATAATAGTCAATAAAAAATCCATTAATAAAGCTTGTTACATTGTCAAAAAAGCGTCTTAATCTAATGGTATTTTCGATTTGCCTGTCAACAAAGCGTATTGTTGAGTTAGGTTGGCCAAACATTAACGCACCTATTACATAATTTAATCCTGAATTTAAGTTATTTACATCACCAAAAGCAATGTTCGGTAAAATTATTCCACCACATTTTACAAGTCTTTGATCAAGGCATTGAAGATTATTATCTCTAATAATATTTGTTTTTGAAAATATCAATTCGATCGAATTTAAAAACCTAGTTTAAAAAAATTACCAAAAAAATAAAAATAAATGAAAATAACTGACAAATTATTAAGCGTAGTAAAATCTTGAGTGGTTTTTGATATATTGTATATTGAAAAATCAAAGAGAACAGTTTGATCAAAAGATAATTCGGAACTTAAAATCTTGTCTAAGGATTGAATCAAATTCAAAGTTGCCTAAAAGAATTTTGAAATTAAAAAATTAAAAACTAAAAAATTAAAAATTAAAAAAAAATAATCAACTTTACATTCGATCTAATTTCTTCCAAACTTGAAAATATTGATAAAATCTCGACGATACCAATAAAATCGTTAATGTACAATATTTCATCCACACTTATAGTCTGATTTAACAAATTTTCACTAAGAGGCTCTTGGCTTTTGTTAAAAATCTCCTAATTAAAAAATAATGGGGTTTAATGAGAACAATATATAAAAAAATGCGAAAAATTATACTTGAATGTTGTCTTTCTCAAAAATGGTTGATGGAGATGTCAAGCTAATGGAAGATGTCTCTGAAGAAATCGGAGAAGATTTTGTTGATAAGCTTGTTATGATTGTTGTAAAAATAGTCGATTTCAAATCGATTAAGTTAGAAGAAGAAGATAAACTAATTAATGGCGTTTCAATTGCAGGTTCTATGGTACTTTCAATCAGTTTTGAGGTTGATAAAAAAGAAGAAGCTGAGGGAGGAGATTCTGTTATTTTTGTAAAACTACTTTCTATTTGTATTGTGGTTATTAGAATAGAAGTGGCTGAAGTAGGAGATTCTGATAATTTATTGGTAGTGACTTCAAATGAAGACACAAAAGTTGTTGTCATAGTGGTCGCTAAACTAGAATATGAAGACTCTGTCATAGTGGTTGCTAAACTAGAAAATGAAAACTCTGTCGCACTGGTTGCGAAACTAGAAGATGAAAACTCTGTCGCACTGGTTGCGAAACTAGAAAATGAAAACTCTGTCGCACTGGTTGCGAAACTAGAAGATGAAAACTCTGTCGCAGTGGTTGCGAAACTAGAAAATGAAAACTCTGTCGCAGTGGTTGCGAAACTAGAAGATGAAAACTCTGTCATAGTGGTTGCTAAACTAGAAGATGAAAACTCTGTCGTAGTGGTTGCTAAACTAGAAGATGAAAACTCTGTCGTAGTGGTTGCGAAACTAGAAGATGAAGTTGTTATTGCTGTTGTTGTTGTTATGGTTGTGTTAGCTGGTTCTTGAGTTGAATTCAAAGATGTTCCTATTTTTTTACAAAAAAAAAAAAATATTTTAATGAGAGTTTTTTTCAGCTTATCAAAGCTTAAATATTAAAGATTTCAGATAAAACGGTTTATCTAATATTCAACCTTTTGGCTTTTAGCGAAGTATCATTATGTAAAAGAAACACATGGAATGGTGAACCAGTATCACTGGGTAGTAAAATTCGTCTAGAAAGATTCAAGATTCGAAATTCATGAAAACGACAAAAACCATTTCAAAAGAAAAAAGAAATTTTAAATGAGCATTTCAGCTCTAAACTAAGAAGACACTTACACAAAACATACTTAATGTCTGTACTCTTTAAAGGAACTGTAGTGTTAAAAATTGGGAAAAAAGAATATGAATGGAATTGAATTACGCGAGAAGGGTTTAATAGAACAATCATACCAAAACACACCGGATCGATGCCAAATGACATATCATAAACTAATAAACAATGACCTGAACACACAGACCTTGGTAATAATAAGTTTTTTTTTTTTAAGTAACATCTATACCAGGGACACAATCAAGGAACCATTAGCTTCTGAAGTAGACAAACATTGTTTGAGTGAAATCTTAGAAATGCTTAATGAAACTGAAGAAAAAAAGGTTACTGGTTTCGGTTGTTGGAATCGAAGTTATTGCAGTTGATATTATTGTAGTGTTAGCAGGTTCTTGAGTTGAATTGATTGATGTTCCTTTTTTTTTAATAATTAATAAATATTACAAGAATTTGTTTTTTAATTTTTAAATTCATTAAATCTTGAAAATTCAGATTTTAATTAAATATTTATTTTTCTTCTTCTCGATTATTTAGGAGAAGAAGATATTAATATATCTTTAGAGTGATGGATACCAACTAGACTATAAAAATTTAATTTCGCAGATTTTTATGTCCCTTACTCTCTGATGATGAATATGTTGTAGTGGGAAATGCCAATGAATAAAATCCTCTTGTAACATTGCATTTACACCATTGAATGTTTTGTATTATGTTGAATGTGGAACAAATTGACGATTGAAGTTTATATTCATTTAATATCACACACCTAGATTCGAAAAGCTACATATTTAAATTTAAAAAAATTAACATTTAATTTAGGAGTGCAATATTTTTCAACTGACTAATGATTTATTGATTAGAATGTTTATTTCTTTGTTTTCAGAACTTGGTAAAATGTAAAGCAAGTAGTTTCCATTAAACTGCTGGTTGATAATAGTTTGAAGATGATTTTCAAGAAAAATGAAGTTGATTAACGATGCTTTACAACAAATTGATCATTAAATTAATTTTGATTGAAAATCAGATTTACCAGTATGAATTGAGTCAAAAAAAAATGCAATTTCAAAATTTGCCGAATTCTCAAAATAATTTTGAGCAAATAATTGGGATACTTTTTGAAAATCTAAAAAATCGATGCTATAACTTCCGTCTTGTTCTAATAGGACTGCTCCTGTTATATCATACGAAGAAGATTTTATAAGTCCTCCGAAGGTAAATTCTTTTCCTAAAATTACACTTGAATAATTGTTCTGTGATAATTGCATGTTTTTTAAGAAATTGGTTTGGGTAGATGTCGCATTTGTTTGGCATAAAATTTTCTCAATAATTTCTGTAATTCCATTCATTAATATATCTTGAAATTCCGAAGATCTTTGAATGGTAGCAGATGAAATTTGGAAATAATTCACTACATCGCTACAGAGATTATTTATACTTTTGATAACCTTTTGAGAAAAAAGGATTATTTTTTTGAATTTAATTTTTCAAATAGAATTAAAATTCAACATACCTCATTTGTAAAAATATTTGAAGTAAAAGTTTGAACAAAACAAATTATTTGTTCTATTTCATTTTGAATAAAACTCTGATTAAGTAAACTAAAAAGCTGTTCACAACTTCCAAATGTTTCATTCTGCTGAAATGAAAATTTTACAGAAAAAAAAGAAAATTTTTTAGATAAAAATTACGTTTTTATATTCACAAGAATAATTAAAAAAAATATCTTCGCAATGAATTGTAAAAATTTGGACAGAAAATAAAATAAAAAAACAGACACACTTTGTTGGCATTTTTTATATTCAAGAAATCTTATTTAATGTTTTTGACTGTTTTGGAAAAAAAAATTAAATGATTTTTATTTTAAATTCTATTATGTTTTTCAAGTCATTGTCTACATTTGCTTCAATCTATGTTTAGGGTTTTGTTCACGCTTGAAAAAATAATTATAATATTCTAATTTAAATAATCATTTATCTAAATGATACTTAATTTACAAAAAAAAATAAAATAAATAAGAATTTAGGAATTTAATTTTTAAAAATAAAAAAAAACCTGATTTCATTTTAAATATTTCTAGTTTATCAAGTTTATATGTTTTATCGGATCTAATAGATTATATTATTGTTTTTTTTGCAAATATTTCATGAGATTTAATTATTTTCTTTTGATTTACTTCTGTCTTGCTTTAACTGTCTTTATTTTTTTAATTAATTATAATGGGTTCCTAATAATTTTTTTTTTGGAATTATACTTTTTTGAATAATATCTACTGTTTTTTTTGTTTTTGAATATGCATTATAGGGACTAATTTTTCGTCAAAATATTTTTTGAGAAAAAAATTTGTGGTTAATACCATTTGTCCTCAAATGTTTATGGATGCAGTCTTCAATCAAGATAATTGCACCCGAATCAGTTTTAGGTTTCTCAATCAGAAATTCAATCTTTACGACAAACGTTGACTTATTCCAGATAGAGTCTCTATAGGCAATTTTTCTAGCATTAGATCATTGATACATTCTAGACCAGATCCCTCTATTTCTCATAGTTTTTTTTAAGGTATTTGTAATTTCTAAAAGAGTTAAATGCTCGTTTAAATTAATTTGTAATTTTTTTTTAAGAAATCTCTTATGGCTTGTGCTACTTCACACTTATCCTCCGATTCTACAAAATATTCTATAAAAATTATTTACCATCTTTAAAAAGTGATGGAATTTGTATTGAACATTTTTTTGATCCAATAATTTGGTTAGCATTCATATTTTTTTTTAAATTTGAACTATTTTGAAATTTCAAAATAGATAAAAAAACTCTCTCGGTTTCTTTTTTTGAAATTCTGCAATCTCTCTTGAAACATCGATTATTTCTAAAGTACTGTATCATTTTTTACTCTGTTAAGCTTTAAGACAGAATCGGCCCCTTCAATATCGTTTTGAGATGATTCAAATAATCTTATTCATACATTCCCACTCGAAACAAAGAGGAGTAATGTAACGAGTACAAGTTTTGTATTTGAACACAAAATCGTTCTCGTTTGACGAAAACTACTCGAATAAATACTTGTTTTTGAAAAGTAAAACATCAATTTATTTTTTTGTTTAAACATCATTGATCGAATTTTTAAAGATTGGATAAAATAATTAAAAAAATAAATTATCAGGCATTTTTTATTGTGTTATTTTTGATTACACTATAAGTTAATAAAAAAATTTTATCCGAGTTCTGTTAAATTAAATTTACATTAGATCTTAGCATACAATTTTCATTAAATGCTTCAAGACTCAAATTTATTGATCTTTTACCGCTTATTAGTCCATTAATTCTTAAAAAAACGTTCTATAAAAGCTATCGAAAGTGAAATCGAAAATACCTAAAGTGTAACGTTGTAAGGTAGAGACATTTTATACCAAAATTCACTCCAAAATACATTTGATGCTCTTTTTCCAAGTTCGTTCTTACTCTTTTAAACTCCATAAAAATAATTCTTTCTTTCCGAATAATCTCAATTTTATTATTTCATCAAAATTCAATGGCTGATTCAAACGGTTTGACTTACTAATAACTTATTTTATTATTTTTGTTAGTTCTTTCCTGATTGTAATGAGACTTTTTAGATCTATTAATATTTTCTTTTAAACTTAACTTTTTAATAATTTTTTTTGAGAAGGAAACTTTTACTCGTTTCACACCGTTTTTAACTTGCCTTTCTTGTATGTTTCTTCTGAAATTTGTACTCCTTTGAGACCATTGATTTTAACACCATCGAAAAAGTCTCGAAGTAATTCCTTGAAATCTTCTGGGAGTTAGTGAAACCTAAATATCGAGTATCTTCTTATCTCCGGCAATTTATTTAAATCTTCAATTTTAAAAAATTCACCATTTATTTCGATTGAATGTTCAAAGACTTTCGAAGCGGTAAAGGCGTGTTGGAACTTTATAATCCATATATTGTTCGAAGAGAAATTGTAAATTGCTGTAATTTCTTTAAATTCCGAGTCTCTGAGTTCACATTTGAGTTGCTAAAAGATTGTTTTGTGATTAATAGGTTTCTCCAACTTTTTAAGAATTCAGATTGACTGAATTCTTAAAATTCCAACGTTGAATTTCGCTTGGGTTCTTTTGCGAACTTTCCATTTGAAATTTTGCTTTTAGATCACGTGATGTCGCTAAAAATTAAGATAAAGATTGCTAAGCCAAAAGTCGAATTTGCAAATTTTGTACAAAATTAAACTTACTTAATAACTTATTTAATTATTCTTGTTAGTTCTTTCCTGATTCTTATGAGACTTTTTAGATCTATTAATATTTTCTTACGGTTTTTCATTCAAAAGAAACGTGATAGTCTCTTCTAAAGATTGCATTCAACTTGAAGTATAATCAGAAGCATATTCGAAATCGAACCAGATTTATAATTAAGATGCTTTTAGCAAAGCAGCTAATTTGTAAATTTAAAATTGAGTTCAAATCTAATTTTATCTTTATTTTTTTTTAAATAATATATAAATATCATTCTGTTTTCTTATTGGAATTGAAGCTCATAGAAAGCATTGAAAATTATTATTTTACTCGGGATTACATCGCCTAATTGCCAATCATTTTTTTGTGACAAAAGTGATATTATACACATAGGTTGAATGCGTTTCAAAAATTCAATATTTTTACTTTACTTACAGGATTAAATTGAAAAACCCTATTTCATGCGCATTATTAAAAGCTTCAACCATTAGTGTTAAAGAATTACGTGTATTAATCATCGTAATTACAACTATTTCTTTTTGATAGTTTTTGAAAATCTTTGCTGCAGAAAGGGCTAGCATTCATTGTTGTTCAATTGACAATTTTATTTGAAAAATTTTAATATTTCATTTTATATTTCATAAGGATTTTATAGAAGTTGCAAGTATTAATTAATACTTCGTACATTAATTAATAATTCAGATGGTCTTATTTATAAATTAATTAAAATGAAACTTCCCCCTTAGCTAATACATTGGATTAATTTATTCTTAGACTTTTAAAGCAAATTCAATAAGTGATGAATACCATATTACTGCAGGTGGTCCTCAAGGCTCAGTAATTACTTCATTACTTTTTAGTATTTTCATCGATGATGAAACTAAAAGAAATGTAATAAATAATGAATACTCTCCTCTTTTTGCCGATGACTTGGTCACATTCTACATTTTTAAGAAAATAGGAAATCTAGAAAATAAGATAAACAAATACTAAGACGAATTAGAAAAAATAGCTCTTCAAGTGGAAAATGAAAATATCTGTTGAAAAGTGTTGCTTCATTGTCTTCACTAAATATAATAAAGAAAATATAGACTTAAATTTAAAGATATATGAAAATAAAATTGAGAATCAAAAGGAAATCAAGTTCTTAGGCATAAAATTTGATTCAAAACTGACCTTTACCCCAATGGTTGAAATAAAACAGCGTTGTAGTTCACGGTTAAACTAAATAAAAATATTGTTTAACAAAAAATGGGGCCTTAACTATTACACACTAGGAAATCTATATAAATTTTTAAACAGATCTATAATATAATACTCTTTTCCATATCTTAATTCACTTTTAGAGACAAACATTAAAAAATTCAAGTCTTACAAAACTCAGCAGTTCGTTTTATACTTAAACTAAAATATGATATTCCTTCCAATATTGTGCATCCTGTTCCATTGATGCTAAGCTGGTTGATGAATATAAAGCGGGTTTTGAATCAAGATATGTCGAATATCCGACTCCATTGTGCAATTGTTATCTTAGTATTCCTTCTTGTTTTCCTGAATTGATCAATATTTAAACATTTTGCACCTGTTTATATAATATTTTTAATTATTTTTTATTTTATTTTTTTTAAATCTTAAGGAGCTTTAGCTCGACACAGATAAAACAAAATAAATAAAAATTATTGTCAATCTAAAAAAAATTCTAATTTTTAAAAATTAATAAAAACAAGTCCGTAAAAAGAGAAAATGTATCACTCTTGAAGGCAAGATAGAGATAAAAAAAGCATTCATTCAAATAGCAAAAAATAGCTAGTTAAAAGCTAGCCAAAGATTACAACGTTAATGCTACAAAAAACATTTTCAACTATTTTTTCGTCGAAAGCAAATATTTTTGAACATTATCAAAGAACTTTTTTAACCGGCTCAGAAAAAAAGCCTTTAAAAATTACATTGTAATGTAATTAATTTATTATTTAATACTTAAAATTTTTATAATTTGGAGTAGCTTTACCAAACAACTATCGATAACCGATTTTTTGATAAACTTTGGTCGAATGGCGAATGGTCTTCAATTTCGATAAATGCAAGGTAATGCGAGTAGCTGATGATAAAAAAAAAAAATAATGATCAAAAAAAAAAATAAAAAAATAAAGTTGAGTCATACCAGATGAGCGACCCAGTATCTGGAATTGTGCATATTCTTGATGAATCACTTTCGGAAAGAGATCTCGGAGTCCAAATGAAGTTCAATCTTAAGTGGGACGACCAATGTAAGATAGCAGCTATGAGGGACAACACAGCACTTGCTACAATCCACAAAACATTTAAATCAATGGATGTCAAAATGCTCAGCTCACTGTAAAAGACTTATGTAAGACCACATTTGGAATATGCTGTACAAGCGTGGTGTCCTTACAATAGCAAGGATATCAAGTGTCTTGAAATGGTACAAAGAAGGGCCACGAAGTCAATACATCAACTCAGACATATGACATATGAGGAGAGACTAAGAAAATTAAGGCTGCAAGAACTGTCTGAAAGGAGAGAAAGAGGAGATATGATACAGATGTTCAAATTCGTCAGGGGCTAAAATAAAGTAAACTGGTTTCATCTAAACATGCCTGCTAACTCACTCTCGCAGATTGGACCGGCTGGGTTGCTGAAATTTCAGCCCAAAGTGTTCGTTATATCGAGGAATGACTGAACTCCTTTCATAGATATTTTTAAAAAAAATTAAGTTCTTGACTTATCGATTTGGTTTTATTCATTTTTTTGTCTCAGAAAGTCCACCATGGACAAAATTTAGTTATGACACTATTGTTTAAATTTTATTTAATTTACTTAATGAAAATAATAGGGGTTAGCAGAATAAAAAAGAGTCAGATGGTTAAATTCTAAACGTCTAAAATAATAATCTTTAAAGCAATAACCAAAACTAAAAAGAAAAATCTTTATCACGACCTTTAAAAAGGGTTCACTATAGTAAAAACTTTGAAGAGGTAAGCTTTTAAAGAATCGCCTAAGAGAGTTCAATACTTGGTGCATTGTAAAGACTTAAAACTAAAATTGTGTATTTTTTAAGCTTATCTCGATACAAAAAAGTTCTTCAGAAAACTTATCAAATAAATTTTTTGTGTTTAAAATCATTCCTTCTTTAACTATAAATTTTATTCTCCCACCATGCTTATTTCGAGCCTTAACTAATGACATTTAATTTAAAAAGAAATTATTTAATTATTATGTAATATGTTGTTTTATTTTTATACAATAGGCATGTTTTAAACTATTGAACTATTTTATTTGTTTTTTTTTCACAGGAAAAAAAGGAATTTTGAAAAAGCATCCTAATTATATTTCGTTTGTCAGATTTAACTAGGATTATTTGTTTCATAAAAGGAATTCCCTATCTCGGTTTAATATACATTTTAGTATAGTTTTATAAACTTTGAATCGTTTTAGGTTTAATTTTAAACATTTTTCAC
Organism: Brachionus manjavacas; assembly: GCA_019054805.1. Classification (NCBI taxonomy): domain Eukaryota; kingdom Metazoa; phylum Rotifera; class Eurotatoria; order Ploima; family Brachionidae; genus Brachionus; species Brachionus manjavacas. The sequence continues at coordinate 245,511 of JAHQIY010000032.1, read as the reverse complement.
ATCTATGATTGTAAATTTCAAATTTTAGTGCCGCTTAAAAATTAGGATTGTTAATTTTTTTTTATTTAAAAAAATAATTAAAATAAATTTTTGAATAATTTCTAAATAATTTTAATCCATGCTCTAAAAACTGAATTTCAATTTTAAGTTTTTTCTTGGTTTAAACAAAAAAGTGGCATTTAATTTTAGTTTTCGGATTTTAGCCCTTACTTTATATTCGATTTTCATTTTTAAAATCGGCATTTAAATCCTAATGTATGATAAAAGAATATACTCGATAAATTAGGATCTCTATAAAATGGGATCGATGATGCGAAGCCCTAAGGAAAAAAACCCTAATTTTGGGCCCTTGAATCGTTGACTCTTGAATGGCAATGAATTTTTTTTTTTTTTTTAAAGAGTTTTTTGGAAAAATGTATATTAGAGAAGATGCAATAAAGAGCTAAAAAATTAGTTACAGAATTATGAAAAGCTAAATACTAAAAAGTTTATTTTAACAAGACACAGTGAAAACATAAATAGATCCTCAATATTTGATTTTTTTACAAGCACAATTTTTAATTAATCAATTTAAAAAAAATCAAACTTGTATGAAATTAACATCTTTATAGTATAAAAAGTCTCTTTACTATAAAGCATTCATTTTATTTTGAGAAAAAAAAATTTTTTTGAATGTTTCTGTATTCAAAGTTAATAAACAAAGCTTGATTTTATTCCTTTAATTTTAAATATTTATATTTTTGATTTTGTTTAAGCTTTAACAACCGAATTAAGGATTTGAATCAAGACAAAATATTAATGCTTCAGAATCTTATTTATTAAAAAGCAAAATTACTTATACTTGCTTCAATTTTTATAAAGCTTAAAATTAAAATTTGCTTTTGATATATATTTTAATGTTCTTGCAATACAAGTTCAAAATATTTTTCCACACTTTAATTTTGGTTTAAAGTTAAACTAATTTTTAATTTTTAACAATAGATGAATAGCTGCGAGTCTGGCGAAGAAAAGGATATTTCGACTCCTAATAAGAAATATAAACAGATTTTCAATAGAGAACTTAATAGCCTGTTTCCTTTTGGATTCAAATATGATTTCAAAATTCTTTTTCTTAGTGCAATTCCTTTGATATTGAATCAGATTAGTCAGACCTTTCTTCCAATTATTAGTCTTTTTTTCTGTGGACACATCGGATCGAGTGAACTAGCTGCCGTTACAATTGCTAACACTTTTATAAATATTGGTTCATTTTCAGTTCTCGTTGGATTATGCAGTGCATGTGACACTCTTTTGCCTCAAGTAAAAATTTTCTATCAATTTCTATTTAAATTATTAATATTGGAAAAAATTTGATCTATTTCAAGATATTTGGTGGTTTCAATAAAAAAAAAGTAGGTCTAGTGCTACAAAAGGGTTTGATCATATCTTTCTTGTCATGCTTTCCAACTTCTGGAGTCTTGTTAAATGTTAAAAATGTGATGCAATTTTTTATAAAAGAAACAGAAGTAATAGAGTAAATATTGAAAAATAAAAATAAAATTTTAGTTAAAAGTTATTTTTTTAGACTAGCGGATCAATACATTATTACTTATTTGCCAGCAATAATTGTTAAGTGAATTTAGATCTATTTAAATTCTTGAATTTAATTGTTTAACTTTTTAGTTCTTTAGTTTTCATGTAGTTCTTCAACGATATGTTTTGTCACAAGTAAAATATAGAATTGATTGTGGCTTTTTTTTATTTTAAATGTTTAGAATATTTTTTATCCTATTTTGGCGATAAACATTTTTGCAAATTTTTTCGATGCAATACTTCATTATCTATTTGTAATTCACTTCAATTATGGAGTTGTGTAATTTTCAAAATTAAAATTCTGCTAATTCTTTCTATTAGTTTAATATATAATAGTGGTGCAGCTTTCAGTGTCGTTATAGCCAACTTTTTCATTCTTGTTTCAGTTATTATATACATTATTTATACTAAAATGTATATTCTAACTTGGTCTGGTTGGTCAAATGAATGTTTAGTCGACTGGACAGAATATCTAAAACTTGCCATCCCAGGATTTGCCATGTTATTTTTTGGCTTAGCAAATTTTGAGATAGGAGTAATTGCTGCAGGTAAGTTCATCAATTTATTTAAAGATAAATTTGCGCGACATCTAAAATCATATAAAGGAAATCTGGGAAGAGAAGGAATATCAATTATGTCGATCGGAATTCAAACCACTTATATCGCATTTATGGTATACAAATAGAGCAAATTTTATTTTTTATATATTTTTTCTAATTTGTTTAATTTTAAAGATACCTTTGGGAATTTGTAAGATTTTTTTAATATTTTTAAATTTTTTAACTTTATTTTTTTAAAGCTATAAGTGCGAACATTAGAATTGGCCAGGTAATCATGAAAAAAAAATATTCTAAAAAAACTTTTGTTGAATTTGTTTCGAAACAAAAAAAACTAGAGTTTATAATTCTTTTGACAAATTTTTACAATTATCTTATTTAGCTTTTAGGAGAGAATTCTCCAGAATTAGCTAAGAACTGTTGTAAAGTTGCTTACGCATTTGGAGGTAAAATTTGGAAATTTTTCAAGTTTTCTTTCTCTATTTAAATTTTTTGTATAAAGGTTGTGCATCATTTTTAACATGTTTGGTAATTTATTTTTCATCCAACATTATCCCAACTGCGTTCACTAATGAGAAGTATCCAAAAATTTCGAAATAACTTTCCCTTTAGGTACTTAATTGAATAATTAAAGGAAAATAATTGATGAAGCAGCAATCCTCCTTAAGTTTTTATCGTTTGCTCATTTGATGGACGCGTTACAGGTAATTGAACAAAAGAAATAAAAAATTATTTTAACTATTTTTTATCTAATTTGAACGATTTTAATTAATTAATTTGAATTTACAATGTAAATAAAAAATTAAATTAGATAATAAAAATACTCAATAGATAAACATTTAATTCAAAGTTAACCAAGTGTTTTTTAAGGGTGTTGGTGGTGGCGTTTTAAAAGCAATGGGAGCTCAAATGTATGGTTTTATGATGGTTCTGGTTAGTTTGTACTGTTTTGGAATTCCATTGGGAATAATGTTAATGCTTAAAACGCAATATAAAGTCCTGGGCTACTGGATCGGATACTTGGTGGGTGCAACAATTTTAATCGGTCTACAAATAGCATTTATTGGTCTTGTGAACTGGTCGAAAAAGGCAGAAAATGCTTTTAATCAATCACTCAAGTCATCTGAAACTGAATCAGTGATCAAAGATACTAATTCAAATTACGATCAAAACATAACCATTGTTACACCTTTGTTAAATAAGCAAAGAAAAAATTTTAAACTAATTTTGATGAAGAAAGTCCTTTCCATTATAATTATTATCTCTACTTTTTTTGCATTAGTATTTACTAGACTTGTTTTTGTGATAGACGGTGAAAAAGAAAAAATGTTCAACTCTACTAACAAAGGATGAGTTTTTTAAAGCTTTGCTATTTTTTGTTGTCCTGATTCAAAATTATTTGTTAGATAAAATAAATATATAATTTATTAACATTTTTTTTTAATTTCTTGTTTTTTTTATCTAGAGATTTAAAATGTTAAAATTAAAAATCATTTAAAATGTTAAAATTAAAAATCGAATATCATTTATCGCTTGCAGTCATTTATTTTTGAATGAAATTAAGGTAATTTGAAATTGCTTTTTAAGTCTTAGTGGATTTGTAAATAAAAAGCCCTTTTTTTTTTTAAATTATGATTATTATTATATACTAACCCTGTTTTAAATCATATAAAAATAACATGTTTTAAATTACTTGAAAATTCGGACTGCATAATTTTGTGAGAGAAAAAAGCTTCATAAAGAAGGAACACAAATTTAGATGAAAGATAATACAAATCGTATCCATTATCAATTTAGTATCTATACCTTTAAGTTTAGGAAAAAAAATAACTTTAGCATAATTTATCTAACCCGAATAATCGTATTAATCTTTGATTTTTTTGTTCGTTTTAACATAAATCAATTGATTACCGCTTTTAATTTTATATTTGGTAATAAAAAAGGGGCTTCGTAAATTGAAAATATAACGTAATTATCTAGATTGCTGGTTTATTCTCATTTTGGATTCAATTTTTTAAATTTTTCCTTACCAAGCCATGATTTTATACGGTTAAATTATTATTTTATATTTCATTTGTTTACATTTGAATACTTTAATGAAGAATATATCAAAATACTGATAGCAACTACATCTTTTAGATCACGAATAAAAAATTCTCCTTTTATAATTTTCTTTTATTTTTTAATTATTTTTATCTTAGATGAAAATTTTAATATTATAATTTGGCGTATCAAAAATAAATTACAGATAATTCAATTGTTAATTCACTCAACTGATATATGTAGATATTGAGAAGATATTTTTAAGATTTTAACATCTAAAAAATAGCAACTATTGATAGTCCAGTTTAAAATTTGAAATCAATTAAAAATTTTTTTTTTAAAAACACTAAAAAAACGAAAATTTTATTCAATTGATTAAACATTCTAATTTAAATAAAAATGTGTCCACAAAAAATAAGAAAAAGTGTGTGAACATTTTGAAAGTGGATTAGGTATTTTTGTGTTTAAAAAATATAATTTAAATTAGATGGTTTGAGTTTGGTTTGGGTTTGGTTTGAAATTTTCAAATTCATCTTTTTGATCATTTTTACTTTGAGAAGTAAGTTTTGCATTTTTTCATTTCTAAAAATTGATAAATTATTTAGATTCAAAAATTAATATATTTTTAATATGACAAAATATTAATCAAAATTCAAAAAATGTACTTGGACGAGGCCAATATGCAAAAACAGAAAAAACGAGAAGAACAAATCAAACGATGGAAAGAGAATGAAATGAAAGACTCGAACAATGTTGATGCTAGCCAGGATTTGTCTCAAATAAAAAAAAAGGAGTCCAAAGTCAAGTTTCCGAGAAGCTGTACCTTTTTGGCAGCGTGCACCAATGGCGACACAGACGAAGTAAAGCAACATTTAAAAATGGGTGTAAATATAAACACAACTAATGTAGACGGTTTGACTGCATTGCACCAGGCGTGCATAGACGCTAACTTGGATATGGTTAAATTTTTAGTAGAAAACAATGCGGACATGAATGCTCAAGATAATGAAGGCTGGACCCCGCTCCATGCTGCTGTTAGTGGCGGCAATTTAGAAGTCATAAAGTATTTGATTCAAACAAATGCTCGTCTTGACATTTGCAATTATGATAGCGATTTACCAATAGACCTTTGCGATGAAACTAACATCAATATTAGAGAATACCTTGAAGAAGAAATGAGAAAGCAGTCGATCGATGCTAAATATGAAAAGCAAAAAGAAGAATTGATCATGTACGAGGACGCCAAACAAATGAATTTTAAAGATAAAATACATCAAAAATCTGGGGCCACTGCTTTGCATGTATCAGCTTCAAAAGGCTATTTAGGAGTCTTGCAGTAACTTGCTTGCTCAATTGCTAACAACATATTTAGACTTACTTACTTTTCAAATTAGATTATTGATTCAATCTGGTGCTTGTATAAATGCGTTGGATAAAGACGGATGGACTCCATTGCATGCAGCTGCTCACTGGGAACAAGAAGATGCCTGTCGCATCCTTGTTGAAAATGGAGCCGATTTCGATGCGAAAACTTTTTCAGTAAGCACTCTTTCAGTAAAGCTACCATGCTTTCTTTTTCAACTCTATTTCGATTTTGATTTCAGGGCCAGACACCTTTCGATGTTTGCCGAGAAGAAATGGCCGCAAAGCTAAGACTAATTCAGAAAAATACCAATCAATCGAAATTGAACTTGAACTCAGTGAACAATCACTTGGTATTGGGCGAATCGATTCCGAATCGACTTCGGCGTCAATCGGACGAAACATCCAAGTCTTCTATTAGTCGTTTGTCAAATGAAGCCAAGTCGATATTGAGTGATCGCGAAAAAAGACAAGAAAAGATTTTACTGTCGCCATTGGCAAGTAAAGTTAAACCTAAATTTGATTTGTATGAAAACGAAAATGGTACTTTAAAATACTCACAATGCATAATTATTTTATATAGATATTTTGAAATTTAATATTTAAAGAAATCAAAGGAGAAGAGGAAAAGGAAAATAGGAATCAGGAAAAAGTGGAGCACGCCGACAAATTGTCTAGTGGAAATGTGACGAGCACAAACAGTCTCAAGCAAAAAACCGGTCTCCATGAAAATCTAAAAAGTTTAAGTGCATCTATTAAGCAAAAAATTGACGAAGTAAACATTTGAAAAAAAGACAAATCGTTAAATTTAATAACTTTTTTTTTCCCAAAAGGACAAGGTGAATGAATTTAAAAAGTGTTTTCATCAAAACAAAAATTATTTTACTATGCGTGAATTATCGACAAAATTATGGTAATTCACGCATTCTAATTTTTAAAACTAATTTTTTTTTTACACTATTTAGGACGAGATAAACGACAAGCAAATTAGGTAATAAACCACAATCAATAGTTTAAATTAACAAACTAATTTTTTTTGAATGCATGTAATTTGACTTTTAACATTTTCTTTAATTCATTCGAATAGTTTGCGACTAAGTCATAAACAAAGATACAAAATATAATACAAAATTTAAAACTAAATTTAAAACAAAATAAATGACAGTTAGAAGCTTTTTTAGGAAATTTTTCTTGCATTTAAATTTTTTTAATTCTAAAATAAAAAGAAAATTTCAAAAAAATAATCTTTTTGTTTTTAAGCTCTGGCAGTATCAATCCCAGTGAAATAACACTTGAATGTTCCAACTCCAAAACACTTTCTCAAAATAAAAGTTCTCCTCATTTGAGCAAAACAAATTCTAATTCAAACACAAGTTCTAATAGCTTGACTAATAACACATTCAGCGCCAGCGCAATTAATATGCCTACCTCTATTAATAATAACAACCGCCCGTTTTTTGAAAGAAGGTATTTTAAAAAATTTTACTAATTAAGACTTTTTCTTTGGTTTTTGGAACAACAATTATAAACTAACATAATTTTTGTTTCTTAGTACAGGCAATGTGAAATTTTAGTACAAAAATTACAATAGAATTTTTTTCTAATTGTAAAAAAATGGATTTGAAAACAGTACAACATTGTTCAAAATTGTCCCAAGCTCTGCAAAAACTAAGCAATTTTTTGCATTTTTTTATGGTGTCCATCATTTTTATGGAACATGTAGCTAAAGTTGGCTTTCTAGTTGTAGTGACATGTCGTTAAAATCGAGTTTAAAAATTACAATATTGAACTGTTTACAATACCATTTTTGTACATTATAGAAAAGAAAAATTAAAACATTTTTCTTTTTTTACTAAAATTTCACATTTCCCTAATAACACAAAATTGGTTCATCAAAAATGAAATCATCTAAAATAAAATCATCTAAATAAAGATTCTGCAAGCATTAAGGGTCCAATGTATTTTGTCATCATTTAACACTAGAAGCACCAACGAGTCAAAATGACTCTTTTACGATTTTTGGCCGCTAAAATCTAAGTCAATTTTTGATATTTGAGCACAATTTTTTTTTCAGCATAAAAATAAGAATAACTTTCTAAATTAACTAAATTCAAAAAAAATAAAATATTTGCTTTGTACAAAATCAAGTAAATACAACTAGAAGCACCAAAAAGAGTCATTTTGACTCGTTTTTTAATTAAAATTTTGAATTTATCTACAAAATCAATGGATGAGTCATAAAATATTTATAAAAAGTATACAAATCTTTAAAAACTGACTTAAATCCTAATACTTGAACGAAGATAAGCAAATTTAAAAAATGCAAAAATTAAAGTTTGCGTATTTTACATGCAAGACGAAAAATTGGTTCAAAAAGGAATGAATTCAGTAGAAGATAAAATTTCTGCAAGATAGTTTTTCTAGCCAAATTTTTATTTTTTCTCAATTAAAATTAAGTTTTGAATAGATTTATCCAAATAATAAATTATTATCCATTTTTATCCATTAGATTCTATTAAAACAAGTCATTCTGACTCGTTTTGGTGCTTCTAGTGTTAAACAATAAAAATTTAAACTACAATTTTCCGTTTATTAAAATTAAGAATAACATAAAACAAAAATATTTTACTTGTTTAGTTTATTGAGCTTTACAAAACAAAAGATAAAATGAATCTCAACAAAACAAAAGCTTCAATAATACTCAATTAGATTGAATTTAAGTGCATGAGCAAAAAAAATGATTTAAATGTTAAAAACAAAGGTGAAAGTAAATTTGCAGAACCAATTTGGAGATTTTAGAAAAAAAAAAATTTTCATCGAGTTTGTTAATTTTTGTTGCAAAATTCCCAATGACTAATTTAATAATTTAAATATTTCTATTTATTTAAAAATTTAAGATGGGGAAATGGTGGATCAAATGATAGCTCGACATACAAACGAAGAATAGTTTTGGGGTCGAATGTTTCACAAAATCAAAATGTTTCTCCTACTTCGACAGGATCAGGTGCCGCCGATTCATTAAATGATTCATCAAGTCCAACTAGTCGGAGATACTCGACGGCACCAATAGCTTCAAAAGACGAACAGGCCGAGTTAATAAGAAAGCAGAAAGCAAAATTAGAAAGACACTTTCGTCGCTCAACTCAAGCTGTCTCTTATGAAGATATAAAAAGTGCAGAAGCAACTATTAAAGGAAATAATCAAGCTCAGCCAAACTCTCCCATAGCTCAAGCTGAACACTCACCTCCTCAAGAACCAACAAATAAGTCAAGTAGCCCAATTAATGTACTCACTACAGTACCGGTAAATAGTCCTCCGATAAGTCAACATGGTGTTTCAAGTCTGTCGTCTCTATTCGGTGAAACGATCAAAACAAACATTTCGAATTCTAATTTGAGCTCGTTGAATCAACCGGAATCAGCCGACAAAGATAACATCATTGCCAATGACATAGAAACAGACAAATTATTGGACGTGATCGAAAAATCCAAAGGCTTCTCGGATACCAATTCAACACAAGCAAACCGCCGGCTAAGAAATCGAGGCATTTATAACTTGTTTCCAAACGAGATAAACGATTCGGCACCAAAAAAGATCAACAAGCTCATATGGAATGAGGAAAAATGCGAAGTTGAATTCAAAGAAAAAGATGAAGACGATTTGAACAGTTCGATCAATTCTTTTTCACTAGATGACAATCAACTGCAACATAATTCGAAAAATTTCGAAACTAGATCTTCCGTAAGACCAACAAACAGATTCGACAAAAATGATTATCCAGCCGAAAATAATGTCTATGCTAATCATAATTCTAATCGTCCTGGCATTAAACGAAGTGCTTCTCAAGTTCCCTCAACTGAAAGAAGATGCGTGTCATCGACCATAACTGATAATACCGTTCATACGGCTTCGCCAAAAAAAGAATGCAGGCAAGAGCGAAATAATGGGCAAATTATTAAAGATTATCAGGTAGATAAGGCCTAAATTTAGATTAATTACAATTTTTTTTTTTCATAATAATTAAAGTTTTCAATATAAATCTTTTAAATCAAAATTCATTATTTTTTTCCTATTTATTTAGGCTGCCTATGAAACAGTTAAAAAGGAGAACGAAAAACTAAGTCAAACTATTTTGAAACTTCAAAAAGACCTCGATGATCAGAACAAGGTAAAGTTCAGAAGATTTAACAACAACAACAAAAAAAAACAATTAATGTTCTAATTTTATTTATTTCATCTAAGAAAAATAACACAAATGATTATGGAACGTTAGATAAACGAGAAAAAAGAGCCATAGATCGAAGAATATCAGAACTCGAAGAAGAAGTTAAAGTAAAAAAAGATTTTTAGCTAAAATAAATAAAAAAAATTATTTAAATTCAGGGTCTAAAAATAAGAAAAAAATGAGGACAATTTTTTTGAACATTAGTTTATTTTAAAATTTTTATTCTTTTAGAAAATTGAAAATTTGAAACAAGACAATGTTCGCTTAAAAGAGGAAAATGCAGCATTAATTAGAGTTATAAGCAAATTGTCCAAGTGAACTGAAATCGAGACATATATTTAAAAAAACTTTTGTGAATAATTGGAATAACTAAAATTTTCATTTTTTTATAAACAAGCGATCAGCCTCTACATATAAACAATTGATCAAAATTTAACATAGAACAAAAGGAAAAATTTTTTAATTTGTAAAAATTAGGCAATTTGAAATGTGATTGAACTAAAATAAATAAATTTTTAACTCGAATTCGCTGATTGTGGCTTGATTTTTTTAATATCTTATTTAAAAACTTTTTTTTTAATATTATATAAAAATCATTTTCAGTTATGCGACAATAAAGATTTTTTATTCATTAATCACCTAGTGAAGTATTTTATTGCTATTTTTTTTTGGAAATATTTTTTAAATTTTTAATATAAAGATCAAAAATTAAGACAAAAACTACTTAATTTTGATTGAACTTTGTCTATTCATTTCAAAGCTTAAGAATAAAAAAAATTTAACACAGAACAATAATATAATTGTCAATTATTTGCTAATTTTTTTAAATTGAAAAATTTTTTATTTTCAATTATATTCAATGCTGATGGTTAAGTTTATCAACTTATCTCATTTTATCAAAAAAGATATCGCTATATTACAGTGACCCACGAAAACTTTAGAGAGATCTAAAAGTTAAAAAGTCAAGTGAACTTGAACTTAAAAACTTTCAGACTGGGTTGTGAAGTTCATTTCAATTCGATCGTTTCAATTTGAATAACTTTATTACTAAAATAAATAATTTTGTTTTGTAAAATGCTTAATTTTTTTATTTATTTAATTACAAATAGCCATTTAGGCCGGCTGCTTGGAGATCGCATGCTCCCCTTTCAGCAAGATAAGCGCTATACAGAAAAAAAATAGTTTACATGATTTACAAATTATAAAAATTAAATAATTTAAAAATTTTAAAATAAAGCTTTGAAAAAAAAAATATATATATATATTTATATTTATAAAATAAAGATGAAATTTTTTAGTTGAGACTTTTTTGAATAGATTTAATAGATGAATTGTTTTATGAGTTAAAAATTTCTCTAATGTCTTCGTTAATGTCCTCTGTAAAATGCTTAATGATTAAGCAACTTTGCTTAATCCAAATATTCATGTGTGCAAAAACTCTCCAATTTTATTGCACATTTGATTATAATAATTGAATACTTTTTAATGACGAGCAAATGCAGATAATTGCAGAGTGTTTTGAAGACTTTTTTTACTGCATTAAGCAAATTTGCTTTTAATTAAACATTTTACAGAACTAAATTCTCTCTTTTAGTAAAAAAGCTATTCAAATTTTTCTGAATTGAAATGATCAAATTGAAACGAAATTCACAACCCCCTTTCAAACAAAAAAAACAGTCAAAACTTTCATATCACACTATTTAATTTGCTTTATAATTTTGTTATCGGTCCCGTTAACGAATTATTTTTCCAATGTCTATACTCATTATCAGAGATAAGAAATTAAAAAATAAAGTTGATTTGAATTTAAATACATAGAATATCCAATTATCCATTGTATACCTTCTTCATTTTTTCTGAACTCTAAAATATTTAAATAAAGTGAAAGCTCTCTTTTTCATATTTTGTCTATTTTCTTTTTTCCTTTATTTTATATTAACAAATTTGACATTCAAAAATTAATCAAATAAAATTTTCAACTAAAATATTTTTTTTCATCACAAATTATAAACTAATTACCAAAAGGATGGCATTTAATCGATCTATGTAATTAATTAAAAGCAAATAATTCTTTGGTAGCGCTATTTTAGTAAAAACTTATCTAAATTAGAAACAGGTGCACCCGGTCGTGGTCCTAGGCAGAGTCCTGGTTTAGGGAATAGGGATTTAGGTCAAAAAGTTTTAAGACGAAGCTTGTGGTAAGTAGTGATGTTCGTTAGCTAATTTTGGTTAGCCAAAAATCTATAAACCAAAAATTCGGCTAGTCAAAAATTGGTTAGGGTTTAGTCAAAGCCATGACTTAAATTTTTTTTTTCTTTTTTAACTGCTAGTATATCGCGAACTAGAAATATCACTGTTGGTGCTGTACAAAATCTGGTTGTAATCGTTTCATTTGAAAACGATGAAATACTTTTTATTTCGATTAAATAAAACCAAAAATTTGGTGAATTTATCAACACTATTAAAAATAAAATGAATAAAAGAGTGAAAAAAAATTTTTTTCTATTTATTTTGTATTTGTTTGGAAAAAGTATATAAAAAACAAAAAACAATCAGCAACAATTGTCGCATTTAAAAAAAAAAAAATTTAAGTCATGACTTTTACTTAAATTTTTGTGACTTAGACTTAAAACTGTGACTTAAAAACAAGTCTGAATTGTAACTAAAACTATAGAAATCTGAATCGTAAGTCGAGGGATGGCTCGTTGAACAAAATAAACAAATCAATCTCTCTTTAAAAATTGAATTGATTTTCTCATGAAACTCCTTAAGCTTTTTCACTATCCCCTTGTTTTACAAAAATTTTTATTTGTATCGGTTATTTTGTCAAAAATTAATTTTCGAAGCTAACCCGATAGCCTACAAAATCTGCACTGATAGCCTACAAATATTTTGAAAGATAATGATTATTTATAAAAATTAAGTCATTTTAGATTAATTTAATTAAATAGAATTATTTAGAACATGAAATTAAACATATTCCTTTACAAATTAAATAATTTTTTTTTTTTTTATTTATTTTTGTAATTAATTAAGACAAAATATTTTTAATTTTATAAATTTTATCTTCAAGAATCCTTTGCAATAAAACATTAAAATGAATTATTTTTTTAATTAAATAAAAATTTATTTGAATAATTTTAATCGAAATTAAAATTTACACAATATATTGAATATGGCAAGCTCTGGAAAATAGTTAGCAAATAAGCTCATCGAATCTGCGGTCTTGTGTATTAAACCATCTGGTATTTTAATAAATTTTAGCGAGCTTTACTTAGACGATAAAAAAGGAATCTACCTCTAGCTCATTTACAACTATGAATTAAATAAATAAAGAAATAAATACTTAAAGATTCTGTTTAAAAAAAATTAGGTTTATCTAAATATGATTGTCATATTTTTAACTTATTTATTTATCAATAAATCACAGTTACCATAGATGATATCCTACTGTTTCCCATCTTCGCAAGTCTAGCTTGCTAGCTTGTTGGAACTTATATTATTATTATTAAAAGTAACATTATTTTTTTCATTCATTTTTCATTTATAAACAAAAAGACCAAAAATTGAATATTTGTTTGTAATACACTTTTCACTTTTGTTTCAACTAATTTCTGCTAAATCTTGCAAATTTTCTCAAAATTGTTCGCTGTCCAAAACTATTGAAAATAAATACATATCTAAATGCATATTGTTTACCTAAATAGGTTTTTTTTAGGCAGAAAAATGATTTAAAAAAAAGGGCTAAAACATGTCTGAAAAATGCTAAATTGTGAGCTTGTTTTTTTAGACATTAATCATTTATCTTTAGCTTTTATTTATTATATATTTTTTAAATTTTCAAAGTATTTCTAACATTTTACGAAATAATGATTTTGTGATATTGATAAATAGCGAAAGAGGAAACAAATCAATTAATTAAAACAAAAAAATAGAAAAAGTCTAATTGATTTAATTGAAAAAATTTTAAATTATTTTTTTTTAAATAAAGATGTGTCTGAAGTTTTAATAATAATAATAATAATAATATTAATGAGCTACGGTGGTTTGTCCCACCAAACGAAAACCCATAAAGGGAACGCTATAGTAGCTTTCAGACAGTGCTGAATATTCTTTTGACTATCGTGACGTACTGATTTCGTTAACCATTTTCTTAAACAGATTTTTTGAACTTGCTTAGACTACTTCAGAAGGCAGTCTGTTCCAGTTGTCTACTACCCTATTAAGAATGAAATGCTCATGTTGGTTGATTCTCGTCAGTTGTTTGGACATTCTGTGTTAGTACCCACGTATACTCACCGCTGGACCAGAACAGCTCAACAAAGTTTGTTTGGATTGTGCCAGTTAACTTGAGTTAAACCATTAACTATCTTGAAATATTCGACAAGATCTCCTCTCTCTCTTCTCTTGCTCAGGAAGTCCCAATGTCTTTAATCTCTGCTCAAATGGTAAATGCTTAAGTGACTTGACCAATTTTGTTGCTCTTATTTGGACCTTCTCGAGAACTAAAATGTCCTTCTCTGTGTACGGACACTAAGCAGCGACAGCATACTCGAGATGAGGTCTAACAAATGTCACGTAAAGCTTCATGAACGTACCAATTGACCATGACTTGAACGCTTTAGATAATTGTCACAGTACCATATTAGCTCTTTTGGCCGCTACCATAGCTTGCATACTCCATTTCAGATTTGAACTGATTATTATACTTAAATCGCGTTCATTTTCTGTCTTACACATATCTAGTCCATTCATTTTCAAATGAATATCAAAGTATTTGTTGTTGAATACCATATAGCCGCACTTATCAAAATTAAAATCCATCATCCAGTCCTCGGCCCATCTCACCAGAGAGATGTATGTCACCTTGTAATGTTGTAAGATCCAATGGATTTCTAATAACACCAATAAGCTTTGTATCATCGGCAAAAAGCTTGCACAGTGTCTTGATTGCTTGAGACATATCATTTATAAAAATTACAAAAAGCAAAGGACCTAAGACTGAGGCTTGAGGCACATCACTTAATTCATCAAGCCATTCTGAAGACTTGTCTCCAATAACCACCCTTTGCTTTCTGCTAATTAAAAAATTGTTCAACCAAATGAGCAGCCTACCACTGAAACCATATAGTTGAATTTTTTTGATCAACGCTCTGTGTGAGACTTTGTCAAAGGTTTTAGCAAAATCCATGAATACCATTACCGAAGTAAAGCCTCGATTGAGAGCTTCCGTTATTATGTCGATTGTCTCTAACAGATTGGTTAAACACGATTTCATCGGAACGAAACCATGTTGCTCCCTTGCCACCAAGTTAAATTTAATTAAATGGTCCATCATCAAATCACGAATCGAACCATAACTTTGCTCTGCAGCGATGTCAAGGAGACTGGCCGGTAGTTTATCGGCTCGGTTCTACATCCTTTCTTGAATAATGGCGTTATATTTGCCTCTTTCCAGCCTATGGCACTATACCAGTTAGAAAAGACGCTTTTAAAATTCTTTCAAAATATACTGAAAATGATTTTGCACATGTACTTAAAACATATGGATGAATGCCATCGGTTCCAGGTACTTTGAATTGATCCAAATTGGTTAAATATCCGTAAATATATGAGGCAGAAAACACATCTAAATCAATGTGACATTCAGCCGTGCAAAACTTCGGTAGCTCCGGTAATGGTTATCCAGTATCTTTACTGAATGCTTGCTGAAATTGAAAATTCAAGATATTGGTGATCATCGTTTTGTCCATTACCAGGTCGACATTGCTATCAATTTTTTCTCTACATCTGGTTTGATCATTGGTATAGGCAAATATGCCTTTTGGTATTCTCTTAGATCCTTCAATTATTTTAATTTCGTGATTCAATCTTGCCTTTCTAACCTCGAAAATCTTATTAAAATCGACTCTTTTCTGCTTGTCTTTGGGATTCATTTTCATGCTTAAGAAAGCTTTATATTTAGTTTTAGTTAATGCCTTTAACTCCTTATTAAACTATCTCGGACTTTTCATGGTGGCTGATTTTTCAGCAGATACCACCACTTTTGGGACAAACGAGTTCATGGCTGCATTATAAAGCACTGCCAGATGCAAACAAAGTTCATCTACATCTGTACTAGTTTGCCACAGTGTGGACTCGTAGACAGAACAGTCGATGAATTTGTTCATGGCTGGTAAGCTCCCTTATCATATCTGAATTTAGCAATTGACTTGTTGATAGGTTCACTTTTTAGTATGAAATTTCATGAGAGAGTGTGGTGAAGTTTGTTTTTGTCCGACGAGTCTACTGGTGCACCAACTTGGACACTATTAATACTATTTATCTTATGACTGATCACCAGATCCAGTATAGAGGCTCCAAAAGTTGGATTCATTACGTGCTGTACCAGAAAATTTTCCTCAAAAGTTTCAATAAATTTAGCACTTAACAAACCCGCCAAACTTCTTCCGGAAACAAATCAATGCAAGTAGTCCCATCTTATTTTCGGATAGTTGAAGTCACCGGCTATGAGCAAATCACTATATTTACCAGAATTCACTAATGCTTTAGCCTTACCAATAGCTGAGTTTATCTTTTCGTTTATATCATGTTTCGAATAAGGAGGCATGTAAATACAACCTACAAGTAACGTTTCAGATCCAACTACCAATTTACACCATACCATTTCTCCTAGATTATCTTTTATGCCATCCTCAAACACCTCGTATACATCACAATCATTTCTTACATAAATAGCAACACCACCACCTCTTATTTGCTCCCTGTTCTTATGAAACAAAGTATAATTTGGCATATTTTTCGTTGACTTTTCATTAAACCATGTCTCAGTGACAAACACAATATGTGGAAACTCTTGCACTTGGATCCATGACACGAAGTCGTCCCATTTGTTAACGAGTGACGTTGCATTTAAACTAACACAAATGAGACAACTTAATGATAAGCCTTTGCCGTTTTTATTCATTCTGATTAATTCAGTGGGATGATATGATACGCTTTGTCGACCTGTTGATCCGACAAAGCCTCCCATATCTAATACCCCAATAGAATTCAACGCTATATTTGTGTTTTTCCATGTCTCATTTTACCATTACCAAATTCAAGTTTACCATTTGCCTCATTACGTCTTCTTCTCAATTCTTTTTCAACCTCGATTTCATGGCGTGTGAGATCCGGATATATGAATACGTTGTAGTTTTCACTTTTTATAAGATTTTTTGCCGAAGCTATTATTAATTGTTGAGTTGTTTTATCGTTTAATTCAACCACTAATGGTGATTTATTTTTATCCGTAGCTCTGCCACGTCAAAAAACCTACTTTACTTTTTCGTTCACATTTTGTACGTCTAATGTCATTAATACTTTAATAACCATTTGTTTATCCTCACCGTCCTGGTCTTCAGTACTCTCGTTTGATGGCACAGATATACCGCTCATTACTATATTATAGCTTTTGTTTCCGAAAACATTTTTTCAACAATAACTATATCATCCTTGCATTTGTCTTTTTTACCTCTATCGAATAAACTTTCCCATTTGCTAGCCGAAGCTTGAGGACTAGCAGCCATTTTCTGCTTTAATTCTAAATTTTCTTTCTCCAATTGTTGAACTTTTTCAGCTAATTTGCCTATAGTAGGGACCAAAATTGACAAATAGTCGCAAATTTTTTTTGAGCCTTCGCCCTGTCTTCCCTGACTAAGACCAACCCATGCAGGGATGTCCAACAAATGCGGACCATTACTGTCAACATTTGAAGTACCACTCATTGAAATTAATTTAATTTGCAACAAATTAATTTAATTTTTTCATTTTGAAAAAAAAAGACCGGAAAAAATTTATTTTTAAACAATGGCAAAAAATCGTTTTTTTTTGTGCTTTGAATATTTTACCATTTTAACGTAAATTTACTCAAAAATTAGTAATTAAAACTGATCAAATAAACACTTTTTTTATAAATTTTTCCAAACAACATTTTTATGATCGAATTTTTTATAGAATTAAAAAAAAACTTTACGTTTAGGGTAGTAAAAGATTCATACATAATTTTTTTAATACAGACATAATAATTTTTGTTAACTATAAACAAAATTAAATAAATTGCAACTATCAAAGATTTTTCAAATAGCAATGAAAATAAAAACTCTTGGAAAAATTGCAATCGGGCTCTCTTTTTCAGTTGCTGGAATGGCCTTTTTATTACAGAACAAAATCAAAAGTAAATCAATTCTAGAAAATTTTCTTAAACAATTATAAAATTTTATAAACAGGGAATTTTTATGAACAGACGTATTACAAAGAAGCTATTGATCTTGTCAAGGGATATAAACCTGCAATGGAAAGATTAGGTGAACCAATAAAATTGAATAAAATCGATTTAACGGACCCATTCAATTATCAAGATAAAGATAGAGCAAGTGTCAAAATTCCAATAACCGGAACAAATTCATCAGCTGATGTGCTTGTTTATGCTTTAAAGATTGAGGATATGTGAGAATTAATGCTTTTTGCTTCCTTTTTATTAAATTAGTTTGAAATCTTTTAGTATTAAATTTTAATTTACTTTGGTATATGACAAGATAAATAATAAGATACCATACCATATAATAAGTGAATGAATAATACGTATAATAACAAAGATGTTGGATTAGGAGTAGAAATTACAAATTGAAGCACTGTTCAAAATCGAATTTTCTTTATTTTAATTAGCATTTTTTGAGTTCTAAAAATCTTGAAAATTTAGAATTCAGGCTTTTTACTAAAAATCCTAAATTAAGTTGAACTTAAATTCATCTTCAATAAATCTAAATGTGAGAAATTTTCTTTTAGTTCTTTTAAATGGTTTATTTAGATGATTATCAAATAAAAAGATTAATGTGATAACAGAGTAACATTTAGCTAATTTTTGGGATTTACTAAGAGCCAAAAAGGATTGTGCAGATTCATTTGTCTAAAATTTGTTAAATATTAACTTCTTGATAAAAATCTAAAATATTTTGACAGGAAATAGTAAATAAGTCAATCTTGAATATTAAAAAGTTGCCATAATTATTTTTTTCCTTTTGGTTTACAATAGAAAATTAGAAAGATATTGAATTCGTCATAACAAACATCTAAGCAAAAGCTTTATTGAGATTCATTTTAAGTTTTTAAATTAAATCTAAAATTTAAAATTTTTACGCTTTTAATTTTCTTAAAGTTTTTCCGTACGACAATTCAAGATAGGTTTGATTACAGACTTTCGGAGCTCAGCCAAAAAACATATTTTCAATATAAAAATAATTATTCTCGAAATTCTTACTTATTTTTAAGTTATGCTAATTGAAAAAAAAATATTTAAATCTATTAAAAATTGGAGAATGAGTAAATATTATTATTATAATAATTTAATATTCAGGAGACGACCGGTTTATCAACTTTTGTTCAAATTTAAAATTTTTTAATTTTAATTAATTTTATGATATTGTATATTAAATTTTTTGTTATTATTTCTTAAAGGTGGAACATTCAATCTATGGAACTTAAATATCGAAATTGTGAAAAATTTAAATTTTTTGATAGTAAACTTACAAAACAAGATAATTAAAGTTTTATTATAAATATTTAATTTAGTTTTACAATTAATTAATTTCCGAGAGTAATTTCTTGGATTTACTAAACTTGATTTGGGTGAATAGTTTTTGTTTTTTTTGTTTTGCTAAGACGGCTATAATTTTTTTTGATGAAACAAAGACGACTAAGTAGTCTCTACAAATTAATGATTTGCTTTCTTTTATAGCTTTTATTTTTAGATTCATTTAGGAAAAGAAATCAAAATCGAAAAAAAAAACAAAATATCGAAATAAAAAATTGTTTATTGAGTAGTTTTGATTGACAAATGAGTAATTTTGAAGAAAGAGATTTGATCCTTTGTAAAACGCCTGATTCAGTTGAATTTTCTTCAAGAGATGATGAAAATCAAAATCTACAAATATGTCAGCTTGATAAAAATAAAGATTTGGTCAAGAGCGATTTGGATTATGGCACAAACTACGAAAATTTGAGTCCAATTTATTTTAGAAAAATTATTAATAGTTCAAAGAGGAAAATTTTCACAAATAATTTTTTATTAATCGCAATGGTTGAATACATATGTAATTTGTTAAATTCGAACAGACAAAAATCAATCAATTGTAATTTTAGTGGTAAGTTAAAAGCATTACATGCAAGTTTAAAAAAATTGGATAAAATTTTTTAAATAAGTAAATAAAAAGTGACAAGAACTTATTTTTCAGTAAATAAGAAATAAATAGAAATTTTACTGCAAACATGAATTAAATAATTTTTAATGGAAAATTGAAGTTTCAGATCAAATTTTACGATCATAAAAATGATTGACCTCTATTTTATTTTACCAAAAACAATCAATATTTTGAATAGTTCATTCATTCATTTAAATTAAATTTATTTTATTTTCTAATTAACAAATTTTAAATTCTAAAACAATGATTAACTTTAATCATTGAACCAGGAAATATTTTTATGATTAAAGATACTCTCTCTATGATGTAGGCAAAAAAAAAAAATTAATCCAAGAGTAATTTTTTTTTTTTTGCCTCTAGAAGTTTTTATTAAATTAAATTAAAAAACTTAAATCTATTAAAGTTCAATAAAAAGGCATATTTTAAAATTTATATTTGAAAATAAAAATTGACATAACATTTCAAGTAATTGCTTTTGAACAAAATTATTTTTTTTATTTAAAAAAATTTTATATTTTGAACCTTTAATATTGATCCCAAACTTCAATGTGCCATTTTAAAGTTTTGTATTAAATGTGGAATTTATTTTCAGAAATATGTAAACAACTTGTTCAACTAGGATTATTTGACTCGATATTGACGTCAGATTTTTTTCGTCCGATTCGATTTGAATATCTCAAGTTTCTGCATGCAATTTTCAATAAAACAATTCCGACTCAATTACATTTAACTAACAAAAGATCTAAAGCAATATCAAATTTTATTATTAATGAAAACGACAATCAAAATAAGTGTAAACAGATATCAAATTTAAATTCTTCAAAAATAAAGAAACAAGAAAATTTGTCGAATAAATTTTCGAACCAATATTTTTATAATTTATCAAGATATAAAACTGATTTTGAAGAAATCGAAAAATTAGCTTCTGGTGGATTTGGTTCGGTTTACAAAGCCAAGAACATAATTGATCAAAAGATGTATGCCATCAAAAAAATACATTTCAAAAATACAGATCAATCATTTTGTCAAAAAGTAATTCGCGAAACTGAACTACTCGCTACACTTGATCATGAAAATATAGTAAATTATAATAGTTCTTGGATCGAGCTTGATTATGATTCAAAATGTAATCGAAATAATAGAAACGCTTCTGTTGATTATCTTAGTGAATCGAACAGTTGGTCTGATGTAAAATTTGAACTTAGTTCTCATTCGAATAAATCCAAAGATATTGACGAATTCTATTTTACTGATTCTAAAAATAAGCATTTAAGTTCATCAGAAGATGACTACAATCATGAAAATGAACATTTACAAGAATTTAATTTGAAAAACAGTATTGTTTTATACATACAAATGAAGTTGTGTGATTGCACTTTAAAAGAATGGATAAAATCAAGAAATGAGTCTTATTTTGCCAAGGATTTAGCGATAAATTCGGAACTAAATTTAAACATTTTTAGACAAATACTTAGCGGAGTTGAATATTTGCATTCTCAAGACATCATTCACAGAGATCTAAAACCAGGAAATATTTTTATGATTATAGACACATTTCAAATAAAAATTGGGGACTTTGGTCTGGCATGTTTAAACATTCTAGATGCAAAAAATGACAGTAATTTTTTTTAATCTTGGAATATTAGCAGTTAATTTCTTATCTTTATGAGAAATTTACAAAAAGGTTGCAAAGTGAGGAGAGTTAATAGAATGGAAAAGTTATTTTCTAAAACGTTTTCATACCCTGAATGCTGTTATATTTTATAAATATTGGATATTTTATAATTTTAGATCATAATATTTTTTTCTGTATAAAAGTTAGCTAATTTATTACTGTGTAAATTTGTCCTCAGAATAATTTTTAGACAAAAAGAATCAAATCTGATGATTAATATTAAAAATTCAGGCTAAAATATTTAAATTTTGAAAGCAGAGTCTTTTCTAAATTAATTTACTTAGAATACTAATATTTTTTTCCTCTAAAAATACAATGGGGCTGTGAAGTTCATTTCTATTCGATCGTTTCAATTCAGAAAAATTTGAATAACTTTATTACTAAAAGAAATAATTTTGTTCTGTACAATGCTAAATGGTTAAATAATTTTGCTTAATCCGAAAGTATATGTCTGCAAAAACTCTGCAATGAAACTGCACACTAGATTTGAATACTTTTTAATGGCGTGCAAAATGCAAATAATTGCATAGTGTTCTGCAGACTTATTTTATTGCATTAAGCAAATTTGATTTTAATAAAGCATTTTACAGAACTAAATTATCTCTTTTAGTAAAAAGCTTTTCAAATTTTTCTGAATTGGAACGAACTTCACAACCCCAAATACAATTGAAATTATTTGGTTAGTATTAATATACATTTATTATTAAATTTTTATTATTCACCTAACATGGATTTCAATCATTATCTTTTATTAATTATTATCTTAAGTCAATTAAAAAAATGATATAGAGAACAATTTTTACCCCATTAGCCTTGCTTGACATATTATTTTTTGTTGAATAATGTATTAAATTTTTCCAGAAATGCTTAGATTACATTTGGTTCACTGCAAGCTTATTATTAATAAATATTAATTATTAGAAGGTAGAGACAAAACTTCAAAAAGTTTTGATCACACAAAAGGAGTTGGAACGACCTTGTATGCATCACCTGAACAATTAAATAGAAAAATTTATGATTTAAAAGTATGTAAATAATTAAATTCTTAATAATTTGTAAATGATCAGAGATTCTAATTAAAGACCGATATTTATAGCCTAGGAATTATACTTTTTGAATTGTTTTGTCCTTTTAACACGGAAATGGAACGGATAACTTTAATTAAAGAGCTTAAAGGAGATCAAAAACTACCTCAAAAAATGGAAAATGAATTAATTGATGTGGTATAGTTATTACTTATTTTCTTGATCCAGAGAAATAATGACTTAAAAGCTTAAAAATAGTGATTACTTAGAATAATATTAAAATTATAAACGGTGTAAAAGCTACCATAGTAGTCTTCCGTTTAAGACTTTTCCGCAAGTTTCCTGCAGTAGCTAATTATCATTTGTATTATTAAATAAAAATAAAGTAAAATAAAATGAAAAGAAAGTTAAAATGACATAAATTGAAATAGGGTAATTAAACTAAATAAACTTTTATTGCGATACTTTATCATTACTCGGAGTTATTAAAACGTGTCTGTGACCTTCAATCTCTCAGATCTTCTTGACTGTTTCCCTTTTTATTTTTTATGGACTTTCTCGATAATTTTTCTTGGTCTTGTAGTTGTTGAATTTTTTTCGCTGAAAATTTTATTGAAATAATTTTCAAACTTGTTAAGCTAATAGGAAGATAATTTTATGGATCTTGGAATGTAGAAACATTCTTTACGAATCATTGTTATGCTATCTGTTTTTCATTAGAAAACCTGCCTAATTTTTGGAAAAGTTAAGGAATTTGATTTTTCATTTTTAAATTGAGTATCCAAGTTACAAGTTTATTTTTTAAACGAGTTTACAAGATTAATTGAACAAAATAGGTCGCAATTGTCTTTATTTAAATAAAAAACTTTTTGAGATTCCTAATTGTTTTTATTTTTCTCTAATTTTCTTTTATTCACATTTTCTCTCTTTCCTGGGTGTCCGAGCCTCTCTCCTCTTCGCACAACAAAAAAATGTAGGTAGTATAAGGCTTTGCTTCAGAACAGCCCTGAGAGTTCACCGTTCTAAAATTATCTATTTATCTATCTCATTTCCTGTTTGTAGAGTTGGAGAATTTTTTAAATTTGGAAATTAAGTCATTATTTTTATGGATCAGCCAAATGTATCTCTTATATTGGAAAAAATAATATGTCTAATTTTTTTAATTTTTTGTCATAGTGTGGTTTTATAAAAAAAATGCTGTCAGCAAAACCAAATGACAGACCATCAGCACATATAATATTAAATAGTCAATTATTTATGACAAAAAATCAAGTAATTTTTTCGTAGCGTTTAATAATTAATTAATGATTTTATTTTTAAGGTAATTGAACAGTTGCAAAAACTTTTGGAAGAAAAAAAAAAGGAAATCCAAAATCTTAAAAATTTGATTGTGGAAAAAGATGAGAAACTAAAAGAGCAAGAAAAGATGATTTCTAAATTTAAAGAAATTTTACAATAAATTTTTTCTTTAATTTAGATGAAAAGATCTAATCTTAAAAGAGAAACAAAAATGCATTATTTTTGAATTTTGAATATTTAATATTTATTCCAATTTTCATTTTCAAAACGGCACTAAAATAGAGCATTATTAAGCTGTATAAATTTCTAACAAAATTATTGCTTTTGATTTGCTTTTATTAAGTATATTAAAAATCATGCTTTTTTGAATTTACTTTATTCTCAAGTTAATCTTTTAAAAAAAAATTTGAAAAAATAATTCAGACAAAAAAAATAACAAATTATTTAAATTCTCCTATTTATAAAACATTAATTACACAACTTATAATTTACAATATCGGGTAAAATATTAAAAAAATCTTATAAAATTTAAAGAAAAAAAATTAGCTTTTTTTTTTCAACTTAAAATGAATATTTCGAACGAAAATGATACTGTTACTTCAATGCTTTCAAAAAGCACACTAGAAAATAAATGTCTTGATAAACAAAAGGCAGAATTCTATAAAGACCAAGGTAATCAGTATTTCAAAGATTTGAAATATTCAAAAGCCATTGAAAGCTACACTTTGGCAATCGAAAACAACTCTACCGAGTCTTCTTATTATGGTAATCGTAGTTTTGCTTATCTTAAATCTGAATTCTATGGATACGCTCTTTCTGATGCTGATAAATCTATCGAATTAGATCCTAAATATGTCAAAGGCTATTATAGACGTGCTTCTGCAAATTTAGCCTTAGGAAAATTCAAACTTGCCTTGAAAGATTACGAATTTGTGGTAAAAACCAGACCAAATGATAAGGATGCATTGCAGAAGTTTAAAGAGTGTGAAAAAATCTGCAAAAAAATTGCATTTCAAAGAGCAATTGCAATTGACGATTCATTGTTGAACAAGTCAGCTTGGGATCAAATCGATATTGAAGCACTGCGAATTTCAAATACTGAAGCTGATTATACTGGTCCAAAATTTGACTCAAATAAAATTACAATTGAATTTGTTATGGAACTAATTGAACATTACAAACAACAAAAAGTTTTACATAAAAAATTTGCATATGAAATATTATTTCAAATTCATGAGATGCTTAAAAAAACACCTACTCTAGTTGAAATAGATATTGCATCAAATAAAAAATTTACTATTTGTGGAGATATTCACGGTCAGTTTTATGATCTGCTAAATATCTTTAAAATAAATGGTATCCCAGATGAACAAAACGGGTAGGAGATTCGATTAAACTTTAATTTATTAACTTAACTTTTGTCAATTAATTATCTAGCTATCTTTTTAATGGAGATTTTGTGGACAGAGGATCTTTTAGTGTTGAAGTTATATTTACTCTTTTTGCTTTGAAACTAGCGTATCCGGATTACTTCTTTTTAGCAAGAGGTAATCATGAAAGCTTAAACATGAATCAAATGTACGGTTTTGAGGGAGAAGTAAAATCAAAATATTCGCCTCAAATGTTCAACATTTTTACGGAAATTTTTAATCTTTTACCTCTCTGTCATTTAATAAATTCCAAGGTTCTAGTAATGCATGGAGGATTATTTTCAAAAGATGATGTAACTTTGGAAGATATTCGTTCAGTTAATCGAAACAGGCAGCCTCCGGAAGAAGGTCTAATGTGTGATTTGATGTGGTCGGATCCGCAATATTCAGATGGCCGGTCTCCAAGCAAGCGAGGAGTAGGAATTCAATTTGGTCCTGATGTTACCAGGAAATTCCTAGAAAAAAATAGTTTAGAATACATAATTCGAAGTCATGAAGTTAAACAAGAAGGTTACGAGATAATGCATGATGGAAAATGTATTACTGTTTTTTCGGCACCTAATTATTGCGACACCATGGGAAACAAAGGTGCATTTATAAATATAAAAGGAAACGATTTAACTCCAAAATTTATATCTTATGAAGCTGTTGACCACCCTAAAATTAAACCTATGGCATATGCTAACTCATTTTCTTTATTTGGTCTTAGTTGAAATAATGTTTTTTAATCATATGAAAAAACAGTATTGCTTTTTAATTTAAATAAATAAAAAACTTAAAATTTTCTCATTGCTACGCTGTTGTTTTTATCTTTGATTTTTGTCCTGGTTTACGTCAATTTTGGATATTTACTAAAATTTGCCAAAAACAAAATAAGAAGCATATTGCATAGAAATCCAATTTTTATCTTCCCCAAATGTCGTCCTTGATTTAGAAGATAAGTTGTTGCTCGTTTTGAAGATCTCGAAACAAGGATTAAAAATTATAACTTTGGATTGAAGATCAAGAATCTAAAGCGTCTGGCAAAATCTTTGTTGCATTATCCAAGAAGAAGGCAATCAATAGTACAAGTATTTATGATTTTCTTTCTGGTATTACGATTATGAAATAAAAAAAAACTGGAAATAAATTTCTTTATTATTAAAAAATTATTAATCTTGAATTTTTTGTCTACAAAAAAGAAAAGTTTAAAAACAACTATTAGGATAAAAGACAAAAAGTTATATATAGATGATCAAATACCGTAAAGCCTTGTTAGATCTTGTGAGGAAAAACTTCCAACATAACTCCATGTTAAAATTGGGGCATTGTGATGGCAAGGCAAGGCATTTAAACTCAAATAACTGCTAAAACGCTGTGTCATAAACTGAAGACCTCAACTTGACACCGTATTGACAACAAAAAATTACAAGTTTTGAGTAATAGTGCGAGGTTAAAAATTAGGATAAAGCAAAGATTAAAAATTATTAATAATATTTTATTTATTATCGGAAAAAATCATTAATAAGATTTGTTAGATAGTCTCTCTTATGCGTGCACATAGCAAAATCTAGGAATCAAAATTGATCACAAGCACTTACTTGCAAAAGCTAGCAATATCTCAATGCTTATTAATAACTATTTGCATTTCAAAAAAAATTTTTTTTTTTTACAAACAAATAATCCTTAAAGAAGTTGATACAAATTTTTGTATGTATTTTTTTTATTTAAAAAATAAGTCAAAAATAATGACACTGAGTTAATATTAAAAATTAGATTTTGAAATTTTTTCTCTCAATTGGATACATAGCTAAATGAAATATAAATTAATAATTGATAAATTCAGATTTTTTTTCTGTAAATATTAACATAAATTAATAATCTTTGTTTTAATTTTTATTTTAGATTAAATAAACTAGCCATAAAATTAACTCAAATTTTTCCAAAAATTTAGATCTGAAAAAATGAATGACATCAATTCGCTACAGAAACAATTAGAATTTCATAAAAAAGTTTTAGATGATCTAAATGATTCAATGAAACAGCTTAATGGAGAAAACTCTAGGTAGTATTAAAAAATTAATGAATATAAAAACTCATTAAAAATAAATTTTCTATTCTAATTTTAGTAACGACGATACTGACTTTAGAAAAAGTAAGATCAACCGACTTAAAAAACGAAAATTGAATGAAAAGTAAAAAAAATCAAGTTAATTTCTCTAATTTAACTCAAAATAGTTTAAATAGATTTAATGATGAAGATGATGATGATGTTGATGATGATTTAGATGCTAAAAAACTTTCTTTACAGTCTTCAGTGGTAAACCAATCGGTTAATATAATAAAAAGTAAAGAAGAATTGATAAAAATTCAAAATAAAGACAGCCGCAGTCATCAGCGCAACAAGAGAATTTTAGGAGTCATACTAGGAACTTTAAAAAAGTTCAAATGTGAAGATAGCGAACAAGCAAATACTGAAAAAGCTCAGCATAGAAAAGAGATTGAAGAAAAGATTGAAATAAAAAAAATTGAAGAAAAAAGAAAGATGATAGAAGAAAAAAAAAAATTAGAAACTGAAAAATCTAAGAATTTAAAAAAAATTGAAATAATTGAAGCTACAATTCATTTGACTGAATGCGTAAGATTAAATTATTTGTTTTACACTATATTAATTAGTTTTAATTTAGCTAAATTTATGGAAAGAGAGACATTCAACTCTAAAAAAGTTTATCCGGACAAAGTCAAGACCATTTATTTTTTATTTGCCAAAAATAGTTGATGGATTGAACCAAAGTTCTTTAGATGAAACGGAAAAAACCCTCGAAGAAGAGTTAAAAAGTAAAAAATCCAATCTAGAGACTGAATTGCAATTGTTAGATAAAGAAGTTAACGATAACAATAAAAATAATGGTAAAGTAACAGAGCTGAGAAACAAACAAAACGATTTGCCACTAAATGATTTTAATGACGATGATGAATTTAATGAAGATAAATCAAACAATCTAAGGTTGGAAGAGGAAATAGAAGAGGATAATAATGTAGAAATGACAGTAGTCATAGAAAATAACATTAAGACCGATAAAAAATCGTCTGAAGAACAATAATAATTCAAATTTTGTTAATATGATTGTTACACTTTCAAAATTATTCCTTTTAATTCAAACTTTGAAATTAAAAATAAAAACTTATTTAAGATCTAACGAATTTTGATATTTTTGATAATCTATGATCAAATCTTCAATTCATAAATGATTTGTCAGTTCCATTTTTTTATCATAAAGATAAACAATAAATCGAATAACTACAATATCATGATAAAACTTAATTCACTTAATTTGTCGAGAAATTTTATTCACATTTATTTGTATTTAAAAAAATAATTATTTAGTGAAAAATAAATAAAAATAAATAAGTTTTTAAAAAAAAATCAAGCCTTTAAATTTGCTAATAAATCTTGAATTTCTTTGTCGCTAATATCGTCGACTAATTCTTTTTCTTGTAATTTGTTTTTAGCAGGACCTGGAGCATTTATCACTTTACCAGATATTTCGATTCCGATTTCATCAAGAACTTGATTGACAATTGCATCACTTTGCTGTTCATCATCACTTCCTTCGAGTACATCTTCTAGCGTTTCGTTTACTTTAAAGTTTAAGATTTAGGTAAAACATAAAAAAAATTTTCTATTCTATTTACTCATATCGTCAGTCATTCCCATTTTCATGCTTTGCTTTTCAAACTCTTTCATTATTTGAGCTGTTTTAACCGGATCTTGAATCTTATTCATTTCGACCATTGTCTATTAACAATTTCAATAAATAGAATAATGATTTAAAATTTAAATATTTAAATTTGATTAAAAACCTTTGTTGTAGTTTTCAAAGCTTCTCCTAACTTGACATTAGATGCCATGACTTGAGTATGCGATTTGATACCACTAATTTTTGTGGAGGCTGCTATATTCCTTGTTTGTTGTTTTTTCAATTGAATTAATTGCTTGGCTAGAATTGTGCATGCCTAAGGTTAAAAATTCAATTCAATTCAAATATTCAATCATTTTGTAAAAAAAAAAATTACTTGCTTATTTCCTGCTTTTGCCATCTTCTTTATTTCAAGTTCCTATTTTGATCAAAGGAAAAAAAAATATTTTTTTTATCATGAAAATTGAAACAAATACAATTTTTTTAATTTCGCGTTCAAGTTGACTCTTATCCTTTTCGATGTCACGCTGAGCACTTCGAAGAACTTTATTTTGAGTTTTCATCTCCTCTAATAGTTGATTGTTACAGTTTTTATTTTATATACAACGAAAAATACCTTTGACATCTTTTTTTCCAAATAAATTGTTCATCTTGTTAATCAATAAATTTTCCAAAATTAAAGTTATAAAATTAAATGTCTACAAATGAATAATACTTGATAAATGTTTTGAAATTCAAATTAAATTTAATCATTATGTTAAAGCAATCTTAGGCATAATTTTTGATAATTTAGCAAAAATTTAATTTTGGAGCAGTGATCATGTTGAGTAATTAGAAAAAAATAAGAAATAGTGGTTTGCAGCTTAAATACTTTTGAATACAAAATTCTGGTAAAATTTTAAATAGTAAATCATGATTGTAATTTATCATTAAAAGTTTTATAGTATCTAAAATTTTCAAACAAAAGTCAGAATTAGAATCTAATGTTCCAATAGTTTAAGTTTCGACGTTTCTATCAAAATGAAATAATTATTTTTAGAATTAAATTTTTAGAATTTAGAATTTAGTTTACAACATATGATACAATTAAAAGATAGTTGATAAAAGATAGTTGTCTTTATCGTTTATTTTATTAGATTTGAATTCAAAATCAATAGTTGAATCAAAATGTAATTAGGGCTGAAAACAAACAAATGGTTAAAATAAGAAAAGATGACGGTCTTGTTAGTAATGGATATATTTAAAATTCTTGTAGCTATGGTTTAGCGAAATCTCATGTTTCTATGCATATGCTTTTAAATTTTAAACAGCGAATTTTCCATTGCATTTATCATTAATATACATGAAAAATTTTTATTTGAAAAACTGGCTGAAATTACTAGATTAACTTTTGAGAATATTTTCCATACATACATTAGTTTTTTTTTTGAATTCTTTTAATGAATTGCTAATATAAAGTTATTTTGTGTCCTCAATTTTCATTTGTTTCTATTTTTTTCAACGTGCTGATTTGAATTTTTCAATACAAACAACAGACTGATTTAATATCATTTCTTCTTTATTCTTTAGAATCATAATTCTTAATCAGAGACCAATTTTATAGTAAAAAAATGATGGGACCGGGTTCAGCTCCAATGTTAGTTCTAAGTATGAAACTATTGGAAATAAGTTAAAAAACAAATAATAAAATTTTTTAAAAGGCTCTAACACTAAAAGAGAACAAGGCAAAAAAGTTCAAATCGGAAACATTCAAGCAGCTAAAACTGTAGCCGATGTTATCCGAACTTGCCTTGGACCCAAAGCTATGTTTAAAATGCTAATGGATCCAATGGGAGGCATCGTAATGACAAATGATGGTAATGCTATTTTAAGGGAAATTCAGGTCCAGCATCCAGCTGCTAAATCAATGATTGAAATCAGTCGCACTCAAGATGAAGAGGTTGGCGATGGAACAACAAGTGTAATAGTTCTTGCTGGAGAAACTTTGGCTTGTGCTGAACAATTCTTATATCAACAAATGCATCCTACTGTAATCATCAGTGCATATAGGCAAGCACTTGAAGAAGCGAGTAAATTATTGAAAGAGAAGTGCTGTATCCCTGTTGATATCAATAACAGAGATGAAATGATAAAAATCATCAAAAGCTGTATAGGCACTAAATTTATTAGTAAATGGTCGGATTTAGCATGCAATATTGCATTGGATGCTGTTTCAACAGTTAAGCTGGAAGAAAACGGACGTAAAGAGATAGATATTAAGAGGTATGCTAGAATTGAAAAAATACCTGGTGGTTCAATGGAGGAATCACAAGTTTTACGTGGAGTAATGATAAATAAAGATGTAGTTCATCCAAGGATGAAAAGACGCATTGAAAATCCAAAAATTTTGCTATTAGATTGCAATTTGGAGTATAAAAAAGGAGAAAGTCAAACCTCATTAGAATTCACAAAAGAAACTGATTTTTCAAGAGTTTTAGAATTAGAAGAAGAATATATTAAGAATATTTGTGAAGATATTATAAAATTTAAACCAGATCTTTTAATCACAGAGAAAGGAATTTCAGATTTGGCTCAACATTTTCTAGTCAAAGCAAATATAACAGCTATTCGTAGAGTCAGAAAATCAGATAACAATCGTATTGCAAGAGCATGTGGTGCCACTGTTGTCAACCGAACTGATGAAATAAAACAAGAAGATATCGGAATTGGTTGCGGCTTATTTGAAATAAGAAAAATTGGTGATGAATATTACGCGTATATTGAAGAATGCAAAAATCCTAAAGCCTGTACAATTGTGCTAAGAGGTGCTAGCAAAGATGTTCTAAATGAAGTAGAACGAAATTTTCAAGACGCAATGAATGTGGCTAGAAATGTTATGATTGAACCGTATTTAGTACCGGGTGGTGGCGCAGGTGAAATGGAAATCGCAAAATTACTAGAAGAAAAAGCTAAATCGGTTCAAGGAATCCATCAATGGCCATTTAGAGCCCTTGCTCGAGCATTTGAGGTTATACCAAGAACACTGATTCAGAATTGTGGTGCAAATGTGATTCGAACTTTAACAGCTCTTCGCGCTAAACATGCGCAGGATGGAAATGTATCGTGGGGTGTTGATGGCAATACTGGCGAAATTATAGACATGAAACAACTAGGTATATGGGAACCATTATCAGTTAAACTTCAAACTTACAAGACAGCAATTGAGGTAAATTTTTGAGACTAATAATGAACTTGTGAAGATTAGAAAAATATTGAAAGCAAATAATAAAAGTAGTAAAAGAAATTGAAAAATTTCTATTAAGTGCAAATTATTAAAAATAATAAAAATCATCATAGAGATAACAATTCTTTAAGGAAATATTTAAAAAAATTAAAAAATGTTTAATTTAGACAGCAATATTGCTTTTGAGAATTGATGATATTGTAAGTGGAGCAAAAAAAGCATCAACTTTGAATGAAAAATCAGATACAAATGGCCCAAGCAATAAAAAAGAAGAAGAAGCTGCCCCAAAAGAAGAATAAAAGATAAAAAAAAAATTTTGATTCGAAAAATTATTTATT
This sequence comes from Brachionus manjavacas, assembly GCA_019054805.1. Lineage (NCBI taxonomy): Eukaryota > Metazoa > Rotifera > Eurotatoria > Ploima > Brachionidae > Brachionus > Brachionus manjavacas. Next base: position 212,841 of record JAHQIY010000032.1, on the reverse strand, counting down.
TTCAGATTCCGAATTGGATTTCGAATACTAACTTTTTCATTTTATTCATCATTAAACTCATAATTTAAATAAATCAATTTACTTTAATAATACATTTAAGAATAAGACTTATAAAAATTTAAATAAATTTACCATTTTATCTCCCTCAGAACTTTAATCCTTCAATGTCTCCTCCACCAATTTGTCGAAAGTTTCCGACTCTGGAAGTGCATTCATCACAACCATGCCGACGAAAGCTCTAGAGAGATTTTTTCCTAAAATATCTCACAATCCAACTCATTGACTGTCTGCCTTGACTAAATGACTACAATATTAATCTTTTCGGAAATGAGCTCTACAGAAAAAAAGTCCATGAATCTCAATGACCACTTCAGAATCCTTGCTGGAAAACTCATAGTTTGAATTATTTAAAATCGACTGAATTACTCGTTTATCGGCTTTCAAAAATCCAGAAATTCTAACATTCAAAGACGTTTGACAAAGCTTTTTTCTACATGGCATTAACTTCTTTCAATGTCCAAAAAGAGCCTTGAAAAAATATGCTATCATTTTTTCTTAAATTTTGTTATTGTGATTAACTTGTAACAGAACGGTTCCTAAGCTCAGCAGGCTGGCATCCACAGTTAACACCGTATTTAAAAAAAATAAAACTTGAGTTGAAATTTTCTATCTTGATTTTAATCATGCCAGCAATAAAAATCCTCAAGGTGAAACTATTAATGAAAATAAAATTATCAGCGCTCTGTAGAAACGATAAATAATTCACATATTACTTAAAAATTTTCAAATAAATTCTGAAAATTTTTCGATCGATAGCAGATTTGGGCTCAGAAAGCTTTTACATCAGATTTTTAGGAGATCATATCGATTGTATATTTGTAAGCATTAATTGAAAGATATTGAATATAAAGACTAAAAACATATTTTTTTTCTTTAATTCTTCTTTTGGGGCAGCTTCTTCTTCTAATTCATTGCTTGGGTCTTTTGTATCTGATTTTTCATTCAAAAATGATGTTTTTTTTTTGGTCCAGTTACGAAATTAACAATGATAACGAAACTAAAGGCACTAATAATAAATTTTCTCTTTTAGATTAGAATGGGAAATGTTGAGTCAAATATTAATTATTTCGAGTCAACGGGTAAAAAATTGCAAATTGTTTATAACCCCCAGTACATCAAAACAAGATGCTGTGGTGTAGTTGAATTTTATTTTTCAAACTGTAATGTTTGAAAAGCACGCTAACCTGTTCAAGCTCAAACACAGTCTTCTTCATACTTTTTACTCAGTAACTAAAGTCTCAGCTGCGTATTTTATCAAATTGTTTTTTATTATCTAAAGAAGCTTTTTTTTGAACAAAAAGATATTACACAAAAGAAAAGTTTTTGTCTGATCAGTGATTCTACATCTGGCGACTAGGAAAAATTCGAAATGAATGGTGTCAGTAGTTTTTATTGTAGCTTCGAGTGTGATATGGAAGACACTGCAATAAGTTCAAAATGGAATGAGTGGGTCAAAGGTTTGGATAATTACTTGAAGTGGATAAATGTGGTTGAAGAGGAAAGAAAAAAGGCTGCTTTGCTTCATCACGCTGGTGTTGAGGTTTTGAGAATCTATGAGACAATGGAGAAAAATGTAGCGATCAAGAGAAAGACTGAAATTGGTGGAGTTTAGAGGGAGGTTGAAGATGAAGTGATTGATCACTACGAGGCTATGAAGTAAAAGCTTCAAAATCACTTTAATCATAGAATAAATGCCTATTATGAGCGTCTAACCTTTAGACAGGCCAGGCAAGAGGAGAGTGAAGCCATTGCATCTTTTGCCACAAGACTCCGTAACTTAGCCAAGCATTGTGGATTCCATGATATTGCAATAATAACGACATTAAAAGAAGGGTTTTGGTGTCAAAGGAAGGTTTGAAACTGGATGATCTATTGGATTGGGGACGCACAAGAGAGGTGGCAAAATACCAAATTAAAGATTTGAAAAAAGACTTCAACGGTCTCACAGTTAACTTGGTCGAGAATAAATCCAATTTTTTACACAGAAATGAGGGCTTCAGAAAGTTTTTTTAGTGTGAGTTTAAGTTTCCCCACACGGGTGATTGTCCAGCAAAATCCAAGACCTGCAAAAAGTGTGGTACTAGGGGTCATTTTGCAAAGAAGTGTCCAAATAATATTGGAAGAGAGACGGTCACTATCACAAGTGGTGCCATGATGGTTGATGCAGAGTTTGTGGTCGTGAAAGGTGGTTCAAGCAGTCTTATTGGTTTCAAAACAGCTGTGGACCTCCGTGATCAAGTTGAAGAGGAGCTTAACTAATTGTTAGAACAGAGCATAATAGAGAAGGCTTAGGGTCCTACGAGATGGATATCACCTATTCATATGGTTCCAAAGAAACAGCCTGGAAAATTAAGAATTGTTGTGAATGCAAAGCAAGTCAACGAGACAATTAGAAGAGAAAAGCATCCGTGTCCAACAATAGACGATCTTGTTTTGATGCTTAATGGCTCATCGTATTTCTCAAAGTTAGACTTTAACAATGGTTATAGGCAGATCGAACTTCACCCAGAGAGCAGGCACTTAACCACATTTAGCACTCATGTTGGACTATTTAGAGACATAAGACTTAATTTTGGATATTGCGCAGCAGCAGAGATGTTTCAGTTCTTGATACACGATGTGTTAAAAGTCTCGAAGGGGTGACTAATGTAAGTAACGATATAATTGTCTATGGCAAGGAAAAGACAGAACACGATCAGCGTCTTTGACTAGTATTGGAACAACTTGACTCTAGGCTGAGTGCAAATTCGGATAAGTGCGAATTTGGTAAAAGGTCAATTGAATTATTATGTGTAATTTTTAGCGAACAAGGTATTGCACCAAGCGAAGAAAGGGTTAGAGCATTTAAGAGTTTAAAACAGCCTAGAAATGTGAGGGAGCTTGTGAGTCTTCTTGGTATGGCAACGTATTCTTCTCGGTCTATTAAAGACTTTAGTACGCTTACTGATCCTTTAAGGGAGTAGGTGAGAGGCAGCGAAACAGGTAAATTGGACTGGAAAGATAGGCAAGACGAAGCTTTAGATAGGTTGAAAGTGTCACTTTCTAATGAGGCAATAGCTTATTTTAATCCAAATTGGGAAACAGAGCTAATTGTTGACGCTAGTCCAGTTGGTCTTGGTGCAGTGCTTGTTCAAGTGAATCCAAAGGATCCCAAGGACAGAAGGGTGGTAGCTTATGCGAGTAGAACTTGTTCTGAGCTAAAAAGAAAGTACTCACAGGTTGAAAAAGAGGCTCTAGCTTGCGTGTTTGGTTGTGAGAGATTTTAAATTTACCTCTATGGGAAAGAATTTAAGATAATCACAGATAATAAGGCAATTCAGTTCAACTATAATGGAAAAAGGGGTAGATCGCAGGCGAGAATCGAAGCTGAGTTTTGAGGCTGTCACCGTTCAGGTTCACAATTGTTCATAAGCCTGGAAAAGAGAATTTCGCTAGCTTTATTTCAAGACATCCTGACCAAACCATGGAACATTCTGATTAACATTTTATCGAAGAATTTATCAACTTTGTCGTTGACTCCGCGACACCGAAAGCTTTCACTAGACTAGAAACAGCGTCGGACTCTGAGCTTTGTTTAGTAATTGATCTACTCAAAAGTCAGTATATTAAAAGCGAGGATCAAGCAAGGCTTAGGAAATTTTTTAAAACTAAAGATGAATTGTCAGTGTCGAGCGATGGTGTAGTTCTCAAAGGGCGGAAGATAGTAATACCTAAGTCAATGCACGTGAAAGCAGTTGCTCTTGCTCATGAAGGACATTTAGGCATCCTTAAAACAAAGAGACTTCTCAGTTCTAAGGTACGGTTTCAAGGCATTGATATGATGGTGGAGGACGAAGTTGGTAAGTGTTTTAGATGTCAAGTTAGTACAACAGTCAATCGTGTGAACATCCCAGTACAATGGGCTGAAATGCCGTCGAATGCGTGAGATGAGGTAAGTGCTGACTTTTTCGGACCTCTTCCTACAGGTTACTATGTATTTACATTGATGGATGACTGTACAAAGATCTCTGCAATTAAGATAGTGGGGTTGACTTGAGGACATATAGTGATACCAAGGTTAGACAGTTTATATGCATGTTTTGGGATTCCGTCAGTGATAAGGACGGACAATGGTCCACCATTTAATGATAAAAAGTTGAAGTTTTATTGAAGAGCAATGGCTATTCATCATAGGAAATAGCTCCCCTTCATGCTCAATATAAGTAAATTAATGTTTCTAATAATTGAAGAAATATTTGACATTGTTATCTCTCACTTCTTAGATTTTATTTTATAATTTCATCACTTAGTCATTAAGATTTATACTTCTTTTTGTTTTCTATCACTTTCAATTCATTGTCTGATTACATCACAATTCCAAAAGTACGTTTCTTCAAAACTTTGATGGATTTGTGATAAATTCTTGGTAAAATTTTTAATGAGGTAAATAAAATATGTTTTCTAATTTGAAGAAAATTGTATTCTAATTAGAATAAATTTTTTAGTTTTTATTTTATAATTTTTTATTAATTTTTCTGTGGTTTTCATCAATCAAAATGATTAGCAAATAACTTAAAATAGATTGAAATGTTATCATTTTTAATAATCAAATTTTTTTATCTAAATTTTAGTATTATGAATAAGATAGGCCCCCTCTATGCAAATTATCTGACTAAAAATATAAAAAAAAACAAAAATAATTCTCTTTTTGTTGTGTTTTTCTTTTTACTTAAATCCTTTTTTTTGTTTTAATTTAGCCTCTAATAATTTTCTTAATAATGCTTTGTTTTCTTTATTTAATTTAAATAAATAATTTAATAAATAAAAATAAATCTGATTTTATTTTATTTTCGACTTGAAAACACTTTTCTTCATATTAGTAAACAGTTTCTTCAAATTAGTAAACACATTAAATACCATCCATTTTTAATTAGCAAAGTCAAGCAAGGTTGATTGGAGCGTATTAGTGACGGTATAGACAAGGGTCGAAAAAGTGGCGCATGCTTTTCAATGTGGACAATGCAAGATGTTGGAGTTCAACAGGTCCGGCAAAAACCACTTCGCAGATTCTGAGCTACTAATAGGTGATTTTGACTCAAGGAGTGCACTAAACTTTGTAGACACTGAGAAGGATCTGGTAGTAACTTTCTCAAGTTTTCTGAAGTTCACTTACCACATTCGATCACAAGCCAACAGAGCAACGTGCAACCTCGGTCAGCTAAAACGGACTTTCAGATAATGGACCATTGACACATGCAGGACCCTCTACTGTGCTTTCGTGAGGCCCCATCTGGAATACGCTGCCGTCGTCTGGTCCCCTTCTAGCATTATGCCAAGGCGACTAACGAGGATCACCTTTCCATCCTAAACTTGACATAATCCAGCAGTTCAAGCTCATAAACGGCATCAACGAAGTAAGCTGGGCGAACCTCCAGGCCCTCAGCAGCTCACTCTCCCAATCGGGCGGCTAGAAGAATCAGGAGGCATACGAGAAGACTATCCCGACAAGCCACAAACAAATGTTCGTAGAGGGCTAAATCTTTTACGAACAGGGCAGTCAATCAATTCAAGAATCGCTACGATTTTAAAGCCGACCAAATTTACCACATAATAATTTTATTAATATTTCTTTTTAATATCTTTTTTTATATACCCCTCTCAGTTTCTTCTTATTTTTTAACATTTTATTTGTGTATCGTATTGTATATCAAAGTTACCAATTATGTCAATTATATTACAAAATCTTATCAGTTTCTCTTATTGCTGTAATTTTCCTTTTATTGATAATGTGCTTCTATAGGCTATCTCCTAGTAGACCGCCTCCGCAAGCTTGCTTGCCGTAGCTACTTATAATTATTATTTGAACAGGTTGTTTCCAAACAACGCTACAATCAAATATTTTACGATCACGACATCTAAAATATCTAAAAATTTTTAAAGATTTTTGACATATGACTGTTATCTTCACCGCAATTATTACCCATTCGAAACGGTCCGGCTATTTTTATGATGAAAAATTATACTATATCCTGAAAAAAATTTAATAAAATAGATGCAAAAATCTGAAAATTGTTTTGTTCTCTAAAGTTTTGAGCTAAAATTATGAAGTATTTAGCGAAAGAAACCGGAGCCGATTTTAAGACGAAATAATAGAAACCCTCGAAAAATTTGACCAAAAATTAATCCAAATCGGATTGAAAATAAATCTTGTACAAAATGTCTTTTCTTATAATCAAGAAATATTGAATTTGTTTAAACTGGAATAACCCAAAGCGATAAAGATGCTGATATCTAAAAAACCTTAATTTGAGAAAGACAAGCATTGCATTTCAGATGTCGTGTCTAGAGCTTTTGTTACAGAATTTAATTAAACACTACCAACAACATCCTACATAAAAAAGTATAAACTCAGTGTTCAACTCTTTCGACACCAAACAACTCAGCAAATTTGTTAATATCAAACAACGTATTGAATCACAACTTTTCGCTTCCTTAAAACAACAGGAAGAAGATTAATGTTCTACCTTTAAAATAAACTAGTCAGCTGAAGGACCAAAGGTAGCAAATTTAAAACTTATTATTTTATTTATTCACAAATAAATGAGTTTGATAAGCCAAAATCTTCTGAAAATTAAGCTTTAGGTATATCCTACTCCAGTTACATAACTCCTAACAGACTAAATTAAAGCCAATTCAATCTGGAGTACTGCAAATAAAGATCAATTTTTGATTTGTAAAGGAAATATTTTATTTGTAATAAAAATGCTTAAATATTTGTATTTAATTACTATTAATAGACATTTTATGTTGAATATAAAAACAAGTTTTTATTTAATTTTGATAAAAAATCAATGGCTAAAGTTAAAAAATAGTTATTTTTATTAAATTTAAATTTTAAAAATAATTAAAACATTGTTTTTTAAGAATACAAATCGATTTTTTAAATTGAGGAATAAAAATTTTAAGTTACCGAAACAAACCTTAAGTAAAAAAAAGAATCATTCAAATTATATATTTTTGATATATAATAAAAAATATCAAAAAATTTAATTAACATAAATTAAACAAATGGACGAAGCATTTTCTATATTAGAGGACTGGCCAACCGTCCCAGGACAAAGTACTGATACTTTAAAGAAGATGCTAAAGTATGTTATGGCTTTAGTAAGCATCGTGAAGGCTCAAAAGGACCAAATTAAAGAAATGGCAACGGAAATAGCAGATTTGAAAGCAAATCCAGTAACAAATAATGCCGCCCCGGCCCTTTCGTGGGCAAGCGTCATAAGCAACAGGTAAAAACCTGAGAGCACTATGGTGATGATTGCAAACGTGAGAAAGGACCTCAGCGAAACCGAAAGAATCCAGAACAACGTGGTTATCTCTGGCGCCGGGTATTCCGAAAGTGAAGACACCGACAAAGAGAGAGTCAACGAGGTACTTGAGGTCCTGAATTTAGATAGGGACCAAGTGAAGTACCAGCCTAGAATAAAGTCGGCTAACGGCAGCCGCCTGGACAAGATAGTGGTCACATTTAAGGAAACAAAGTTTAAACAGCAAGCAATATCCAAGTCGAAGGATTTGAAAGACCGGACGGGCTTCGAGCAGGTCTACGTCAATCCTGATAAGACCCAATGTGAACGAGTTCTCGATCGTAATCTTAGAGAAGAGCGTAACAGACGTAACCAGGAATTGAAAGGAGGCACTGAAGGGAGGCACCGCTATGGTTTTAAATCAAGCGGGCAATACGAAGGCAAGAAGTTCTACTGGGGCATCCGCTGGGGTGAGCTCAGAGAAATTTATAAGCCCGAATAAGAAGGCCTACAACCCTAAAAGCAAATCAGTCAATGTAAATATAGCCTCTACTAATCTAAATTTTATCTATTCAAATGCAACTTCCTTGGTCAACAAATGGAGCGACTTTAACTCAGTAATCGAGTACCACAACTTCCCACATGTAATTATGATCACAGAGACTTGGTTCTAAGACCACAGCAGAGTCAGCCTTACTAATTACAAGCTCTATAGCAGGAACAGAGAGGCAGTGCGTGGTGGTGGTGTTGCTATTTATGTCCGCAATGACCTGGAAAGTTTTGAAATAAATGAACATCCGCTACTGCAGGTAAGCAGTGAACAAGTATGGTGTAGGATCAAGACAGGTGCTGAAACGATTCTGGTTGGTTGTGTGTATCGTCCCCCGTTCTCCGCCAGTGTGACAAACTTTAAGATTAACAAGTCGATCGGTTTTGCAAGCAGACTCTGTAGCCAGAATACGTCCTGCAGCTTATTAGTGGCCGGAGACTTCAACTTCCCAGACATAAATTGGTACCATTCAGGTGGTGTTTGCAAAAACAAAGGTCGTCGGTCCAGCCTGGATTTTCTTGACTGTTTAAACAAGAACTACCTTACCCAGCACGTATTGGAACCTACTTTTAAGGACAATATACTGAACCTTGTTCTGACTGACGACCCTGCAAGAATCTTCAGAGTGTCACACGGGCCGCCGCTCGGGCTAACGGAAAAGAACTGCCTACATTCTTCTATTCGCTTGAGCTACGAACTGAGATCAAATACCGGAGCTTCCGCATCCCGCTTTCCTCGGCCAGTCTATTCGAAGGGAAACTGCAGTTTATTTAATGAAAAAATCTTAGACTGCAGAGATAGACTTTCGTCCGATGATGCCGACTCTTCATACAATCTCCTAGTCAGCGTTTATGCTTCTGCTTCCTGCCTCGCCATACCAACTAGAGTGAGAAAAACACAGCTCCGCTCAAATACAAAGTGGCTTAACCAAAGCATCAAGGCACTAAACAGGGAAAAGTATAAATTTCACTGCCTCTGTAGATCAGCTCCTTACAATGCGGACTTGAAAGCCGCTTACATACAGTCCTGCAAAAAAGTTAAGACTGCAGTAAGGAAGGCTATTTGCAAGTTTGAAGCTTTCATCATGAGATCCTGCAAGCTCCAACCAAAGCTCCTTTTCAACTAAATAAATAGCCAGAAGGCTTGCAATGACTCAATCAAAGGTCTATTAGACGCTGATGGCTGCATTCAGACGGACGGCAGAGTAATCGTCAGATTGCTAAATGAACACTTTAGCAGCGTGTTTAGTCTCCGTGACTATGAGTCCGTTCCTGCAATGCCCTGTCGCTCAAACACCAAATGCGTGGTCAATTTGGACGTCTTCTCACCAGACAGCGTCATAAAGAAAATAAACCGTCTCAACCCTCGAAAATCACCTGGTCAAGACTGCATACATCCGTTCGTCGTAAAGAGTTGCGCCAACGGCTTCCCCGAAACTCTCAGCGTTATATTTGTCCAGTCTTTCACCTCTGGTAAGACTCCCGATCTGTGGAAAAGAGCCCAAGTCACGCCTTTTTTCTAGAAAGGAAGCAGAAGTCTGGTCAGCAATTATAGGCCAATTTCCCTAACTGCATTGCCTTGTAAGATCATGGAACGGATCATAAGAGATGTAATGATGGAACACCTCTTCAGCAATAAAGTGAAATGGATCAGCGAGGGTATTGACAACGGCTGGAATGTTTTGGTGGTATTTTTGGATTTCGCCAAAGCGTTTGACAAAGTGTGTCACGAGTCTCTGTGTAATAAAGTGGCCGCGTACGGTTTCGAGGATCGCATAGTGAAATGGATCAGAAATTTCCTATCAGGTCGGAAGCAGCGAGTAGCAATAGGACAGTATGTGACGGACTGGAAGGAAGTCACTAGTGGAGTACCCCAGGGAAGTGTTATAGGCCCACTGCTGTTCGTTATCTACATCAATGACATGCCTGATATAGTAAACCACGTGATCAAGCTTCTGCGGACTATATTAAGCTCATCGCAACAATCCGTAATGTTAACGACCTGGCATTGCTGCAACGGGACCTTGATGCATTGACTGAGTGGTCAACAACGTGGCAGATGCTGTTCAACACCGAAAAATGTAAAGTAATGGAATGCAGCAGATCCGGCAAAACCAAGTACTCGGACATAGACCTCTGCATGGGTGTGACCAGATCAGTACTTAATCAAACAAGTACTGAAAAAGATCTGGAAGTAACCTTAACGAGCAATCTCAAGTTCTCCAGCCATATCAAAGCCCAATCAAATAAAGCTATCTCTATCCTTGGACAGCTGAGAAGAACGTTCAAATTCTGGACTAACACCACCTTCATAACGCCATACTGCGCATATGTCAGGCCCCATTTATAGTATGCAGCAGTGGTCTGGTCCCCCAACACTGCCAAGGACAGCAACATTCTTGAGAAAGTTCAAAGACAAGCAACCAAACTCATTCCAAGAATCCGTTACTTAAGCTACAGCGATCGCCTTTTCATCTTGGGTTTGCCCACTCTGAGCGAACGCAGGACAAGAGGAGACATGATCCAAATGTTCAAGATAAGAAGCGGCTTAAACAACATAGATTGGGTCAGACCTCCCCCGTATTGCAGCTCACTTTCCCAACCAGGACCAGCACAAGGTATTAGAGGGCACAAGAGGCGCCTGTCCGTCCAAGCACCTACCAACTGCGCCCAGCTTTTTCACAAATCGTGTGATTAGAGTGTGGAACAGCCTCACTAAGAAAGTAATCGATGTCTCGACTGTAAACCAGTTCAAAAATAGACTAGATGCATGGAAATATTCCGGTGGACTTGAGGAAATTTAAGGAGGTTATAAAGTTTTTGTTATGAAACTATATTTCAATGCATCTAGCTACCATAGATGTCTTCCTAGTAAGACGTCTCCGCAAGCATGCTTGCCGTAGCTTATTTATTATTATTATTATTATTATTATTAAAATCAAAAAAAAACAAATACCTCGATCAGATAGAATATAACACAAATTTTAGTAGCTGGCGAAATGAGATATTTCATTGACTTTTTCTTGAAGAAATGATTACAAAAGAAAGCGATCTTGAACAGAGCATATAAAATTCCCGCTAAATTCTAAAAAAAATTTATTCGCGTTTCAAATGATAAAGAATTTAAAATGAGATTTTTTACGATGTTCTACAGTTCAAAATTTCAAAATTTAAAAAAGCTCATTTGGTTTATTTATGATGACCAATAAATAGAATCGACAACGAAACTCTATTATCAGATCTAAATAATTAACATCTAATTTTTAGTGCAAAATTTATAGAATGCAAAATGTTTATCATGGCATTATAAAAGAGTTTTTAAGTTATAGTTTTAATAAACCATCAGAGTTATTCGTTAGCGTTACCGTAAGCGAAAGCGTTACCTTCTCAAAGGATTTTACCGGATTTGTATTGAAAAAATGCCCGTTTTTTCAAGATAAGAATAAATCGAAATCTTGAATATAAGGTGTCATTTAAAAGCGATTTTCGCTAAAAATGTTTTTTTTTTGTTCATTTTTTACTTATCAAATTGGCAAAAAAAACTTAAAATTCATCTCAAATCTAGCTTAACTTTTATTTGGATATATTCTACTGAACAAAAATAATCTCGTATGAAAAAATTGCAATTTTGCTGATCTAATTCAATTTATAAAAAAAAAGCTTTTTCAAAATTTTCAAAATCATCTTTCAGTTAAAAAAAATTTAGCTTAAAAATGGCAATCAGCTTTCTGGATAGATTAAGCAAAGCGTTTTGTTAGAAACAAGTTTTGAACAACCAACAACATCAAATATTAAAGTTTTAACAACCATGCTTATTAACTTGACCAAAAATACATTTCATGATAACCCATGAATTAATTTTACCAATCCAAATGTGGATTTAAATACTTCAAAAACCTTTTTTAGACTAATTCAAATGGTTTTGTGAAAAATAATTTTCTTTCTAGCTGACGAAGTTTTGAGAAAAAATATTTAAAAACGCAGTTTAATTGCGATTGGTTTAGTTTTGGTCTAGAAAATAAAATAATTATCTTCTTAATGTTTCTCATTCTTTTAACATTGGTTTTGATTTTATGTATTAAATACTGCCGGAAAGTACAAGACTATCGGGGAAATGTCAATTTTAGAGTAAAAAAAGTTAATATTTTTTATAAATTTTTAATTTCTCTAATTTTTTAGAATGAGTATGGCATACCGATATATAAAAATGCATAAAAGGCCTATAAGGATAAACAATTTATAGCAATTTTTAATTTTATTAAAAAAAAATTTAATTAAATTAAGAGGCTATTAATAAGGATATTGTAGAGGATTTTCCCATGTTAGGAAAAATGAAAAAATCAAGATCAACTACCATGTTGCGTTTCATTGACCCAAACAATCTCACTACTTTTGACAAAAATTTTTTTGTAAAAATATTTTTTAATTGTTTAGTTCTTGTCATTTTTTTGTTATTACCGAATTGTAAATATCATTTTTGTTTTTATAAAAAATGTTTTTGGGTTTTTTTATATTTAGCTAAATTGAAGGGAAAAATTAATTTAAAAAAGTTGGTGTTTTTGGTTTATTTCTAATATTGTCTGGTGCTTTTAGTCTTTTCAACTTTCCATTTACATATTCAATTATGAACCTTCACTTTAAAAATATTTTAATTATAATTTGATTATTAAAATAAAGCAAACAAATCTTTTAACATAACGACTTTTTGTTAATTGTTCAACAGTCAACCGTTTCCCATTTTTATTACTATCAGAATTTTTTATCTTTTCGAGTTGCTTGCGAGGAATTTGTGCTTCAAATTGTAAACTTCTTCCAATTTTCAATAAATATAACTCAAACCTTAGAAAAAAATTAAGAAAAAAGAATAATATTAGATATTAGGTTCAATTTAATAATAATTACAATTTCCTTCTATCCAAGAAAAAAAATTTTCTTTAGTTCCAGTATTCTTAAAAGATCTTCGTCTTTCTCTAGATCAAGAATTGACACATCATTTTTATTAGCTCTAAATGGTTCGTTACAATCATTTATCTAACCATCTGAACGGGCTTTACAAGTGAATAATTTTTTGTTCGCTATACGTATCATATTGAACTTGATTATTTGAACTCTTTTCGCACCTGCAGTATGTACCATCAACAAAAAAAGCAATTTGATCATCATTTAAATTAAAAAGCTCACGAGGAGTTGAGGTATTATAGGAAAGAAAAAGGGCTCTTCCTTTTTTTGAACCAAGGTAAAAAGCTATAATATCATTATTGTTCCAGATAATGACTTATTTGATTTTGTGATGATTTATTTTTAAACAATAATGAGAGCGTTCTCTGATGAATTCCTTTTCTGAGCCAATATCTATTAACAGCTATGAGCTATTCTTTTTTGCGACCGATTGTATCGTTTATACTAATTTAATTATATCCCACCATTAGATCTCTTGAAAGTAATTTCTTTGAACATTCAAATATTTTAGCTAATTTTATTTAAAAAATATTAATAAGTAATAATTGAATTTTGTAAAATTATATAGAAATTCAAATTATTTCAAAATGTGCAATTAAAAAAAAACTAATTGAATTTATTGAACTGAAGAAGTTAAGTTAGATTTGAGTTTGCATTCTTTTCTAATTCTTGTACCAACCTTTTTTTGTAAATCAAATTTTTTTCTGTATTGGTCTGATGGCCAAAAAACTCTATCGTTAAGAAAAATTTTTCAGGTTTTTAGTCCAGTAATGGTTTCAAAATGCTGGGAAGAATTTACATGAAAATCGAGTAAAGTTTTTTTTTATTAAAAATCTCAAATTCAAAAATTATAAATGTTTTTTTTATTTTCAAATTAATTTACTATTCTTTTTATCTTCAAAATTTTGTAATAAATAAATTAATTTTAGTATTTTATTTTATTATTGAGCTTTTTCTATATTTACCTGATTTTTAATTATGCATACTAGAATGCAATTTTTAGTATCAACTTTCATTGTTGATGATGTCGGTATATTGATTTTTACAAATATAAAATTAACGTGATTATGTTGAGTTTGCACGTTATTTATTTTCAGTTTTTACATGTAATTTTTAATATCATCTTGAAATAAACATTAAGTATTGTGAAATTATCATTAAAAATCAGCTAGATTAAAAAAAAGAATTATTTAGGTGAAACTCTGTAGTTGTAGATTTTAAAAATGATAAATATGTTATTAATTTTGAAAACGTTAATAATAAATAGATCACAGTTTTTGAAAAAAAAATTTTTTTAAATTGTTAATATATATATTTTCAATATTTTGATCAAATTAAGATTTTTACATTTACCAATAGAAGAGAAAATAATTCCCAGGAATGCTTTGAGTGTTAAATCGTGTGAATTTGGTTACTTGATTCTCAATGACAAAGTTATTGTACAAAAAGACAACGCTGAGCACGAGGGTTTTTTAAATTAAATCAACCATCAGTATCTAAAAAAGCCACTGCAATAGTAATGACAGATACTTATTTACCGTTACAGTAAAGAAATGAATTTTTTATTCAATATAATAAGAATTTTAAAGCATTAAATGGAAATTTGGAAAAAATTGAAAAAAATATTTCAACAACTCATATTATCGTTTAAAGGCGACAAATTTGAAATCAAAATTAAAATAAATTTATTTTAATTAAAGTTAAAATTTAGTAATTATTAAGTACCAACTATACTATGTTGGTTGTCCAGCTGGGTTGTCTCCAATTGTCGATCCTTTGTATCAACTTGTTGTCTTGCCTCGGTTACTTCTAACTCCAAACGCTCGTTCCTAGCTTCAACAGTTTGGTTTCGAGCCATTAGATTTCTCCGTTCCTGTTCGAGACCTTCTTTGGCTCTGTTAAATTCGTGGCAAATTTTCGAGGCCTCAGCCAAATCATCGGTCCATTCAGACTGTTGACGCTGACGGAGTTGTAACTTTTCGGCTATTTTTAGTTCCAACCTCTTAACACCAGCTTCCAATCCCGAGACCAGTGCTCAAGAACATCGGCTGGCTCTAAAAAGATTTAGAACCGTGGTTTTCGAGGTTATTTGGTCTCGCAAGGTTTGGATCTCGTCGGTTAATGGACCCGACTCTTCGATCTGGATTTTTTCTCGAGTTGGCTCCTAACAGTACTCATGGACTGCTGTTCCAATTGCAACTGTTCTATGTGGTCCTTCAGCTCCCGTCGTTCTCGGTCCCAACGTTTCCGTAATTTGTCTAGCTTGTTCAGTTCCGCGTTCGAACGGGAGTTTGGGGTGGCTATAGGATTAATTTTGACCCTTAGTTGACGGTTGCGGTGGTCCCTTCCGTCCAATCCTCGACGATTTTCTGCTGTTGCCTAGGGTAACTCTCAACCGCAAGAACGCATAGGTGGTAATTACGAAACTAGGCGACCGATAGGCATTCAACAACTCAACTTCGACTGTGTCGTCCAATTGATGTTCAATTAATTCACGTAAAAATTAATTAGCTATGACTCGTTGGTGATCCCCAAAATCATGACGTCATGTTGGGCCATTGTAATTTTTTTTTTTTTTTTTAGATATGTTAGTAATAAAGGGAAAATAAGGTTAACAAAATTTTGAAAATATATTTTAGAAAACATTACGCTTAAAAATTTTTAAAAATATGTGATACATTAAAATCCGAGTCTATTGACTGGTTTCTTAAATCGACTACCTTGGCGAGTAATTCTCTCCCTATTGACCACTTGATTTGCCAGGTATTTATTTGGAATAAACGTCTGATCACCTGAGGATTCTGACTCAGTTTCAGTGTCAGACCGGCTATCTAAAAATGATTTATTTTTTGTTGTAATTGTAAAATTTTTTAGAGTTGATTTTAAATGACCAATTGGTATTCTAAAATCAAGACCAATGAGACACTCTTGTACCAAATCCTTAATTATGTAAAGATTCATTTGTGTGATGTATCTACCAATTGTATTTTGACCCCAGTTAACCAATAATTACTAAGTTACTACCATCGGCACCAGTAATATCATTTCTGACTTAAATCATCTCTTCTCCATTTGGAAGATCCTTGTACTTTCTATCAGATATAGCTGTTATATCGACCCAGTGTCGATTTGAAAATGAATCAAAATGTCGTTAATTAGGCAATCACATTCTAAATTTTCTGCTTCGGTGTAACTGTAGCTTGAAATTTGTTGCTCATTTTAATTTAAAAATGTTGTGTTTTTGGGAGGCAATTTTAAATTCTGATGTGAGTGAGATTTTGGGTGATCTTGTTGTTTGGCAAATTGAAGATTTTTTGAAACTTTAAGTGATTTAGCATTTTTGTTTTAAGATTTGGATGTTTATTATTTTTGAAATAATTTTTATTTTTAGGCTCAAAATTATGTGATAGTCATTCATATTGGACCATTCTCACATTTTAATTATTCTTGGTATTAGATAGAAAACTTACTTTAGGTTTTGGCTTTTAGTAATGTTGATTTGAATAATAGGCATCTTGATTGAACTGATCATTCGAATTATTGTATTTGTTTGGATTGTTTGATCTCATTTCATTTGTTCTAGAATTTTTTACTTCTATTATTTGTTTACATTTTTGGAAACCAATTTCAAGTTAATTTGCTTTGTTTCAATTGTTCAAGCAGGTTTCTTCCATTAAGGATAATAAGGCTTCTGTTTTGTTTTGCCGGCAACATTTTTTGCATACCGTTCAAACCGTTTTTTCCATACATTAAAGTCTTGATTTGTTTTAAATTTAGTCGGTGTGATTTTTAGCTCCTGTCTTACATATTGTAATTGTGTTGTTGGTTTCTTTTTCAACCAATTCACAACCCATAGGTAACACAGACCATAGAATTTTGAAAATGAAAATTGTTACTGTTAAATACCAGATGTATTGAAAATAACTTTGGTTTTAATAGTAGTTATTGACTTGGTCTAGTAATTGTATGATAATTCTGAATTTGTTTTCATTCAGTGTAGGTGGGACTTTTTTACCATATTTTGATCGATTAAGCTCATCTTCAATGACTTTCTTTGTAAAAATTATTTGTGTAATATATTGCATACTTGTGTAAAAATACGTGATTGGGTTCCACGTGGGCATTGTATTTGCTTGTGGCTAATTACACGTTAATTTTGAAAAGAATTTTATTGTGGACGATCAATTAGTTGTAGGTTCACGGAGACTCCCTCAGTATCACTCTGGTAAGTGACGATTAAATAAGATTTGCTTATTTGATTTACGTACCTCGTGTACGATTTGTTTTGATTATCGAAAAATTTGAGTTTGTTTAATTAAAATATATAATTAAAACACCGTTGGGCACCATTCGTAATAAACGTGGTTTTTGTTTATTATTTTTCTGAGCATAGACGTGTTTTAATTCAATAACTCCCGCTATGCTTTGGTTGCAGTCATGGACGAAATTCGATATATACCAATTATTCAATAATCGATTATTCAACTTTCGAATTATTCGCTTATTCTCATTTAGGATTATTCGATTAATCAACTTTAGTATTATTCGATTATTTGACTAATCAAATATATGATTTTTGGATTTATTTATTTTTGACTTAAATGTTTTTTTTATTAAAAACTAAAATTTCCATCATGAAAAAAAATGGTTGTCTTATTTTCAAATGATTTGATATATAATTTTATGTAAGAAAATTAACCCTAAAATTAACATTAGTTTGACTAAGCGAAAGACGACGCTAGGCATCTTGAGCGTCTTGAAAATTTGGGGGATTGACGGGGTCCGGGGTTTAGGGCTCCGTCTTATTTAATTAAAAGGATTAGATTTTAGTTTTTTTTCGTATGAAATTTATTCGATGTAAAAATCAATTAATTAAAAACTTTCAACTATCTGACATATAATAAATTATCATTTTTCATTGATATATTATTAATGAAAATTTCTTTTTTATATGAAATTATTGTAATTATTTTTGAATTTTATTTGATATTCAAATTATTAAACATCTTTTCATGTAAAGTAAATTATAGGCTTAATTCTGAATATTACCGAACTAAAGAATATTTATAATTTGTTTATTTTAACCGCGAGACCTGATTCTCTCTCACAAAGTAGTAAATTTACAAAGTAAAAAATTTCAATTATTTAAAGAAAAAATTTAAAAATTAAAATAAAAATAAAATTAATTTGAAAACAATTTTAATGAAAAAATTTTAAATAATTCAGATTTTTTAATGGATAGTTTGTCTTATTTTTATTTTTTATATTAAATTGAGAAATGTATTTAAATTTTGATTTTTTTTCTTAATTTTGTTTCACAAGTCGTAATAATGCGATAATTTAGTAACAATTAATTTAATTAATTAAATATTTTTTTTATTTAAGACGAATTTTCATATTTTAAATTATATATATATATATGATTTAAAATATAAATATTATGTTCATATGATTAAAGGATTTGAATTAATCAAATTTACTATGCATATGCTTCTTAGCGTTATCGTTGTAAGAAAGATTTTTACTTTTTTTATTTCTATACATATGCGAATTAAATTCTTTTTTAGAGATTTAGAAAAATTGTTACTGTTCAATTAGCTAATATTTGTAATCGAATTTAAATAAAATTCAAATTTTTATTAATGAATTAAATATAATTTAAAAAATTTTCTTGTTCTTTAATTAAAAAATAAAGTTGCTTTCATGAATATATTTTTATTTAAGTTTTTAGATTAAATCATGGCTTCTATCGAAGAGCGTTCGGAAAGATGTAACGAACAATCAATTAGTCTTGATATTTTTGATCAAAATTTGGAAAACCTTTTACAAGATTATTAGTTAGTAAAATTTAAATACCTATTTCTTGAAGATAATAGAATTAATCGCAGAGTTCTATAAATGTACCAAAAAAAAGTCCAAGTCAAGACTTTTTTTTTAATTTGCTAGATCAGGCTTAATATCTAAAAATGTATTTACTTTTGGATTGTCTATTGCAATAGATTTACAAAATAACTTCAATTATTTTTTAATTAAAATAAATACTTACTATTCATCTTTATCTAAACAATTAAATAATTATTATATTATTTTTTTAAGTAAAAATTTTATCTGAACTAAATTGAGAAAGACATTTTGAAGACAAACTTAAAAATTAAAATCTTCACTTCAAAAAGAAAACATTTTTGTGCATATGACCACAATGAATTGTGTACCCATGGAAGTTTTTACAATCTTTTTGACAATATGAACATTTCTAAAATTTAAATAAGACAGATAAATTTTTAAATTCGTTAATAATTATTATCGGACATTCTTTTATTTCCCCATTTAGTCTTTAAATTCTTAGCCAGGGGATACTTGCAGCTTGACAATTCCAGGGTAATTTCGAAACAATTCGAATGAATGTAGTTGAAATCTTGCATGCCACCAGCAACGTCATCCTACTCGGCACCATTTGTTATACCATTCGGAAAATTTTCACCACACGCTGGTCACTTGTTTATTTTTTTGAATTATTTTGAGTAAACAGATGCTAAATGACGAATA
Source organism: Brachionus manjavacas (assembly GCA_019054805.1). Classification (NCBI taxonomy): domain Eukaryota; kingdom Metazoa; phylum Rotifera; class Eurotatoria; order Ploima; family Brachionidae; genus Brachionus; species Brachionus manjavacas. Next base: position 193,438 of record JAHQIY010000032.1, on the reverse strand, counting down.
GTTTTGTAATCCGGAGATGAGTTATACAAACCTGATGTTCTGTGAAATCTGGAATCGACAAAGGGGTAACTTGCCACTTGAAGCTAAGAGAATCAATTAAAACTAGAATTGGATGAATTGAATTTTTTTTATTTACGAATCCTTCAACGAATATTTTAAGTTTGTAGCATATATTAATTTTAGCACATTTTTCTATTAATTTACAATATTATTCAAATTTGAAAAAAGAATTTATTTATTTTCTTAAAATTTGAAGTGTTATAAGTTATGAGAAATTTTAATTATGAAATAGGATAAAACGATCAAACTTTGTATGAGGTAAATTATGAAAATTAACTATTTGAAAAGAGAAATTAATTTATTTGTTTTAAAGAAAATTTTTTTTTTGTTTCTGAAATTATCAATTAAAAAAAGATTTAATTTTTGTATGAACAAATAAAAAAGGAGCAAGAAAATAAAATGAAATTTTATCATTAAAAAGAAACAACAATTAAACGTGAAAAAAAATTAAAAGTTTTTAAATTATTAATAAATAAAAATGTTAACTTATGATAATTTTTTTATAGCGAAAAAAGCTAAGTTGGTCTAAAATAAAACAAAATCACATGATCAGGAGAATAATTAATTGTATAGTTAAAAAAATTTTGTTCAGTAAACAAATTAGAAAGTCAGTATTTGATGATTATTTTATTTATCTCTAAGCGTCGACCGGAAAGGTCGCTTAGGTCGGCGGCTTTTTTTGCGTAATATTTTTATTAGAACCGCTGTAGATCTACTTGAGAAAATCTGCTTATTGACGGATATGTTTCTTTGGGACTCTTTTACATGATTAAATTATAAAAAATTGCTAAAAAAGAAATATCAATTTTTACCAATGAACACATAAGATTGCTTGCACTTTTTTTTTTTTTTCGTAAAAAGTAACCGGCCAAATGACCGCCCGCCAAAAATTTGGCCGTTTAATTGACCGCCCGTTTATTTTGGCGGTCCAAAATTTGGACCGCCAAGCTGACCTGCCAAATGAACGCTTAAAACAGTTCGCCTAATGGACCGGTTTTGTCTGACCGCATTTAACACTATTTATTTAGTTAATTCAACTGAAATAAAATCAATTGATTCTAATCAAAGATTTTCAATCCCCAAGAATTTGTAATTAAATAGAATATTTTATATAAAATTTATTATATTTTATCAATTTAGAATCCAAGTCAACCGAAAATCAAAAAAAAATTCTTGGTCGTTTGTTCGTCAGTATATGCCAATGAAAATACTCAAAGCCAATTTTGAACCAAAGAAATACGTCAGAGATTTCGTCCTAACAAAGTTTTTTTTTTATAAAATTTTTTTCATTATTTTTCATGCATTTATTTTTAACAGGGTTCTATTGAAATGCTTCAATCAGTGATTTAGGCAAAGTGCTTTGTTGCCTGAGATAAAGAAGCAAAAAAATTAACATTAAGAAAGAAGTTCAAAAAGACATTTTTGATTAATTTTTTTAATTAAGAAAGCGATAACGGATTCCATTCTCAAGAAGAAATAGAAATAAGCCAAAAGATTCTAACAAGTATTTCTATGGTAGAAGGTAAATTATTTTAAAAATTAATTAAACAAGTAATTAAAAATTGAAGGACCACTGGAAACAAATTTCGAATAAGTATCTAGAACATCCGGAAGGATGGACAGCTTCACATGACTTGGCAAAAAACTTAAATTCAGAAGAATCAGATGAAATTTTGTTACCAGAGTTACATTCCAAAAAGCGGTCTGCTTTAAATAGAACAATGGAAATTTTGCTAAAAAATTTAAGGATCTTACTAAATCTAAGATTGAAGATGCATTTTACGGTAACTTAAAATTAAAATTTTATTTAAGTTTCTTTATTCAAAATTCATTTTATAAGGTTGAAAATGTAATCGGTCATAGTAGCATTAATGACAAGCTTGAACTTAAAATTGAATGGGCTCCGAATCTAAAACCAAAAATTCAATATAAACCGTAATTTCGTAAAAGTATTTTCATAAATTAGATAAAAAATTAAAAAATGTAATATTTAATGTTTAAAAATTTGATTTTAAATATTATTTTTTTTTAGAACAAAATTTAAAATATATTCTTTTTTAAATTCATTTTAAAATATAATTGATTTAATAATCAGCAAAAAAAAAATAGATCAAAGATGAAATTTTTTAAATTCGGGTTAGATCTGATTAGTCGACGAACTTCTAATTACTAGGAATGACCCAATTTTTTCCTGAAATAAATCTTGCCAAACAGAGCTCAAAAATTTAAAAATTGCCTTTGCAATTGCATTTAAAAATTGACTCCGCATGCCTTTACTTTGTCGAATTCACAGCTATTTTGGAACAAATACCGCGCAATGAAAAGCAATGAAAGCAATGGTTTGAAAAAGAAGCGCCCGAGGAAGAACTGATCCCGGGCGGCTAAAAATTCGCTGGACATATTTCGCCAGTTGCTCTTGATCATGTCTTGATGTCCCGATCGAACTGTGCCTTAGAACAAAAATTATTTTGGCTATTCTATTGGCGGAAAATTTGTCGAAGGAGTTCTACTTGACTTAGAGAAAATGTTCGACGAATCGGACCAACGCACACTTTTAATTTTAAGTGCAGAGTTTGATAAGATCAGAAAAAAAAATTATTTGACACTCGACAGGAAGAATTTATAACTGGGACAGTTTAAAGGAGTCCAAGTTCGAAGTTTTCGTTTTTTGAAGTGTCAAAATTTTTTTTTAGATTCATCAAACTCTGCATTCTTAAACTTCGAGTAAAAATTGAATTTTTTTTATAAAATATTAACATCGTTTTTAAATAAAAGAATTAAATGTAAATTTATTTAATAAGATTAATATTAACGAAATCTAAAAAATATTGTTTGGGATGGGATCCCACCCGTATTTCAATTAAATGAAAGTAAAATAAAAAAATTTTTTTAATACATTTAAAATAACCAAGAAAAAAAAATTTAAGTAAGTCATTAAATATATCAATAAAATTAAAAAATTTTGCTTTGTGACAAGTTATATATTAAAATTATCCAAAAATTTTAAAATTATTAAAATTTATTAAAAATAAATATTAGTTTGAACAAATTCTTAATTCTAAAAAATTTATGTATGACTTTTCGAAATCTGCTAGATAGTTTTCGACTTTATTCTCCACAGAAATACTTTCCTAATTACAGAAATATTCGACATAACATCACAAATATCGTTAATATCTTCTTCAATTTCTTTTTTTCTTATTTCATCTAATTATTTATTAGAAAAATAAATGCTTGAATTATTAAGTTTAATTGTTCCGAAAAGAAAATTTCTTGAGAGTAAGCTTCATAATGAGAAGTTGTTTTTAATAAATTTTCAATATCGATTAGCGATGGAAATGCGTCAAAATGAATCTTAGTTTCATTTTCGTCAAACTGTCCTTGATAGTTATTTTTCCTAATATTCGACGAAATTGGATGCGTATGCCAAATTAGTTAATCCGATATAGTAAATATTGGAATTGTTTCCAGGGAACATTTTTCTGGACTACCGTTTTTAATATTGTTGATATTTCCTGTATCTTATTTAAAAAAGACAACCCATTTCATAGGATAAATGCATTGTTTGTAGATCATTAATTATATGAGATATATGGATGGACATTTTTGGTTGAAATTTCTAATTTTCTAAAAATAAAAAAGAATAATTAATAATTTAATATATTTAATTCAATAACCACAAAATTTATTCATTATTTCATTGCATACTAAATTGAATCAAAGATTTAAAAAAAGATTTTTGAAACGACGATTGTGATTATGAGCTGTAATATATTTAAATGTTTGATAAACCCAAATATAAAAATTTTAAAATTAAAATTAAAAAACGTGGGGAACTTGAAAAATATATGAATATCATAAATTTTGATAATTTAAAAATGCAAGATTCTAATTGGTTGAGATTTGTACGATCAGTTTTTATAGTTTGAAAGAAATACAAATAAAGAAAAGAGCGGCGTGGCCGAACGTTCTCGCAATTCTCTACATTTTATGAATTTCAGTAAAATTGAATATGAATTTCATAAGGTATTCAATCATAGTAGAATGTTAAAAAACGTAATTTAAAAATTTCATAAAAGTTATAAAGAAAAAAAACTTGCAATATGCTATTTTTTCTGCTAATTTAAACATGCTAATTAATATGAATTGCTATTTTAACATATTCTCAATAATTAGATGTTAAATTAAATATCATATCGTCAACATTCTATTCTGACTATTGCTATTCTAATACATTGCCATTTCATAACATAAAGAAATTCTAAAAAAGATTTTTTTTATAAAGGAGCAAATTTATATTTTCAAAAAATTTTAGATATTTTAGATAATTATTAAGAAAAATTGTTATTAAACCAAAAAATGAGTCAAAATAGAAAAAGATGATAAAACATTTATTTGAACGTTATTGTTGATAAATTAGTGCAATTTTTGATTGAGAATGGTCATACACCATGTGAACTTGTTGGCTCTAATAGTGGTGGAAATGCATTATGGGTAAGGCTTTGCCTTTTTATTTTTGGTGCTTATGTACTTGTAGATTCACTGTTTTACATAGAATGTGGAAAAGAGACACCAAAAAGTTTATAACAAATGTAATGGACTTGAACAAGTTCAAACATATTAGACTTGAAAAGGAACTGAAAATTACTCGTTTTTCTGAAAAGGATAAAAAAAAGATGAAAAATTTATTCAAAAAAGTAAAAATTTATGTTGCATCTGTGATAAGAAAGATTCCGATCAGGAAGTAAAAGGTTTTGATTGCATTCATTCTCATCATTCAAAATGCTAAAAAAAAAACAAATGCGAGCAATGTGAAATTATTGATTGCTTACTTGTAAAATACAATCATTCTTAAAACTGTATTTTTTAAGATCAAATAATCTCTAAATTTTTAAAAATAATAAATTTGAATTCCTTTTTTTTTGATTTGTTTGCCATTTTGTTGTATTTAAAAACAACACTTCGTTATAATTTAATTTATATTTAAAATTGATTTAAAAACTTGAAATTTAGATTTAAAAATATCAAAACCATCGAAAAAATGAACGGAAACTTAAGGAAGTCGAAGTCTAACGAAACCTTGGCTAGTATGGCCAAGAAAATTCTTGAAAAATCATTTGTAAGGAAATCAAAAAGTGAATTTAATATTGGGAGACCAAAAATTCAGGTAAAATAGAAAGAAGTTTTAAATTATAATATTATTGTTATTCAAATTATAAATATAATTGCATAAATATTTTTAATAAATATGTTGATAAAAGCCCTTAAGAAGCCTTTGCGAGCATCAAAGAGAAGAAAATGAATTCTTTTAAAGGAAGTTCAGAAAAAAATCAACAGAAATAAATCTTGTAAAGATTGTTTTCTCTGTTAAAATTTTATTAAATTGTTAAATAATTATTAACAAAGAAGAACCAACAACAACAAGACGAAAAAGAAAAGAGACAGTTATTAAATCCAATTCCGAATCAGAAACACCTCTTTCACAAACTTTATTTTTTCGGAAAAAAAAGAAATGTAGAATGAGCATTTTTGATAAGGGTATATTATTATAGTCAAATTTTTCAAAGGAATGTCAAATTTTAAAAAAATTATTTTGTCAAATTTTATTCGATCATTTGTTAAATTTAAATATGTCAAATTAAAAAAAAGAACGTCAAATATTATGTTTTTTTGTCAAATTTATTAAAGAAATGTCAAATTAGAAAGTATCAAATTTTATTGATAACAGTCAAATTTTCGTCAAAAAAAAGTCAAATATTCACCAAAAAAAAGAGAAAAATATTCATAAAAAAATTAAACTTCATTTAAATGTAAAAAGTAAAACTTACTTTGCCAATTCTTTAGTCATTTTTTTGGGTCTCCCAGCATTTGCGACTTGACCTAAAGTTAGACACAAAGATTCTTTAGGAAACTTGTCAAATAGACGTTCACGATAAGCAATCCCGATGATGTGCTTGCACATGCAATGTTTGAACCATGATGGACATGTACATGTGCTAAGCTTCCAATTATCTTTTTAAAATGAACGATGCGTAGTTCTTGAAAATATTCAAGAAATTGCTGGAAATTGTCCCATTCGCATTTATTAACTAATTAAAGAAATTTTTTACATCAATCTCTGTCGAAAACATTTGGTACTAGTTCGTTTATTTTCGCGTTGCTTGATTCTTGTTGTTCTAAAGGTCTTTTACCTGGTCTGCCTCTTTTTTTATTGACGCCGTCTTCTTGTGTTGTTGTTAACACTTGAGTTGTTTTTGATTTTTTCGGAGTACGCTCTATGAAAAAAAAAGATTTACCAGAAAGCTTCTGCTTTATTACTTTAAGGCCTAGAAGTTCCCAGGCGAAAGTTCGCTTGAAGTAATCAATTGATACATTTGGTTCTTTTGAAAATATTTTTTGATCTGGTCGAATAGCATTTCGCTGAAAGGACCATGTTGAGAAATCATGTTTGTCGAGATTTTCTAAAAATTCGGCTAAATTTAGAGTTTTTGTCTCAAGTAAATCCTTAATAATTTTGTTGTTAGACTCGAGAGCATTGTTAGTGACTGAATGGCCTTTTGCTCTTCCGTCGAACCAACCGTTTACAGAAGATGTAATCCAAGCGCTATCGTATGCTTCGAATTCGGGGTCAATTTTGTCCATTTCTCTAAGAACAATTTCGATGCATTTTCGAACATAGTTTCCGTGATTGAAAGTTGAAGATTAACGATGTCGAATTTCATATGTTTGTAGTGTTGGAATTTCATTTGTTTGTAGTGTTGGTTACGATTGTATTTAGTATAATATTATTCTTAACGTGTGTACAGCACATAATTCGTTGTTTTAGATTGAATACTTTCGAAAAACCAATGTGAATTGCTTCTGCGCCATCAGCGAGTAGAACGGTTGGGTTGATATCTCGATTCAATAATAATTCAGCCTATTCTTTCAGCGCCTTGAACAAAAATTCGAAATCTTGGTTTTTCTCGCACATGGTAAATGCTATACCAAAAGGGTGGAATTTTTTTCTCGATCACAAGAACCAACAAAAATATCTTTATATCCATTCCAAACTAATTTGTATGTTGAGTCTGCTGCTAGTAATTCAACTAAAAAATTTATAAAAATAAAAAAGTAAAAATGTATTAAAAATTAAAAAAATTTACCATCTTCAGTTACTTTTGAAATCAAATTGTATGTCGTTAGAAAAATTCGGAGTGCTGTAATCTTCGCCTCGTGTCGATCGATCTGATACACTGGACAGAACATACGATTGTCATCAACCGGCAAATGTTCATTAGCTCTACACCAATTGAATAGTTCACCTAGATTTGTAATGTTTTCGATTTCTTCACTCTTTAATACTCTAAGATATGTCTGTATTTGTGTAACCTTTGGTAGAGCTTGAATTTTTTTCTCATATAGTCGTCTTTGAATGCACAACGGTCTCGTTATCGTTTCGTAAAAGTAAATCTTACGGACTATCGCCTTAGATGGCGCGCTTAAACCAACTTTTGACTCGGGATACTCGTGTTCGTTCTCTGAAATAACGATGTCAACTTTCATCGAAGCGGGATCTCGACGAATTTTTTACCTAACAAGGCAAACTAACTTACCGGCAATACTTCAATAGTAATTTCTAATTGTCATACCGTCACAAGTACTGTTAGTTAGTTTGGCCTACGAACACTCTTGAATAAAGTCTCGATCAATTGCTACTAAAGCTGTCTAAGATTTTCGCAGGTTGCGTAAATTTTGTAAAACAAATGACTTTTCTTAGCTTTAGCTTTAGCAGGTTCCGAAAAAACACAAATGTCTTCAGCGTCATTATCAGTTTCTTGACCCTATTTCTAGCATGAGCTGAGCTAGTCGACTGTGTGAAATCAAAATCATCGATTTTTGGTAAAATATTCATATATTTAAAAGTCAAAAAGAAAGGAATTATGATTTGGTTAATTTCAGCAAACGTTTTATAGAAAATATTTGACAATACAATTTGGCACTTTCTTTTCTTGAATTTGAAACTTATTTATTTTATTTGACTTATTAAATTTGACGAACTTATTTGACACTTATTCATCAAAGAGGAATACAGGATTTGCATTGAAAATTTGGTCCTGTTTTAAGTTTGATTTGATCACTCAAATTTTTTTTATTTTTATCAATAAAGATACCTTGTTTTAACTGTATTCAGAATATTTAAAATATTTTTTAAATTTTTGTTCCAAAGTTTACCAATTTGGAAAATAAAATATTTTTCATTGACAAATCTAACTTAACAAAAAATTCTATTCTAATATCAATGTTGAATGAAACTATGCAAAAATTTTTTTACATCACTTTAGTTTTCATATCATTAAAAAAGATATCTAAGTTTTCACGGATCAATTATTTAGTATTTATTTAAGAAAATATGTCACTCTGTCCAACATAATGGACCAAGAGACTCAAATATAATTCAACTACTAACACTCTTGATTTGACTTTTTGAATTCGGTTAGGGATATGTTGGAGCTGAATAATTCTATTACATTGGTTGTCAGATTGGTGAAAGAGTATGGAGAGGATTCCGAAACGAGACATATTGACATACTCTTTATTCAATTCTCTGAATTTAATTTAAACTTTTTTCAATTTTTATCTTTTTATTTTATATTAATATTTTCTTCTCAGTTTTGATTTGTTTTTTATCTGAAAAAGCTTTAGCTCAAGACAGCTTAACAAAAAAATAAATAATTTAATTTAATTTTTAATTAGCTAAAATTGTATAATTTCTCAAGCTATTCTATTATGATTCATTTTTATTTTTGTGCTACACTTTTTCGATTCATTTTTTTTTTTTGGTTTACTTTTTCGATTCATTTTTATTTTTTGCTACACTTTTTCGACTCGATAATTTTTATTTCTAAGGAAAAATTAGTTAAATAAAAATCAAACATCTCTTAAAATAGGTAATAAAAATGGTCATATAAAGATATGTGCTAATTTTTGTTTTTTTTACATAAATATTTTCTAAATCAAGACTTGTCAAAATTAAGAAAAAAAAATAAGAAAAAGTTAGACTCAACTAAAGACCGAAGATTTTAATTAACAGACCTAAATTTTTTAAGACTTGAATTTCAAGAAATTTCAAGGTGACACAATATTTAGTTACTCAAATAAGAATTTGAAACTGTTCTATAAGATTCGAATTCTAGAATTATTTGCTTGAAAAATTAGTGTAATTTTAATATGAAAAATATTAACTTTGCTTAAATGTTTTGCAGGATTTTTATGAACAAAATATTTTATTGGGAAAGATCATTTATTGATATATTTTTGTTTTTATTCTTGACTTTAACGATTCATTTTTATTTATTGCTACACTTTTTCGATTCATTCTTTTTTTGCGCTTTACTTTTTCGATTCAATAATATATATTTTTAAGAAAAAATTAGTTAAATTGTGAAGATTTTATTTATCATTATGTTGTGGAAGATAGGTAAATGCCTTAAAAATTTAAATTTTTTTTGACAAAATTATGAAGAAGTTAGATCAAATTTTTATTTTAATTTGATAGATCAGGCTTTATATCATAAAATTTATATGGTCTATGGTTGTCTAATGCATATAGATTTACCATATTTCATTTCTTTTCTTGCAATTTTAGCATTATAGTCTTCACATTCATTGAGTGGAAAAAAAATCTCACGACCATGTTAAGCAATTATAGATGATTGGAAAAATTATTTTTAGAGTAGTTGAGAATTAGGTAGAAATTTTTGTGATCTTCCATTAAAATTAATTTTTCCTAGAACAATTACTGTACGAAAATGGAAATTCAGAATAATTTATTTGATGAATTTGTCAAAAAAAAATAAAAATTTTAAGTTATTGACTTGACGTAAAAAAAAAAACTAAGTTAAGTCATAATTTTGACTTAATTTTTTGTCACTTAGACTTAAAACTCTGACTTAATAACAAGTCTGGATTAAAGCCATGCAGAAAAATAAAAACTTTAAAAAAATTAAAAATATTAAAAGAGGAGTTGCATAAGAGTCACAAGTCTTAAATTAACTCAAATACCGAACTTGGACTTTAATTTTAGTAACCATGACTTAAACAAGGCCGTCAAAATAATTAAGAGGAACAGTAAAATGAGCATTGATCAGTCATGATCACGGGCACATAAATTTTTTACCGTTCCAGCAATTTATTTTGGAGGTCTAGTTCAAGACATAACAAATAAAATTGAAGTCCAAGTCCTAACTAATAAAAAAAAAAAACGCACATAGATTTGACTTTTGACATTTTAGCAATTGTGAAAAAAATAATAGAATTTTCCTTATTATATTAATTAAAATTAGAAAGTAATTAGGTTATTTTATTTTAAAAGCGTTAATAAGCTAGAATGTAAGAACATGGATTATAAATCTTAATTTTGAACTTATGACCTTATAAAAACACGTATGATGATTTAATTTTTTTCTTCTAAAAAGGAGATCTTACTGTATCTTGAAAAACAGGAAAATAATTAAGTCAACTGTGGTACCCATCAATAAAAAAAGAAACCGCTAACAATCCAAAGCAAGCAAATTAGCATGCTGTTTTATTCAATAAAAACTATAAAAATACCGTCAACTTTTTGGTGAACGGTCATTAGTCAAAGCAAAAGTTTTTTTATTTTTTTTGCCATTTTTACACGCTTTTTTTTTCAAAAGGTATTCAGGAATGACCTTTATTTCTTTCTACTGGTAATTTTTCATTTTACTAGCAAAATTAATGTTTTACCGGAGAATTTATTCATTCTGGCTGGGTAGGTCAATCATGGAACACCAGCTCTTTTATTTATAAAATTTGATTAAGTTCATAGAAAAAAAAATTAAAAAATAAATTAAGTAGAAAAATAAAAAAAATACAGTATAAATTGAATTTATTCATTTATATTCTAATCATTTTTTTTAAAGCTAATTCTTTTTTGAATAAAATTTTTTTTCAACAAATTCTACGCAGAACTCTTTATAAAAGCAGAAGACTTAACAATTGCTCATCAATAAAATATGTTACCCTGAACAATCACTTATTCATCAGTTTGTCAATTGATGCACAAAGATAAGAAAGAATTATAATTGTCACGTATCTCAGAAGTTAGACGCTTCGAAATGCTGACAGATACATTAAGCACTTAGCTTACATCTTGATTTAATTATAAGCTCGTGTTCTTGACACGAGCATATAGGTATAAATAAGAATTCCATTCTTAGAACTTCAGAACGTTCAATAACTTAAATAAAGCTTTTAAAGGATTAAACATTGTTTATTATAAACCGGTTACAATTGGTAGCAGCGATAAAGAGATGATATTTTTTATGGTACCCATTTCAAAAGATTACCATGATAAACTTAGTGTACAAGAGCTCGTACACTTAATAAAGACACAAAATGGGTCTTTTGAGAATGTAATCAAGAGATTAGATGACGACAGCGAATTGGTAAGCTGTACAGAAGCCGAACAAATGGCATGGCTTCAAAATGTTCAAAATTCAGGAAAACCTAAGAAGTTGCTTATTGAGCTACTTTTCAAGTAAGCAACGTTGCTTTTTGATACTACTTTTGGCTAGTATCAAAAAGATGAAAATAGAAGAAGATAGTTTTAGGAATATAAATCAATTAAAACTAAGTGAGGAAGGAGCAAAAAGCACCCTTAAAGAAATAGCCACTTCATCAAAAACTTTAATACATGAGGATGTATTACAAGAAAACGTAGGATTCGGACTTAGGGAAACACGAATCATTAATTTAAAAGTCGACGATATACCAAAATTATATGGAAACGATAGAGATAAAGTAGATGAATGGATATACCTAGTAGAAACTGAGGCTAGGACCCAAGGAATTATTAGAAGTAGGCTAATAGATTGCGTTACAAAACTCCTAAGAGGAAACGCCTTACAAATGCTTAGAAACATGCAAAAAAGAGATGAATCAGTTACGTGGGAAAAATTTAAAAATAAATTATTAGCAACACAGAAACCAGCTGATGTTCAGAGAGGGCTAAGATCTGAACTAAAAAGTATTAAATTAACGTCAAATTTTGAGGACAACATAATGAAATTTCAGACTTGCAAACAAAATAGATAAGATAGATGAGTTCGAATTAGTCTGGTTCTTTCTTTCTTGAAGCCCTTGAACCAAGAGTTAGGGCCGAGTTAGAGAGTAAAAATGTAGAAACGCTAAATGTTGCAATCCGGCATGCACGAGTTTTTACAGAAGGATAGAGCAATTTTAGCAAACCCACGGTTATCAACTATTCAAGACAAAAAAAATTTTAATCATAAGGATTCTTTTATGAAACCATCCATAAATGGAAAGGAATATGTATCAAAATTTACAATGATTCAGACAATCGGAAAGAAAATTGGGAACCTTTTATATATATCAGCAACTATAGATAGTATCACACTAACTATGGCACTTGATAGCGGATGTACAACTTCAATATTAAGCAGAAAATTTGTGGAAAGAAATAAAATAACCGTAAAGGAGTCAGATATTAGAATTAAAACGGCTGATAATAATATTGTTAAAGTAAATGGTAAAACAGAAGCATTAAAATTAAATATCGAAGGTCATGTATAAGAAATCAAATTCTTAGTAATTGATCATGAAGACAGTGATGGGCTGCTAGGTCTTGATTGGTTTATGCGTACAGGAGCTAGTCTTAACCCAAGTGAAAGAAGCTTAAAGTTTCCTAGTGACGTAGTGTTTCCTAGTGAAGTTTCAGAAAAAGAATACTGCAACAAAGTGATAACTGAAAACTTGACAGATGAAAATTACCCTGACGATTGTTTTTCAGAAGATATAAACAATTTTAACGAAAATTGGCCTTTAGAGTCAGTAACTGGAAAAATAGAATTAAAACCGATAGATAATCTAGATGCCAGTGAATATCAATACTTCAAAGAATCTTTAGACTATATAAAAGATAGATTCGCAATGAGCATAAAAGATATAATAAAGAGAAAGGTCGATAAACACGTAATTAGAACAACAGACGAAGTCCCAATATTTCAAAGACTTTATAGAAAATCCCTAAAGGAAAGAGAGATATTACAGGAAGGGATAAAGACAATGCTTGAAAACGATATTATTGAAATTTCAACATCACCATGGTCTTAACCTGTGGTGTTAATACCTAAAAAAGATGGAAGTAAACGCTTTTGTGTAGACTATAGAAAGCTAAATCAAAAAACAATCACATAATCTTGACCATTACCAAGAATCGATGACATTCTATCAAGGCTGAATGGTTCAACTTATTTTTCAATTTTAGACTTAATATCGGGCTACTGGCAAGTAGAAATGCACCCTGACTCTAAAGAAAAAACAGCATTTTCTACACCCGATGGACATTATCAATTTAAAAGATTTCTTTTTGGTTAAAAAAAGCTTCCGCCCAATTTAGTAGAATGATGTTTCGCATATTTGGAAATATGTCATTCTGTGAGGTTTATTTAGACGATATCATTGTCCATTCAAAAAATATTGTAGAACACTAGGAGCATATTAAATTGGTTGGAAAAGCATTACGGGATAATGAAATAAAAATTAAGCCAAACAAATGTCACTGGTTTGCAAGAAAAATCAAAGTCCTTGGATATGTGGTTACACTATCTTCAATTGAGATGGATCCGTCTAAAACTCAAACAATTATAGAAAGAAAACGCCCTCAAAATCTTAAACAAGTTCAAGAGTTTTTAGGAGCACCAAATTACTATAGAGTTTTTATAAAGGACTACGCTAAAATTTCACAACCTTTATATGTATTGCTTAAAAAAAATGTTAAATTCAAATGGGAAGTTGAACAGGAAAAAGCCTTTAAAACGCTTAAAGAAACTCTTACATCTGAACCAATGCTAAGACAACCTGATTTCAAGAAGAAATTTATTTTGTACACAGTATATCAGGATATGCTATGGGAGCTATCCTGTCTCAAATGGATGACAGTGGTAAAGAGTATGTGTGTTCATATTCTTCAAAACTCCTTAAAGGAGCTGAGAAAAATTATAGCGTTACAGAACGCGAATGTTTGGTTCTCGTGTGGGGAATCAAGAATAATCATACATTTCTGTAAGGACAAAAATTTGACGTCGTTACTGATCATATTGCCTTAAAATGGTTAATGCCTATTAAAGAAACAAGTGGGAGACTAGCTAGATGGTCTATTTTCTTACAAACATACGACTTTAATATTATATATAGAAAAGGAGCTAAACATGGGAATGCTGATGCTATTTGTAGACCAGTACTATCATGCAAAACCTTATATGAGAAGAATACAATTTTGTGTGATGAAGACTCAAGAAAAATTCTTGACGTTTTCATAAATGAACCACTTTTAAATTTTCTTAAGAATGGCAAACACTCCCCGGGATTGTCAACAAAGCAAGTAAAAAGAGAGAGTCAGGCTTCACGATATATGTATGATCTAAAGGAAGATTTAATATTTTACTTTGACAAAAAGGGTGTGCACTGATTGTTCCGAAACCAGATTTAAGAACAAAAATTATTGAGAAATCTCATGTGTTAGGACACTTTCAAAAAGAAACAACAGTTAAAAGGATAAGGGAAGAATATTATTGAAAAAATATTGACAAAGACGTCGAACAATATATTTTGGCATGTGATATTTGCAAACGTAATAATCTGATAGCTTTAAAAGAGCATCCGGCCAAAACACTAAATATTAAAGGTATTTTCGATAGAATAGCTATTGATCTTGTGTTCGGCCTACCGTTAACTGAAGAAGGATTTCTCGGAGTCTTGGTAATAAGCGAATAACATATCCATACGTAGAACCTTTTAAAAGTAAAACAGCTATTGAAATCGCTGATCACCTATGGAAATTTATATGCTTGTTTGGTCCTCCTATTGTTTCAGATATTATTTAAGGTAATTATTTCAGATCAGGGGACAGAGTTTAACAACGCTATCGTAGACAATCTTATTAAAAGAATCGGCGCTGAGCATGTTGTTACATCAGCATACCATCCTAGGACAAACGGTCAGGTTGAGAGATTTAATGGAGAATTCGTTAAATGTTTAAGGCGACATTGTGAACAGATTACTGAAGACTGGCCAAAATGAATACCGTATGTGTTGCTAGCATATAGAACTAGAGTCCATACATCAACATTATTCTCTCCATTCGATTTAATGTTCGGAAGAAAAATGAACGGATTTAGGAACTGGTCTTCTGTTGATTCAGAGATTAAACACAACGCACTGGATGAACGAGTCTTGGAGATAAAATTTTTGATGGAAAAAACTTATCCAGAAGCACTTCGTAACATCGAAAAAATCAAGAAGAAGCAAGTTAAAGAACAAAACAAAATAAGACCAATTACTGAGGAAAAAATTCCAATAGGAACTAAGGTATGGATTAGTATACCAGGCATACAAAATAAGCTTCACCCTAAATACCATGGTCCGTTTACTGTAATAGGTCTGACGAAAAATGACAATTATATTGTGGAAGATGCATTAAAAAATGTATTAACAGATACATTTCCACGGCAGCGATTAAAAAAAGACAACGTCAAAAACAACGGGGAAACTAAAAATGTTGTATTTGAAGTCGAAAAAATTTTAGACCATAAAATGGATAAAAATAAAAAATATTAATTCCTTGTAGAATGGAAAAATTTCGAGGCCAAACATAATTCATGGGAACCAATTGGCAGTTTTCTGGATCCCAAACTGATAGAAAATTATTAGAAATCTAAAAAAAATGAATTTAACACTGAGAAAAGAAAAAGAGGAAGACCAAGAAAAATAGTTTATAACACTCCGACTTTTATAAATATTTTAACATTAATAGCCAGCATGCTTATATTTCCTATCGTATCATTAAGACTGGATAATAATTTTTATGAGTGTGATACACCAAACTACGATAATGTGGCAAACACTCCGGTTTTAAACTTTGGAGAGGATTGCGCCATAAAACACTCAAAATCAGAGACTTAAAAATTCAAATTTTAAGTATACGGAAATATTGATAAAGCAAAATTTAGCAATTGATGGTCATGGTTATGAATGCAGTAAAAAATTTATAAAAGTAAGCACCTTTACTAACTTTTTCGGAGCTAGAAGCAGTAAAAGAAGACTGGAGATACAAAAACAAAGTAAATTGGAATGTGAAATAATGGCACGATCAAAAACATGAAATGGTTTTTTAATGTTTTGTAAAGATGGAAATTGTGAGTTTGACGAAAACCCAATTGAAAACTTCAAATGGCTTAGTACAGTTCTAACTACTGGATATTACTGTAGACTTCAAAAGACTAAAATAAGATATAAATATAAAATATTCAATGAAATCTGTAATGCAGACAACTTAGAATGCAACCTTGGAGATACAATACTTATATGGAATAAGGAAATAGTTAACTCTTGTCCGTATAGATTATTCTCTTCGTTAAAACTTAATTTACCGTAAGATAATATATTTAGCAACCCAAATGGAAATCAAATGTTTAAAGTAACTAAAATATTAAATAAATGTAATTTGAGTATGTATGAAACGAGCGAAGGGCTTTTCTTAACATATAATAAGAGTAATCTTGCATTGATAAAAGAAAGTGAAAATGCGGTCCACGATTTGCATTTAGCGGATTCAGACAGCATTGAACTAAAAACGTTTACTATGATTGATAAAATCAAGGAGGAAATATGCAATTATAAACTTTCAACTATTAGAGCTTTTCGTGAACACGAGGACATATTTAACATTCTCTATACAGGCTCAGGTTCATTAGTCCTATATACAAGAGATGGAATTATTTTTGCCCCCAATTGCTCAAAAATAAAATCACTTTATCTTAATAGCTATTCGGATTGTTCATTAGATCCGCAGATAGAATACAGTTTGAACGATAAGGTTGTAAAAGGTTATCTTACAAAAAATAACATTATAAGGAAAGATAATACGTTCAACTGTAATAATAAAAGGAATTTGATAAGAAAAATTGGTGCGAAAATAGCAATTATTGATAAAATAAATGTTCCCATTATAAATTCAGTCAATTCTTTTACGATTAATTCATTAGACAGTGAATTGGACAAGTTGACTTTTGGACACGATTCTTCGATCAATACGTTTAACTTAATAGACTACGAAAAGAATTTTTATTTTTCTAAAAATAAAATTAACATTCTAATATACAGTTCAGATTTTAATACAAATTTCTTGCATAATATAAACGAGGTGATAACAAAAATTTATCGTTTAATAGAAAAATCAGGACTCCTGAGAATTATAATAATTACAGTCTCAGCATTCATGAGTTTAATTTTTATCTATTTTATGATAAAATGCAACTCTCGCCTATAAAAATGCATAATTAATCATCGATTGGATGATAACTAAAACAAGCGAAGTAGCAAGGAGACAAATACAGCAGATGTGCTGATTCAATAAATATTGAAACAATTATATTTTTGTATATAAAATGTGTAAAAAAAAAAAAAAAGAAAAAAAAAAATTATATTTCATAGTACAAAATGGAACATTTTGAGTCAATTAAGAAAATTATAAATCTGCAAGAGTTCGCATCAAAAGAAGAAAACAAAAGGATATTTGTTGAGTGGAAAAAACTAACGTTTAATCAAAAAGTAATCCTTTTAAGACAAAAATATCCAAACCTTTCAATAGATAATATAAAATCACAAATTAATCTATCAAATATAATGGTTAACGATGCGGAAGTTTTATAAAAAAAACAATGGATACAAAGAACTTAAAAGACTTATTAGAGAACAAGAAGCCCAAGAGGATAGTATTCATGACCAAATGTTTGAGATTAATCTAAGATATTCATTATAGAGATAAAATTAATTATATTTTTTTTAATATTTTATCCATTCAATTATTTAATTTTCAATTTTAATTTTTAATTTTAATCTGAAGTTCTAAAAATTGAGTTCATCGAGGACGATGCAATCTTAAAGGGGGGGATATGTTACCCTGAACAATCACTTATTCATCAGTTTGTCAATTGATGCACAAAGATAAGAAAGAATTATAATTGTCACGTATCTCAGAAGTTAGACGCTTCGAAATGCTGACAGTTACATTAAGCACTTAGCTTACATCTTGATTTAATTATAAGCTCGTGTTCTTGACACGAGCATATAGGTATAAATAAGAATTCCATTCTTAGAACTTCAGAACGTTCAATAACTTAAATAAAGCTTTTAAAGGATTAAACATTGTTTATTATAAACCGGTTACAATTGGTAGCAGCGATAAAAAGATGATATTTTTTATGGTACCCATTTCAAAAGATTTCCATGAAAAACTTAGTGTACAAGAGCTCGTACACTTAATAAAGACACAAAATGGGTCTTTTGAGAATGTATTCAAGAGATTAGATGACGACAGCGAATTGGTAAGCTGTACAGGGCAAGCTGTATTTTTTATTAATTCAAATTTTTTAATCTCTTCACTAGAAAAAAAGAAACACGAAAAAACAATAATTAAACAAAAAGATTAACTTGACGAGCAATTCACCATCCAAACGGATTCAGTGATCCAAGACGCTGCTAACGAGGTAAAAGATGGAAAAAACCAGCTAAAACTACGCTGGAAACATGCAAATGGTGCACATTTCTCTGAGTAAGTTATTTTCCATTTGAATTTTTTAACAATAACTATAATCCTTTCTAAATTAGCACATGGGAAAACGCTTCAGCAATTTTTTTTAGAATTCTTTTATTGAAAAGTACGAAGAAATGAAAAAAAAAGAAATAATTTTACCGGAAAAAAGACTGTATAACAGTCTGAATGTGGTCGTAAATGAGGAGAGCCGCGAAGTTCAGGAATCTTGCAAAGAATATTTTGATTTGCAAGAAAAATTAAAAAATTTAAACTCAACTCTTTTCTTTTTCACAAGGATTATTTTCATTTTTTTTAATTAAAGAAAAATAAATCTGTTTTATTTTAAGTTTACATTTAATAATATTTTTAATTATTAAAAATAATTAAATTTTAAAACAATTATTATTAGATTTTCTAATAATTTACATAAAGAAACATTATTTTTTCTTCTGTCCAATATTTGATAACTAGTTCTGGAAAATATTCTTTCTGAAGGCGTGGTTGTAGCTTGAGCTGATGCTATTGTTTTGAAATATTCGAATAATATTGGATATTTGTTTTTGTTATAGTTCCAAAATTCGGTCAGTTTATTTGTTTTCGGCTCTAATTTATAAATAGTGATTTCTTTCTCTACTGATCTCCAGTTAATTTCATTTTCATCATCAGATGAATCACTCATTTGAACTCCTTTTCTTGGTTTAGATTTGTTTTCAAGATTTGAATGTTTTTTATTTGTGGAACTCAATTTGATTACATCTCTGAAATCTGAAATTCATCTCTGATTTGCCTTTGACCCTTTTCAATAAATTCATTTCTTTGCGTTTCTGTTGAACTTGAAAATTTTTTGTATCGTGGGTTCAAGAATGCTGCAAGGACTAGGTCCTTGTTTTCTAAAATTCCATATTTCTTAGTTTAGAAATCTATGTATATTCTTATTAATTGTTTGAATCCCACTGAAAAATGTTTGTCATCAACATTAATTTTACAAGCCTTAATTAACGTTGTGAATGCTGGTATAATAAGACTTGAAGTTGCAGAATATTCGGAAGAAATATCTTCGGTAATATTAAAGAGGGTTTGTAAGACCAACAACGCATCTTCGAGAATTTCAACTTCATTGGATTTTAGCTGCAGATTTTTTTGTTTTTGAACTTTGGATAAAATTGGATTCAGCGATTCTTTATTCTTGATAAAATTTTCAACCATTAGAAATGTACTATTCCATCTTGTAACTACTTGTTGGACAATTGGAAGTTAATTTTCACTTATTTCACTTTGTTTTTTCATCAATTCTTCTTTCATCATTGTTGAATGATTATAATATGAAGCGATTGAGCTACATTTCTCTAATGCTTGACTGAATATAGAAAACTATAAATATTTTCATTTTTTTTTTGACGAGCAGAATAATCAAGATTTTGCTTATCAGTTGCTTCTATTTCCTGTGTTGTCATAAACGGGTTTTCAGATGGACAATTATCTTCATTTCGTTTTATTGTTTGTTTTATCGCTTTCAAGCAATTGGAAACAATCAAATTTAATAAATGAGCAATACATGGAATCCTTTCCAAACCTAGATTTTTTGACATTTGAAGCATGGTACTCACATTGTGAGTTGAAATAAATTTGGTTTTTCGAAAAATTGAAAATTCATCGAGAATACAAGTGATGTTGTCGGAGAGATTCCTTGCTGTATGACCACCTAAAATATGTCGAACAGCCAAAAGCATAGACTTTAAGTTAAGTTTATCGTCAAAAAAATGAGCTGTTAAAACTTATATATGAGAAGTTTTGAACAGATGTCCAGCAGTCGGTTGTCAGGCTCACACTTTTTATTTCACCTAGTTTTGATATAGTCGATTTTTTTTCTTTTTCTAATAAACGCTTGCAAATTCGGAGAGGTACTTTCGTATAGGCAGTTCAAAATTCGGATTTAAAAAAAGACAGAATAGCTTGAAAAATTTATTCTCAAAACACCGAAAAGAAAGGCTTGCAGTAATGATAAACATCAAGAGTAAATAAAACGGATCTTTTTCTCTTTCATCAGTTCCAAATTTGTTATTCAATTTGATATCATGTTTTTGTTCCAAATGTCGAAACATTTTGGAAGTTGAATTGTCGTTATGAAGAATCTGAAAATTACAAACTTCATTATTTGTATTAACCATGCATTTGACAATTCGGTTAGGTAATAATTTGCCACTTTTGTTAGAAGTGCCAATGAAGTTTTTTTTTAACTTTTTAACTTGAAAAAACTCCCAGCATTTCGATGTTTTTTCTACGACTGGATTCTTCATCATTTTCATATTCGGATAAGCCTGGAGTTTCTGTATCTGAAGTGATACTTTCGTGAAAAGACAAATTATGAATTTGCTCAACAAATAAGCTCGGGTGCTCATAATTATCTAATAGTCCACTAGTACCTGGCTCCGAATTTTCCGTTCTTTGTTTCTTTTGAATATGAATTGAAGAGAATGATTCTGATATGGGAAGCTTCTGAGCTGACATTTTCGTTTATTTTTTTTGTTAGGAAAGTGAAACATTTCTAAAAAAAATATTTTATTGTAGTATTTATCAAATATTTAAAGAATATATAAAAAGTTTTGAGTCATAAATAAAATATTAGGCAAATTACGGCCTAGTTTAGGTATTTTTAAAGTGAACTAAAAATAGCATCTAATAAATACAAAAGAAAATTAGAGTAACTTACAAGTTTATTTTTAAATAAATTTGACTATAAATTAATAAATGAAGTATTTATAAACATAAACAAGTAAAATATTAACAAAATATTAAATAGTTTTTTATTAAAGTAAATAAAATTCAATTAAATATTATATTACAAAAAATAACGTTAAATTTGATTAAAATGATAATCAAGTACAATTTCATCTAGAATTTTTTATATTTAAAAATTTAGATAAAATTGTGACATATTAAATGTTAAAATAAAAAGTTGAATAACCGGTTGATTGCTTGTTTGATTGATGTTCGATACGATTAAGAATAAATTTTTTGTAATGAACGATACCTTAAAAAAAGATTACAAAAATGTGAAAGCTTGCGTGACTATAGAAAATGAAAAATATAGTCCATTCTACGGCCAGAATATCCTAACAGGTACCGGACTGCGCGTATTAAGTATATAATGTTAAAGCTTTTTTATATAAATTAAAATTCAACTTCTTAACAAAACTTAAGCCTACTTAATAAGAGGAATACGAAAAAAATGGTAAAAATGATTGATCATTTGATTGATGTCCGAATGTCCAATCCAATATCCAACCATAATTCTATCCATTTCAAATCCAGTCATCCATTCCATTCAATTCCATTCAAATCCTTTAAAAAATTCTTTCCATACTGCGCTCATCCCGATGCCCGATCTCATTTTTAAAATCTATTTACTTTGTTTCATGCTATCCGATACATAGGACATTATAAGAATACAGAGATCTAGTTAGAAAAAATGGGCATCCCGCAGCTTAAATTTATTTATAAAGGTATTCCGTCCCACGGGAACCCTTTTTTAGCGCAAACGTTTAAAGAAAACTTTACCTAATCTTTTATGGCAACCACAGCTATTGTATTCATACTAACGATGAAATACACTGTGAAAAAATGGCAGAGGTCACCCCCAGCATCATTAGCTATCCGTCTCCATGACAACATAGCCTCACTGACTCAATTAGTAAGGGTCTAATCGGAAAGACAGCTTCGACCCGGGCGAGTGGTATCCAAACCAACCCCTCTGACTCTTAAAAGAAAGGCAAAAGTCGTAAAGTTCTGCTAGCCATTAGAAAAAAATGACGTTTTTAAAAGACACCAGTTCATGATTTTAGAAACTTATTTCACCCTTTTTTCTTTTTTTATTAAAGGTTATATATATTTAAATTGAACACTCCTAAGATTTAATAATTACATTAAAAATTGTAGATTGATATTTAAAACTTCAATTTAGCTGTATCATTTTTCAAATACAAAATTATGTTTAAAAATGTTTTTTTATCAATTTAATTAATTAAATTTAATAATAAAACAGTAGGTTATTGTAAGAAGCCATAGCGCAATGGTAACCGTGATAATCATCTAATCCAAAAGAGGAAGGTTCGATCCCCTCGGAAATCTTTAAAAATCAAGGTGAAAAAATTATACTCAAATAATTTTTATTCAAAAAAAAAGAAAAAAAAGTAAAAATTTTATTTAAAAAAATATTGTTGATTGTTTGGAGTTGTTGTAAGTAGTTTGTGGTAGGAGTTGTTGGTTGTTGATTGTAGTTGGTGTTTGTTTGATGGTGTTAGATGATATCTTTTTAAAAAATAAAAAATTAAATATAAAAAAAATTAAAAAAAAAAAGTTATTGGTTGCATGGCCCAGTTGATACTAAGTGCGTGTTGGTCGTTATTGGTATTTGGTCGTTGCTTTCTCCTTAATAATTTTTAATTTCTCTAAAAAAATTAATAAAATTCAAAAGAATATTAACTTAATTTTTAATTTTAAAAATTGAATTAAAAAAAATTTTTATTTACAATGTTTCATTTAAAATAATATAAATGCATGAATTCCTTTTTTTATAATAATTCTTTTGATTAAAAAAATTGATTGAAATATCGGGATGCACGATTTTTGTCTTTAAATAAAGTTAAATTTTCATTTGAATTTTATTAATTTTTTTTCTTTTTAAAAGTATTTTTAACTTCGAGCCAGATGGCCGCTCGCCAAAAAGTTGGCCGGCAAATGCGGACACGGTCACGGTTTCTAAAAATTTTGGCCGGTTAAGTGGCCGCTTGTACGGATCCCAACACTAATATTTATCTAATAAACCAAAAAATCTAAATAAAACGTAAATCAGATCATGGAAAATGCTTTTGAACTAATCTAGAATCCTAAAGAAAATCGACTCGCCTGGTAGAATTAAGAAAGGCAGTTTTATAGATTTTTTGTTTTGAAAAAATAAGTCATTTGTAAATGCGTACAAATTATTTTAGTACCTAATCAAAAAATAAAAAAAAATTATAACAATACCTAAATTGATTAATTAATTCCAAATTTATTTTGTTTCGTACCAAAAAAAAAAAATTACAAGCGTTTATGAAAAAAATACAAATAAATTACAGTAAAATAAAAAAGAAATTTGATGATTTGATAAAGTGTTATTAATTTTATCTTAAACGTTTAGATGAAACTTTTTCGACATCCTCTGGATTTTTACGTGGCCGTCCTCTTTTCTTTGGTATTGTAGAATTTGAAATTTTTGTTATTGATATTGACGAACCACCTAAAATATGTGTTGTTGTAGCTCCGTTGGAAACCTGAATCGGGCCATCATTTATATATTTGTTATTTCATATTCAATCACTTCACCGCTATCACTTTGTGTTACCATCAATGTATTTACAAAACCAATTGATTTACGTGGCCGTGCTCTTTTCTAATTTCGTAATCTATTCGCTATTCCAATGGTATGTTTACATTTTAAATTCTTATTCCAGTAAGGACAAGAACAAATGCTAAGTTCCAATTTAGATTCATTTAACTTTACATATCGGATTGATTGATTGAATGACATGTATTCATCAAATGAATCCCACGATTTCTTTTCCTAGTTTTTGCGCATTATTTTCGTAGTTCCTTCCTTGTTCTCTCTTGACGTGAACATATATAAAAGAACACCATTATGAGTAAATTTAATGATTCTATTGTTTTCTCTGACCCATTCATAAGCCAAAGTATACCTATGAGTGTTTACTAATAGAATATCAGCGAATTTCTTTGTTGTAGTAAATTGAGGATCCCGATCTTTGGACCAGTTTCTAACCAATTCTTTAGCACAAGTTAAAAATTAGTTCCTAGGCAAAAACTCTCTATGTGTGGCTTCTTCTTTAATTACATTATTAGTCGATTCCAGTGCGTAGTCAGTACTCGGAATACCTTTAGCATATTCCTCGTACCAGTCGCAGGTATATTGACCCAGCCAATTGTCACTAAAATAATTCAAAAACTCATAGATTAACAATTGCTCATGGGATTATGATTCTTTAGGCGATGGATCGAATCATTTATCACTGAACAAATTCCTTACTGTTTGAAAGTGTTTATGAATTTTTAGTTAACTCGACACTTTGTTTTTTTTTGTAAACGATATTAATCTTCTTGTTGTAAAAAAAATTTTGAAATCAACTTTTTCAGATGTAATCTCCCAAGAAGAAACTGCAAACAAATTATCATCATTCTCTGTAATTTGACTATACTGATCTACCCAGTTTTTTAAGCCTTCCAAATCTAACTAATTATAGTCTTTTCTTTTTTTTCTTTTCATTTTGCAGCAAATTGTTGATTTGAGTTGAATCGACTTCGACGTAACCTTCATCCAAGTGTGCACGAAGCCAACGTTTAATCACTTTTGGGAGTTGCTTTGCTTCAAAATATTTCTTAAAGATTAAATTTTTTGTACTTTCGGGTATCGCTTTTTTTTTGCTCGTGAATATGGGGAAAATCTTTAATAAATATGTTGGCTGCAGAATTAGTCTTGGGTTTTTCAATGTATAACATTTTTGAACAGCTTGAGCATTTAAAATATTGCTTATCGCTGTTTAACCCTTTTCCTTTTTGCAATTTTCTCTTTCCCCAAGTAGCACCTTCAAGTCTGGTTCCGGTGTCTTGGACCACTTTTAATGCTTCTTTGTAAGATTCATTAGTTTTAAGCATTATATAATCTCTGCATCTTCCTATGTTGGTAAAAAAATCAATTATTTCTTCGGCTTCTTCGTGGTGTCTTCTCCCGATCTTTTAAGAACCAGTAGGAGAATAAAGATTAATGATTCTTCTGAGTCGGTCATTTTTATAAATTGTTATGTTCAACGGTTGCGAGCATATAAAAGATTTGATTAATTTTATTATTTTTTTTTCTTGTGTAATTTTTGTTTGAAAATTTTAAATTACAAATATATTCAATCAAATCAATTAAACTAAAAAATTAATCAATTAATTAAATTGATAGTTGCTATTTGCTAACTTGGAGACTAATATGAACTAGTGAATCTATTTAAAGGACAACGATTATTGAAACAAATCAAAAAAAAATGGTTCATCTTGAGTGAATTCAATGTAAATCGACCGGATTTTTATTTTCTTTTTACTAGTTTTTTATTGGATATAAATAAAATTATAATAATTTATTCAAAATTAAATTAGATAAATGCAATTTTGGATAAATTTTATTTTAAGAAAAATGAAAAACATTTTATTTGAAAGAAAATTTATTAACAATATAAAGACAATTTAACATATTTTACATTTTTTATACTTTCCTCTTTTTGAATAAAAAAATTTGATTTTTTACCAAAAATCTTTCATTCCAAATTTCAACCAATCAAAAATATATGTAATTTTTAAAAATTCGGACGATTCACTCACAATGTGGAAATAATTGATTTAATCTTAGAAGAAAATAAAGATCGTTTTTAATTTTTTATTTAACTGTATTTATTACAAATGCAATATGGAAAGATCATAGTCGACAATAGCTAGAAAAATAGTCATAACCAAGAAACCCGAAAACAGGAGATCTGCTATTTGGTACAAATAAAGTCATGTTGTCACGACTCGTCACTACTGACGTTATGGGTTGACCAAATTTGGATTGAAGATTCAGACAGACAATTGACCGAAAGGTAAATGCTAAAATTTGAACAAAATCTACGCAGAAACAAACTTAAAGGATACCTATCGGATACTTAATCATGATCAAGTTCGGCCGTAGCCCGGTTTTGAACTCAAGCCACAAAATTTATGACCACTGGCAAATTGTGTGTCCACACACAGCCATTAAATCTTCTTTCCAAAACCAAACTCAGCATGTCCAGTTCACATTTTTCATGAATATCAGCCAAGTCAAAGGCCACAAAGGCTTTACTGGCTACAGACAATAAACAAAAACTGAATTAAACTTCAACTGTCCCAACAGTTCTCTCACCGAGCCACCATCGATCAGCAATGATTCCCAATTGTTCGCTAGTGACTTTTCTGAGCGAGTGTACACATCGGACTGTTACTATTTGGACAAATATTCAGGCAAGTGGAAGTCAGATGGAATGAAAATTTTGCCAGATAGCACACTAGAAATGGCCCATTGTCAATCGAGCCACTTGACACAGTTTGCCGGCGGCCTGGTTGTCCTGCCGTCAAAAATCAACTTTGAGCATGTGTTTGCCAATGTCAGTTTTCTGCAAAATCCGGTCATTTACTCAACTGTGATTGCCATTTTGGCTTTGTATATGATGAGTGGTGTGTGGGCCTATGTGAATGACTGATTGGACAAAAAAAGAGCTGGTCTGAGTGTCAAGTATTCGAAAAATAGTTAATTTTATGAGGTAATTGTGTTCACAGGGAGCAGAAAGAATGCGGCAACTGATTCCAAGGTGAGCATGATTTTGAGTGGAGATGTGGGCGAAACGGAGCCAAGGCACTTGATGGACCAAAAGAGAAAAGTGTTGAGACGTGGCGGAATCGACTCGTTTCTAATTGGAGCCTTTGGGAAATTTGAATTATGTGAGGATATTGCATGATAATGGCGGCAAGGGAAACATGGCTTCGTGGTACCTCAAATTTGTGATTGTCCACGATTTGCAGACCAGAGAAAAGCACTATTTTTGGTTCGAATAGTGGCTCGGATTGAAAAAAGGAGATGGTCTAATTGACCGGATATTGCAGAAAGCTGGCGAAATAAAGTATTTGGTCAAAAACAGGCCAAACAAAACATGATAGATGGTCACGTTGTTGTTTTCGGTCTTTGCCAGACCGGACCAGAGCAGGTTCACGCGTTTGGACAGAATCACGTGCTACTTCAGATACTCCAAAGCCAGATAGACAAAGCATTCACAGATCAAAAAAATACCTGACGAAAATTCCAAGAAGAAGAATCAACGTTCTGAAACAAAGTAACAAAAATTATTATTTTCTTTAATTTCTTTTGATGAAATTCTAATTATAAAACCAAACATCAAAATTACTGACAATCTGGTATCTTCCAGACGAATCGTTTTTCTTTACGATTCAAGAGTCATGCAAAGTATGTTTCGTGATCTGATTTACGAATGATTTTGATTTTTTGTTTTGTAATAAATATAAATTGATCATATCTATAAAATTTAAGATTTTGCATTAAAAATTTTTTTTCAAGAATAAAAAGTTTGATATAAGCTTGAGTTTTATTTTAAATTTTTTGAGTTATTAAATTTAAAAATATGTTTTATTTTATTTTGGTTTAAAAATTTTCTAGGTTTTAGATAAACAAATGTCAATTTTTTTTATTTATAAGACAAAGAGCTATGAAGGACCGCGTGAGTTAAACATTTTTGTATCCAACTGGCATCTTGGATAATTTTAACAAAGACACAAGCAATTGATCTGACAATGCTGATTTTAACTAACTAATTGTCTCATCCAACTCAATGTTTTGATTAGACAGAAAATTAAGAACTTTTCCTAACATTGACCAAGTTGTAATTGTCGCCTTAATGCAGAAACCTGAAAATGATTAAAATATCAAAAGATTCGGTCAATTTTTTAGACAAAAAGCGCGAAAAAAAAACTTATTAGCCTCAAAAAAATTTAGAAAATTTAAAAGTATTCTAGCCAAAATCATTGCAAGAGATTTGCTTAATTTAGATGGAAAATTCCGGGCAAGACATAGACAATTTTTTTCAAGTTTCTATAAGAGAAAATAATTGATATCGATTTAATTATGTTTTTTATCTATGTTTCTTTTTAATGATAAGATAAAATTAGTTTATAAATTATATATTTTAGAAAATATTTTATTATTCATAGATATAAAGATGGCTGAAAGCTTAGTTTCATGTAACTTTAAAGATGCAAGAATTTTTTTTTAAACAATTTATTTATAGTTAATTCAATTGACTCAACTGCACAAAGATTTTTCAATCCGGAAGAATTTGTAATTTATTCAATTTAAAAAAAAATTTTCTAATCTTTTTTGGTAAGAAACCAATTCGAATTAAAAAATTTTATAAAAAATTCCTTGTTGTCAGCTTCTCAGTATTTGCAAAAAACAATTTTCAAAACAAATTGTCAACGATAGAAATCAGTTAGAGATTTCAGCGTAATCATTTAATTAAATTAATTATTAAATTTAATTTTTTTTTTCTATTTTCTTAGAAGGTTCCATTGAAAAACTATCTTTTGAGGAATGGTTTAAAAATAAGTGCCCTATTACCTAGGATAAAGAAGCAAAAAAATTAACTTTAGGTAAGTATTTCAAAAAGAAAAGGAAAACGGATTGCATTCTCAAGAAGTGCGAAGCCCGATCCTTACATAGATATTAGTATGATTAAAGGTAAAATAGATTTAAAAAGTTATTCAATAAGTAATTAAAAATTGTAGGACCACTGGAAACAAATTTCAAAGAATATCCTGAAGAATTAAATCAAAACATTCAAAATTATTCAGGAGATGTTCTTCTAATTAAAGATAAAAATTAAATTTTTTTAAAAATATTACAGTAAAGTACGGTTATAACGAAGTCGCTGGGGGAATCAAAAAACGGTTCGTTATAACCGAACTTCGTTACATCCGAAAAAGACAAAGAAATTTTTTTTAAGTTTTTATTTAATTAAAACGAATTTAAAAAAAATAATAATGATAAATTTGAAAAAAAATTATATATTATTTTTTAAAATAATTGGAGATGGTTTTTTGTTTAACCATTAGACCCAAGATTTTATTCTCAATTGAACCCAAGCTATCAATTGATGACTCAATATTATGTTTTGATTTTGAAAAATGCTTCCTTATTTGAATAATCATTTTTAAAGCTTGTTGATTTGTCATTTCCTCATCGTGTTCATCTTCATCATTTTCTTGCTGGTTCTCATCATCGCTTAGGTCGCAAACAGTTTGACTTGAACTTTCATCTTGGTTGTTAATCAAATTAATTATTTCTTCGTCGGTTTTTTCTTGATATACAGCTAATTGATTATCAATTTCAACATACTCTTGAAAAGAAACGTTTAAAGTTTTAAGATTTCGGTATTCAAGAAAATTCATACTTATTTGCTGATTTCTATTATTAAAAATTAAGAAACCAATATTTCTCAAATGTATTTTTTAATATTTTCGTTATAAGCGAATAAAATTTCATTGAAAATTATCAAAAAATGCTTCGTTATAACCGAATTTTCGCTATAAGCGTACTTCGTTATAACCGTAAGAAAATGTATTAAAAGTATTATTGTTCTGAACAACAGTGTTTTATTTTTCTTTATAAACGAATTTTCGTTATATCCGTGTTCGTTATAACCGTACTTTACTGTAACAAGTTGTTAATTAAAAGCTCCAACCGGAATTAATTTGTCAGTAATTATAAATGAACAACGGACCGAATCAGGTACAAAAACGCAAATTAATTCAGAAGAATGGACAAAGCAAGAAAACTCAACAGACAATAATGGCAAAAAAAAAATCGATTCCTTTGACCAAAAAGAAAAATTTGTTCAAAAAAAAAAATATACACAAGAAATTTAGTTTTCGAAATCTTGCTCAAAGATAAAAAGATCTTACTGGTGCTAATAATGAGGATACATCTTTCAAAGTAAATTAAATTTTAAAATTTAATTTCAATTATTTTTTCTTATTGATACATTTTCTCTTAGGTTGATAACGTAATCGGCCACAAGTTTGATAGCAGCAGAAACAAGCTAGAACTCAAAATTCAATGGGCTCCAGATAAAAAGCGTAGGGTCAAATATAAACCGTTAGAAAAATTACAATTTTGATCTTCTTAAAATAAAATTAAAAAATGTTTTGAACATATGAAAGTGCATCATTGCGTTCATGTTCAACAGCTGTTAGACAAAACAGCAAGAAAATTTATCAAATATACCAGAAGATCAAAAAAAGAGCTTATTTTGAGAAAAAATTTGATATTTCTAAAGCTACGAATGAAGCTTTAGAAATTTTATGATAGTTTTATTGATAAACTAGGAAAAAAATTTAAAAAAGACTGATTGTTTTATTTTTGTTTTGATTTATTTTTTATTTCACTTATTATTATTAAATAGTTATATTTAAATTTATCCAATTTAAATAAAAATTATTAAAGATTTCATTTTTTTTTTTAAATTACCCTTAATACGCACTGTTTTTGTTCGGTATCTATTTCAAATAATAGATAGGGTAATTGGACATATTTGAAATGTTTCCCCTATTTACATTTAAAAATAAATGTCAATTTTTTATTTATCAAAAAAAAAATCTTAAATCTTATTTAACGACAAGTCGTTAATTTTTTTATCTCTTCGTTGAACTGTGTTGAAAATGACTTTCGCTTGAAGCTATTTGAAGTTCCTTCATTGGAATTATTTTCAGTTATTTTGCCATTTTTTTCTAAATTATTTTCAAATAATTTAAAATTTCCTTCATTAGAAGTGTAACTATTTTGATAATCTTCAATTGAAATATTATATTCTAAGAGTCTATTAATAAAACTTAGCTTCTATTCTTCATTCAAGCTTTCAAAATTGTTCTTAATAAAACATTTAATCTTTTTAGTGCTTCGATCTTTAATCAAATTATCATGAAAAACTCCGAATTTTTTTGATTCCAGTTTTTTACATGCACGAATAAAATGAGACTCTTTTACAAATTTTTACCTTGGAAATTCAGATAGATACACAATTGAATTTTTTAGTGAAATTAGAATTTTTGCTTCAATTAACTCTATAAATCCAGCTAAATAAAGCTTTTGCTTTAGAAAAAATTCATTTACATTGATAGCTTTCTCAAAATTATTTCGAGTAATGATGTTAGAATAAGTCTTATCCATAAGAATTTTAGTCAGTCATTATTTGATCGAGACAGTGAATAACTCCACTTAGCCTTACAAGTTGACCAGGCGATTTGCCAAATGATGCACTAAAATATAAAAAATTTATAGAAAAACCATATAAACATTTATTAAACATTACAAAAAAATTAGCTAAAAGAAAAATACATAAATGACCTTCATTAAATTATGGTCTCTTTTTTTATTTTTCATGCTCGATTTTCTCTAATTTTAAAACAAATATTTGCTGGTAAGTTTTATGAAAACAAAATTTAAAGTAAGATAAATTTGTTTTTAAGCCTAAAAATATTCTTCAATCGAAAATTTGATGATTATTATAAATTTAAGTGAATATACTTTAAAAAGAATTAAAAAAGTTATTATTTGCTAATGAATTATATATTTTGAAAATTTAAAAAAATTAATTTTAACAAACCTTAAAAATAAATATTTCATCTGATATTTTCCGAGATTCTTTCGAGTTTTTCGCAAGCATCGTTTAGCATTTCAAATTCTTCCATATCGAATTCGTACTCAATAGGAACTAAATTTTTTAACTGAATTGCAAGAAATAATTTGTGAAATGAAAAAGGATTATAAAAGTCTTTTTGTTCTTTTAAAGATAGTCTCATAGTTTCTGGTCAACAATTAAAAATCTGGAAATAAATTCATCACCTTTAGCAGATTTTTCTAGTTCAATTAGCTCGTCAATGTTGTGAAAGCGGCCAGCAGTAAAAATTAAGACTCGCGGGTTTGAAAAATTTAGTGTAGCGTTGTTATACTTAATAGAGTAATCTTTGGAACCATTATAGACTGACAGAATGACTGATCTCTAAAAATGACCATCTGAATTGTGAGTAACTGCTAAGCAAAGTCTGAAATTCGTCCCAAAATTGCATGAGACCTGCGTGATTTTTTAATTCTTTGAATAAAGACTCAACAGTGACAACTAATTTCATAATAAATATATAATTATAAGTAATATTTGTCAAATTCTTTTTTTAGAAAAATTTTCTAGAGTTATATAAATTAACTTTGCATGAAAAAAATATATTTCAAAATTTAATAAGAAATCAGTCAAATTAATTGATCGATCAATCACCCGATTCCAATAAGACAAGAAAACTTACTGTTATTCAACCCTGAATTCATTTGAATTTTATAACTTCCATTTTCATCATTAATTTTAAGCCTAGCGCATATTTTAATCACTTTTGTAAATTCGTCTTTAATTAAGTCGATACAATTGCTTTTTCTACTACTGATTCCAACAACAAAGACACTTGTTAGTCTAGGGAATTTGGCCTGAATACCTTCGATTAACTTCAGAGGAGATAGAATGAAGACAAAGAACAAAATCGTGTTGATTAAACGTTTATTATTATTTTAAAGTAAATAGGAAAAATACAAGTTAAAAAGCTCCCTCTTTATGAATTACAACTTCTATTTATATTCAGTAGTTGTATCTTAAAAAGGTCATTAATCATAAAGAATCTAAATAAAGATAAGTTGTGAATTAAATCGGTCATAAAGATTTATGACATATGATAAATGATTCATAAAAACATAAAGATAAAATCTAGATAAGTTGTGAAAATTGATAAGGTTAATTTAAATAATTGAAACGGTTATTTTCACACCGTAACATTACCTCCCCTTGAAAATAATCATTCGTCCTCGAATGGACTAAACAAGGGTAGATTATTTATAGCATTAATTTGTTGAAAAAATTAGTTTATTTGTGATTGAGTCCAAACTTTCTTCGCTAATTTCTTGATTTTGAATATTGGGCTCAACATTTATTTTTCTTTTGAAATTGTAATCATTTCTATTTGTTCATTTGCACCATTCTTTTGATTTTCTGTAAATTCAGATTTTCGCTGTTTTTCTAAATTGTTAGAAAATTTGTTTTTCTCTGAATTTAATGTCCAGTATGGGAAACATTTGACACAGAAATTGCATCCTAGGTATAAAAGAAGTAATATGAGAATACTAGTACAGATTAACGCAATAATTCCAAATGTTTTCGTAAAAATCATATTTAAATTATTCTTTATTTCCAATTTTGTTTCGATGACGTTCGCTTTGATATTAGAAGTGTCTGACGAATGTGAATACCAAGTACCAGCCGACATTTCATGATTTACTATTTCTTGAAACGTTGATAGAAGATCTATTCCATCAAGCAATAGTGGATTATGATGAACGTTTAATTCTTTTATCTTATTTTCCAAGTAATCAAAATTAAAAAATTGAATTTTTGAATTAGGTACAACACTAGATTGAAAATTTTTTCTAACAATAGTGTAGTTTTGGTTTACCAATTGTATATATTGTATGACTCTATTACAATGTACAAGATTAGATACTTGCCTAATAATATTGTTATAAGTTAAAAATCCTGTTTTTGACGAATTTTTATATTAAAAATTATAGGTTGATCTGTAAAGCACTGCGAAGTATTTCCATTGCGTGTATCCGTCAAAATTTCTATTTCGCTTACAGACAAACAGTCCGCTTTATAAATTGTACCCATAGTAGTGTAGAATGTAATTGAACTACCATCTTTAAGAAAATGTGTAAGATATTTGTCTTCATTTTTTGAAAAAAGGTTAAGCGTCGATTTAAAATTTAAACATTCGTTAAAAAGAATTTCATTTTTTTGTTTTATATCTTCGAAAACTCTATAGTCATTGTCAGCAAGTAACAATTCTTTCATTTCTTCTACAGTTGAACTCTGAGGTACTTTGTTATTTATATCTTGATTAATTTTTCTACTCAGATAAATTCCTTCAACTGTTGTTAAGACTGAGATATTACAAATTAATTCCGGAAGCTTGAACTGCTAAATGTGATTCACTTATTAAAATATCGCTATCTCTTTCAAATTTGAAATCTTCCAACGTGATTTTGTATAGTGGGCATTCGTGATAAACAGTTTTATCCCATATTATAATGGAATCATGAAGATAACAAAAAGATCTTTCGCTTGACATTTTAAACCGAATAAATGATCAAATTGATTTTTAGCTGTTATTAATTTTGGTGAGAAAGAACAAGAAAATGTTTCGCTTTTTCTTTCATTTAACCATGAAAATATTGTTTTTCGATTAGCAGAATAAGTACAATATTCAGCATCACAATTCATAGGCGATTCTCTGCATTTTCTAGTAATAACCATCATTTTGCATTCATCGTTAGTTAGTTTCACAGGTTCTGTTCTGAGTGATTCAAATTTTTCACCCCAAAACGACATTGATGTAACTAAAATATGTTTTTTCATTAAGCAATGATATCCATTTCCATAAACTTGGTGTTCCAATTTTCCTAAAACATTTAGTTTTATTTTCGAACTGACAACATTTTGGTTAGATTTCAATTCAAAATACTTATTCAATATGTGATTAGTATTTTTGGGTTTAGTTTTACATAGTGAATTTAGATCAACAATCTTTCTATGATAAGAATGCGAACATAACATAAAACTACCGTTTACATTTATCCCTTTTATTTTATTTACATTTTCAGTGAATATTGAAGGAATAATGCTAAAAAAAAGTAAAAAACTTACAAAAAATGCTTTGTTTAATGTTCATTTTCGCTTTGGACGTTGAGATTTAGCAAATTGTAATCCTGATTTATAATCGTTTATTAGTTTAAGGTTGTTAAAATACTTTTCAGGAATCCAAGATGATTCCGATAATGGAAGATTTTTCCATTTTACAAGATAAAGATTATCGTTATCGATTATTTTATGCTTTTGAATTCTTTCAATTTCGGCACTCTCTACTGGAAGAGACGAATCGTCTTCCACCAATTTAATTTTATGTCTCGGATAAGAGTCCTTTAAAGTTTCGTTAAGAGCATTCTTAATAATATAATTACCACGTTTGGTGTGACCTGATACTTTATATGGTCCCTTGAACCTTGGTTCTAATTTATTAAGAAGTCCTTCGCATTTTAAGAATACAGTTTTTCCAATGTCAATTCGTTTCTCAACAATATTAGTAGATTTATTTTGTGTTTTAATTTGACGTTCTTGAAATGCTTTTAAATTTTTTAGCGCTAACGGTCGTGTACTTTCAAATAGTTGTTTAATTTCTTTACTTCTTTCCAAGATAGCATTTGAATCTTCTTTTTCAGTTGAATAATCATTAAATGGGATCATGTTCCTGCCGAACAATTGTTCAAAAGGTGTGTGACCCGTAGCCGAATGAACTCTCGATTGGTATGCGATTAAAACAAACGGTAGGAACTTATGCCAGTTATTGATATTGGCTTCAGCATGTTTTCTTAAACAATTTGCTAAAGTCTGATTAAATCTTTCTGTTATCCCATTAGTTCTTGGATTATAAGCTGAGGTTGTGAAATGTTTAAAACCTAAATTTGTTTTTAAACTTTCTAATACATTGTTACAAAATTCCCTTCCTTGGTCGGATAAAAGTTCCTCAAATGGACCAAACATACTAATATATTCAGTTAATAAAGAAGCTACTTCATTAGCCGATTTTGATCGTATTGGTTTAGCAAACGAAAATCTTGTTACAAATTCAATTATTACTAATATACCATTGAATCCTTCATCAGTTTCAGGAAGACCAAGAATAAGGTCTATCATAACACGTTTAAAAATTTTGCTAATGCTACTTGTTTGTGCAGTATGGTATTTTACAATTTCTTTGTTATTTCGATTGCAAACAGTGCACTTTTTTACAAATTTTTTTATATCATCAAATATATTTTTCCAATAAAATGTGTCTTTCAGTCTCTGATATGTGGATTCAGTTTGAAAGTGTCCAAAATTGTTTGCCTTTTCGATAATTTCTGCCCGCAATTCTGGCTAAGGTACTTCTAAATATTTTCCAGTTTTATGGATAAAAAGTTTATTGTTTTCAAAACGATAATTTTTTGCCAAATTTTGAATATTTGTTGTTAATTTTTTTGAAATACCTGGTATAAGCTTTCCAAATTGGATGAAGTGGATTAAGTTGGGATTTTCCCACACGTCTAATTTAATTTTATCATTTAAAACTTGTGTTGTTGTCATACAAATCACAAAGTCAATTACAGGTCTACTGATTGCATCCACATTTCCATGTTCAGAGCCTTTTCTATAAACAACGTCAAAGTCGTACTCCTGAAGAAATATTGACCATCGGGTTAATTTTCCTGTCATTTTTTTAATGTTCTTAAGCCATACAAGCGCAGAGTGGTCTGTTATAACTGTAAATTTTATTCCATACAGGTACTTTCTGAATTGTGTTATACCATAGATAACAGCTAAGCATTCTTTTTCTGAAATACCGTATTTTATTTCTGTTTTTGAGAGTGTTCGTGAAGCACAAGCAACCATGAATTCCTCTCCGTTTTCATTTTCTTGAGTTAATATTGCTCCAAGTGCGTACCCAGAAGCATCGACATAGAGTCTGTAATTGGAATTAGGATTTGGTATTCTTAATATTGGATATGAGGAACATTTTTTCTTAAGCATGTTAAAAGCTTCTTCACATTCACTACTCCATTCAAATACTGAATCTTTCGCACACAAAGCAAAAAGTGGATGAGCAATTTTTGAATAATCCTTAATAAAGCGTCGATAAAAGTTAGGTAGTCCCAGAAAACTTTGTAGTTCCTTTAAATTTTTTGGTCGAGCTCTTTCAACAATTGCTTTGATTTTTTCAGGATCCATTTTAACTTGATTATGAGACACAATGTGACCAAGCACTTTAATTTCATTTGCAAACCTGCTACATTTAGTTGGGTTTATTTTTAAATTTGCTTCCTTTAATTTTTTAAAAACTTGACTTATGTGAGAGATGTGTTCGTGAAAGGTTTTTGAATGTATAGTGATATCATCCATATAAACTTCAACGAAAGGAAGGTCACCTAGGGTCATCTGCATAATCCTACAGAAGTCTGTTGGCGCATTCTTTAAGCCAAAAGGTAGTCTTAAAAATTCAAAATGACCATCTGGAGTGGAAAAAGCAGTTTTATGAATTGAACTTTCATCCATTTTTACTTGCCAGTAGCCTGACTTTAAATCAAGTGCAGTGAACCGATTCGAGTCCCTCATTCTATCAATTACATCTGTAATATTTGGAAGTGGCCATCTTTCTGTTAAAGTATTTTCGTTTAACTTTCTATAATCTATACAAATTCGTTTATTTCCGTCTTTTTTTGGAACAACAATTACAGGGGAAGACCAAGCCGATTTAGATGTTCGAATGATGCCTGCTTTTATCATCTTACTGATTTCGGTTCTTAAAAATTGGCGTTCGTTTTCTGACATTCTATATGGTCGTTTATAAATAGGAGCTTCATTTTCATCAATTAACCTAATTGCGTGTTTATACACCTCACAGCTCCCTAATTCTTCTATAGAATTAGCAAATAAACATTTTGCTTCGGTTAATATTTTATCAAAAGCTTTTTGCTGATTGAATTATAAAGGACTTACAGGGTTAACCTTATATGATTTGTTTTCCCAAAAATAATCATCTGAGGTTTCTGGATTAACATCAGATAGAAAAATATCAAAAATATTTTCTTCTTTATTACTTTCGCTACTTTCTAATTTAAAATCTGAACCTGGAAATTTTATAAGTCCTTGGGATGGAAAAATTCCTGAATTTGTTTTTTGAAACCAATCAAGACCTAACAAAACATCATGGTCTTCATGATCGAAAACAATAAATTCGATTAAACATAAATTGTTACCTAGCTTAATTTCAATTGGTTTCGTTTTGCCAGAAGCATGAGTTATAATGCCTGTTGCTGTCTTTATTTTGTTTTCACATGCTAAAATATCTATATTATATTGAACTGCTGTCATATGGTTCATAATAGAATGGGTAGCCCCGCAATCTATTCCTATTTTCATTAATTTACCTCCTACATAACCTGTAGTTGATGGTATACAGTTAATATTTTTCGAGAGAGAAGAAACCATATAAATCTTTTCTTCCGAATCAGAAACAATTTCTAAAGAATTTATCTTTTTTAATATTACCCTGCACTTATTAGCATAATGTCCTTTCTTTTTACATCTAAGACATGTAATATCATGTGATTTATTGTTTCTTTGATTTAAATATTTATTAGATACAGTTTTTTGTTTTTGTAAGTCTTTGAAAGTATCCCTTTTATATGAATTATTATTTTTCTTTTTTACATTAGTTTTAACAAATTTAACTTTAGATATGCAGCTAGCCGCTGAGTCTAATTGAATCGCAAGTGGGATAGCCTCCGACAGCTTAACGATTTTTCTACAAATTATTTCTCTTTTTGTATTTACTTTTAAACCATTTCTAAAGTAAAACATTTTTTCTTCCTCAGCCATAAAGCCTAACTTATTGGTCAAAGTCAAAAATCTGTTTACAAAATGTTCAACATTTAATTCTTTATGTTTTAAATTAGAGAGTTCGCTTCTTATCCTATGTTCTCTATCGACGTTTCTAAAGGTATCTTTGAGCTCTTTTTCAAACTCGAACCAGTTACTTTTTGACTCAATATGTCTTTTTAATATTAACAATGGTAACTCAGCCACAAAATTGACGACTGCATTCAGTCGATCTTCATCAGGAATTTTTGCTGCTATAAAACCTTGCTTGATCATAAAAAGCCAATCTTCTATATCATCTTTACTATTACCAGAAAATTTTGGTGTACTTACATGAAGATGTTTTGGTTTATTCTCCATATTTTGGTTGAGCAAAAATTTATAGATTGGATCGTTCGGTAAAGGAAACATTTGTTCTCTCATCTCGACCGGATGATTTATTGAATTTCGTTTATTATTTATCATGTTTTTATAATCATTTGATACATAGTCAGACATTTTAGGTGTTTTTTGTCGATCGTATTCATGAATAACCGAATTTGCTTGGTGAATTTTTGCATTCCAATCTTTTATTACATCTTTTTCATAACAATAAGATTCTGGTGTTTTTTGTGCATCATCATCACTGATAAGTATTGATTTAGGCGTTTTTTCGTTATGATCCATATTATATAACATTTTGTTTAAATTATCCGATTTCGACTTTATTGAAACATCATTTTGCGAGCGATTATTTATAGTTGAATAATCTAGCTTGTAAAAGTCTTTATTCATTATTAGAAATTGTTCTTCTTGTTGGCTGTTGCTGACAGTTGAGTTGTTAAGAAGATCCTCGTTGAATTGTACATTTTTTTTCTTATCAGAAGCTTGTAAGTCAAAATATTGACTCTCGTTTTGATTTAACTGTTTCTTAAGTTCTGATATTATTTTTCTTTCTCAAGATTATCCTCTTTTAGATTTTCATTTCTTAATAATAATTCTTCATTAGTCAGACGAAGTCTGTCAATTTCTGAAGATACATCATCTTTCTGCTCATCTACGTCATCAGCGTCCAGTTTTATTTGTTTTATTTTGTTAACTTTGCTTTCAAAATTACTAATGCATTTCCGTTCTAAAAACGATTATAGAACGGAATAACTTTTTTTTATAAAGGTTTAAATTTAATTCTGTAAATAAAACACAGTGTAACATTCAAAGTTGCATCAACTGTAAAAATATGTTGCACTGTGTTACATTTACAGAATTAAATTTAAACCTTTATAAAAAAAAGTTATTCCGTTCTATAAAGAACAGAAAAAAATTACCAAATTTTATCATTTTGTACTGAATTTCACAAAACCATCAAAATATTTAATCAAATTTAAAATTAATAAATATTGAATTTGAATATCATCGCTAGATAATTCTTGTACAATTTTTAAAAAATTTTGATTTCTAGAAAAGAAATTTTCCAAATATATTTTTTTTTACAAAATGTTAATAATCGTTTTTCATTATTCAAGTTCCAAAGTATTCTTTAAATTCAATCCACATTTGTATGTATTTTAATTTCTTATTTTAAATTTTATTTATCTATACCAAAGTTGGAAAAAAAAAAAAAAATAATAAACATTAAGTAGCATACTATATTTTCTTAAAATAAAAAATTTTCAAAAAATTTCTTTTTTATTTACAGAGAAAACTTTGTGGGAGATGACGGCACCGAAACATCAAAAGAACAAATGGACAGGAACATGAATATACACCGTCAAAAGTTTGACCCAGTGGAAAAATCTCAAAAAACATCAAGTGTCATAGTTCTCCTGAGCAATGTTCTATCGGACTATTCCGCTGCCGGAGAAACCACAGAAATTCTCACTACAAACCTCGGCCTCAAAACCGATATTCATTTCAGAGAATGGTGACATTTCAGATTTTGTAAAGGAGGATAGGGAAATTTCATGCTCAGAGTTAGATGAAGAAGAAGTTATCAGCACGGAGAAAGAAGATGGTAAAATTTTAGATTCTTTTGAGGAGGACGGTGAAATTTTTTGCCCAAAGTTAGATGAATAAGTTCCCAGCTTGGTGAAAGACAACGGCGATATTTCATCCACAGTGAAAAATGATGTGCAATTAGGAGAACAAATATCATTAATTCAGCATTAATCTTTTATAAACTCTCATTATGTGTTTGAAGTGGAAAAAATGCTGAATGCAATGAATAAGCTGTTTTCTTTAGAAAAGGAGCTCACAATTGCAGTCCACAATAAAGTATAAATCTTCATTAATTGCTGAATTAAAAGATTCGTTATCAAAAGGTAAAACTAAAGTTTGCGAAAACAAATTTTTTGAAATATATTTCTAGAGTCAGAACAATTTAACCAAATTTAAAAAAAAAAAGAAAATTTATCATAATACAATGAAAATGAACAAGGTATATTTTCAAATTATATTGTTTGTTCATTTAATTTTTTCAATTTCTAATCTAAGAATTGTCCGATTTGAGTGAACGTCTAAATGAGGCAATAAAACTAAATGAAGAACTAAAAAATTTATATGAAATTAATCTTAAGAAGTCAGCTGAAGAATTCGAATCAAGTAATTAAGACAAAGCATCTTTACTCAGCATTTCAAAAATTTTAAATTTAATTTTAAAAGTAATTTCTTGCAATCAGGAAAATTTTTCTAAAAATCTAGAAAAATTAAAAAGTGAATATGAGGAAAAAATAGTAATTCTAAATTCCGAATTTTAAATTAAAAATGACAACCATATAAAAATGCAGACATCAAACAATTCAGAAATACTGAAACTTTCTGAAAGCAGATATCTGATCTGAAATTTCGAATAAAAATGAGAAACAAAATTTGTGGACAATTAAATCAACAAGTAAAAGTATCTAACTTCATTCTTTAAGTCAATTTTATATAAATATTTAAATACAAAATTAGTTCTGACAGAAAACAATGAAAAATTATAAGCAAAAGATCAGCCTCAAAAGAATTAGAGCAAAAAATAAAAGTAAATGAGAGTATGACGTCGAATCCCGAATCGGACCAGAAAGCGATTTTTGAAAAATTACGAACGTCAAAAGATCAAGGTATAATCACTTTTCGATGAAATATTGAATATTTTTTTATTTATTATCATTTTTATTTTTAAGAGATTAAGCATGAAGATGATTTGCTTAAGGACAAAGTTAGAAAGCTAAAAGAATATGAATTAGCACTAGATGACAAAGAAAAGCAAAGTTCTGATCTCAAATTTGCAATTAAAAGGAAAGATCTTTCCTTCGACAAGATACTTATAGCCAGAATACTTATTGAAAAACTGATTTTGAAAAGGGCTATGGGAATAAATTATAATTTTCTGTCGATGATATTTAATTTTACAAATGAGTTATAAATAATATTTTTCAGATTTTTATTAAAATCAAAATCTAGAACATAAAGATTTTACAATAATATAAAATAATCAATCAAACTTTCTTCAAAAAATTGCGATGGTTCTGGAAACACTGAGATTGGTCGTAATAAGCAATATTGGTATGATATTATGTTATTAAATTATCAAAATTATCATTATATTTAAATTTTTGCTAATTGTCAGAAAAATCCTGTCAATGCTAAAATTATCAAATACAAAGAACTTTTTGAAGAAAAAAAAAAAGATCTCAAATCGGAAAATGAATTTCTTAACAACCTAATTAAACCGGACGATTTAAAAAAGAGTCATTTGTTTTCCTTTTTGCTTGAGGATAGCGATTTTTTGATGAACGAAAATCAGACAATAAAAAAGTAATTATTTTTTTTATTAATTAATTAGTTGAAAATTAATTTTCGTCTTTCAAATTTTTATCCTTATTTTGAAATCGCTTTGTTATTTAGTTTTTTATGTATCAAAGAGATTTCATAATTTCTGAATTACTTTAAAAGATAAAAGACATAATTAGAAAAATTTAGACAAATTAAAGCTTCAATTTCAAAATAAATTAAAATATCTAAGTGAAAGACGAAAAATGTCCACGTATAATCTTTGTCAAATTTTAATAAAATTAAAGGAAAATGAGCAAAAAATTTTAAAAGAAATATTTGATGAGAAAACATCACCACATGGAGATATCAAATAGATAAAAGTAATTAATTAATAAAATGAAAATTAATAAATTATAAAATTAAAATTAAATTAAAGCCTCTCTGTACGCGAACATCATAGAAAACAAGTGTTGTTCATCTTGAGAGTAGACGTAGTCGTTGTGGCAGAAAAGTTTATTTTGGGCCACAAGGAAGAATTTTTTTTTGAAAATCTATGTGGTTCACTTAATTATATTGGTGGAAAGGAAAGACTCAAGATAAATTTTTTAGCTGAATATAAATATTTAGAAAACTACATATAAAAACGTCTTTGTTAATAAAGTCATTTTGTATTTAATTATAATTTTTGTAAAAGTTTTTTTATTCACTTTAAT
Source organism: Brachionus manjavacas (assembly GCA_019054805.1). NCBI lineage: Eukaryota > Metazoa > Rotifera > Eurotatoria > Ploima > Brachionidae > Brachionus > Brachionus manjavacas. Next base: position 150,131 of record JAHQIY010000032.1, on the reverse strand, counting down.
TTTACATCTTTTTGTAATGAAGATTTTCTGATATTATTCTTTTTATTCTAAAATGAGTTTTTTTTTCCCCGTTGTACTATTTTTAAAAAATTTTTAAGTAAGCTGGAATAAATCTAGCTTTTTTAATGTAATTTTATCAAGGGAGGTATTTTTATATAGATCAGAAACATTTTAACTATTCTGATCTAATAAAAATTCATTTTTTTAAACCTCTCATTCAAATTTAATTTTAAAATGTCCTGCTTTTTCGCTCAAAATCCGAATATCTGCTCGATAGGATTTGTCTGGCGTTTTTGACTTCTGAAATAATAGATGTTAAAAAAGCTAATACGGAAGAGTGAAAAAATAAGCAGCTTGTTATAAGGGACTGTAAAAAAGGAATTGGAATCGTACAAATCGTTTATTGACTGTTTGTGTAGAAAAGCAATATTTCTTTTTGTTAAAAAACTTAAATGTATTCAAAATGCCTTTTGAAAGGATGAAAAGATCATTATGTTCAAAGAATTCATTATGAATTAAATAAGTAATCCTGTCCAAAAGAAATTAGAATTGTTAGTTAAAGCAAAAAGAGAGTTGAATTTTCGAAATTCAGTTAATTCTCGTTTCGACACGATCCTGATCTTTTTTTGCCAGTTTCCAGTACTGACCTTTTTTTGCTTGTTTTTTCCCGATCTAAACGAGCGTACTAAGAGAGAACAGTAAATGCTTATTCATTAAGCACTTCAAGTGATAAAGTAAGAAATTTTAAATATTAAATTTGTAATTGTTGAAATTAAATAATTTAGCTGTTTTTTTCAACAATATTAAAGAAATTTTATTTGTATTTGTAATACAATGAGATGAAATGAAAATCGCTTTTTTGATGAAAAAGAATAATTTTGAGTTTATTTTCTTTCTATTTTTTTTTTTATTTTTTATTTGTTTATTAAATTGAAAAAAAATTATTTTTATTTTAATTATTGCTACGAACATATCAATTTAACTGTTTAAATAAATTTTTTTTTGATTATTTAAATTGCACCAAAAATTTGTGTTTGCTTTCATTCTGTAATTAACATTGAAACCAATTGTCAAACTAGCTGTTAAGTAAAAAAAGTGAAATGCAATTTAAATGCGAACAATAAAAAAAAAGCAAAAACAATTATTTACAAATAAAACTTTTCATTTTAGATCAAGTCAGGGAAGATTAAAGAAAATGATTAATATTAAAGACCTCTTAATTAATTAATTTAGTTTTCTAATCCTTCAAATAAAATAAAATTAAAAATTTTACATCACTTTTACATTTTTTTTCTTTATCCTTATTTTTAATTATTTTTTACGATACATTTTCAAAAAATATCTTAAAAAGAGTGTTAAATTTTAAAAAAAACATAAAATTTTTTTTGTTTTTTTTTTATCAATTTGCAAAACAAACTTTACTTTTAATTTTAAATTATTAGATAATATTTATAAAAAATGGGATAATATTGAGCAAACATGCTTAAATTTGCTTGATTCATAATTTTTAAAAAATATTAAACCGTTTAAAAGTTATTCAAATTTCGCTGAATTGAAATGATCGAATTGAAACGAACTTAACAACCCCATTGAATTAATGAAAAGTAAAAAATTGAATAATTTAAAAGCTGAAAAGTTGAATGAGATCAGAAATATATAATAAGAGAAATAAGAGAATAATTGAAAAATCGAAAAGTTGACTAGAATAATACAAATGTTTGTCCATGAATGCATTTCTGGTACGACCTGTCCTGAAACGACCCAGTAATGGGTTGTTGCAATCTTCGCTTGCGCTCGTTTAAAATGCCTTATTAAAAGCTTTTTTCAAAATTGCCGAATAGTCGTCAATTGTTTCTCCATTTTTCTGTGTTTTGTTAAAAAATTCTTGTAGATATGCTATACTGTTTGATCTGACCATTTATTATTTTATTTTAAATTTCACTCTTTCGTATACATGTTTATTTTCTTGAGGCATATCATACCCTGTATTAAGGGCTTTATTTTCAACCATCCCGCTAATTTTCTCCCTTTTTCCTCTCTTGACCAACCATTCGCGAAAGCTATTCTATCATACTGGTTAAACCATTCATCCACATCATTCTCATTCCATGTAACTGGTTTAATATTGTTAATGAAAGTTGTGTCACGCCAATAAATGAATGAGACAAGCAAGGATAAATAAAAGACAGTTTTATTTCACTTGCCAGTTAGTAGAATATATATAATATATCTGCTTTGGTAGCTGGCTTGGTCACTTGCCAGTTAGTAGAATATATATAATATATCTGCTTTGGTAGCTGGCTTGGTCACTTGCCAGTTAGTAGAATATCTGCTTTTATATCTGCTTTGGTCACTTGCCAGTTAGTAGAATATATATAACATATCTGCTTTGGCATTTATTTATATTAAATTTTTCTTTTATAAAGGAAAATTTGAAAAAAATGTTTAATTTTCTTGAAAACCGAGTATTACAAAACATAAAATAGAATAGAAATAAATAAACCTGTAAATAAATGTAAAAATTTAAAAAAGGCTTTAAGTTCTTTGTATGCTACATTTATGAGTTTCATGCGTTCTCCATCATAATTTCCTTTGTTTAATTTCATTTTTCAACGCCTTCCGATTTGCGTATGTATTTGGTGAAGGACTTCTTTTCCTTTCGTAGTTCGGGAGTTTCGGAGTCATTCCATATTTGTTCATTAATTCTTTCTCTTTTTGTATTTTCCAAATCTTTGATTTTAAATGGTCCTAGCCATTTGTTTCTATTGAGCTTGTGAGTTAGACCTTGCTTAATTGCTCGAGAATTTATTCTTATCAGAGCGTTTTTCTTGAAATTGACCAAACTACGCTTTTTATCGTAATTTGTTTTTCGTTTAACGTTTACCCTTTCGATCCTTAACTTTGTGTCTTGCCATATTCTATTAAAATTTTTTAACTGGATAATTGCATGTTTGTCTAATTAGATTGGGAGCCTGGCATCCCTCCAATATAATAATTCAAACGGCGTTTTTCCGGTGGTTTCATGATGACTGGTTTTGTATGCAAATAATGCAACATTGATGTATTTGCCCAATTGGTTTGATGATCGTTGCAATATGTGCTAAGGATTTGGCAAATAGTTTTATTAAAACGTTAAGTTTGTCCGTTTGTTTGAGGATGATATGGTTTTGTAGTAAGTTTCTTTATTCTCATGTAGTTACAAATCTCTTGAACAAAATTCGACATAAATTGTCTCCCCTGATCTGATAACAACTTTACCGGTGCTGAGTGCCTTGTAATTATTTCTTCGACAAAAATTTTTGGTATTGTCGCTGCATCAATCTTTTTTATTGGATAAGCTTCTACCCATTTAAAAGGTAGTTAGTAAATATAAGTATATATTTGTTGTTTCTTGATGTTTCCGGAAGAGGGCCTAATATATCCACTCCCAGCATATCGAATGGCTTGTTGAAATCGTTAATTGGCACTAATGTTGCCTTTGTTGGATATGATTTTTATTCATAGCACAAGTTTTACATGCTTAATCCATCCTGTTATGTCTTTGGTCATACCAGCCCAAAGATATTTTTGTCTTATTTTGGCATATGTTCTTTTAACACCTAAATGTCCACCGCTGAGTTCTTCGTGGCATTCTTTGAGAATTTTTGGTTCTAGACTTCTTGGTAACATCATTTATAATTGATAATTTTTATAATTTTTGAATAATATTCCATCTTTTAAAAAATATCTTTTACTTCTACCATATTTAATCTCTTAAAGATTTTCTTTAAAATTTCATCCTGTCTTTACAAGCTTGAAAGATTTGTTTCTTTTTCTACGCAAAATTCTTCTATTCGGGACAATGCGTCAGCATTTTTGTTTGAAGTTCCTTTTTTAAATTTTATTTCTTAGTGATTTTCTGCGAGCTGGAGTCTCCATTTTTGGATACGTGTTGATTTAATTATTATGTTTTCGGGATAAGCTAATGGATTATGGTCAAATTCAATTGTGAATGCGACCGTAAAGATACTGTCTAAATTATTCGCATGCCCAAGCAACTCCCAAACACTCTAACTCAATTGCCGGGTAATTTCTTTCTGATGGCTTTAGATTTCTACTTGCATATGCTTTTACTTTTTCATTACCATTATTGTCGTATTGATAAAGAACTGCTCCTTATCCAACTCTTGAAGCGTCTGTTGCAAGGTAAATTTTTTTATTAAGATCTGGGAACCACAAAATTGGAGGGCTAATCAAATGATTGATTATCTTTTTGAAACTATCTTCACATGTTCTTGTCCATTCGAATTCCGTATTTTTCTTAAAAGTTTATTCAATGTTTCCGCGAGATTACTGTAACTCGGAATAAATTTTCGATAATGTGAGGCGAAACCTAAGAATCGTTTAATTTCCTTAGGATTCTTGGGAACTGGATAGTTTTTAACCTTTTTAATATTTTCATTATCGGGTTTAATTCCATCGGGAGATATAATATATCCCAGGAATTTTAGCTTCTTTACCCCAAATTTGCACTTGGTTGTTTTTTACTTGAGATTAGCTTCTCGAAATCGAGTAAAAAGTTTCTCCAAATGTTCTAAATGTTCTTTAAATGTGGAAATAAGTATCATTATATCATCGATATAAACAAGCACATTATGCTAATCCCCTAAAATTATCTCCATATTACGTTGAAATGCTGCTCCTGCGTTACTTAGACCAAAAGGGACGAGCTCGAATTGATAGAGACCTTTATTCGTAATAAATGCTGTTTTTCTTTTGATTCTTCTACAAGTGCCATATGCCAATATCCACTTACTTGATCCATTGAAGAGAAAAATTTTGAATTTCGTAGCTTGTCGATAGTTTCCACAACTAGTGGTAATGGATAATTGTCTTTACGGTAACTGAATTGAGTTTTCTAAAATCGATGTAAAATGTTTTGGAGACATCATTTTTTTTACGAGGACAATTGGTGATGCCCATGGACTCTTTGATTTCGAGACTATTCATTGTTTTAGCATATCATTTACCATTTAATCAAATAATTCCTGCTTCGCATACGGCACTCTATAGGCTCTTTGTTTTATTGGTCTAGTGTTTCCTGTGTCTATTTTGAACTTGTTTTTATCACAGTAACCGATGTCTTCTTCTCCTTTTAAAAAAAAAAACATCTTTGATTTATTCACTATCACAGTTTGCGGGTTAATTTTTATACTAAATGGATTTCTGTTAAGAATAACTAATGGAATTTTTCCTTTATTATTTTTTGTTACATAATCTGGTACTGTCCATTCTGTTAATTTATTTACTGCCTCAATGTATATAGTCTTGTTTGATTCGAAAGGTAAATATAGCCATATTGTCTTCTGAGAATTTGCTTCAATACACGCCGGTTATTTTATTGCCAAACATGCTTCAATTTGTCTCTTTTTTACGATTAACGGGCAGAATGTCCCCCCGATACATAAACGTTTTTTGCTAAAATCAATAATAGCTCCCTGACTTAAAAGCATATCAATGCTAAGAAGAAGATTAGTTGCCAAATTATCGAATTCTTCACACTTTTGAATAACACCATAGTTTCCAAAGCTAATTTTTGCATTTGCGTCCCTTTTTGAGATTAGCTCGCTGCCGCTTGCTGAGACCCACTTGTTCTTGATATCTTGTTGCAATGGCTTCAAATTTAATTGTTTTGCTAAAACTGAGCTAATCATTGTTTTTGCGGCTCCGCTATCTAAAGTGGCTAACATTTTCGTTCACTTGATAGTTACTTTTACGAATGTTGCAATAATGTCATTGTGAGGGTTTGTACTTGAGTGATAGAGCACTGGGAGACCCCACGGACTTCTAGTGCTTTTTTATTTAAATTTTTTGTTTTTGTTGTCATAGGGATGTCTAAAAGTGTGTCTCTTCCCTAGGAAACAATTTTTTGCTATATGTCCCCTCTTTTGGCAAACATAACACTTTCTTTGAGGCGATACTGATCTACTACTAAGAGCCAAAAAAGTTCTACATAATACAATTTACAGGAGTCAAAAAAGTAAAAGGAAAAGATTTTAGGCGACTTCGAAAAAAGCCAAAAACTCATTTTTTGACGTTTTTCTGATTTTTTGCAATGAATTTTTCGAATTATTGAAAACTGAATATCTTGAAATTTTCTTGCCTTTGGCTTTTACAGATCAAAAAAAGGTCAAAGATTTGAAAAGTTATGCACATGGGAAACTTGTAAGTGATTACCAGTCACTTTGTTTTCAAGTCTTTGCAGAATGGTCAATGTTAAAAATCATTTTTATAAGCTGTTTTAAATAATCTGGCGACTTAGTCGTCTCCCAATACTAACAAACATTTGTTTAATCTCTCTTTTAAGACAGAGTCTGAATTATCAGACTTTCAACGAGTGTTCTTTAATTAATAATATTAAAAGACTAGTTTTGAAAAAGATTTTATCAAAAAAAAAAATGGAATTCCTTAAACATGTCAGAGTTAAACAAGTTACCGATATCCGCTTCATCATAAGAAAATATGTCTCAAAGAAAGCAACTTCGATCAGATGCCGAGATAAATTAGCTAATATTGATGAAAATGAGGAACAGAATGTTGCGACCCATCCAGTAATTTCCCAATCGTCCCAGGCATTAGAGTATGATAATCAAGACGTAAGGGCTGTTGTTTCTAATGATGACAGTGATGAATGGCAGTCTTTAGATGAAGAAGTTCCACAAAATCGATAAAAAAAGTCTATATGCTGGGTTCATTTCAAAGAACATTAAAAGTCAAATAAGAAATCAAAAGAAAAAAAGCTTTTTGTTTTTTGGCATTATAAAACATCAAAATTCCAACAAGAAATCACATAACAGATTTGAGTGATGATTACTACAATCAAAAAAAAAATGTTGTAATGAAGATTTTTGAAAAAATTACATTTATCAACTTTACGACAGACTGCTGGACTTCTATTAAAAATTTTCGTACCTAATTCTAACAGATCATTTTTTTGATGCAAACTTAAAGCCTTGCTCTATTTGTCTAGCAGTTCGTCATATCTCTGGTGGTCATTCATCGAGTAATTTAGCAAATTATATTAAGGAAATTTAAAATGAATTTAAAATACAGTCAAAACTTGGATTTTTTAACAACAACTTTTTTGATTTTTTTGACTGACAACGTATGCTCGATGATCCGAACTGTCACAGATTAAGATCTTGAACGTGTTCCTTGTTTTGCTCGCATTTTAAATCTAAAAGTCAAAAATTCATTAAAATCTATCAAGCAGCATTCCAAATGTAAATTTACTGATCCAGATCCGGAAACAAAATATGAAACCAGAGCTTATTATGGTGATGATGATGAGAATGAGTATGAAGAGCTAACTGATCTTGATTTTTTAACAAATAAAGAACGTTTGAAGCGAGAAATTTCATTTAATTTAGATTTACATTCGACAAAATTTAAATGTTTTGACAATGGTAATTTAATAATATTTTTTTAAAAATAAAATTACCAATAATTACGATCTTTTGAGTTTGATGCTGAAAAACGAAAGAGAGCATAGGCATCTGGTTTTGACGGACGAGGAAAAAATCATTTTGGAAGAAGCTTTGGAAATTTTGGAAGTATTTTATGAGATTACATTTAGGATTTCAGTTAAATCGGTTAGGACAGCTAGTTTAATTATTTCTCAATATTGTTATTGAAAAGTGTGCTAAAATCTGATCTACAAGATGGAAATTTTAAAGGTTGTTTTAAAAAAAAATTTAATTTTTTACGTTGATATTTATGATGAGAAATATTTTCCTTTCAGATAAAAGACGCCTTATTTTTTGCACATTTTTGAACCTAAGATAAAAAAAGGTTTCAAAGGCTTTAAAAACTGCTCAGCTTAATTTTTTAAAAACAAAAAGAGAACTTATACGGATAAAATTACCAGAACTAAAGGATTCTTAAAGTCTCAAAGTCTCTGAAATTCGAACTTTCCTAAAAAATACAGCTGAAAAAAAGAAAGTCCAATTAAGCGATTCCTCTAATGATGAATCGAATAAAGATGAAATAAATTGGAGATTAGCTTAGAAAGCGATTGCCGGCTAATTTGAAGAATCATGGAAGCTTTTTGAAAAAGAAATTGAAACAGCAATTGAAAACCAATCGCCTAAGAGGAACAAAATATTGGATTATTGGAAGTTAAATAAAGTCAAGTATCCAATCTTGTATGAGTGTTTTAAAATTTATGGATTTATTCCTGGCACAAGTGTTTTATCCAGAGAATTTTTTCGCATGTTGGGTATCAAGTTTAGGATTAGCGGAATAAAATCTCAACAGAACGAGTCGAAAAAATAATGTTTTTGTATGAAAACTTAAAAAATATTTGATTTTTTTGAATATTTTTATCGCAAAATCAATTTCTGAAATTTTTATCTGTCTTTTTATTGTAATTCCCTATCATCTAATTCTTTAAAATGCTTTAAATAATGAAATAACTTTTTTTAAATGATTTAATCAAAATTAAATCACAAAAAAAGAAGTTATATTATAGTTTTGAAAAAAAATTTTGAAAATTAAAAAATATATTCAATTTTTTTGTAAAATATGATCAATTAAAATTTATATAATGAAAAAAATTAATATCATACCGAAATCAGATCATGGAAAATGCTTGAGCATGCATCTGGAAAATTATAGTGTATAAAATTAAGCTTGAAACTTTATTTACATCTTTTGTTACCGACGCCTTAGACGACCTCCAATCTTAACCGAATTTCAAAAACTATCTCGACTACTTTGGTGTTTAAAATTTAGAAACTGTTTTTTGAAAATTATGTTTTTGTTGACGAAACAACAATGCTCCTTTCACAGAGACCAACTTATCATCTAAGGTATCCCTCAAAATATCCAAATGCTTTACCGAGTACGTCCAAATATGAAGGAAAGCTTAATATTTGTGCTGGTATCTCTCATAAAGGGGCTACAAATTTTGCGGTTTGAATTTTTCCACATTGTATTGCGTTAAACTAAAATTTGACTAGATATTCAAGGAAAACATGAATTCAGTGTTATACAGGGAAATAATGTCAGAATATTTGTTACCATTTGGTGCAAGTAAATTCGATTCGGAATTTCAGTTGCACCAAGACAATGATCCTAAACACAGTAGTTTATTATGCAGATCATTTTTAGATATAAACAAAACTAATTGGGTAAAATAAAAAGTAAATAAAAATTTTAAAAACTAATTTAGTAATTAAATTTAAGATTTAATCACCCCCTAACTCGCCAGATTTAAACCCTATTGAAAAATTGTGGAATGAATTGAAGGAATTAACAAGAAAAAAAATGGTGTTTACCATAGCTGATGCAGCATTGGCTATAAGAGAATTTGAAAAATCACTAGGAGTTGAAAAATGTAGTAAATATATAAATCACCTATAAAAGGTTGAAATTTAAATTAAAGTTTTTGGCTTTTTAAAATATTAATTTAAATAAATTAGGTAATTGAAATTGTAATTGAGAAAAATGGCGACTGGTCAAATCACTAAAATATATGTATCAATAATTTCAATATTAAAAAAACTTAATTTTAATTTTTTTTTTTTTTTTACTTTTTTTCCCTTTTTTTTACTATTTTCACTATAATCAATAAAAATTTACGAAAATTTGCGTAAAAAAGTACAATTTTTTTTTTTAGCACGACAAGGGAATCATGACAGTTCTAGGCTGGAAAGACGAATCTGAAAATAGACCGCATAGTGCAAGTCTTAGTGGTAACCTCAGAACTTATTGGTTTCAATGGGACAGAAGACTGATAAATGGCGTGTTGTATAGAATATGGAAAATATGTGATAACCAGTTACGATATAAGTTGGTTGTCCCTAGAACGATGAGAAAAGATATTCTAAGGCAAATGCATGATTCAGAATTAGGTGGACATTTTGGAATGACTACAACGGCCGGGAAGATCGAATCAAAATATTACTGGCCTGGATAGCATAAAGAAATAGATGATTATGTTAGGAATTGTATTTAGTGTCAAGAAGCTAAAACAAATCGAATCTTGAAAAGAGGTCCCCTACAGCCCATCATTACTTCAAAACCATATCAACTAGTTACTTTATATATAAATTGGGTCCACTTCCAGGAACGAAAGACGGTGCAAAATACATAATGGTCTTAATTTGTCACTTCACTATATGGATTGAATTGTACAGCCTAAAAACATTAGAAGCAAATGAAGCGGCAAAGTTATGGACCTGTTTGTCGACAAGGTGTAATAGAGAGTTTCTTGTCAGATCAAGCAAGGAATTTTTTGTCAAACCTTTTTAGAAAAGTGTTAGAATTCCTTGACGTTGATAAATTAAGAACTACTCCTTACCATCCACAATGTGACGGACAGACAGAAAGATTTAATAGAACGTTGATTTCAATGATGAAAGTTTCTATAAACGAAAATCAGGACAACTGGGATATCCTTTTGAACAAAATGGCTTTCGCTTACAGAACTGCTGTTCACAGGACAACTAGACAAACCCCTTTTTGAATTAGTTTACGGAAGGAAACCAAAGTTTCCTATTGATTTGGTTTTTCCAAGTGAAAATGGTTCTGTTGTGATAAACTACAGTGACTATGTTAATGACCTAATGGAAATATTGATATTATTTTTAAACTTTTTAATTTTTTTCGAAATTTTGGTTAAATTTATTAAAAAATTTTTATTTTTGTTCTTTTTAAAAAAATTATGAGCAAAATTAAATTTTTTGTATTGTTTTGAAAATTGTCTTTTTTTTTAAATCTTTGATGAATTTTTGAGGACAATTCTCAATCCAAGGAGGGAGGAATGTAGTATAGTGAAACAAACAGACAATAAATCTGATTTTATATTATTAAAAGGACTTATTATTGTTGTTGTTGACTTATTATTTTGCATTTTTTCGATTTTTTTGTTAAAATATATAGATTTATTCATTTTAAAATGATTGATATCAAATTATTCTATTTGAAAAACAAAAAATGTATTTATCTGACTATCTGAATTTTAACAGGAAATTGAAGCTTCGGTTGCTCCGGGTCGACTGGAGTCAGTTGAGTTTTTCAGAATATTGAAGGCTTCTGCTTTGGTTGCTACGGGTCGATTAGAGACAGCTGAGTCGGTCATAGTCATGTTGAGTGCTGCTTTCGTTGCTCCTGATTGACTGGAGTCGATTGAGCCTGTCAAGGCCTTGTTGACTGGGTATTTGGTAATTCTAGATCGACTGGGATCAGTTGAGTTTGTCAAGTTCTTGTTGATTGCTGCTTCGGTCGTTTCGGAATGGATGGAGTCGACTGATTTAGCCAAGGGCTTGTTAACTGAAGCTTCGGTTGCTCCGGGTCGACTGGAGTCAGTTGAGTTTTTCAGAACATTGAAGGCTTCTGCTTTGGTTGCTACGGGTCGATTAGAGACAGCTGAGTCGGTCATAGTCATGTTGACTTTTGCTTTCGTTGCTCCTGGTCGACTGTAGTGGGTTGGGTCGGTCAAGCACTTGTTGACTGATACTACGGTCGTTCCTGATCGAATGGAGACAGCTGAGTCGCTCAAATTGAGTGGTTTTTCTATACGATTTTAGATTCATGAAAAAGCATATCTATGATCCGATTAAATAATGTTTTGATTTTTTCTTAAAATAAATATTAATTGATCATATTTTACAAGAAAATTAAATATATTTTATTAATTTATTTTGATTTTTTGCATTTTAAATAGATTAGTGTCAATTGGTTTTTTTTTAAAACAAATTATCAATATAACAAACAATTTGAATCGGACGGGTCGTTTTTCTTTACTATTCTAGATTCATGAAAAAGAATATTCTGTGATCTAATAAATTAATAATTTTAATTTTTTTATATTAAATTAATATAAATTGATCATAATATACAAAGAAATTAAAAATATTTTAGATTTTTTCGATTTTATTATTAATTTATATTGATTTTTTTGAAATTAATAGATGAATGTCAATTTATTTTATATTAAAAACAAAAAATATAATAATATTTAAAAAATTGAATTCTACCATACGAGTCGTTTTTCTATACGATTCTTGATTCTTGCATAACCATTTTCCATGATCTGATTAACAAATGATTTTGATTTTTAATTTTTAAATAAATATTAATTGATCATATTTTACAAATAAATTAAATATATTTATATTTTTTCGATTTTTTTGTTAATATAAATATTTTTCTGGATTAAAAGGTAGATTAATCTCAATTTTTTATGCATTAAAAGAACAAAATATCTATAAATTGCCTATCTAAATACTTCCAGATCAGTCGTTAGATATAATTTTCTAGATTCATGCTAAAGCATTTTCATGATCTGATTTCCGTATGATATTAATTTTTTTTCATTAAATAAATTTTAATTGATCATATTTTACAAAAAAAATAAATATTTTTTACATAAATTGATTTTTTATTAAATTATAAATAATTTTTGAATTTTTAATAGATAGTAGTCAATTTATTTTATTTTAAAAAAAAATCTATATATATGAGAGTCTGAATTCTCCCGGACGAGTCGTTTTTCTATACGATTCTAGATTCATGAAAAAGCATTTCTATGATCTGATTTACTAATGATTTTATTTTTTCTATAAAATAAATATTAATTGATCATGTTTTAGAAATTTTAAATATATTTTGCATTTTTTCGATTTTTTTGTTAAAATATAAAGATTTATTCATTTTAAAATGATTGATATCAAATTATTCTATTTGAAAAACAAAAAAAAGTATTTATCTGACTATCTGAATTTTAACAGGAGAGTGGTTTTTCTATACGATTTTAGATTCATGAAAAAGCATATCTATGATCCGATTAAATAATGTTTTGATTTTTTCTTAAAATATATATTAATTGATCATATTTTACAAGAAAATTAAATATATTTTATAATTTTTTGATTTTTTTTATTAATTTATTTAGATTTTTTGGATTTTAAATAGATTAATGTCAATATATTTTTTTTAAAAAACAAAAAATCAATATATCTTACAATTTTAATCGTATCAGACGGGTCGTTTTTCTATCCTATTCAAGATTCATGAAAAAGCATATTCTGTGATCTGATTAACTAATGATTTTGATTTTTTAATATTAAATTAATTTTATTTGATCATTTTTTACAAAAAAATTAAATAAATTTTATTCGATTTTTTGCATTATAAAAAGATTAATGACAATGTATTTATTAAATAGCTTTTTATTTTTTAAAAAAAAATAAATAAACATTAATTTTATAATGCAAATATTTTTATATAATTAAAATTATCGAAAAATTATAAAATATATTTAACTTATTGGTAAAATATGATCGATTAAAATTTAATAAAAAAAAAAATCAAATTCATTAGAAAATCAGATCAATGTAATGATCAATGCTTTTGCATGATTCAAGAATCGTATATAAAAACGTCTCAACTGGTAGAATTCAAATTGTCAAATATAAAAATATTTTGTTTTTATAAAAAAAAAAATTTACATTTATCTTTTTATAATGCATAAAATCAATATAATTAATAAAAAAATCGAAAATTATTAATTATATTCAATTGGGAGGTATTTAATCGATCTCTAAAATTACTTAATCGATCACTGATATTTTTCTATCTCTTATTTTAATAAAAACCCTTAACTTAGATTTATTAATCTGTCTCCTAGATTAAATAAAACAGCAACTAATTTTGCTTAAAATATCTCTTATTTTTATTTACTTAGTTGATTAAAAAAAAATTGAATTATAAAAAATTTCAAATCACTTCAAATAAAATAATATCTTTTATATTAATAATTAAGTTTTTTCTTGGTCTACTTCAACCTCTCTTTTGTGGAGCTTCTACTTTCTTACATATATCACTGCTTGTTGATGCTTACACTACTTTTTCAGCTTTCTTATCAATTGTTTTTTTGTTCTTTTTTGTTGGTATAACTGTTTCTTGTGGAATTTCTTCCTCTACTTTTGTTTTCTTTCGCTTTAGAACTTTGATTGAGCTGACAACTCTCTCTTCTTTATCTGCTTCTGATTGGTACTCAAGCGCCTTTTTAGACTTACACGGTCTACCTCTTCTTGGTTTTTGTCCAATAACTACTTGCTTAGCTTCGATTGGTATTTTGACAAGTTTCATATTTGCAGCAAAGCCAACTAGATGCTTACAAATATGATCTTTATAGAAGGAAGGACAGGAACAACTAGCTGTTTGCATCCAGTTATCGGAGTTACTATCCGAGCTGGTTCTTGTTTCCCAAGTTTTAAACAAAATTCCATAGAATTCGTCAAAAGATTTGAAATTCAAATTTTACATTAGATCATCTTTAAATATCCACATAAAAAACTCTCACAGGAGATAATTAAATTTAATCAAGAGATAATTTCAACTGTTCACCAATTAAGTTAAGAGCTATATTCATCATAATCATATTCTTCTTCAGTAAATTTAGTGACAAAAAACTCAGGATACATAAATATTTATTATAAGAGACAGTTAATTAATCAAATTAATCGAATAAATAATTTTATAAATAGAAAAAGTAAAATAATAAATTTTATTAAGTGATCGTTTAAGTAATGTAAGAGATCGATTAATAATTCTCCTATTTAATTTATTTCAAAAATATGATTAATTAGTATTTATTTAAAAAAAATCACAGTCATTTGTAAATCATATGTAATAATTTTCTGATTTTTTTTTTAAAATAAATAATTTTTTGAATTATAGTCGACTCGCGTTAATTTGTACTTTTTGGGGTTTTTTAAGTTCGGATTAGCATAATTCGATATCTAAAATAATCCGAAATTGTTGTAAAATATAAAATAAGGCTAATATTTATCTTTGTACTTAAAATAATTATTTTCGTACCTAATTTATATTTTTTTTGTACGAAGATTTATCATATTTGTATTTGTCCATAAAGAAAAGAGAGTTGTTTGATGGTCACACGTAGAAAGACACATGAAAGACAATTTAAAAAGTGTACAAAATGATACAATACAAAGAATAAGGAACGATTTGGTAGCTATTGAGTGTTCTTCAATTCATGAACACTTTCAAACAGTAAGGAATTTGTTCAGTGATAAATGATTCGATCCATCGCCTAAAGAATCATAATCCCATGAGCAATTGTTAATCTATGAGTTTTTGAATTATTTTAGTGACAATTGGCTGGGTCAATATACCTGCGACTGGTACGAGGAATATGCTAAAGGTATTCCGAGTACTGACTACGCACTGGAATCGACTAATAATGTAATTAAAGAAGAAGCCACACATAGAGAGTTATTGACTAGAAACGAATTTTTTGCTAAAGAATTGGTTACAGACTATTTCTTCGGCTTCTTCGTCGGTGTCTTCTTTCGGTCTTTGAAGAACCGGTATTAGAATTTAGGTTAATGATTCTTCTGAGTCGGTCATTTTTATAAATTTTTTTTCTTATTTATTTATTTATTCAAATTTTAATGAAAAATAACTTTTCAAGTAAAAATGATTTTATATTAACAAAAGAACTAATTAAGTATGTGGTAATGAGACAATTGAATAAGATAAAAGGAATTATTGATAAGTTTGACACTTAATTTTAGGTACTAATTAACACAATTTAGATATTAAATAATTAAATTAGGTATGAAAAAATTTATATACGTTTCATTATTATCAAATTAGGTATTATTGCATTTAGGTACAAAAAAAATATAAATTAGGTACGAAAATAATTATTTTAAGTACAAAGATAAATATTAGCCTTATTTTATATTTTACAACAATTTCGGATTATTTTAGATATCGAATTATGCTAATCCGAACTTAAAAAACCCCAAAAAGTACAAATTAACGCGAGTCGACTATAATTCAAAAAATTATTTATTTAAAAAAAAAAATCAGAAAATTATTACATATGATTTACAAATGACTGTGATTTTTTTTAAATAAATACTAATTAATCATATTTTTGAAATAAATTAAATAGGAGAATTATTAATCGATCTCTTACATTACTTAAACGATCACTTAATAAAATATATTATTTTACTTTTTCTATTTATAATATTATTTATTCGATTAATTTGATTAATTAACTGTCTCTTATAATAAATATTTATGTATTTTGAGTTTTTTTGGCATCTTGAAGTTAACGATCAATTCAAAATATCATTTCAATTCAAAGGGTTTATCATTAAATATTAAAATAAATCTTTGAATTAGTTTAATAAATTTTAATGTAACATAGTAAACATGCTTTGTAAATTACAACAAATAATAAAAAATATTTTTTTTTTAATCTATTGAAAAAATCGATTTAAAAAATTGAAATTTATGAACTCATTTTTTGTTAAGTTTATTTTGAAATTTTTTTCTAATTTTCAAAGTTTTAAAGCAGGCACATTTTTCAAAAAAAATCTTTAATATTTTTCAAACCACTAAAGCTTGAAAGCACACTTTTCTCCTTCCAAAGCCACCATGCGCGCATACAAGAAGAAATATTTGGAATTTAAACAGGACGGCTCGGGCAAGCACCTTTTGATGCTGGACAAAGAGGCCTATTTGCACTTTGACGATGTGGGCAGCTCGTTTAAGCAATGTGGATCGTGAGTGATTTTTCGTGGGCAATAATTAATTCTTTTTTAAGTGTATTTAATAAAATTACCATTCGATCTTATCTAAAGCGTCATGACCAATTCATAACCAAACTAAATGCCCAGGATGACAAAATGAAAAGTCTAGCTGACCAATTGACCAAGCTAAGGGCCAACTAAGAAACCAATTGTGTCAAAGCTTGTTACACGTTCAGCAGTAAACACTTTTGCATTCAAAGAGGAGAAATAATGGAACTAAATGAAAGACAAATAATGAGTGGTGGCTGCTGGAAAAGTCAAATAGTCTGGAGGGATACGCGGCGGCAAATTATGTCAAGGAACTTGGCATGACATTTTTGCCAAGGAGCTAAAAAGGCTGGTCAAGCGGCCTCAAGTTGGGCAAGTGGAAAAAGTTGCGCCAAAACCAAGTGGGGTGGTGAACGCGCTCAAAAGTGACCGAAAAAAGACCTCCATTGTGAGACGCAAAACCACCAGCATTCTACCAAGACAACTACTACATTTGAACACGGAAAATTTACAAAAGAGACAAGCTGACATCAAATATATGTTCAATCAACTGTTGAACTCGTCAATTGAGCGACGCAAGCAACTGGACAACACAATGGCATTTTACCGATGGCTCAGAAAGTACGAAGAGTTCAGCAAGTGGGTTGGCCAAAAGCTTGACGAAATGAGCCTGAGCAACCGGCAATCATTGCTGACCACAAACAGTTCGGTCAGCGAGCAGTTGATAGGGCACACTCTGCAAAATTTGAACTCAAAGTGGCAGGCGCTCGCCTACGAGGTGAACGAGCGCGAAAAAGAGTTTGCCGAAGCCAAGGACATACTTGAGTTCAATGACCAGTTGGAAAAGCTTGAAGAGTGACTCAAGGACAAAGAGTTGATGATTCAGAGGGGCTACGTTGGTCGCGACCATGAGCACTGTGCTCAAATTTTGAAAAAGGTCGACGACACCACATCGCTCACACATGAGCTCAAGCCAAAACAATTGATCGATATGGGCAACAAATTGATGCGCTTGGGACGCACTGACTAGCAAATGGTGGCCGACAAAAATGACCGCTTGATCAACAGATCCGAGCTGATCAAGTCGGGTGTGAACAAGTACCGGCAAAAGTTGGTGGCTGCGCTGGACGTTCATTTGTTGATTCACGACTTGGAAGACATTGACCAGCGCATTCTGGACAAGATAAGTGTTCTGCAAGTGGAGGTGGAGCACAAAAATTTAGACTCTGTCCAAGTGGCACAATTAAAGCTCAATGATCTTATATCGGAGCTGAGTACGATCGAGAAAAACAAGAGCAGGTGAAGACCGAGTCTTTGGCGGCCTCGTCCTCCGATCAACTCATACACAAATTTGACCAAGTCATTCAAATTTGGCTGCATCTTAGAGACCTAGTCGATGCCTTGTCCTCAAAATTGGAGTCTGCTTTTTCTTACCAGAAGTTTATGGTCGAGTACAGGGAGTTGAAGTGGTGGATTTGAGACATGGGCAACAGAATTGAGCAGCAAAGTAAGCCTAGCAGTGTTGGCGAGGCCGAGACTGGCATCAATTTGCACCAAGAAAGAATGACTGAAATTGGCAGCAAGGCGCACAGGTTCATTGATCTGAGTGACATGGCCAACGAGTTGATTGAGCGCAAGTCAACCGAGTCCAATTATCAGCTGGTGCAGTGGCAAATATCCAATTTTATCAAAGACATTGGTCAATTGAAAGAGAAGCTTGAGCTGAAAGCGTCACTAAAACAAAATTGTTTGCACGAGTGTGCCCAGTGTTTGGAGGTGAATTAGTCGTGGCGCCAAATTGAGAACTGGTCAAAGTAATTAGTGCTCTGGTTGAACAGTGTGAACGTGGGCGATTCGGTCTTGGCGGCCAAATCGCTGCAGACCAAGCAAGAAAACATATGGAGCTTGGTCAATTCCCAGATAGGTTCTTTTGACAATTTGGAGCTTTGATTGTCGATTTGCTCGAGCTGCTCATTTGTCAAAGTGAAAAATTTGGCTACCCAGTGCAACGCCACTTCCAGGACTTGCACGGTTACTAGCTCGGCACCCAATGCTATCCTATTTTGTTCGACAAATTGCTCGTATGGGAAAGTGGTTGTCAACAACCAGAATACATTGCTTGTGGAAAATATTATTTTCAAAATGAAGTGTGTGCGGGAGAGCAGGAATGTGAGTGAAAGTGAAAGCATGCTGAGTGCGGTCAGCGTGGACAAGAGTTAGCTAAAGACAAAAGTGTGCCAGTTGGTCCTGTTGTTTGATTTTAATGGTTGTTTGTTTTCCAGATAAAAGTAAATTGAAATATACAAATTGGAATTTTGGTAAGATTTAAATATAAACAAAGATTAAAATTTTCTCTAAAAATTGTTTTTAGCTACCCAGAGTGGTAAATATAATTCTCATCAATTTTTTTTCAAATCAAGAGCAGTTTATTTTCTGGTTTGGAATGTTGGTCAAGACTCCAAGTTTTCATAATTTCAGATTTGTTTAAGCTCAATTAGTTGAAATGCGAAATGCGACATAAACTTTAAAATTTGTTTAATTTTAATAAATTTTACAAAAAAATATTCATTCTTTATTTTAAAAGTTTTTTGATTAATCTTTGTTTCAAGAAGAATTCTTTTTTTTTCATAGTTTAATTTCAAAATTTTGAAATCTAATTTCCCTGAAGAAATGAGGGGTTTAAAATCTCTCAAAAAATTAATCTTTTATTTAAAAATTTAATAAAAAATTATTAAGATATTCATCATATTTAAAAAAAAATTAAGTTGAACAAAAAAATGTTAAATTTAAAGAGAAAAACCAGTAAAATTAATCAAATCATTTCAGAAAAAAACAATGATTTTGAGAGAGTCACTCAAGAGGTTTGGATAAAAAATATGCTTTCTGATAAATTATTAATATTTTTAAAAGTTATCTTGACTCTAGAGTTTAAGAAGGAAGAACTATATTACTAAATTTGCTTTTAAAAATTCACGCGAATTTGACAAGTCACAGGACAAAATAGAAGAATCTTGTCCTAATCAAATTTTTTCCGACTCTGTTATAAATTTAAACGTGTCGTTTTTGTCAAAAATAAAGAACAAAGCTTTGAATGTCAAAACAATTATAGTAAATATTATTTTTAAAATTAAATTAAATGCTAAAAATACGCAACAAATAATCCTATGAAGTTTCTTTAATTATTTATTTATACAATAAAAATTAAACCGTAACTTTATAACTTAATTTAATTAAATTTTTTTAAAATCTTACCCAGGAAAATTATTATTATTGTTTTTTTAATTGATGAATTTGTTAAAGGAACAGAATGTAAAAAGCGGA
Organism: Brachionus manjavacas; assembly: GCA_019054805.1. NCBI lineage: Eukaryota > Metazoa > Rotifera > Eurotatoria > Ploima > Brachionidae > Brachionus > Brachionus manjavacas. The sequence goes on along the minus strand of JAHQIY010000032.1, from coordinate 130,203 downwards.
ACAGAACATAATTTTTTCGACAGAATTAAAAAAAGTGCCAGTAGTCTAATTATATCAATGGTAAAAAGATTACATATTTTCTAGGAAAATTTGTTTACATTTAATTATTTAAAAGAGTCCAAACAAGATGCATCAGTCAACTAGCTGCTCATTTCTAAGTACAACAACCCAAAATTTTAAAAAATTTGAAAAATTTTCAAATGATATTAAAAAAAATGAAAATTTTGTCGATCAAGACATTAAAAATCAAAATAAATTAACAATCAATGATCGACTTGGACTCAAATATAAAAAATTAGATTATTGTAGAGTCAAAGTAAGTTTTCAAATATTTTTCTCATTTTGTTTCTTTTAAAAGAGAGTTTTTTCAATATAAACTGAATTTATTTTATATAAAAGTTAATGGATCAAAATAGTAGAGTGATAAAAAGACGGTGTCTTAATTATAAAATTTGCGGTGGTAAAGGTAATGCAAATGACGAAACAAAGTCAAGACATTTAATAACAGTGAATTGTCTGATCGAAAAATCTAAAAACGATTTCCAAACTGCTGATAAGCCTGATATACCTTTTGATAAATCCCAAAGCAAAAAGAATTTTACTGAAGGAAATGTATGCCTAAATTCTGCTAACGTTGTAAAAGATCAATCTAAACCGAACGAATTTCAATCATTAATAAATTCAAAAGATGTCTTCAATACGCTGGTCGTAACCGAAAAGGACTTTGTTAATTGTAATTTGGATTTTGAAATAGAAAGTGGCACAGATTCAATAAAGGCTCTTCAGGACGAACTAAATGTACCAATCTGACTCAGAAATCTGACTTTAGAAGAAGATAATGCTGAAAAATTGCGCCAACTATCTGAATCTAATAATGAAATTGGTCAAATGAATAAAAACTACGATGACAAGTAAAAAATTGATTTTTTTAAAAAAAATTCAAGTTATTATTAAAAATTTTTTAAAAGGATTGAATATCATTTAAATGATTATAATAAAAAAATCAATGATCTGTATGAAGAAGGGAAAGAGTAAACTTCCGAAAATGATGAAAAAATTCAATCTCTATACAAAGACATTCAAAAATCACAATACGAGCATATAACTGCACTTGATCAAATTTCAGGATTAAAAAAGTAATTTATGCAGTATTTAAATATAAAAAAATTAGGTTTTAAAAATTTAAATCAATTTATTTTCTAAAATATTTTCGCATCAGATAAGTTTAAAAATTATAAAAGCATTAAGAATTTTGTCATGAAACATCCAAGGCAAATAAAATAGAATTTAAATATATCAGATTCTAGGTATTTAGATTCTCATGTGCTTAATTAGATTCAAAATGGAGTAGATTTTTAAATTAATTTTTAGTCTATAATGATCAATATAATTATGATGATTAAAAGAACTAATTTATGAAAATTAAAGTTATTAGTTTATTTTACATAATAAATTTGAAGATATGTCAGTGCTCAGAAGGTTGATATCAAAGTTCAATCGGAGAAGTTAAAATTTCAGGAGAATATGAACAAAGAAATTCCACTTTATGATTCAGTCAATCAAAATGAGACCAAAAGATTAAAAGAAAATTTTGATCATGAATACACAAAGCTTTTTAATGAGGCACTTTTTGAAATTGAAAAGCGCAATAATGAAATAATTAATTTAAAAGAGTAGAATTAAATAATTTTCAATTCTTGTATTTAAATGTTTTTTTAGAAAAATTTCAAATCAATTCAAATCAAAAGAAAATCCAATTGTAATTTCAGTTGACCTAAATTTAAAAAATATATATTTTTTTTTTTAGAAATGTAAATATTGCCTTAAAGACTGTAAAAACTGGAATGGATTTACGATTCATTGTGGTCACATGCACAGAAATTCTTGCTGCGGAAAATCGATTTTGAAGTGTGAATGCTTAATTAGACCTACCAATTAAATTTTTGTCAAGACGAAATTATTTTTTTATTTTTTATATATTTTTAATTTTTGGATTAGTTTTTTATTATATTTATCAATTTTTTTAAATGATTTATGGTTTTATTTCTTGTTATATTTTTCTATTTTTAGCTCAATCAGGCTTCTCTTAATTTTAATACTCAATGTCGTGACTTAAATTTTTTTTTAGTCTTAGATAGGACTTGGCTTGACCAGAGACTTGTTACTTTTAAACAACTCTTCTCAAAGGATTTTTAACATTTTTTGAAATTTAAAGCCTCCAAAAAGTGAAATAGAAATGTCCTTTATCAAACTTATCAAAATCTCAAAATTAGTACAAAAACTGAAACAAGGGTTGGAATTTTTCCCCTAAGTTTTAGAATCCCATTTACTGGTTATGCAATTTTGGGTTGCTAAATTTTTTAAAATTTTTGAGTAGAATTTCAATCTTTTGTTTCATTTTTTAATTCTAATTCTGAGAGATTGAGAAGTTTGTAAAGAAATTTCTATTTCACATTACAAATAGGAGTTGAAAGTTTCAAAATAGTTTTTGAAAACTTTGAAGCAGAGTTGTTCTGTCAATCTCAGGCAAAATCAATGTCGGGACCAGGACTTAGGAAAAAAATTTAAGAGCCCAGAGTCCTGGATCAAAAATTAAATGAAAACACTAAATAGAACCAAAAATCATTTAATTAAAATTTTTAATAAAAAGAAGACTAATTCAAAAGTTTTATTTTATTTTTTTTATTTCTTGTTATTAAAAACATTTTTTAACTCATTATAGTTGTTATATTGTATCAAATCGAAAAACACATATTTCTTCAGTTTTTTCTATTTTAATATTATTAAATGCTGGTTAAAAGGTACTATTTAAAAAATGAATTTAATTTAATAATTTTTGAAAATATCGTATGCTTATAGAATTTATTTACATTGCTTCAAATAATAAAAATGAAAAGGACCGTTATTGACTAAAGCAAATTAGTTGATATTACATGCCAATTATTGAAAAACCTTGGTACAAACTTGAATTTTGATCCTAAGTTTTCTAAAAATGAACAGAATATCTGGGTAAAAATTTGCAAAGAATAATATGGGAAAATATGCTATAAACAGGCTTTATTAATTTATATGTGGTATAAACGGAAAACCCAGAATTATTCGAAAATAGTTCATCAAAAACTTAATATTCTAGAATTTAATTCAAATGAAAATCCGGAAAAAAGCAAACAGCAAGAAAATGAGACATTTATAGAATTCAAATCATTTACTGTTTCTAATTCTAAACGTCGTCGTCTTCTCGGTGATTTTGAAGAAGCTTTGAATACTCAATTGCAAAAAAATGGTTTCAATTGTAATTTCAAATGCAATCAGAAAACAGTCGAAAAAGGAATTTACCAATATGGTCTGGGTTATACAAATGCATTCATAAAGAATGTCAGCAATCTATAACAACTGAAATAGCTGAAATTGAAAATGAAAAAGTTGTTATTAAAATTTTGTATTTTGACAAAAAAAAACATGAAAAAATTCTAAAGTCTGAAAGAATAATAGGCCTAAAAAGAAAACTAATAGCTCTAAAGCTAAAAGCAGAAGGTGTTTCAAATGTATGCGATACTTATAATACAAGTAATTATTTTTTAAATTTATAAAAAAAAAAACTTTCTAATTTCTTTTTAATTTTTAATATTGAAGTTACAAAAACAAAAAAAAATACACTTCACAAAATTGTTAACGAATTCGATCACCTTTTTAGTCTTAATAGAGACTTGATTTTAGATTTAAAAGCGACAAAAACTCTTTGTCAGAATTCTGGTATTTCAACTAATTCCGAATTCAGAGGTTTTGTTCACAATTTATCAATAGATCCTTATGGTTTTTTGTTAATGTCAGATATTCAAGTAATTAAACAAAAAAATATTTAAAAAATTTTAAATTTATATCTTTTTAGCTAAAAATTTGGATTCAAGCCAAATGTTCAAATCCAATTTGGTATTTTGACGCCACTGGAAGCGTGCATAAGGATATTGTATGTCAAAAAAAGCCATTATTATACTCAATGGTTTTTCGTGACAAGAAAAACAAGATTATAATGCCAATAGCAGAATTTATTACAACAGAGCAAACGACAAAATCAATTTCAATTTTTTTACAAGTTATATATTATAATATTATGGAGTTTAATAAGAACATACAAAATAAAATCCCCCCAATTATCGTGAGTGATTTTTCGTGGGCAATAATTAATTCTTTTTTAAGTGTATTTAATAAAATTACCATTCGAACTTATCTAAAGCGTCATGACCAATTCATAACCAAACTAAATGCCCAGGATGACAAAATGAAAAGTCTAGCTGACCAATTGACCAAGCTAAGGGCCAACTAAGAAACCAATTGTGTCAAAGCTTGTTACACGTTCAGCAGTAAACACTTTTGCATTCAAAGAGGAGAAATAATGGAACTAAATGAAAGACAAATAATGAGTGGTGGCTGCTGGAAAAGTCAAATGGTCTGGAGGGATACGCGGCGGCAAATTATGTCAAAGAACTTGGCATGACATTTTTGCCAAGGAGCTAAAAAGGCTGGTCAAGCGGCCTCAAGTTGGGCAAGTGGAAAAAGTTGCGCCAAAACCAAGTGGGGTGGTGAACGCGCTCAAAAGTGACCGAAAAAAAAAGACCTCCATTGTGAGACGCAAAACCACCAGCATTCTACCAAGACAACTACTACATTTGAACACGGAAAATTTACAAAAGAGACAAGCTGACATCAAATATATGTTCAATCAACTGTTGAACTCGTCAATTGAGCGACGCAAGCAACTGGACAACACAATGGCATTTTACCGATGGCTCAGAAAGTACGAAGAGTTCAGCAAGTGGGTTGGCCAAAAGCTTGACGAAATGAGCCTGAGCAACCGGCAATCATTGCTGACCACAAACAGTTCGGTCAGCGAGCAGTTGATAGGGCACACTCTGCAAAATTTGAACTCAAAGTGGCAGGCGCTCGCCTACGAGGTGAACGAGCGCGAAAAAGAGTTTGCCGAAGCCAAGGACATACTTGAGTTCAATGACCAGTTGGAAAAGCTTGAAGAGTGACTCAAGGACAAAGAGTTGATGATTCAGAGGGGCTACGTTGGTCGCGACCATGAGCACTGTGCTCAAATTTTGAAAAAGGTCGACGACACCACATCGCTCACACATGAGCTCAAGCCAAAACAATTGATCGATATGGGCAACAAATTGATGCGCTTGGGACGCACTGACTAGCAAATGGTGGCCGACAAAAATGACCGCTTGATCAACAGATCCGAGCTGATCAAGTCGGGTGTGAACAAGTACCGGCAAAAGTTGGTGGCTGCGCTGGACGTTCATTTGTTGATTCACGACTTGGAAGACATTGACCAGCGCATTCTGGACAAGATAAGTGTTCTGCAAGTGGAGGTGGAGCACAAAAATTTAGACTCTGTCCAAGTGGCACAATTAAAGCTCAATGATCTTATATCGGAGCTGAGTACGATCGAGAAAAACAAGAGCAGGTGAAGACCGAGTCTTTGGCGGCCTCGTCCTCCGATCAACTCATACACAAATTTGACCAAGTCATTCAAATTTGGCTGCATCTTAGAGACCTAGTCGATGCCTTGTCCTCAAAATTGGAGTCTGCTTTTTCTTACCAGAAGTTTATGGTCGAGTACAGGGAGTTGAAGTGGTGGATTTGAGACATGGGCAACAGAATTGAGCAGCAAAGTAAGCCTAGCAGTGTTGGCGAGGCCGAGACTGGCATCAATTTGCACCAAGAAAGAATGACTGAAATTGGCAGCAAGGCGCACAGGTTCATTGATCTGAGTGACATGGCCAACGAGTTGATTGAGCGCAAGTCAACCGATAATTAATTCTTTTTTAAGTGTATTTTATAAAATTACCATTCGAACTTATCTAAATTGGTGTTATGGAGTGATATTTGAAAATCAAAAAGAAATCAAAAATGCTTTAATTCACATAAACACAAGAGTTTATCTTTGTTCCACTCATTTTTTAAAAACAATTGTCAAAAAAGTCAAAAAAATGAATCTAGAGATTAATGTAAAAAAATTGTTTATTTTTTGTTCCTCAATGCTCCAAAATTCAATTACTATCAAACAATTCAATAATTATCTTTTGAATATTTTAAATGTTTTTAATAACCCGAAAAATGATGAAACATTATTGTATTCGTTAGAAACTATGAGGAGAAAAATAAAAAACCGAAATTTAGATACATTAGATTTTCCAAATTTTACGGATGATGTGACAACTGAGAAAAATAAAAATAATTCGGATAATGATTATGATGTTTTATATAGTGAAACAACAGAATCACTAAGAAAATTTCACCATTTACAGCATATTTTGAAAAGATGACTTTTACTCTAAGAAAAAAATGTTTAGATAATAATTCTAAGTCGAATTTACAATCAAATCCTTTTTATTTATCTAAATTATTCGATTAAATAGAAGACCAGCTTTATTTAATGCCACTTTGGTGTGGGATTATTCCTGAAATATACGGAAAGTCAAATAATAATTGTTTATCAGAGTGTTTCTAGACTATATTTACGAATAACCCGTTTGAAAGCTTTTTCGAAAATTTAAAAAAAAATATTTTACATCATAACAAAATGTTTTCCTAGCGAATTTGTAAGTTTAAGCTTTATGCGAATAAAAGCAAAATATCTAGAATATTATATGCATTATTCTGAAAAAGAATCAAAAATATCAGGTGGACTAATGAGTAAAATAGAGGAATGGTCTGACAAAAAAACAAAGAATAAGAAGCAAGCAATTTACTACGATTCAATACCTACAGCAGAAAAAGGTTTCTATTTTCAGAATTATGATATTTTCAAATATATTTACCAAGATTTATTCGAATACGATCCAATGTTTTTGGAAAAAGAGAGTAAGGAGTACACAGAGATTTTTGAAAATTCAAAAATCTGCATTTTGGAAAAATTTGAAGAGCCAATGGAGATTAGCCAAGAAGAAATTCAATTTGATTTTAAAAGATTTAATAAGTTCTATCATAAAATTTCAAATGAAGTGTGGGATTTTGATGAAGCAAACAGATTTTTTGAAAGCAAACAAACACAGTTAATTAATATGACAAATTACCTTAGAAATATCAAGCAATCAATTGTGTATTCAGGCCAAAATTTAGACGAAAGCAGATGTTTTATGATAATAGCTGAATTATTTAATTTAAATGGTTTTGTTCCACTAAGAACATTAGGTGATGGCAATTGTTTTTATAGGTCGATTTCAACACTTCTCTTTGGAACAGATGAATTTTATTATTTAATAAAAATAGGATCAATTTTTATGCTTTTAGAATATCGTTAATTATTTTTAAATATTGTAACAAAGCATTATTATTTGGAATCTTATGAAATTACTGTTGAAAGTCTATGATTAAAAATGAATGGGCAATGATGCTAAATATTTTAGCTACAAGCATTTTGCTTAATAGAGAAATTCTTATTTTTTAATCTTAACATTGAAACATTGGTCCCGTATTGTTATAAATATTTGATTGGTGAAAATAATTGTGAGAATTTAAAGATTAGATTTACCTCGAACCACTTTTTTCCATTAGTGTGTAAAGAGATTAATAATTCACCTTCTTTAGAGAATTACAGTGATTTATAAACTTTAGAGAAAAAATAAAAATTTATTAGAAAAACAAATATTAAAAAACAATAATTAAATCTGACAAAAGTTTTGCAATTAAAACTGTGAATCAAAATTTAAATTTGTATTCTCAATATTAATACCATTTTAAACTAAAATACTTTAAGAAAATAAACATTTTAGAAAAAAAACTGTAAAAAAAAATTTTTGTTTATATTTTATATATTTTATTAAAATCGATTTTTAAATAAATGTATTAATTCTTCTTAAACATTTTGATATATTTATTCCATTTTTTTGCGTTAATTGCCTTGGATATTCCATGGCAAAAAAGCTATATGTTTTTAATGACAATTTTATAAAGTGCATGGGCTACGTTTTCAGCATCAAAACTGTCAGAATAAATAGCAGAATTTAATCGTAAATGATTATTTTCAGATCGACTACCTCCAAGTAAATCAATAAGTCTATTATCTGACATATATTTTAAAATGGTTTCAATTAGGCTTTTTTCGTTTTTGAAATAAAGCGAAGGAGACATTTCTACTGAATTTTTAATTTTTTTCGAAATTTATATCTAAAATAATAAAGATTTTTGAAATTTTTTAATTTCAATCTAAGTTATTTTCTAAAAACAATCAGTTTTTCACATAATTAATTGCTGCAAAAAATTCAGATCCGAATTTTACAAAGAATAAATATAGCATCTTAAATAAAATCATTAACTATTGCTTAATATATTAACTTATTTTGAAATTTTTGAAGCTTTAGATAAGCTTTCTAAATATATTAAGAAATAAGTTATAATTAAATTTAAGATAATATATATACTCTTTTTCCTTCATAAATTTTTTTAATTTAAAATATATACACAATTAAATTATATTCAATATATTTTAAATTTAATTTGAAAATTTTCAAAATATTTCATAATTTTATTTAAAATACGCCAAATTAACTATTTGAATAATAATAAACTCATAATCAAATTTTTAAAAACAAACTTTAATTAGTAATCATGTAAATTTTTATTATATTTCTTGACTAAATAATCGAAATTAAAATCAAAATTGCAACAAATATATGCGAAATTACCGAAAATTTTTTAAAGATGCTTCATAATCAGCTCAAAGGATACATATCACAGACGTAATTATTTTATTAAATTTTTAATCAATAAAATGTTCTCATTAAGATTATTTTCAATGATTTTCTAAAATAAATTTGATAATTTTAAATATTAAAAATTAGTCTAAAAGATTCATAACAAAATATTATTTTCTATCATTTTACGAATTATATTCTTAAAGTATTTAATTTAGACGCTTTAAATTAATTTAAAAAATAAACATGAAATTTTCAAAATATAAAAATTTATTAATTTATTATTTTATTAAATAAATGCCTAAATGACACTTTATCCAACAAAAAACTCATCAAAAAATTTTTAAAATTCTAAGAATTTCAAATTTATTTTATTTTCAATTAATAAATTTCAACTTTTATTATAATAATTTTACAATTTTAATTAGATAATTCACAAAGAAATTGATTTTTGATAACCAATTTTTCTTTAAAAAATATATTCCAAAAAATTTTAAATTTTAAACTTTTGATTTTTTATTTAATGGTTCACTTTCATCTTCACTATATGAAATAATAAATTCATTTTTTTTAGCAACTCCTGACATTTCTCTCTGATTCTTTTTGTTTTGTTCTTTAAGCATTCATTTACTAATTCTCTGCAGTCTGGTCCTCGATTTTCTCTTTTGTTTCTTGATGGTAGCATATCTCCTGCCTAAACCCATAAAGGAACATAATAATTTTTTGGTACCTCAGGTAATTCATGATGATTCCAAAAAGTTTTGAAAAATAGCTCTTTAGAACCTTTTTCAGTGACAAATCTACAATTTTTAAATAAAAAATTGATAATTTTTGTTTCTAATTCATTATTTTTTTGATTGAAATAAACCTGTCAAATTGATCACTGTACTTACCAAATTTTTCGGTCTCTTTTGATTAATTAGAAACGAATCAAATGACCAATGCTCTGAGTCCCATAAATATCCAGATGATGGCGAATTTTCTTTTGATTTACCATCGCATTTGAAATCTTTTTGATAAAACTAAATAAAAAAATTTTTTTTTAAGCTTTTTAAGAAAAATGACTAACTCTCAAGTAGTTTATCGATATTGTTGCAATTTTTTTGATTGTATAAAATAAAGTTTATTTCTAAATAGATGAATTAATTTATTTTATTTATGATTTATTTAAGTCTTACTTTCTTTTTTTAAATTTTCAGGTAAAGGGAGCTTGGCTTTTTTCAAAAAATCTAGATACATTTTTTTCCTGGATTCTTTGTCATCAGAGTCCACACCAGAAAAATCTTCGAAAATATCGTCATTTTTATGTGAAATTACCAATCTTATCATTTTTATTTTTGGATCATCTTTTTTTTTGTGTTTTGATACCACAAAATTAACCATTAAAATTATATATAAAAAATTTTACTTTTTTTTAAGATATATATGTGAGTATAGGCAACCATATTTTTCCAGATTAGTTTGTGCTTCTTTATGACTAATATCTAGAAAATTATTTTTTTTATAATTATTATTTAAATTTTTAAATCAAAACAATTATTTACTTAATAATTTTTTTATTTTCTCTCTAAAACAAATCCATATTATGAGTGTAACTAAACCTATCAGAAATTTCATCTATTTTTTGTTCAAGCTTTGGTGGAAATGGAAGCGATGTTTCTTTCAGAAATTTCTCTTTCAAGATAATAATAGCTTTTTCCATTTTATCAGCTTCTCCGGAATGCTCTTCAACGGTATTTTTAAGTTTGTCCTTGACGAAGATAGTTGCACAATTTAATTGATTCAAATTATTAGGGGATTTGAACTTATAGATTGAAAAGTGCTCCTAAAATTGAACGGTTAAACAATGCTTAAAAATTATTAACATACCTTATTATTATAAAATTGCAAGAATTGGTCAAAGGAATCATTGATTAATTCAAATAACTCTTTTTCATTATTCCTAATGTTGTCCAATGCTTTAATAATCGAAGAATTCATTTTTCGTGTTTAGTCTGAAAAATTCATTAACATATCCAAAAATAAATTATATCTTTTTTAAATCAAAAAATGCAAAGAGTATTATTACTTTGCAAAAAATTTTTTTTTTAATAATATTATATGTAATCAAATTTATTTAAAATGCTTAATTGCCTTGCTGCATCTCCATATTAAAAAAAAATTAAATAAAAAAAAATAAATACCTTTTTAAATTTGACAGCGACCCTTCTTGAATTTTTGGGTAATTTTGAATTATCGATCAATTATTTGACAACTTCTGAATCACTCGACACAGAATAGTTTGATTGATTGCTACGGCGGATCGATATGCGCTTTTTTATTGTATCGGTCTTTATTAGACGCTTCGTCTTGAGAAGTAGTGGATTAAAGTAGAATTCTTCATTTTTATATCATCCATTTTGAATTTGACGATTTTTTAAATTTTTTCTCTTATGCATTAATTAAGGATTGAAAAAAAATTAAAAAATTCGTCAAATTCAAAATGGGAGTTATAAAAATTAAGTAATCTACTTTAAAAAATAGAATAAAAAGAGATTTAAATTTTTAGATTTTTTTCGCTAGCCCAATAATTTCCACTTTTTGTAAAAAAAAAAAATATTATTTTCACAAGCCGAAAAAAAGTCAACTCACAACACTACTAAAAAATAAATTCAAAAACTTACAGAACTCTTGATTTTTCTGATTGTAAAGTCACGTAGAATTGTTGTAGCATGATATTTTTTGATTTTTAGGTTAGCAAATATTTTGAACTTGTTTGAAGATTAGTTGTAGTTCCATGTGTAGAAGTGGTTGTTGGCTCAGTAGAAGTTGTTGTAGTTGGAATAGTGGTGGTGGCAGGGTTTGTTGTTAAAGTGGTAGAATGGATATTTTCTGGCAAGGTTGACTCAGCTGGAACGCTGGTGATTGACGGTGTGGTTGTATTTATATTTTTGAATGGAATCAGTTGTATCCTTGGTAAGAGTGGTGTCCGGTATAGATATGGTGGTTGTAGGCGCTGTTTATAGCAAAGTAGCAATTGATTGGCAAACAAAATTTTTCATGTGGTACCCTTCGTAGCAAATGCATTCATAGGAGCCGAATTTGTTGTTACAAAAGCTGTTCGTGGGACAAATTCCAGGTCTCAAGCATTCATTTTCATCTTAATTTTTATTAGTATTTTTTTCTTAAAATAAAAGTTTGGCTATCAATTAAAGTGCTGACAAAATAAATTATTTTAATGACTAAACAATTAAATATTGTCAAAAAAAATGATCTTTTTACTATTAAAATTTTAAACTGACAGCTTAAATTATTTGGAGACTATTCAATTCAAAAGATAACAAAAATTATGATTTACAACTGACAGATTAATAAAAAAAATTGACAATTTTAATGAGATTTTCCATATGAATGACCTGCAACAGCCAAATCTTTCAATTTTCTAGAAGTTTCCCTTTTCTTAATATTATCATATCTAACTGTATGTATTTAAGTATTGTGAACCCAACTTTGTAATACTTTATATCTGTTTCACTTTCTTTTAATATACGAACAATAGTTAAAGATCATTTACTCAAATTCTATTTAAATAATAAATAAACAATTTAAAAAAAAAATAAAGTGCCATCTAATATGTCGAGCACAGACTCAGTAGTACCTGAATTTAATCCAAATCAAGACGATTTCAAGAAATTTTTCTTTTAAACTTTCCACTTTTTTATTTAAACTCTGGTTTGAATGTAAATTTATTTTAATCTTCCTCTTAAAGCTTTTATTCAAAAAAAAATAGCTAAAAGCCCTGCAAGTAAGCAAACATAGGATTTCTTGTTTTTATTTTTTAAAAACAAAATCTTTGAATTTTTCATATTTTTTTAAAACAAATAAAAATAGTACTTTCTGTTAAATTACATGAAATATTTAAGAATATACTAAATTATTATTTCTTTCCTTAAAAAAATTAAACAGTCTTTTAAAAAGATAAAAACTTGATATCCAATGTTTGCTTTAATCTATTTAATTTAGTCATTGACTTCTTAATGTTTTGTCAAACATTTAACTTTTTTCTGTTATTTTATTTTTATTATTTTTGTCAAGTAAAATTAAATAATTTTGACAATTTAATATTATTTTTGCTATTTCTTCAATTAATTTATTCATCTGTTTTTTTTTGTCATTGAGAAAAAAAAAATTGGTCACAAAATAATTTAATTTTTTGTCAGTGAAATAAATATCACCCTAAAAGTTTTAGCTGAAATTTTTTACCATTTTGACATGTTTTTCCTAAAAAGCCATATGCGCATTTGCAGCTGGCCAAGCATGAGTTGAATTGAATGCAAGTTGCTCCGTTCAGGCATTGTTTTGTCTCACATGTACTCATTTGTAGCTCACAGTTTTTGCCAAAATGACTGTCTGGACACAAGCATTCATATTCTGAGTTATAATCTAAGAATTTGTTGCGGCACAAGCCTTCATTTTTACAAAGATTCGATTCACAGGGATTCGGATCAATTATTTCTTATAAATAAAATTATTAGTAACTTGAAATTTAGCTTTAATTTTCTTAATGTTTAGAAAGAAATATCAATTAAAATAATTTTAAAAAAATTAAATTTTAAAAATAAACGAGTCTTCTTCGATAAACCTAACTTTTCTTTTTAATTATTATAAAATTTAAGGCCTCAAGTAAAAAAGATTCGTTTAGAATTAAAATAAATTTATATTTATTGAAAGAATTTAAATAATTTGATCATTTTAAATTATTATTTTGAACAAAAATTATACCACATGATCAATTTAAATGGTTACCAAAAATATTTCGAGTGATAAAAATACATTTTAAAAATTAATTTACTGATTTGTTCTAATAGCCAAAATAATTATATTTATTTGAGGAGAATTAAAATTTGCTTTTTAAAATAATTTAACTTCAAAGATCTGATTTAGAAAAAATTTATTTTTTAAAAATAAAAAATAAACGCTGAAAAAACGCCATTCGTCGGCGTGAAAAACGCTGACAAAGAACGGCATTCTTCGAGCGTTCTATTTATCCCGGTAATATTTTAATGAATCAAAGAATGCTAGAAGAGAGTTTAAAAATATAAACCGTGATAAGATGAAATTATATTTTGATCTAAAATCTTCGAAAGATTTTAAAAATCCTATAGTGTTGAAATTGAGCATGTTTTTGAACAATATTTGAATATAAAGATAAAAAAATTTTTAAAGCAAAATTTAATTTAATAATCAGTTTTAAAAGTTATTTAATTTCTAATTTGATAAATTAGTTATCTGTTTTTTTATTTATTTAAATTTTTTAAAAAGTATAATTTTTTCAAATATATATAATTATCTTAAAACTTAAAATCTTAATTAAAAAAAATTCAAATACTAAATAAATAAATCTTCAATAAAAGATATAGGAAATATCGACAGCTTTCCAGAAGAGCCAGTTTGAAAGCTTTCAATATTCAATAATTTCAACTAAATTATTAAAAATTTTGTAAAAAAAATGAAATTAAATTTGAATTTAAATTCAAATATTACATTGTTGAATTTTTTTTATTAAAAATTTAAGCTTAATTTGTAAATTTTGTATTTCATTTTAATTAAATTGAATGAATGAATCTATATTTACAATTTTTTCTTGTTTAATATATTTTTATAAAATATCTTGATATGGTGAATTAAAATGAAAATATATTGGAATCATTTTTCAAATTAACCCTTAATTTTTTTTTAAGATTTTTTTAATTTCTTTCCCAAAATATACCCTTAAATTAGCCAAAACTAACTTTAAATCCATATTCCTGAATTAATTTTATAATTTTTAAAATTAGGAAAAAGTTTCGGGACTACCCGGTTATGTTATCAGCTGATATCATATTTTGTTATCAAACTGGTCACCTCCAGTTTTGTTATCATTTAGAGGACGATTAAAATCGATCTCAAAATTTTGAATAAAATACTCCAATTAAAAAGTTTATCCATAAAAAATTAATCAACACCAAATTAATAAGAAATCCAATATTTTTAACTTATTGAAAAATTAAAAAAAAAACGCAATTTAATTTAAGACAAATTTGTTTATTTATCTTTGAAATTTTTTAATTAATTCAATGAGAATAAAATTAAAAAATGTAAATAATGTATTTTTAAATTAAAACCAGACCATTTTTCCCTATTTTTAAAAGCCTATCAATATTTAAAATTTTTAAATCTATTATGACTTAAATAAATTTACCTATTTGATTTTTTATTCGATTTATTTAATTTTTTCAATCTAAAGTAGAATTGGCTCGAGATAGTCAATAATATTTGATAAAAAAATTAAATAATAATACTATATTATTAAATAAAGTGTTAATTAACTTTTTAATTTATAATCTTAATTATTGGGAATTTTTTTTAATATCTAGGGTATTTTATTCGAAATTAGAGGTATTCGAAATAAATAAGCAAACATTATGATTTTTTTATTCATGATAATTGTTAAATATTTAATGTAAAATTAAAAAAAATAAATAGAAAAATTAATAAATAATTCTGACTGATTATAAAATTTCATTATTTTAAATGCAAAATTGATGTGATATTGATAATTTTGTTTGTGACTAAAAAGATTGTAATAAAAATGGAAAATTTTTCTCAAGTCATGACGGACTTTCTACTGTTAAAAAATGTTTTATTTTGTCAGTCTTTTCACTGCAGTCTTTTTTTAGTTTTTATATTTTAGTTTTTTTTAAATGATTCTATAAGTCTATAACTTTTTAGAAATTTTGATTTAACAATTAAATTAATGTTTAAAAGTTTAAAATTTTTCTTGATTATAAAATTCAACGCTTTTCTTAACTTTTGACAAACTTTTGTCTTGGATCTAATTCAATTTGGCTGACTTAACAATAAAAAAAATATCAGAAAAAAATTTAATGATTGAAAATTAATTAAAGCATAATAATAAAAAAAAATTTCGATATTGATTATTAACTTTAATTTGGCAACACTTTTCTTTTATGTTTTTGCTCAAAAAATTTTCTTTAACTTTGGCTCACGTTTTAATATATTCCCAAATCAAATCCAAAATTCCTCCATCGAAAGAAACGTAGAAAAAACAATCAATTAAATTTTTAAAAAAAATCTAATTTAAAAAAATAATATGAATAAAAGAATTGACTAACTATTTAATAAAAAAAAATAAATTAATTACCTAATCTTGCTAGGCTCTTTGAGCTCATCGAACCGCTGCTTGACTTGACTAGCCATTTGCTGTATATCAGCCAGCATAAAGTTATCCTTATCTGTCAACATATACGAGTTAAGCTCGGAAATTTTGTCACATTGTGCCTCAATTTGTTTGCTCAAATTCTCGTGTCTCAACAAGAGTATTTTGCAAGCTTTTACTCGATCGTACTCAGCTCCGATATAAGATCATTGAGCTTTAATTGTGCCACTTGGACAGAGTCTAAATTTTTGTGCTCCACATCCACTTGCAGAACACTTATCTTGTCCAGAATGCGCTGGTCAATGTCTTCCAAGTCGTGAATCAACAAATGAACGTCCAGCGCAGCCACCAACTTTTGCCGGTACTTGTTCACACCCGACTTGATCAGCTCGGATCTGTTGATCAAGCGGTCATTTTTGTCGGCCACCATTTGCTAGTTAGTGCGTCCCAAGCGCATCAATTTGTTGCCCATATCGATCAATTGTTTTGGCTTGAGCTCATGTGTGGGCGATGTGGTGTCGTCGACCTTTTTCAAAAGTTGAGCACAGTGCTCATGGTCGCGACCCACGTAGCCACTCTGAATCATCAACTCTTTGTCCTTGAGTCCCTCTTCAAGCTTTTCCAACTGGTCATTGAACTCGCTGACCGAACTGTTTGTGGTCAGCAATGATTGCCGGTTGCTCAGGCTCATTTCGTCAAGCTTTTGGCCAACCCACTTGCTGAACTCTTCGTACTTTCTGAGCCATCGGTAAAATGCCATTGTGTTGTCCAGTTGCTTGCGTCGCTCAATTGACGAGTTCAACAGTTGATTGAACATGAATTTGATGTCAGCTTGTCTCTTTTGTAGTCCTGTTTAAATTCCAAATATTTCTTCATGTATGCGCGCATGGCGGCTTTGGAGCGAGAAAAGTGTGCTTTCAAGCTTTAGTTGTTTGAAAAATATTAAAGATTTTATTTGAACAATGTGCCTGCTTTAAAACTTTGAAAATTAGAAAAAAATATCAAAATAAACTTAACAAAAAATGAGTTCATAAATTTCAATTTTTAAAATCGATTTTTTCAATAGATTGAGAAAAAATTTTTTTTTATTATTTTATTTTTGTAATGTACATAGCATGTTTACTATGTTACATTAAAATTTATTAAACTAATTCAAAGATTTATTTTAATATTTAATGATAAACCCTTTGAATTGAAATGATATTTTGTATTGATCGTCAACTCCAAGACGCCGTTTTTTTGTAACTAAATTTATTTTCTTATCAATCGTTTTTTTGTTCTTTTTTGTTGGTATAACTGTTTCTTGTGGAATTTCTTCCTCTCCTTTTGTTTTCTTTCGCTTTAGAACTTTGATTGAGCTGACGACTCTCTCTTCTTTATCTGCTTCTGATTGGTATTCAAGCGCCTTTTTAGACTTACACGGTCTACCTCTTCTTGGCTTTTGTCCAATAACTACTTGCTTAGCTTCGATTGGTATTTTGACAAGTTTCATATTTGCAGCAAACCAACTAGATGCTTACAAATATGATCTTTATAGAAGGAAGGACAGGAACAACTAGCTGTTTGCATCCAGTTATCGGAGTTACTATCCGAGCTGGTTCTTGTTTCCCAAGTTTTAAACAAAATTCCATAGAATTCGTCAAAAGATTTGAAATTCAAATTTTACATTAGATCATCTTTAAATATCCACATAAAAAACTCTCACAGGAGATAATTAAATTTAATCAAGAGATAATTTCAACTGTTCACCAATTAAGTTAAGAGCTATATTCATCATAATCATATTCTTCTTCAGTAAATTTAGTGACAAAAAACTCAGGATACATAAATATTTATTATAAGAGACAGTTAATTAATCAAATTAATCGAATAAATAATTTTATAAAAGAAAAAATAAAATAATAAATTTTATTAAGTGATCGTTTAAGTAATGTAAGAGATCGATTAATAATTCTCCTATTTAATTTATTTCAAAAATATGATTAATTAGTATTTATTTAAAAAAAATCACAGTCATTTGTAAATCATATGTAATAATTTTCTGATTTTTTTTTTAAAATAAATAATTTTTTGAATTATAGTCGACTCGCGTTAATTTGTACTTTTTGGCGTTTTTTAAGTTCGGATAAGCATAATTCGATATACAAAATAATCCGAATTTGTTGTAAAATATAAAATAAGGCTACTATTTATCTTTGTACTTAAAATAATTATTTAATATCTAAATTGTGTTAATTAGTACCTAAAATTAGGTGTCAAACTTATCAATCATTCCTTTTATCTTATTCAATTATCTCATTACCACATACTTAATTAGTTCTTTTGTTAATATAAAATCATTTTTACTTGAAAAGTTATTTTTCATTAAAATTTGAAAATAAATAAATAAGAAAAAAATTTATAAAAATGACCGACTCAGAAGAATCATTAACCTCAATTCTAATACCGGTTCTTCAAAGACCGAAAGAAGACACCGACGAAGAAGCCGAAGAAATAGTCTGTAACCAATTCTTTAGAAAAAAATTCGTTCCAAGTTAATAACTCTCTATGTGTGGCTTCTTCTTTAATTACATTATTAGTCGATTCCAGTGCGTTGTCAGTACTCGGAATACCTTTAGCATATTCCTCGTACCAGTCGCAGGTATATTGACCCAGCCAATTGTCACTAAAATAATTCAAAAACTCATAGATTAGCAATTGCTTATGGGATTATGATTCTTTAGGCGATGGATCGAATCATTTATCACTGAACAAATTCCTTACTGTTTGAAAGTGTTCATGAATTGAAGAACACTCAATAGCTACCAAATCGTTCCTTATTCTTTGTATTGTATCATTTTGTACACTTTTTAAATTGTCTTTCATGTGTCTTTCTACGTGTGACCAACAAACAACTCTCTTTTCTTTATGGATAAATACAGATATGATAAATCTTCGTGAGTTCCATGTTTGGACAATAATAAGCCAAAAGGTACAAAACTTTTGCTTTTATCAGTGGTTCTTACCGTCAAAACTGGAAAATTTAGCCAAGTTAGTTTATAGCTTGCATCTGCTGCAATATGATTTGCTTTTTTTGTAAACAATATTAATCTTCTTGTTGAAAAAAAAATTTTTATACGTTTCATTATTAACAAATTAGGTATAATTGCATTTAGGTACAAAAAAAATATAAATTAGGTAAGAAAATAATTATTTTAAGTACATAGATAAATATTAGCCTTATTTTATATTTTACAACAATTTCGGATTATTTTAGATATCAAATTATGCTAATCCGAACTTAAAAAACCCCAAAAAGTTATTTGTTATTTAGCATCAACCAGCAGTGATATAAGTAAGAAAGTAGAAGCTCCACTAAAGAGAGGTAGAGGTAGACCAAGAAAAAACTAAATTATTAATATAAAAGATATTATTTTATTTGAAGTGATTTGAAATTTTTTATAATTCTTTTTTTTTTAATCAATTTAGTAAATAAAAATAAGAGATACTTTAAGCAAAATTAGTTGCTGTTTTATTTAATCTAGGAGACAGATTAATAAATATAAGTTAAGGGTATTTATTAAAATAAGAGATAGAAAAATATCAGTGATCCATTAAGAAATTTTAGAGATCGATTAAATACCTCCCAATTAAATATAATTAATATTTTTCGATTTTTTTATCAATTATATTGATTTTATGCATTATAAAAAGATAAATGTAAATAATTTTTATTATAAAAACAATATATTTTTATATTTGACAATTTGAATTCTACCAGGCGAGACGTTTTTATATACGATTCTTAAATCATGCAAAAGCATTATCATTGATCTGATCTTCTAATGATTTTGATTTTTTTTTTTAATAAATTTTAATCGATTATATTTTACCAATAAATTAAATATATTTTATAATTTTTCGATATTTATTAATATATAAAAATATTTGCATTATAAAATTAATGTATATTTATTTTTTTTAAAAAATAAAAAGCTATTTAAAAAAATAAATTGACATTAATTTATTTATAATGCAAAAAATAGAATAAAATATATTTAATTTTTTTGTAAAAAATGATCACTTAAAATTAATTTAATATATAAAAATAAAAATCATTAGTTAATCAGATCACGGAATATACTTTTTCAAGAATCTTGAATAGGATTAAAAAACGACCCGTCTGATAGGATTCAAATTGTTAGATATATTGATTATTTGTTTTTAAAAAAAAATATATTGCCATTAATCTATTTAAAATCCAAAAATTCTAAATAAATTAATAAAAAAAATCGATAAATTATAAAATGTATTTAATTTTTTTGTAAAATTTGATCATTTATTATTCATTTATTAATATTAATCTTAAGAAAAAATCAAAATCATTAGTAAATCTATATATTTTAACAAAAAAATAAATTAATAAAAAAATCGAAAAATTACAAAATATATTTAATTTTCTTGTAAAATATGATCAATTAATATTTATTTTAAGAAAAAATCAAAATCATTACTTAATCGGATCATAGATTTGCTTTTTCATGAAGTAAAATCGTACAGAAAAACAACTCTCCTGGTAAAATTCAGATAGTCAGATAATTACATTTTTTGTTCTTCAAATAAAATAATTTGATATAAATCATTTTAAAATGAATAAATCTATATATTTTAACAAAAAAATCGAAAAAATGCAAATTAATAAGTCAACAACAACAATAAAAAGTCCTTTTAATAATATAAAGTTAGATTTATTGTCTGTTTGTGTCACTATACTATATTCCTCCCTCCTTGGATTGAGAATTGTCCTCAAATTCATCAAAGATTTAAGAAAAAAGACAATTTTCAAAACAATACAAAAAATTTTAATTTTGATCATAATTTTTTTAAAAAGAACAAAAATAAAAATTTTTTAATAAATTTAACCAAAATTTCGAAAAAAATTAAAAAGTTTAAAAAAAATTTTTCAATAAAGGTTGTCTTTTTTTTTTTTTAAATATTCAATTTGCGATCATTAGCTTACCTTCAACTTCAAAAAGCTTAATCAACTTATTATTTTTTTTTTTTTTTTCGTACATTTATGGAATATGGTCTTATGGAATATGATGACAATTTTCTGCATCACATAAAGGGAGACGTTGAGAATCCAGTTTGCTTTCATTAGCATCTTAATTTAATTTAATATTTTTTTCTTGAGAAAGAGAAATTTTTTCTTGCTGAACGGCTAGCATAAACCACTTTTTAATTCTATTTATGTTGACGATCAGTTTCTTCTTTCCGTTTATTTGTTTAATTTTGTTGGTTTGTTCTGTTATTTTAGCCAACACTTCATAAGGTCCTTTCCAAGATTCAGACAGCTTAGGGTTCTTCTCTTTCCTTTTCTCAGAGTTCAATAGCCATACTTTATCACAATTGTTATAATACATCTGTTATATCACATTTCTATCATAGTTTATTTTCATTAGATCGATCTTCATGCCAGAATGCTTCAAAACTATATCATAAAGGATATCAATCTTTCCATTAGGTCTTTAACATAGTCACTGTAGTTTATCACAACAGAACCATTTTCACTTGGAAAAACCAAATCAATAGGAAACTTCGGTTTTCTTCCGTAAGCTAATTCAAAAAGAGGTTTGTCCAGTTGTCCTGTGAACAGCAGTTCTGTAAGCGAAAGCCATTTTGTTCAAAAGTTGTCCTGATTTTCGTTTATAGAAGATTTCATCATTGAAATCAACGTTCTATTAAATCTTTCGTCAGTCCGTCACATTGTGAATGGGAAGGAGTAGTTCTTAATTTATCAGCGTCAAGGAATTCTAACACTTCTCTAAAAAGGTTTGACTCAAAATTCCTTGCTTGATCTGACAAATTAAATTCGTACATTTAGATGATTTTTTTTTAAATATGATTGAATAGGATTTAAATCACCATTCTAACAAAGATTGTCGTAATTATTTTAATAGCCTCTTAGGAAAAATCACTATATACAAGAAATTAGTGATTGATCAATCAATGCGTTTTCTTTGATTGTATTTATTCAAATTTGATTTGATTGGTGCTTAAATACCAAAATAGATAGTATAAATATTTATTTCATTTAAATAATTTTAGATTTTCACAAAAATATAATATTTTTGTAAATAAAAAAACATTGGCTTTTAAATTTAAATATAATTAAAAGGCTTAAATTAACCAGTTTTTAAAAGACATTAAAGTTTATATCACAATTAAATAGTCTTAAAAATATTGTCTATAAATTATTCATATTTCAAAAGCTTCTTTTTAAAAATCAAACAGACATTTTTAAAAAGAAGCTATAAAAAGGTTGCTGATAATTCAAATTTGATCAAAATATGAATTAAATTCAAAAGTCTAATAAGATTAGAAATAAAATTACTCACATATCAAAAGTTTTTAATTTAATTTATACAAAATATGAAATTGGTCGTTAATAGATCAATTTGCTTTTATCGATGATTTTAATTCAAAATTGAATCAATAGGATTAAAACTCACCATTCTAACCAAGATTATCATATTTCTCTCCCTGTGGACTATTTAAAACAAGAGGCGCCTTTTGACTTATTTCATTATCCATTGAAATCTTTAAAAAAGCCTTTATTTACTTATTTCTCTAACTTTGGACAACTTGAAAGACGAAGCGTCGATTTACTTTTCTCTTAACAAGTTAATATTTCAAAAATTTACTAGGTTATTCATCAATTATCAAAAATAAATAAAATTGTTTCAAATAATTTAAATGAACTGTAAAAAATACATTAAAGTTTATTAAATGTTAATATTTAATGATAAAAGGAAGCAATTGTGGTTTCAAAGTTCAATTCAATGTAGTTGGTTCTTTAAAATTGTTAAGAAAAAATTAGTTTAAAAAATAAATTATTCAGGGCTAAAACAAATCATAAGTTGGGTAAATAAATTGAAAACCGTAGAAAAAATTTAGTGAGTGGTTAAAAAAAAAAATAAGGAGGAGTAAATATTTATTCTATGTCCTTTTTGAAAAAATATAGAGAACAATTTATAGTACAAATTATACAAATAGTTTTTTCTTTTTGATTTTAGTATTTTAGATTTTTAATAGATTTTAAAATGCAAAAAAAAACTTTTAAATTTGATTCTTTTTTTTAATTTTAATTCCATTTATTTCTTTAACATTAAATAATTTTTGAGATTTTTACTAATTAATAATAAGGAATATAGAAATATGTTTATTTTTAGGAAACAAATCCGTTAATTATCATCGATATGTACAAAAGCTGGATTTTGGATCTCTCATCAAAAACTAAATTCTCCTCTGAAAAAAGTTTCAAGGTAACAGGAAAAGCGATTTCATTGAATAAAAAGATATTTAAAGAAGTACTAGATGACCCATTTTATGGTAAACTTTTTTTACTTTTAAAAATTTATTTCATTAGATGTGTAAGACTGAAATAAAAAATTTTAAAATTATTAAGTTGATTTAGAATCTTTAATAATGAAAAATAGAAGATGAAATTTGAGGATTTGAAATTCAATTACCTTTAAAAAATTTTATGAACAAACTTTTAAGGTTCTTAAGTAGAGCTTTTTTAGTTCTCAAGATTTAAAAAAAAATTTAGAATCATTTTTTAATTGAAACAGTATGATGGAAAACACTTTAAATGAGAAATGGAGAAGTAAGTCCTTTTTCTCTAAAATTCCAAGATGAAAGAGAAAGATTTTTTGCATTTTTTTTTAATTAAATTTTTCCTTTTTTTTGCTTTATTTTTTTGTATTTTTAGAAAGAAATGTTGATTTTTAAATGTTTTATGTTTAAATATTTTATAATTAAATGCTTAATTTTTGTTTTGTTTAATGTTTATTTGAATTTTGTTACCTTGTCAGAATTTTAATTCACTTTAATCCGATTAAAATTCATAATATTTAAAAATTAGACGGGGTCTCGGTGGAACAATTACACAGAGTTTCAGGCTTGTTGTCAATTAGTTTTTGTGAAATTCAATGGAAAATGATAAAAAGAATAGAAAAAATGTAAAAAAATTAAAAAAATTATTTTCTAAATGTTAAAACTAAATTTTTAAATGGAACTTAGTGCAACATTTAAAGTTGAATTAAATTTTAAGGTCTGCTAAATTTAGCAAAAATAAAATTACAATTTAATCGAGCTTATGGCATTTTGCAGAGATTTTGCATATCATAAACAGAACATTTTCAGTTGGTGCAACTTTGAATGTTGCACCATGCTGCATTCACAGAATAAATTTTTTACTTTTATAAAAAAAGTTATTTAATTTTTTTTTCTTTTCTTTTGTTCTGAACTTCACATAACCAGACAGTAAGAGAAATATTATTTAATATAAAAATTGAAAAAAATGAAAAAGTCAAAAAATTAAGAAAGTTTATTACCGAACAGCGTCAAAAAATAAATTTACTACAAAGTACAAAAAGTATAGAAAAGATTTTTACATTTTATTATTCTCATTGTCTTCACCTCATTGCATATTTTAGTGTTTTACATTTGGGAAGGATTTTATTTAGGAAAACTCTCGCTGAATGTTCGAATTTCTAAATTTTACCATTTTTACAATATTATGCTTCTTTAAGCGATGGGATAAAAATAAAAATATGAATAAAACAAAAATTAAAAAAAAATCTTAAATTAGCTAGAAAATACTCTGAATTTAGAATATTTTCCAAAAAAAAATCTTTTTTTTATAAATTTGAATTTGATTTATAAATTTGATTAAGTGTAAGTTAAACTTGAAAAAAAAATTTCTATTATAAATTGACCTATTATGAAGAAGAAAATAGAGTAAAAAATAATCCAAAAATGTGAATAAAAAAATCTTTATATTTTCTCTTTATTTTCTTTAAAGAAATATTCCAAAAAGATAATTTAAAAAAAATAAAAAATTTTAAAAAATGTCTTTGCTATATTTTTTGATTTAAGATTATTATTTGTTTTTTTTATGATTTAATATTACTTTTTTTTATTTTTTATTAATCTATTTGTTTGTTTTATATGTGCCGAAAAATGAAAATAATTAATATATCTCCAATTTTAAGAAATATTTTATAAAAAAACTTAATGCAATAACATTTTTGATAAAATTTTTGCATCAAGGTTCTGAGAAAAATGTATGTTTAATTTCATTAAGTTTATTTTAAAGTTATTTAATTTGTTAATTTTCTTAATTGAAAAAAAATAATTAGAAAAAATAATAAAATAAAATTTATTTATTGAAAATATTTTTTAATTTATTTAAATTTTTTGCTTATTTTCATCAGGAAAAACGCTTTTTAAGCCAATTTGTAAATTTTAATACTATTTTCTTTAAAAAATATAAAATTTGTTTTTACTTTATATGTATGAAAATAAAAAAATTCTTTTACAATAAAATATCTTACTTTAGACCTTCATACAGCTTCATTCTTGAGTAAAAAAATCTCATAGTTTATTAAGAATGGGTCAAAAATCCCCAATGAAAAAAAAATTTATTTTTTTAAAAATTACAAAGATATAACGAAATTTTCAATTAATATTATTTTTTATATTTTATTATTCTTTGTTTGTTTATCTGCCCGAGCTTAATCTCCTTCACAACAAAATTTTAAATAAAAAAATTCAATAAAAATTAAATTTAAAAAAAAAGAAGGAAAAATTAAGAATTTATAGTTTCAGTAAAGATAGAATAGATACAAAAACTTAATTTTATCCCTTAATTTTTTGATAATCGCGAGAATATTTTTTCTTTCATGTTTGAATTTTAAGCTAAGATTTTCCCACGCTTATTATCTTCATCTAAGATTTTCCCAAGCTAAACGTTTTTAGCTAAGATTTTCACACATTTGATTTTTAAATAGTAAGATTACTAAAGGAAAGAAAAATCCGTTATTTTGGTTGTTAAAAGAATATTCAGGCATAATAACTTCTGATAAATGTATTCAAATTCACGATTAAATAACTAATCGCTTTAGTTTCTAAAATAAATAAAATTGGTTGTATATAAATCAATTCATATGTTTGGATTATATAAATTCAAATTTAAATAAATTGATGTCGGATTAATTAAGATTTTAATTAATTTTTTACATGTAAAGAGATTCTGATTTTAATTTCTAAAATAAGTTGAATACGTTTTTGATAAGTCAATTCGTACATTTAGATGATATTAGTTCAAATTTAAATAAAGTCGGAGTGAAATTCACCAGTCTAATAATTATTGTCTATTAATTATTCATATTTTTAAAGCTTCTGTTTAAAAATCATACAAACATAAAATTGGTTGTAAATAAATAATTTCTTTTTTTAAAAATGCTGTAAGCTCCTATTCATTTTGATACTCATCAAAAAATACATTTCAATTAAGATCACTTGAATATTATTCTTATTTTAAAAGATCTCGATTTAAAATCAAAAAATCTTTTAATTTGCTTGTTAAATAAAAATTGGCTATTTAAGATAAAAATAGTTATAATGTGATTAGCAATTAATCAAATTAAACCTTCTAAATGAGACTATTTGAAAATTGTTTACATCTAAATAGCTTCTTATCCTAATTTGCAAAATGCATCAAATCTGTTGTTTACTAATCAACGAGTATGTTTTGATGATATTAATTCAAATTTGATTAGAAAGGAACTAAAAAATAAATACAAAAATAGATCTTCTAAATTTTTTATTCTTTGGAATAGTTTCTGATTTTCACTAAATCCAATATTTTGGTAAACAAATAATCATTCGACTTTTGAAATTAATATAAAATAAAGTTGATTTTCAAAGAATTAAATTAACGTGTTTTAAAAAGAGATTAAAATATTTACTCTTTTATAAAGCTATTGTTTTAAGTTTCAAAAATACATATTTTCGTTTTTGGTAAATCAATTCGTACACTTAGAATATATTAGTTCAAATTTGAATAAAGTCTGAGTCAAATTCTCCAGTCTAAAATTATTGTCTTTAAATTATTCATATTTCAATAGCTTCTGATTAAAAATCAAACATACAAAAAATTTAATAAGACATTTTAAAAATTATCCACATCTAAATAGCTTTGATATTCTAATATACTTATTCTATTTAGATAAAAAAACATGAAATTCGTTTTTGATAAATCAATTCGTATATTTTGATGATATTTCAATTCGTATTTAACCGAATTCTCTCAGAACAGTCGTTTTTCTTTAAGATTCTTGATTCATGCAAAAGCATTTTCCATGATATAATTTACGTGATTGATTTTGATTTTTTGTCATTCATGGGCAATTTGTAAAATTCATGAAATTTGATAAATGAGAAAAGTTTTTTCAACTTGGTTTACAATTTTTTTAATAATTTCACGATTCAAAAGAACGGTTATTTATGCGTAAAACTTATATACTTTTATCATTTAAATTCAGGTTAAATTATCCATAATCAATCATTAACCTGCTTTAAAAAGAGTTTAACGCGTAAATATGGATACATTTTTTGTAGAATTTCTCAAAATTACGTTTATTTTAAATAAAAAAAATTATTCCTAATTGCTAATGACGAAAACTTTTTACACCTAATTAAGTTTTTAAAAAAAAGTACGTATTTTTTTTTATATGAGTATAACATGACGTAATTTTCCATCCCATAAATCTACCAATAATGCAAAATTTCTATAAAATTTTAACAAAAAAATCGAAGTTTATAAAATATAAATAATTTTTTCGTAAAATACGATTAATTAATTTTTATAAGATAAAAATCCAAATCTTCGTTATCGGATCATAAAATAAGCGTTTGCTCTAGTCAAGAATCGTCAAATAAACCGATTGGTCTGATAGAATCAAGTTAGGCAGTTATATAGATATTTATGTTTTAAAGGAAATTGACATTAATCTACCTAAAATGCAAAAAATTTATATATAATGAAAAAAATCAAATAAATTTTTAAATATTTATTACTTTGTAAATAAAATTTTAGTAATTTTTTTTTCATTTTATATAAATTACTTGCATTTTAGGGAGATAAATGTCAATTTCTATTTTTTAATAAAATTATTATCTAAACAACCGCCTAGAATTATTATTGACAATCTAAAAAATGAATTTTTGGTTTAAATCTAAAACAATTTAAATTGAAAAAGCATTTAAATGATCCATTTAGGAATGTATTTTTTTCAACATATCTAATCAAATTAAATAAATACTTTCCTAAATAAACCCATTGATTAATCAAAATTCAACTTTTCTATGTTAGAATGGTCATTTAAATCTTATTCAATAATTTTTGAATAAATATCATCTAAATATATGAATTGATTTATTAACAAAAAATTTCATGTATTTTAGAAACTAAAACGATAAGTCATTTAATGGTTAATTTGAATACACGAATCCATTTAAAAACAACGAATTTCATGAATTTTAGAAACTAATAAAATGAGTAAATAATTTTGATTAATATTTTGATTATTTTTTTAGATTTGTTAAATTTATTTTTTGTAAAAAAACAAATTGATTTCTTAACTGTGAATTTCATTTAATTAAGGAATTATATCTGAAGTTATTTAAATGTGCATAATTTTTTAATAACAGTAATAACGGATTTTTTGTTTTGATTCACAAATGATATAATTGAGAATAAAATTTGAAGAATCAATTTAGAAATCTAATATTTGACATCTATCCTAACGAAATTGTACTAAAATTTTTAAGAGCCAAATGATTCAACAACAGTTACATTCATTAATTTTTGAAATTAAAACAGATGCTATTTAAATGTAAATAATTTTAAATGAAGCCGAGAAGGCTCATGTGTTGATAGAGTGGAAATTTGCAATGAAAGATGTGAGCACAAGATTTACGATAAAAAAAGAGAAAAAACGTAAGAAAAGCTGATTTTCACCAAACCAACACTGGTATGAGGTCAGTGGACTGGAAAAAAGAATTTGTTAGACGGCATGTTAATGAATAATATGCAAGTTTTCTGAATGTGTACCTGCGACTATATGAGAAAAACGTACCCGAGAAAAGTGAGAATTTGCGAAAGAGCGAAAAATTGATGAACTACGAGGTTAATAGAGTGATAAAAATAAAGCATCGAGCTTAGTATAAGATGAAAGCATGTAATAAAAGTTCATTTGAAAAAAGTAAATATTATTATGGAAAAGCATGAAGAGAGTTAAAATAGAAGGTAAGAAATGTAAAATCGGATTATAAGAACGGACTGTCTAAAAAAGCAAAAAGTGATCCGAAACTAATTTATGCCTATGTAAAAAGCAAAATGGGAGTAAAGGAAGAAATAAGAATGTTAAGAACAAAAGAGGGCGAAGTAACGAGTGACAAAAAACTGATAGCTGAGCTATTAAATGATCAATTTCTTTCAGTCTTTAATAAAGAAACCAATGATAATTTGCCTTTTTTTCCTTTACGTACTTCCTCTACTTTCGATATTGAGAATGTCATGCAGGAGCTAAACGAGGATCTGATTGAACGGAGACTAGAGAAATTAAATGGCAACAAATCGATGGGCACAGACCAAGTACATCCACTGATACTGAAAAATTGCGCAAAAACGATGTCAGTTCCATTACAGATAATTTTCGAAAAATTATTAGAGACAGGAAAAATCCCAAAAGAGTGAAAAAGAGCAAACATGTCTCCGATCTACAAAAAAGGAAGTAAATTAGAGCCAGCATATTATCGACCCGTATCACTGACGTCTGTCGCTTGTAAAGTTCTGGAAGGTATTGTCAGGGACCGAAAAATGTTTTACCTTCAAGAGAATAATCTAATAATTGGAAGTCAACATGGATTTGTTCCAAAGAAAGTTTGTGTAACGAATCTACTTGAAACGCTTGATATGATCACGACTGAGTTGGCCAAAGGTAACAGTGTGGATGAAATACTATTAGACTTTTCAAAGGCTTTTGATAAGGTACCGCACAACGACTTCTTCATAAACTACGTGGTTATGGACTAGGTGAGAAAAAAGTAAGTTGGCTCGAAGACTTTTTGAGTATGAGAACTCAGCAAGTTGTACTTGGAGATGGAGTATCTAGATGGTCAGAGGAACTGAGTGGAGTTCCGCAAGGATCTTTACTTGGACCCCTGCTATTTGTTTATAAATATAAATGACCTACCTGACTGCGTTTCAAATAAAATGGAATTGTATATAGATGACTCAAAAATACTCGGTATGTTAAATAAACTTTATGAGGGAGCAATGATACAGATCTGGATGCAGTATGTCAATGGATAGAGGTTTGGCGTATGGGACTTTGTGCTAACAAATTTAAAGTAATGCATTTCGGTAGACTAATTGAAAGGCATAAATATACACAAAAAAGCAAAAGGAATGTTATACTAGCGACCACAGATTGTGAAAGGGATTTTTGAGTGATGGTTTCATCAGATTTGAAGTGGACCAGCCAAGTGAAAAGTGCTTGTGCGAAAGCGAGTAGGATGCTTGGAATGCTAAAGCGAACGTTTACAAGTAGAGAGGAAAGACTGTGGGTAAGATTGTATATATCCATGGTGAGACCCCACCTAGATTACGCAGTGCAGGTTTGGAATCCAAGTATGAAAATGGACGTGAATGAGTTGGAAAAGGTGCAAGAGAGGGCAACAAAAATACCTTTGTTTGTAAGAAACATGCCGTATGAAAAAAGGCTGACAAAATTACTTGATTGAAATATACAAACTAGTGAATGGAATAGAAAAGGTAAGCTTGGTCAAGAATCTAGTGAATAAATCAGAAAACAAGGGGCCAGCCGGGGGGTTAAGAGCAACGAAGCAATGTTCTCCAATCTAAAGCGCATAATGAAGCAATGGCTTGGTATTTGGCCATCTCAAATATTATTGACCGTATCTAAGACAATGTGGTGTCGCGACCTCACCAAAATCCTCAAGTCCTCTGACATGCCCGCCTTGGAACAATTCGAAAAAAAGTCCTTCGCTGACCTGAACAAGCTTGCCCAACGTTCAGCACAACACAACAATTTGATGTGTTAAAAAAACTAGTTAAGATACTAGATGAACTTAAATCCTAAAAAAACACTATATATCAACTTTTTTTTACAATAAAAACATTTGCTTTAAATAAATAATTTCTTAATAATGTTTTTTTTTAAGGTTGTTTTTGAAGGCATAGTGGGTTCTTCATTTACTGGCGACATAGCCATAGATGACATATTCATAGACACGCGCGGACCATGTAGCAAACCAGCTCAATGTTCTTTTGAAGATTCGCTGTGTAATTGGCAAGAAGAACCATCAAACAAATTCAATCTATTGCGAATAACTGGCCAGCAGTTAGCCCAGATATATCCTCAAACAAGTGTTCAAGCAGACACTACTTTAAACAACAAATGGACATTTCCTATGGATGAATCCAGGCTATGACATGAAAGTAGCAAACAAATCCTCGCGCATTTTTTCCCAAACAATAATTGCTCAAAATTACCTGAACGGTTCTTGTCTGAGCTTTTTTTACACCCTGAATGGTCAAGCTAACACTGGCAGCTTAAACATCTACCGCAAAATGTATCCCAACTCTTCACTGTCGCTCGAGTCCTCCCTAAAACCAGACTCAGATGCCAAATGGAAGCAAGCAGTCATTTCTTTTGGCGAAACAGGCACAAACTATGAAATTTACCTAGAGGCCGAATTCAAGGATCAAAACCTAGACTTATCTATAGACGATCTCTATTTGTACAATGTGAACTGTTCAGAGGTGACTTTGCCACCCGAGCCCGGCACTCAATTTGGATGCGGCGATGGCACTTTTATACCAGTGGAAAAAAAGTGTGATTTTATAAAAGATTGTGCGGATGGACTGGACGAAAAAGTGTGTGCTGATTGCAATTTTGAAAATTCAACTTGTCAATATGAGGATGTCAGTGACGGCTCGCTGCTATGGAACCGAACCCAGGCCAAACAATCAAACAACGGACCCAGCATTGACAACACACTCAAGAACCCTTTTGGTCACTACATGCAACTTGACTTCATAAACAGTGGCGACTCGTTTTACTACGACTTGGCATCACTCAGACTAAAACAAGAGCTAAAACCATGCAGCTCGACTTGTGAGCTCGAATTCTATTTTCACATGTTCGGCGACTCGGACGACTTGGACATTTATTTGCTAGAGAGCAAAAAGTACTCTCTTCTTGGCGAGTTCATGGGAGATTATGGAGACAGATGGACCTATGTGAGAATACCAATTGGACGGATCACCAACTCATTCCAATTCGAAATAGATGGATTCAGATACAACACAAACAGAGACCACGACTTGGCCATAGACGACTTTAAATTGGTTAATTGTGAATTTCCTGTTCCAAGACCAACTTGTCCCAGTGATTATTTTACATGTCAACGAAAAGCCTGTGTTTCCAACAACCAAGTGTGTGATTTGATTGACGATTGTGGTGACAACTCAGATGAACTGAACTGCAATGGATACAACCAGTGTGACTTTGAGACCAGTTTGTGTGATTGGAAACATGATTTAGCAGGAGATTTTAAATGGATTTTGAAAAAAAGTCAAACATCAACTTTCAGAACTGGTCCGCGCCGGGATCACACCACTGGTACTTGGCGAGGACAATATGCCTACATGAAATCAAGCGGAGTACAAAAAGGACAAAAAGCTCGTCTTGTCTCGTCCACTTTTATGTCAACTAGCTCTGGAAATTGTGAGATGAGAGTTTTCTACCACATGTTCGGAAGTACCATGGGAAGTTTGAACATTTACTTGAGGACATCGATTGGCAATGAGAAAATTTTGTTCACCAGAAACAGAGAGAGTGGAAATTATTGGGAACGAGCTGGCATAAAAATTCTGTCCTCTTCACCATTCGATATTATAATTGAAGGAATAGTGGGAAATGGTATATATGGTGACATTGGAATTGATGATGTGTCATTTACACCTGGTTGTCAAATTTCAACTACACAGACATTGCCATTGATGATGTTGAATTCATCAATTGTTCGCCAAATTCAACTTTGGTCGATGTGGATCTAAAGTGCACTTTTGAGCAAACACTTTGTGGATATTCAAACGATCCGAGCAATAAGTTGAATTGGCAGCGCAAAGCCAACAAATCGGACTCGTACTCCAACACAGGACCAATTGGTGATCACACCACTGGACTCGGCTACTACGCTCTTTTCAAGCCCAGCTATTCAAGCACCCGAGGCTCTTCTGGCCGTCTCCTCTCATCAATTCAAACCTTGTCAATAAATAAAACTATTTGTCTCAGTTTTTGGTATCACATGTTTGGCATAGATGTGTACAAGCTGAATGTGTACATGGACGTGTATCCGTCCATTGGTGCAGCTAATTTTAACAGACAATTGATATGGAGTAAATATGGCTCATTGGCAAGAAGATGGTACCAGAGTGAAAAAACACTGCGACCCATCGGTCCATGGCGAGTGGTATTTGAAGGCGTTGCTGATTACAATTCCAAAGGAGACATTGCCATAGATGACATACTAAGCTATGATGGAGCGTGTCCTGTCCAGCGCTCATGTGACTTCGAGGCTGACCTGTGCCAATTTCAAAATTTAAATGACTCAAGTGTGGATTTGGTCTGGCTTAGAGGAATACCAAACAATCAGCTAATTGATCACACACTCTTGACCAATGAAGGCTCCATAGCCTATGTTTTTATGTCCACTAATATAAAACAAAATAGCAAAGCCGTTCTCACAAGTCCACTCTTTAGGACAAACAATTTGGAATGTGTTGAATTTTGGTATGTTTTGAGCAGTTCAGCATTTGTGAACACCACCAGTCTAAGTGTTTATGAGACTCAAGGTACCACTTCCACTCTCAAATGGTCCAAGCCATCTACTTTGCAAAGCACATGGCGCTTTGGTCAAGCTCAAATCGATCACACATTCAGCACTAATTTTGACTATTCAGTCAAATTTGAGGCGCAAATTTTGTCTGCTAGTCAATTAAGAGATGCCATTATTGGCATTGATGATGTAAATATCAAGAGTGGCAAATGTGAGTCAAGTTTGAATTGTAATTTTGAGGAATTTTCAATATGTGCCTGGCAGCATTCGGCTGATGATGACTTTGACTGGCTTTTGAATCAAGGCGAAACTGATTCGTATGACACAGGTCCCAATGTGGACGTAACACTAGGCACTGATGAAAGTGTTTATTTGTTTTTGGAATCTAGCTATCCGGCAAAGTTAAATGATAAAGCTGTTTTGATCAGTGATTATGTAGATGCAGTTGATAATGGTTGTTTTGGTCTATGGTATTTTATGCATGGATTGGATGTTTACAAGTTTAATGTTTACATGGAAGATGAGGTTAGTGGAAAGAAATTGTTGAGGAACTTTACTGGAGAGCAAGGCTTTGCGTGGCAGCATCTTTTGTTGAATGTAACAAATAGAAATGAGTTTAGAATTTATTTGGAGGGAATTATTGGAGATGGGTATCGAGGTGACATAGCTTTAGATGATTTGTCCTATTCGACAAGTCCATGTGGAGCAGCAACATCGGTGAGTGTTTCGACCAGGTCGACCACAATAACATATCCTGCCAATCCGGTCGATTGTAACTTTGATCAAAACAACACATGCTACTGGACCCATGATTCCCAGGCTGATTTCAAATGGCAAACAAACAAAGGAAGAACTCAAACATTTTTGACTGGACCATCAGCTGACCACACTACAGACACAGAATTTGGATCGTTATCGAAGGCTTAGTGGGTTCAGGTGCTCTTGGTGACATAGCTATTGATGATGTTGCATACAACGATGGAAATTGTCCAATAACAAATACATGTGACTTTGAATCTGTTGATTTGTGTGGCTATAAGAACGATTTGAGTGCTGCTATTCAATGGAATCGCGTTCAGGGAAGAAATGAAGATTTAGATCACAGCTATGGCTCTGAAATTGGTCACTATATGCTTGCCAAGTCAATTAGTCCTCATATAATGAATCGAATGGCAAGATTTTTATCTCCACTTTATCCAGCTACCACTCTT
Organism: Brachionus manjavacas; assembly: GCA_019054805.1. NCBI lineage: Eukaryota > Metazoa > Rotifera > Eurotatoria > Ploima > Brachionidae > Brachionus > Brachionus manjavacas. The sequence goes on along the minus strand of JAHQIY010000032.1, from coordinate 95,329 downwards.
TGTGTCAACTTCTGGTACAAAACCCAAGGAGATATTCAATTCAATATAAGAACTTATTCATTTGGAAATTACAACAACAAGGCTATGTTCAGTGCCAAAGGAGACCGAGGCAAAGAGTGGTCTTTGGGCCGAGCAACTTTGTCCTATTCGGCTGCGTATCAAATTGTTTTTGAACTAGTTGACCAAGGTGTCAATGATGGACAAGTGTGGCTTGATGACATAAACATTGACTTTAGATCATGTGATCCCATAGCTTCGTGTACATTTGAAAATGAGAATTTGTGTGGATATACCAATATAGCCGGAAGTGATTTCGATTGGGTACTTTTGAATGGAGAACTTGGCTCAACTTTGGCTAACTGGGATATTCCATCATTTGATCATACTCTTGGAACAGCATATGGCTCATTTTTGTTTTTGGACACAATGTTTACAATTTTATTTGTTAACAAATTCAAAACATTTTGCTACACTCAAAATAAAGAGCAAAAACAAAGGCTACATAGGCTCTGTAGTGGAACACTATAGTTCTACAAATGAATACAATGGAGACAATTGGTTTTTTAAAGAAGTTCAACTGCCGAATATAAACTATCCGTTCAGCATTGTTGTTGAGGGAATAACTGGTCCAAATCCGAATAATTTAAAAGGACAATTAGCCATTGATGATGTTTATTTCTACAATGGAACATGCCAAGGTCCACCAAACCCTCAAGGACAATTTGATTGTACAAATGGACAATTTATCGATTCAAATTTAGTTTGTGATTTTAAAAGTGATTGTGCAAATGGTCAAGATGAAAAAATTGTGGTAGCTGCACTTTTGAAGACAGTGATTTGTGCGGATGGCTTGAGAAGAGCTCAGGTAGTTATAAATGGACAAGGGCTAGAAAATCTATGAGCGGGTCTAATATCGGACCTGATGCAGACCATACATTTAACAATCAATCTGGATATTACATGGCTGTGACGACCAACAATGGAGCTTTGAACCAACCGGCCAGTCTCTATTCTCCAGCTTTGCCTTTCGCCAGTTCAACATGTCAGATAAAATTTTGGTTTAGAATGGAAGGTGGCAACTCTGAAACTTTAAATGTTTCGTTGTCTTTGGCAACAGACAAAGTAATGATTTACAGAAGAGACAGATCTACTTTGGACTGGAGTCAAGCTGTCATTGACTTGGGCTCTGTTTCAAATCAATTTGAAATTATTTTTGAAGGGATGAAAAATCAGAATTCTTTTGGTTTTATTGTGATTGATGATGTTTCTTTTGAAAATTGTGCTTTGCCTTACTTGAACAACACTTGTGCACAAGATGATTTTAAGTCGTCTATGATTAAAAGCAATTTTTGCTTTTCTTTTGAGATTTGAGATAAATCCTGAGACTTTTCGACGGAAATTTCTTTTGATTTTATTTCTTTCAAAGCAAGTAATTTTGTCTGAATCTCATCAAACACAATTTTCAATTGATTGAATGTAGCTTCACTTCAAAAAATATTTAAAAAAAAAATTATTTAGAATTTTAGATAGTTACTTTTCTTTTCTCAATATATCAGAATTTTCTATATCTGTGTAGAGAGAATTGATTTTTTCTTCGAGTTTAAATATCTCTTCGTTTTTAAAAGCCAATTCAAAATTTCTAAAATAAGAATTTAAGGCATTGTGAATTTTGAAGCAAAAAACAAAAACAATAATCTTAAAATGAAATAACTTTTTTACTAAAAGTCTAAAAAAAGTTCTGCAAAATGTATCAGCTGGTACAAACTTTGTACCACCCAAATTTAGTTTCTGCAAAAACTCTGCAAGTTTGCAAAGCACTAAAAGTATTAGAAAATCATTAAAATTAAATTGCAGAGTTATTGCAGAAACTAAATTTGGGTGGTACAAAGTTTGTACCAGCTGATACATTTTGCAGAACTATTTTTAGACTTTTAGTAAAAAAGTTATTTCATTTTAAGATTATTGTTTTTGTTTTTTGCTTCAAAATTCACAGTGCCAGAATTTAACTAACATAAGGATATAATAAATATATTTTAAAATTTACTTGTCAGTTTCATTTTGAATTTTGTTATTTGACAGTAATCTCTTGTTGTCTTCTAGAGTACTTTCTATGCTCTGACATTTTGTTTCTAATGCATCATAGTCATTTTTCAATTGATTTAATGTAGCTTCCCTTCAAAAAATATTTAAAAAAAAAATTATTTAGAATTTTAGAAAGTTACTTTTCTTTTCTCAATATATCAGAATTTTCTATATCTGTGTAGAGAGAATTGATTTTTTCTTCGAGTTTAAATATTTCTTCGTTTTTAATAGCCAATTCAAAATTTCTAAAATAAGAATTTAACTAACATAAGGATATAATAAATATATTTTAAAATTTACTTGTCAGTTTCATTTTGAATTTTGTTATTTGACAGTAATCTCTTGTTGTCTTCTAGAGTACTTTCTATGCTCTGACATTTTGTTTCTAATGCATCATAATCATTTTTCAATTGATTTAATGTAGCTTCCCTTCAAAAAATATTTTAAAAAAAAATTATTTAGAATTTTAGAAAGTTACTTTTCTTTTCTCAATATATCAGAATTTTCTATATCTGTGTAGAGAGAATTGATTTTTTCTTCGAGTTTAAATATTTCTTCGTTTTTAATAGACAATTCAAAATTTCTAAAATAAGAATTTAACTAACATAAGGATATAAAAATATATTTTAAAATTTACTTGTCAGTTTCATTTTGAATTTTGTTATTTGACAGTAATCTCTTGTTGTCTTCTAGAGTACTTTCTATGCTCTGACATTTTGTTTCTAATGCATCATAGTCATTTTTCAATTGATTTAATGTAGCTTCCCTTCAAAAAATATTTAAAAAAAAAATTATTTAGAATCTTAGAAAGTTACTTTTCTTTTCTCAATATATCAGAATTTTCTATATCTGTGTAGAGAGAATTGATTTTTTCTTCGAGTTTAAATATTTCTTCGTTTTTAATAGCCAATTCAAAATTTCTAAAATAAGAATTTAACTAACATAAGGATATAATAAATATATTTTAAAATTTACTTGTCAGTTTCATTTTGAATTTTGTTATTTGACAGTAATCTCTTGTTGTCTTCTAGAGTACTTTCTATGCTCTGACATTTTGTTTCTAATGCATCATAATCATTTTTCAATTGATTTAATGTAGCTTCCCTTCAAAAAATATTTTAAAAAAAAATTATTTAGAATTTTAGAAAGTTACTTTTCTTTTCTCAATATATCAGAATTTTCTATATCTGTGTAGAGAGAATTGATTTTTTCTTCGAGTTTAAATATTTCTTCGTTTTTAATAGACAATTCAAAATTTCTAAAATAAGAATTTAACTAACATAAGGATATAATAAATATATTTTAAAATTTACTTGTCAGTTTTTAATGTTCTTTCTTCATCAAAATTTTTTTCGTTTTCATATTTATTTAAATTTTCAATCTTGTTTTCCATTTCGATTATCATGTCTTTTGAGTTTCTGATTTCATCGAATTTTCTAATACAAATTATAATAGAATGATTATTAAATTTTACAAATCTGATATTTACTCGTTAAGTTCCATGTTAATTCGCAATATTTCTTTCTCAAGACGATCAATTTAATCTTTGTAATTTTTGATTGTGGATTGATGGTATTCTTTCTCAATTTCGGTTTCGGCTTAGTGGGTTCAGGTGCTCTTGGTGACATAGCTATTGATGATGTTGCATACAACGATGGAAATTGTCCAATAACAAATACATGTGACTTTGAATCTGTTGATTTGTGTGGCTATAAGAACGATTTGAGTGCTGCTATTCAATGGAATCGCGTTCAGGGAAGAAATGAAGATTTAGATCACAGCTATAGCTCTGAAATTGGTCACTATATGCTTGCCAAGTCAATTAGTCCTCATATAATGAATCGAATGGCAAGATTTTTATCTCCACTTTATCCAGCTACCACTCTTTGTGTCAACTTCTGGTACAAAACCCAAGGAGATATTCAATTCAATATAAGAACTTATTCATTTGGAAATTACAACAACAAGGCTATGTTCAGTGCCAAAGGAGACCGAGGCAAAGAGTGGTCTTTGGGCCGAGCAACTTTGTCCTATTCGGCTGCGTATCAAATTGTTTTTGAACTAGTTGACCAAGGTGTCAATGATGGACAAGTGTGGCTTGATGACATAAACATTGACTTTAGATCATGTGATCCCATAGCTTCGTGTACATTTGAAAATGAGAATTTGTGTGGATATACCAATATAGCCGGAAGTGATTTCGATTGGGTACTTTTGAATGGAGAACTTGGCTCAACTTTGGCTAACTGGGATATTCCATCATTTGATCATACTCTTGGAACAGCATATGGCTCATTTTTGTTTTTGGACACAATGTTTACAATTTTATTTGTTAACAAATTCAAAACATTTTGCTACACTCAAAATAAAGAGCAAAAACAAAGGCTACATAGGCTCTGTAGTGGAACACTATAGTTCTACAAATGAATACAATGGAGACAATTGGTTTTTAAAGAAGTTCAACTGCCGAATATAAACTATCCGTTCAGCATTGTTGTTGAGGGAATAACTGGTCCAAATCCGAATAATTTAAAAGGACAATTAGCCATTGATGATGTTTATTTCTACAATGGAACATGCCAAGGTCCACCAAACCCTCAAGGACAATTTGATTGTACAAATGGACAATTTATCGATTCAAATTTAGTTTGTGATTTTAAAAGTGATTGTGCAAATGGTCAAGATGAAAAAATTGTGGTAGCTGCACTTTTGAAGACAGTGATTTGTGCGGATGGCTTGAGAAGAGCTCAGGTAGTTATAAATGGACAAGGGCTAGAAAATCTATGAGCGGGTCTAATATCGGACCTGATGCAGACCATACATTTAACAATCAATCTGGATATTACATGGCTGTGACGACCAACAATGGAGCTTTGAACCAACCGGCCAGTCTCTATTCTCCAGCTTTGCCTTTCGCCAGTTCAACATGTCAGATAAAATTTTGGTTTAGAATGGAAGGTGGCAACTCTGAAACTTTAAATGTTTCGTTGTCTTTGGCAACAGACAAAGTAATGATTTACAGAAGAGACAGATCTACTTTGGACTGGAGTCAAGCTGTCATTGACTTGGGCTCTGTTTCAAATCAATTTGAAATTATTTTTGAAGGGATGAAAAATCAGAATTCTTTTGGTTTTATTGTGATTGATGATGTTTCTTTTGAAAATTGTGCTTTGCCTTACTTGAACAACACTTGTGCACAAGATGATTTTAAGTGCAAAAGAGGCAATTGTGTGCCCATGGACCGATATTGTGATTTTGTAGATGATTGTGGTGATTATTCGGATGAGATTGGACCTTTGTGCTCTTCTTATCACAAGTATTTAAAATAAAAATTTTTTATGTGAAAATTTAAAACTTTTAAAAAATAATTATGAATAAAAAATAATTTATTAATTATAAAATTAATGAATATTAACTATCTATTTAGATGTACCTTTGATCATTCATTATGTGATTGGACTGTTGAATCAAATACTTTGGTCAAATGGAAGCGTTTTAGCGGACCAACATTTTTAGGTCTGTAAATGTTAATCAAGGAGATTTTTGGCTGAGAAATTTAATTGATATCCCGAATGGCCAACCTTTTCAAGTAAAATCCAACTTAAAAAAAAAATAAAGTACGAATTTTATCAAATTTTTAGGTAACGATGATGATGAAGGTGAAGAACTTTATTTGACAGGTGAAATTGTACTCTCAGATGGTCAATATCAAATGAACCAGATCCTAAATGGAAGAGCAAAAATTACCGCTTGTGCTAGTGACCAAGTACTTACGTAACATGAGTAACCCTAACGCCATGTTGACTGTTTTCCAGTTTGAAAGAGAGGCCGTGGTGCTTGCCAACTGGCTCCGTGATCAAGAAGTGCTCGCCTTAAGTCAAGACTTTGGCCAAGATTTGAGACATGCTGTTAATTATTGAGAATAGACAGTAGACAAGAACAATATTTGGAGTATAACAAGCTAATTAGGGAGCCAACTTTTAAAAAAAAGCAGTTTAGAATTGTAACTAATTTTTATTAAGATGATCAACTAAATTTAGTTACCTCTGTGCCAAATCATAAGTGAATAGGGATAAATATAAAGCCTTAAATAATATAACCAATAAACAATTTCTAATATTTACCAAATCTTTGTTAAATATTTCAATTTATATTTTAGATAAAAATATAGATTATATAACGAAGAATAATGAATAATAAACAAAATAATAGAAGAAGAAAAAATCAAGAGAGAGCATTTTATTTTAAGGGCTATCTAGCTTTAAAAAATGCTGATTCGAAATTTGAACATAAAAATTTTGAGAAAAATGATTTTTTAAATTATTTAAAAGGTATTATAAACAAAACAAACTAAATATTTTATTTAAAATTATATTTTAAGAAAACGATCTTGAGTTTTTTGATGTTGAATCAATGGTTGATTTGATTCAAGATGTTTATTTTGATTCACAAACAAGAAAATTCCTTTTATACAATTCAAAAGAAGAATATAATCAAACAGTTGAGAAAGAATTCATTGAGTGCAGAAATGTCAACAAAAATGTAAAAAAAAATAGTATTTGTAAAAATAAATTAAATAAATAAAATTATTAGCTGAATCCTCCAAAAATAAAGCTAACAGGATTATGTTTGTTCAAAAAATTTTATGAACATAATAACTCACTAGAAAGCAAAGAGAAAGAAGCTTATCAACCAATATCATCAAATTCATCCTTTTCTTCAAATTACTCTCAGGTATGTATAATTAAATTCATTTCCTAATAATGAATTACGATTTGAAATTAAAAAACATAAAGCTTTTTTGCCATGGAAAATCCAATGCAACTAACGCAAAAAAAAGGAAAAAATATCGCATCCTGAAGTTGATGATCAATTCAAAATATCATTATTTTAATGTACTGAGAAATTGAAATGATATCTTGAATTGACCATCAACTTCAAGTTGCCAAAAATATATCAGATCCTAGGCAAATAAATTCATAGTAAACACTCAGCAGGTATTTCAAAATAATGTCATGGAATGTCCAAGGCATATTTATGAACAACCAAATAAGGAAAATTAAGAAGGATTTTTTCATAGATAATCTAATTATCATGAGACAATTAAAAAACATAAAGCTTTTTTGCCATGGAATATCCAAGGCTATTAACGCAAAAAAGAAATAAATATATCAGAATCTAGGTATATAAATTTTTACAAAAAATTAAGCGTTCAAACACTCAACAGGTATTTCAAAATAATGTCATGGAATGTCCAAGGCATATTTATGAACAACCAAATAAGGAAAATTAAGAAGGAGTTTTTCATAGATAATCTAATTTTCATGAGACAATTAAAAAACATAAAGCTCTTTTGCCATGGAATATCCAAGGCTATTAACGCAAAAAAAAGAAATAAATATATCAGAATCTAGGTATATAAATTTTTACAAAAAATTAAGCGTTCAAACACTCAACAGGTATTTCAAAATAATTTCTTGGAATGTCCAAGGCATATTTATGAACAACCAAATAAGGAAAATTAAGAAGGATTTTTTCATAGATAATCTAATTATCATGAGACAATTAAAAAACATAAAGCTTTTTTGCCATGGAATATCCAAGGCTATTAACGCAAAAAAAAGAAATAAATATATCAGAATCTAGGTATATAAATTTTTACAAAAAATTAAGCGTTCAAACACTCAACAGGTATTTCAAAATAATGTCATGGAATGTCCAAGGCATATTTATGAACAACCAAATAAGGAAAATTAAGAAGGAGTTTTTCATAGATAATCTAATTTTCATGAGACAATTAAAAAACATAAAGCTTTTTTGCCATGGAATATCCAAGGCTATTAACGCAAAAAAGAAATAAATATATCAGAATCTAGGTATATAAATTTTTACAAAAAATTAAGCGTTCAAACACTCAACAGGTATTTCAAAATAATTTCTTGGAATGTCCAAGGCATATTTATGAACAACCAAATAAGGAAAATTAAGAAGGAGTTTTTCATAGATAATCTAATTTTCATGAGACAATTAAAAAACATAAAGCTTTTTTGCCATGGAATATCCAAGGCTATTAACGCAAAAAAAAGAAATAAATATATCAGAATCTAGGTATATAAATTTTTACAAAAAATTAAGCGTTCAAACACTCAACAGGTATTTCAAAATAATGTCATGGAATGTCCAAGGCATATTTATGAACAACCAAATAAGGAAAATTAAGAAGGAGTTTTTCATAGATAATCTAATTTTCATGAGACAATTAAAAAACATAAAGCTTTTTTTGCCATGGATTATCCAAGGATATTAACGCAAAAAAAAGAAATAAATATATCAGAATCTAGGTATATAAATTTTTACAAAAAATTAAGCGTTCAAACACTCAACAGGTATTTCAAAATAATTTCTTGGAATGTCCAAGGCATATTTATGAACAACCAAATAAGGAAAATTAAGAAGGAGTTTTTCATAGATAATCTAATTTTCATGAGACAATTAAAAAACATAAAGCTTATGAACAACCAAATAAGGAAAATTAAGAAGGAGTTGTATAATATGTATAATTAAAGGTATGTATAATTAAATTCATTTCCTAATAATGAATTACGATTTGAAATTAAAAAACATAAAGCTTTTTTGCCATGGAAAATCCAATGCAACTAACGCAAAAAAAAGGAAAAAATATCGCATCCTGAAGTTGATGATCAATTCAAAATATCATTATTTTAATGTACTGAGAAATTGAAATGATATCTTGAATTGACCATCAACTTCAAGTTGCCAAAAATATATCAGATCCTAGGCAAATAAATTCATAGTAAACACTCAGCAGGTATTTCAAAATAATGTCATGGAATGTCCAAGGCATATTTATGAACAACCAAATAAGGAAAATTAAGAAGGATTTTTTCATAGATAATCTAATTATCATGAGACAATTAAAAAACATAAAGCTTTTTTGCCATGGAATATCCAAGGCTATTAACGCAAAAAAAGAAATAAATATATCAGAATCTAGGTATATAAATTTTTACAAAAAATTAAGCGTTCAAACACTCAACAGGTATTTCAAAATAATGTCATGGAATGTCCAAGGCATATTTATGAACAACCAAATAAGGAAAATTAAGAAGGAGTTTTTCATAGATAATCTAATTTTCATGAGACAATTAAAAAACATAAAGCTCTTTTGCCATGGAATATCCAAGGCTATTAACGCAAAAAAAAGAAATAAATATATCAGAATCTAGGTATATAAATTTTTACAAAAAATTAAGCGTTCAAACACTCAACAGGTATTTCAAAATAATTTCTTGGAATGTCCAAGGCATATTTATGAACAACCAAATAAGGAAAATTAAGAAGGATTTTTTCATAGATAATCTAATTATCATGAGACAATTAAAAAACATAAAGCTTTTTTGCCATGGAATATCCAAGGCTATTAACGCAAAAAAAAGAAATAAATATATCAGAATCTAGGTATATAAATTTTTACAAAAAATTAAGCGTTCAAACACTCAACAGGTATTTCAAAATAATGTCATGGAATGTCCAAGGCATATTTATGAACAACCAAATAAGGAAAATTAAGAAGGAGTTTTTCATAGATAATCTAATTTTCATGAGACAATTAAAAAACATAAAGCTTTTTTGCCATGGAATATCCAAGGCTATTAACGCAAAAAAAAGAAATAAATATATCAGAATCTAGGTATATAAATTTTTACAAAAAATTAAGCGTTCAAACACTCAACAGGTATTTCAAAATAATTTCTTGGAATGTCCAAGGCATATTTATGAACAACCAAATAAGGAAAATTAAGAAGGAGTTTTTCATAGATAATCTAATTTTCATGAGACAATTAAAAAACATAAAGCTTTTTTGCCATGGAATATCCAAGGCTATTAACGCAAAAAAAAGAAATAAATATATCAGAATCTAGGTATATAAATTTTTACAAAAAATTAAGCGTTCAAACACTCAACAGGTATTTCAAAATAATGTCATGGAATGTCCAAGGCATATTTATGAACAACCAAATAAGGAAAATTAAGAAGGAATTTTTCATAGATAATCTAATTTTCATGAGACAATTAAAAAACATAAAGCTTTTTTGCCATGGAATATCCAAGGCTATTAACGCAAAAAAAAGAAATAAATATATCAGAATCTAGGTATATAAATTTTTACAAAAAATTAAGCGTTCAAACACTCAACAGGTATTTCAAAATAATTTCTTGGAATGTCCAAGGCATATTTATGAACAACCAAATAAGGAAAATTAAGAAGGAGTTTTTCATAGATAATCTAATTTTCATGAGACAATTAAAAAACATAAAGCTTTTTTGCCATGGAATATCCAAGGCTATTAACGCAAAAAAGAAATAAATATATCAGAATCTAGGTATATAAATTTTTACAAAAAATTAAGCGTTCAAACACTCAACAGGTATTTCAAAATAATGTCATGGAATGTCCAAGGCATATTTATGAACAACCAAATAAGGAAAATTAAGAAGGAATTTTTCATAGATAATCTAATTTTCATGAGACAATTAAAAAACATAAAGCTTTTTTGCCATGGAATATCCAAGGCTATTAACGCAAAAAAGAAATAAATATATCAGAATCTAGGTATATAAATTTTTACAAAAAATTAAGCGTTCAAACACTCAACAGGTATTTCAAAATAATGTCATGGAATGTCCAAGGCATATTTATGAACAACCAAATAAGGAAAATTAAGAAGGAGTTTTTCATAGATAATCTAATTTTCATGAGACAATTAAAAAACATAAAGCTTTTTTGCCATGGAATATCCAAGGCTATTAACGCAAAAAAAAGAAATAAATATATCAGAATCTAGGTATATAAATTTTTACAAAAAATTAAGCGTTCAAACACTCAACAGGTATTTCAAAATAATGTCATGGAATGTCCAAGGCATATTTATGAACAACCAAATAAGGAAAATTAAGAAGGAGTTTTTCATAGATAATCTAATTTTCATGAGACAATTAAAAAACATAAAGCTTTTTTGCCATGGAAAATCCAATGCAACTAACGCAAAAAAAAGGAAAAAATATCGCATCCTGAAGTTGATGATCAATTCAAAATATCATTATTTTAATGTACTGAGAAATTGAAATGATATCTTGAATTGACCATCAACTTCAAGTTGCCAAAAATATATCAGATCCTAGGCAAATAAATTCATAGTAAACACTCAGCAGGTATTTCAAAATAATGTCATGGAATGTCCAAGGCATATTTATGAACAACCAAATAAGGAAAATTAAGAAGGATTTTTTCATAGATAATCTAATTATCATGAGACAATTAAAAAACATAAAGCTTTTTTGCCATGGAATATCCAAGGCTATTAACGCAAAAAAAAGAAATAAATATATCAGAATCTAGGTATATAAATTTTTACAAAAAATTAAGCGTTCAAACACTCAACAGGTATTTCAAAATAATGTCATGGAATGTCCAAGGCATATTTATGAACAACCAAATAAGGAAAATTAAGAAGGAGTTTTTCATAGATAATCTAATTTTCATGAGACAATTAAAAAACATAAAGCTCTTTTGCCATGGAATATCCAAGGCTATTAACGCAAAAAAAAGAAATAAATATATCAGAATCTAGGTATATAAATTTTTACAAAAAATTAAGCGTTCAAACACTCAACAGGTATTTCAAAATAATTTCTTGGAATGTCCAAGGCATATTTATGAACAACCAAATAAGGAAAATTAAGAAGGATTTTTTCATAGATAATCTAATTATCATGAGACAATTAAAAAACATAAAGCTTTTTTGCCATGGAATATCCAAGGCTATTAACGCAAAAAAAAGAAATAAATATATCAGAATCTAGGTATATAAATTTTTACAAAAAATTAAGCGTTCAAACACTCAACAGGTATTTCAAAATAATGTCATGGAATGTCCAAGGCATATTTATGAACAACCAAATAAGGAAAATTAAGAAGGAGTTTTTCATAGATAATCTAATTTTCATGAGACAATTAAAAAACATAAAGCTTTTTTGCCATGGAATATCCAAGGCTATTAACGCAAAAAAAAGAAATAAATATATCAGAATCTAGGTATATAAATTTTTACAAAAAATTAAGCGTTCAAACACTCAACAGGTATTTCAAAATAATTTCTTGGAATGTCCAAGGCATATTTATGAACAACCAAATAAGGAAAATTAAGAAGGAGTTTTTCATAGATAATCTAATTTTCATGAGACAATTAAAAAACATAAAGCTTTTTTGCCATGGAATATCCAAGGCTATTAACGCAAAAAAAAGAAATAAATATATCAGAATCTAGGTATATAAATTTTTACAAAAAATTAAGCGTTCAAACACTCAACAGGTATTTCAAAATAATGTCATGGAATGTCCAAGGCATATTTATGAACAACCAAATAAGGAAAATTAAGAAGGAATTTTTCATAGATAATCTAATTTTCATGAGACAATTAAAAAACATAAAGCTTTTTTGCCATGGAATATCCAAGGCTATTAACGCAAAAAAAAGAAATAAATATATCAGAATCTAGGTATATAAATTTTTACAAAAAATTAAGCGTTCAAACACTCAACAGGTATTTCAAAATAATGTCATGGAATGTCCAAGGCATATTTATGAACAACCAAATAAGGAAAATTAAGAAGGAGTTTTTCATAGATAATCTAATTTTCATGAGACAATTAAAAAACATAAAGCTTTTTTGCCATGGAATATCCAAGGCTATTAACGCAAAAAAAAGAAATAAATATATCAGAATCTAGGTATATAAATTTTTACAAAAAATTAAGCGTTCAAACACTCAACAGGTATTTCAAAATAATGTCATGGAATGTCCAAGGCATATTTATGAACAACCAAATAAGGAAAATTAAGAAGGAGTTTTTCATAGATAATCTAATTTTCATGAGACAATTAAAAAACATAAAGCTTTTTTGCCATGGAATATCCAAGGCTATTAACGCAAAAAAAAGAAATAAATATATCAGAATCTAGGTATATAAATTTTTACAAAAAATTAAGCGTTCAAACACTCAACAGGTATTTCAAAATAATGTCTTGGAATGTCCAAGGCATATTTATGAACAACCAAATAAGGAAAATTAAGAAGGAGTTTTTCATAGATAATCTTATTTTCATGAGACAATTAAAAAACATAAAGCTTTTTTGCCATGGAATATCCAAGGCTATTAACGCAAAAAAAAGAAATAAATATATAGATTTAAGTCTTTGATTTTTTATTTATTTTTATTTCGAATAATTTTAGAAGTCAAAAAGCGATTTGAATAACAATCGATCAAAAAGCTGTTTGAAGAGAGCCCAAGTTTTGTATTCAATCATTAAGAAAACGCTTTATTCCACCGCTGAATTTAAAATTTTATCAAAAGGTAAGAACAATAATTTATTTTAAATGAATGACATTAAATGTATTTCAATACTAATATTAAGAATCACAACTTGTTCCAAATTTTAAATCTGTCGAGGAAGCTTTTGCAGATAACGTCATTTTTGATTACATATTTGAACAATTCGAAATCGAAAACGATGAAACAAAAATTGAAACTTTTTATAAGAATCTTGTCTTTGACTATTTTGATACTATGTTGGAGCAAAAGAAAGAGCTAATGGAGAGAAAAAATGATACAAGCGCAAGCAAACATCAAAATTCTGGAACACAAGTCTTAAAAAATGATGCAAAAGTCAAGAGACCTGGTCAACATGACAATTTATCCGATTTGACAAATAATGCGAGAATTGGTCAACCAGACAAAACTTGTTCAACCATTACCATTTCAAAGCTTTCAAATGAGTTATTTGGGACGCTCTCACAGAAAAAACCAAAGCAGTTACAAGACGGTAAATCTGGCCAACCAGACGGAAAATCTAGTCAACCAGACGGAAAATCTAGTCAACCAGACGGAAAATCTAGTCAACCAGACGGAAAATCTAGTCAACCAGAGAAAAAATCTAGTCAACCAGAGAATAAATCTAGTCAACCAGACGGAAAATCTGGTCAAACAGACGGCAAATCTGGTCAAACAGACGGCAAATCTGGTCAAAAAGACGGCAAATCTGGTCAAAGAGACGGCAAATCTGGTCAAACTGACGGCAAATCTGGTCGAACAGACCGAAAATCTAGTCAACCAGGCAGAAAATATAGTCAACCAGAAGGAAAATCTGGTCAAACAGACCGAAAATCTGGTCAAACTGACGGCAAATCTGGTCGATTAGAGCGAAAATCTGGTCGAACAGACCGAAAATCTAGTCAACCACACGGCAAATCTGGTCGAACAGACCGAAAATCCAGTCAGCCAGACGGCAAATCTATCGAAGCCTATTTTCCTATTGAAACTTTTGAAGCAATTAAACATTTGGAGGAAGAGTTTAAGGATAAGACCAAATACGATATTCATAATATAGAATATTATGTAATTTTAGATAATTTTTTAAAATTCCTTATTTTAAATTCAATTTTTCTTTTTTAAATTTAAAGTTTGATCAAATTCTAAATCATCAGATAAATGATGAAACAAAAAAATGGAACTTTTGCTTGCATGGCGGAATTTAAAAGATGAGGAATATGAAGAGTAAAACACGCTTTATTTAGGACATAATATTTAAATCTTTTTTAAGGTCATGGGAGACTTTAAGTCGTATTTTCGCACCCTCAATGATCAATGATTATTTTAAATCAAAAGGTGAAAAGATTCCAGATCGTATCGAACACTCAGTACATCCAAACAAAGACGATGCCGAGTGTGATTTTTTTTTAGCAGAAAATTTGAATGAAAATTTGAAGATGAAAATCAACTTGCTAATGATATTTTCACGCTTGATAATCAAGGACCGAAAACAAAAAAAAAGAAAAGGAAATAATTTATTTAATCGAATTTCAAACATTTATTTAAAAATATTGATTTTAAATTTAAAAGAAATAAAACATTCTAATTTATTGACCTTCTTTCTTTATTATTTCGGTTTAACAACTGAAACGACTCAATTATTTCATTTTTTATGTATGTTAAGGGATCAAATTGTTGTTGGACTAATTTTGAAGCTTTTTTATTTTGATTTTCAGTGAATTTAGTTTTGTTGGACTAATTTTGAAGCTTCTTTATTTTGATTTTCAGTAAATTTAGTTTTTTCCTTTGTGAATTATAGAATTAAAATTGTAAAATTATAAATATAAAAATTGAAATTTATTAATTGAGTTAAAATAAATTTGAAATTCTTCGATTTTTAAAATTTTTTGATTTATATTTTGTTGGATAAAGAGTCATTTAGGCATTTATTTAATAAAATAATAAATCACTTTTTTTAAATTCTGAAAAAATCAAGTTTGTTTTTTAAATTAATTTTACGCATCTAAATTAAATACTTTTAGAAAATTATTCAATTCGTAATGTAAAAATAATGTTTTGAATCTTTCGGACTAATTTTGAAGCTTCTTTATTTTGATTTTCAGTGAATTTTGATTATTAATTTGTGAACTATCAGATTAAAATTGTAAAATTATTGATATAAAAATTGAAATTTATTAATTGAGTTAAAATAAATTTGAAATTCTTCGATTTTTAAAATTTTTTGATTTATTTTTTGTTGGATAAAGAGTCATTTAGGTATTTATTTAATAAAATAATAAATCAATTTTTTTTATATCCAGGAAAATTCAAATAAATTTTGTTGTTTTTGAATTCAATATATTCAATTTTTAATTATTCTACTTTATTTTTAGAAAATTAGAAATTTAAACCAAAAATGTCCATCCATATATCTAATATAATTAATGATCCACAAACAATGCATTTTTCCTATGAAATGGGTGGTGTTTTCGAAAAAGATACCCGAAATATTACCAATATTCAGAACGGAAGTCCAGAAACACTGTTCCTGGAATCAATTCAAATTTTTCCTATATCCGATGAACTAATTTCATGGCATACGCATCCAATTTCGTCGAATATCAGGAAAAATAACTATCAAGGACAGTTTGACGAAAATGAAATTAAAATTCATTTTGACGCATTTCCATCGCCAATCGATATTGGAAATTTACTGAAAGCAGCCTTTCATTATGAATCTGACACTCAGGAAATTATCTTTTCTGAACAAGGCAACTCAATAATTCAAACATTTATTTTTTCCAATCAACAATTGGATGAAAAAAAAATAAAAGAAATTGAAGAAGATATAAACGATATTTGTGATGTAATGGCGAATATTGCAGTGTCTTCTCATAATTGCGAAAGCATTTCTGTGGAGAATATAGTCGAAAACTATCTAGCAGATTTCGAAAATTTTAACATAAATTTTTTAAAATTAAGCATTTGTTTAAGCTAATATTAAATTTTAATAAAGTAATTTAATAAAAATTTTGTTTATACCCAACCTATTGAAATAAATTTTTCAAAAAGCTTTAAATTTTTTATAATATATTTGACCATATTTGTTTTTTTTTCAATAAAAATGTTCACTTTTAAGCTAATTTCCTATTCATGGAGAACATTTATTTCAAAAAGCTCATAAATAAGCTTCTTTTATAATTTTATTTTACTTCTATTTAATTAGAGTTCCCGCTTAGAGACGAATATATTAAAAAATGCCAAAATCAGTTAATTTCGATGATTCTGAGAAATTAGTACTTGTAACAGCAGATTATATGATGAGTCATAATCTAACTGATTTTGAGGGAGGATTTCGAGGAGAAAGCCATTTTAAAAAAATTGCGGATATTTATGGTTCTACTAGTGAAACAGCTCCTGTGAATATTTATACAAAATGGAAAAGAAACGATGGTCATTTCAGGACGAAAGTATTATCAAAAGCCTTCTCTCATCAAAACGCCTCAGGTTTGATAACCGACAATAAAATTCAAATTTATTTCAATAATGTCGAGTGGCGTAATATGCAGCAGTGTATTTCAAAATCTACACGACCGAGATTTTTGGCTTCAGCAAATCAAATGATTTCAAAGAAACTCAAGAATGTTGGAATTAAATGTAGCTTTAAATTAAATACCAATAATTCTTTTACCACATCAAAAATCTTACTCCCTGGTCATTTTTATTGGCGTGGAAGAATTAAATGTATCACTTGTAAAAACGAATTTGATTGATTTATTAAAACAAAACCTGTAGCAAATTGTGGAATTACCTTTTGTTTTGATTGGAAATGAAAAAACTGCTCAGAAAATGTTACGATTCCTAAATTGCAGTTAAAAGGGGAGAAACGAAGTTTAATACAAAGCGAAATTACGGCAAAAGGAGTTCAAAACTTCTTATCTGAGAGAGCTTTTTTCAGTAATTTTCTTCAAATTTAAATCTTCTTTAACAAATTAATTCATTTTTTTAGATGAACAAGATACGACCAATATATCATATGAGAATGCAAGAAAATTAAAAAGCCTTTTCAAACATCGATTTCAATTAAGTAACGAAATGAGGATTGATTCTGATGCAACTAAATTGTTTTTTGACTACTTTCTTCGTAACTATAAAAAAGGGACACAAGGTTTTATTCACGATATTGAATCAAATCCGATAGGTTTTGTGATGTTTTCTGAAATTCAAGTAAAAATTTTTGCCAACAAAGAGTATTTAATTTCTAAATTTGGTTAGGTAAAAATGTGGGCGATAATTGAAAGTATGAATCCAGTTTGGTTTTTTGATTCGACCGGTAACGTTATGGTTAAATATGGTGGCCAAAAAAATATTTTATTACATAGCTTAGTTGCTCACGATTTTGTACGGCACAAAATGGTTTCTATAGGGGACTTTGTAAGCAGTCAAAATGACAACGTAAGTATTGGACTAAAATTATCGAAAATTCTCCTGGAGGCTAAGCGATACAGTTTTTTTAAAAAACCAGCTATTTTGGTCACAGATTTTTCATGGGCAAATCTTCATGGATGCATGTTTGCATTTAATCAAATGGAAATGTTAGAATATTTAACTATTTGCCACTCTATTTTAGTAAAAAAAGAAACTATTGATCTTAGAAAGCTAGGTAAAACGGTTATCTATCTTTGCTCAACACATTTTCTAAAAAATATAATCGATGCAACTGATTTAGAGCTAAAACATGCAAAAGAAAATAAAATTTTGTTAAGAAAGAGTTTCATTTTCTCTTTTTCAATTCTTCAAACATCAAAATGTTTAGACGACTTTTGCATTAATTTAATGTGCATAAAAAATATTTTTTCACGTAGATATAAGGATAATCAATATTTCGAAAGCATGATAAAAATAAATACAGCTTTAATCGATAGCAATAGTGATTGGTTCAAAAACGTATGTGAAACAATATCTCCAGAAATTGACAAAAAACAAAAAGAAAAAAATAAAGTAAATTTAAATGAAAGCAAACTATTTTTATATCAATCAATTGAAAAATCTGTGAACTTTGCGAAAGATTCTCCATTTACGTCATTTTTTGATAATCTTCTACAAGATTCGCAAGAAATGGAAACAGAAAACTCATTTGAGAAAAATGATTTATTTTTTCCAAGTCTTTTTAATATCATAAAAAAAACTGCATCTTGTTCCTTTATGGTCTGGCCTATTGATAAATAAAGTTTTACCCGATAAAAATCGTCTATCAAATAACTATGTTGAATCATGGTTTAAATTTTTAAAAAATTCCATTCTAAAAGTAAATAAGCGAATTAGAGGTCAAAGACTTTTATAAAGCAATGAATTGGCGACCCCATACTATTTCTATCTTTCTCATCTTTACGAAACATTGTATGAGGATAAATTTAATGCATTTTTTCAATCTAAAGAAAAATTTTCATATAGTGAAAAGGATAAAGAAATGTGGGCCATGAGAGAAAATAATAAAAAAGATGCTCAATACTTTACAAGAAGTTTTAGATTGGATTTTTACGAAAATAAAAAATTCAAGGATGAAATCGAAAAAGTTATTATAGAAAAACTGACTTAAGAAAGGAGCTGTTTAACGAATTTAACGATCCGTTTTCTGAGGATTTTAAACGGAAAATATTGAAAGTAGATACGGCATTAGATACAATTGGAAATTTTTCAATCAAAAGCTTGGCGAAAGAAGTTAACTCAATGGAAGGTAAATCAACTTCATTAATTATTTTAAAATATTTATTAAATGATATAATTTAGATAAACAAGAAAAGAAAATAAATATCGACAATCTTTTCTACTACAAAGTCGACGAATTTTATTTGAGATATTCTGAAGTTAAAGATCTTTTATTAAATCGATGGTTAAACGATAGCGTAATATTTTATTTTTTTCTATTTGAATTTTTTCAATTTGATTTAAAGGTTTTAGAAACATATGGACTTTGTCTGGTAAAAGAATCTAAAAAAAATATCATTAATAAATTCTTTTCATGCTACTTCTATGTTTAATAATGGTTTTGAAAAGTTTTCCAATGAATATAAAGTAAAATTTTAAAATTAAGCACTAATTTGAAAATTATTTTTAATTATTGATTAGTTTGAAAAGTGTGCTGCTGCTTATGGATTCATAAACGAAAACGGAAATCATTGGATACTAATGTTTATTGATTTCAATGCAAATAAGTTTTATTTAATTGATCCCAAAAAAAATTATAAAATATTAGACAAACATGGAAATACAACATATAAACAATCAAAGTTATTTGAAGAATGTTTGTAATTAAACTTTGAGAATGATATTTAAAAATATTTTCTAAAATTAAATTTAAGTTTTTTTTGCTAAAAATTTCCATTTTTGAAAAAGCGAAAATGGAAACTAGCTTTACCGGAACATTCATATCAAATTGATTCTTCGAATTGTGGTGTTTTTGTTTGCAAAATTTTAAGCCGACTTATAGAAGAAAACGATTTAATATTTAGAAATGACAATGATTCTTTAGAGTTTTTACGGCTTAAAATCAATGTCAAAATTAGAAAATATTCCGAAAATAATTTTTGTTCATTTTGTAGCTCTAAATTGACGGAATTCAATTTTTTAAAATCAAATAGCTGCTTCCATAAATATCATATTAAATGTTTAGAAAATTATTTCTCCAATTTAAATAATTTCAAATGTCCTCTCTGTAAATAAAGTTTAATTTATTGTTTTTTCTTGTTTTTGGTTTAAAAACTTTAATAGAAATCATAAAATTATATTTTTATTTTTATTTATAAAAAGAAAAAGCTTTTTGCGAAGCTTTGTAATTAAAATTTTGAAAATCTTACTATAGATAAATCTGAAATTAATAATTAAAAATTACAATATTGATTCATTTTATAAAGAGGTCAGCAAAGTGATCGATTGTTTGTTCCTGATGCCAAATATGAAAGCTTCCCTAGCAATTTTTGATAAAAATATTCTATAAGACATTTTTTTTACAAAAATTGAAGTTTAAATTCAGAATTTATTTAAAAATTATTAATTTTATTATCACTTGTTCAAATTTCTTTTTTAGATTAATTTCTAGAAAAATCAAGGAAAAATTAAAAATTTTTATTTTTTATAAAATAAACAACGTTTATTAAATTCTGTTTGATCTGCAAGGCAAATTTTTGACCATTTGAACAAAAGTTAATGAATTATTTTACTTTTTGAATTAATTAATTTTTAAATTATATATTTCTTTTTAATTTACTTTAGATATCTAAATTACTAATTAAAAACTCAAGCAATACGGAGATGGCTGCTGAAAATAAGCGTTGTTTCACAGAAACTGATTCTTTTAATTTCCTTGATGAATTAAAGAATTCAAAAAACATTAAAGCATTTGTTATTTCAACTTCAAACAAAATAAGAGGAGTGGCAAATAACAATATTTTTCAATTAAATGGTGCTTCTAAAGCAATAGCGAAGTATCAAAACAGTCCGAAGAATTCATTTATGCAAAAGGCATTGGTATTTAAAATTTAAAAATCGCAATTAAAAAAACAATATTTTTTTTTATTTTGGAATAAGTCATTTGAAACTGTTCAAAATGTCACTAATACCTTAGTTTCATCAGTTAAAAACATAATGGAACATGTGGTTGACATTAATGAAGATGTAATTTGTTTTTTTTTTAATTTTTAAATTATAGCTTATTCCAAATTAAAATTTACTTAAAAATAATATAATATTATCTAAAAAAGGGCAATCATCCACGTTCTTCTACTCCCTTAAATCGTTCACTTGAATTCGAGGAAATAGATGAAAACGAAATTCGCCCAATTGAAGATCCTAGATTGCGAGCAAAAATAGAGGAGCTTCTTTACGCATTAGAAGTTAAAGAAGAAGAATGCATTTCTTTAAACGATAAGATTGAAGACATGAAGGATGATCATCAGAAGTCAATTTTACTACGTTCAGAAGAATTTGAAGCCCTCAAAGTATTTCTTGATTTTTTTATTAATAATAATCATTTAAAAAATATTTTTATTAAGCTGTCCTGTGACAAAAGAGTAAAATATTTTGAAGAACTGATCAGATTTAATGAAATAGGTGAAGAAAAGTTGAATCTCAAAATAAAAAGATTACAGGATCGACTTAGTCAAAAGTATAAAAAAAATCAATTATATTGCCTTTCAAAATATTTATTTAAAGGGAAAAAATTACCGCTGAAAACTTAAGTCTAAATGATAGATTTAAAGACTTCGAATGTCAAATTGAAAAATTGACAATGGAAAACTTGAAATTAAAAGTGGAAAACAGAAAAAGGACTTGCCAGTATAAAAAATGCAAAAACTACGGTAATGTTAACAAGAATGGGACGAATCATCTGAATCATTTTACGTTAGAAAATTGTCCTTTATGGAAGAAAGTAATAATTTTAAACATTTTAATAAAAAATTTCTAAAAAATTTAAAAAAAGGAAATCGATCGGCTAATTGAATATGAGAAAGAAAATACAAAATTAAAAACAAAACTTCATGAATCGGAAAGGACTGCAAATCAAAAGACCGAAATTGAGAAAGAATACCATCAATCCACAATCAAAAATTACAAAGATGAAATTGATCGTCTTGAGAAAGAAATATTGCGAATTAACATGGAACTTAACGAGTAAATATCAGATTTGTAAAATTTAATAATCATTCTATTATAATTTGTATTAGAAAATTCGATGAAATCAGAAACTCAAAAGACATGATAATCGAAATGGAAAACAAAATTGAAAATTTAAATAAATATGAAAACGAAAAAAATTTTGATGAAGAAAGAACATTAAAAACTGACAAGTAAATTTTAAAATATATTTTTATATCCTTATGTTAGTTAAATTCTTATTTTAGAAATTTTGAATTGGCTATTAAAAACGAAGAAATATTTAAACTCGAGGAAAAAATCAATTCTCTCTACACAGATATAGAAAATTCTGATATATTGAGAAAAGAAAAGTAACTATCTAAAATTCTAAATAATTTTTTTTTAAATATTTTTTGAAGGGAAGCTACATTCAATCAATTGAAAAATGACTATGATGCATTAGAAACAAAATGTCAGAGCATAGAAAGTACTCTAGAAGTCAACAAGAGATTACTGTCAAATATCAAAATTCAAAATGAAACTGACAAGTAAATTTTAAAATATATTTTTATATCCTTATGTTAGTTAAAATCTTATTTTAGAAATTTTGAATTGGCTTTTAAAAACGAAGAGATATTTAAACTCGAAGAAAAAATCAATTCTCTCTACACAGATATAGAAAATTCTGATATATTGAGAAAAGAAAAGTAACTATCTAAAATTCTAAATAATTTTTTTTTTAAATATTTTTTGAAGGGAAGCTACATTCAATCAATTGAAAATTGAGTTTGATGAGATTCAGACAAAATTACTTGCTTTGAAAGAAATAAAATCAAAAGAAATTTCAGTCGAAAAGTCTCAGGATTTATCTCAAATCTCAAAAGAAAAGCAAAAATTGCTTTTAATCATAGACGACTTAAAATTTGAAAACAAGCGTAATAAAAATGATTTTAACATCGAAATTGGTAGATTAAATGAAAAGAAGTAATAAATTTTTCCTGTAGTTTGTTAAATATCTTAAAAATTTCTAATTTTTAGCTTGTCGCTTAGTCAAAAATATTTAAAGTTATCAGAAGAGGCAAAAAGATTTAACTTTAGAATAAATAAAGATGAAAAAGAAACGTAAAATATCAAATAAATATATTTTAGTATCTTAATTTTTTTTATTAAGACAAGAAATTTCGATTTTAAAAAGAGAACTACTTGAGTTAAAAAAAGTTTTAATATTCCTGAGAACATTCATTCAAACGGTATAAAAATACTTCAACTTGATAATAGTATTTTGTGTCCATATAAAATTTGCGGCGGGATTGGGAACTCAATTGTTGGAAGAAAAAAGCATTTTTCGTAAGATAAATTATAAATTTTTATTTTATTGAGAGAAAAAATTATCATTTAAAGTGGTGCAAACTGTCCCCTTAATCCCAAGAATTCAGAAAATTTACGGAAAATCAATGAATCAAAAGATAAAAAAATTGTTGACTTAGAAAATAGAATTGCAGAATACACTAAGCTAGTTAACCAAATGATCGAGGAGAAAGGTAAAATCATCTAGTAAATTTTTAAAAGCAAAAAATTAAATAATTTACAATTCAATTTAGATACACAACAGTCATCTGTCAAAATGAGAGCTCAAGCAAACATATATACCAGTAATTCGGACGAATCTGACAATGATACAGAATCAAAAATTGGAAATGATTCAATAATGTCAGATTATTATGAATCAGATGTAAATCCTGTTTGTGCTCCAAAGACCAGCAAGGTTTTAGCTTTTATTTTATTTTTAAATTTAATAAATTAGTTACTTTTAAGAAAAGAGTAGCGTTTGCTGACTCTAAAATATATTCAAAGTTTTCAAAACGAAAACTTGAAAGTCTTACTTCAACCAGTGACTCGGAATCGGATGAAAAAAGTAAGAAGTCATCAAGAATTAAACAGGTTTGAAATTTTTTTATTTTTATAATTTTTTGTAATCAAAATCTTTAA
The DNA here is from genome assembly GCA_019054805.1 of Brachionus manjavacas. Lineage (NCBI taxonomy): Eukaryota > Metazoa > Rotifera > Eurotatoria > Ploima > Brachionidae > Brachionus > Brachionus manjavacas. The sequence continues at coordinate 71,232 of JAHQIY010000032.1, read as the reverse complement.
AAAGAATGTTTCAAATAATTCATTTAATGGTGATGGGCCACATGTTGAGCGATATAATATTCACGGTGCCCATTTTGGTCAAAAGGTCTTTGAAGGCCCTAGAAAAGGACTATTCTACCGACATCCGAAATCGTTTAATAAAGTCTATGTTACTGATAGAGCCGATCACTGTGTTAAGTTCAAGAAATGGTTTTCTGAAAAATCGTTTAAAAATTAATTTTTTCTTTTCATTTCTTTAGTTTTGTTTTTATTTTTGGTGAGAAAACTTTAAATTAGTTCACCTTTGAATGAATTTGTTAAAAGAGATGATTGATTTTTTTAAAAGCAACAAAATTCATGTTTTTGGTAATTCTAATGAAATGATTTTGATTCTTGGATCTGATTTCATTTCATTGAGTAGTGCGATGTAAATTTGTTATAAGGAATTATCAAATAATGATCTAAAAAACCTCAAAGGTTTCAAAAAAAACTTTATGTTCAAAATTTAACAGCCGCACAAAATTTGAAAAGGATTCATTTTCAGGACATCAACGTCGTTTTCGTTCGAATTACTAAAATTTTGGATTTTGTAGCTTTTTATAGAATTATCAATCATTCTACCATACGAATTCATTCACAGGTGAAAAAGTTCAAAGTTATTTCACCAACAATAGAAAGATACATTTATTGTAAATTTGTTTGAATTTTCACAAAAAAAAATTTTTATATTTATAAATAAATATTTTTTTATTAATTTTTTTTAAAATTCATTTAATTAACTTTTAAGGAAAAATTAAATTTATTGATGGTGATATGTGCCTTGAAGGCGCGTCTTCCGGATTGTTGGTGGTTGGCCACGCACATAGGCGACCGCGAACCTGACTTCCTTATTCCTGGGGAATTTCTTAAATTTGAGTCTGTCCATACTAAGGAACAGATTCATATGCCACCAATATTCTCAGGTAAGCATGGTCATTTTTAGGAAAAGGTTCACTATTGGAGTGACTTTCCCCGCGAACCCCATGTAATAATTTAAGTACCCCCGTACTCTCATGTTGGCCATACCCTAAGGATCTGAACTCTTTCATAAGGTATCATAAGTCGGATTTAATTTCAATATCAAATTGATAATTGAAAGTCAATTTGTGAATTAATTTATTGATTAAAAACGCGCGTTTTTTAACTATTATTTGGAGTAATTTTATTAAAAAATTTCATTTACGTGAATAGCTTCTTCAATATTTTAGTTGCTTAAAAATTGAAGCTTATTAAATTCTTTTTTCAAATTTTGACGTGAAATTGTAAAAATGTTATATCTTGTTGACATTTGCGTTGCTCAGTCTTTAGATAATTTAAAATCATCAATAAGAATCAAAATGATTATTTAAAAGTTGCATATGGACTCAAAAGAAAACTTGAATTTCTTCGTACATACATGACTTTCCTGTTTTAAGTGATGCATTCAAATAAATACTCAATTGTTTAATTTTTATTTTAATATTCAAATTATGCATATATTGAATTTGAATATCGAAAAAGTTAAATTTACTAATTGATATTAAGATTAGTGAAATTGAAATTTCAATATTACTGATATTCAGGTTTATAAGTCTCCTTTATTCTTTTACAAATCGAACCAGAAAAGCTGAAAAAAATAATCTAAGACAATTAAATATATGTTCTGTTTATTATTCTTTAATAATTCAATAAAAAACTATCAATAGTCTCTTTAAATTTATTTTGGTAGTCAAGTTAATGCTAGTTTATATTAATCTGCAATAAAATAATAAAATATTTTTTTATAGCAATTATAACTAAACATTAACTTAACTTCCAAAATAATATCAATTTTATCAAAAATCAAATCAATAATCAACTTCAATATTTAAAATTTTGAAGAATGATGAAACAAATAATGTTTCACCAGATTAAATTTGTATTTTTCAAAAAAAACAAAAATTCACTCATTAGCTTGATATTTTATTTTTGTATTGGAATTTTTGAAAGAAAATTCACAATGCCCTAAAAAAGCAAAAAGTGATCCGAAACTAATTTATGCCTATGTAAAAAGCAAAATGGGAGTAAAGGAAGAAATAAGAATGTTAAGAACAAAAGAGGGCGAAGTAACGAGTGACAAAAAACTGATAGCTGAGCTATTAAATGATCAATTTCTTTCAGTCTTTAATAAAGAAACCAATGATAATTTGCCTTTTTTTCCTTTACGTACTTCCTCTACTTTCGATATTGAGAATGTCATGCAGGAGCTAAACGAGGATCTGATTGAACGGAGACTAGAGAAATTAAAAGGCAACAAATCGATGGGCACAGACCAAGTACATCCACTGATACTGAAAAATTGCGCAAAAACGATGTCAGTTCCATTGAAGATAATTTTCGAAAAATCATTAGAGACAGGAAAAATCCCAAAAGAGTGAAAAAGAGCAAACATGTCTCCGATCTACAAAAAAGGAAGTAAATTAGAGCCAGCATATTATCGACCCGTATCACTGACGTCTGTCGCTTGTAAAGTTCTGGAAGGTATTGTCAGGGACCGAAAAATGTTTTACCTTCAAGAGAATAATCTAATAATTGGAAGTCAACATGGATTTGTTCCAAAGAAAGTTTGTGTAACGAATCTACTTGAAACGCTTGATATGATCACGACTGAGTTGGCCAAAGGTAACAGTGTGGATGAAATACTATTAGACTTTTCAAAGGCTTTTGATAAGGTACCGCACAACGACTTCTTCATAAACTACGTGGTTATGGACTAGGTGAGAAAAAAGTAAGTTGGCTCGAAGACTTTTTGAGTATGAGAACTCAGCAAGTTGTACTTGGAGATGGAGTATCTAGATGGTCAGAGGAACTGAGTGGAGTTCCGCAAGGATCTTTACTTGGACCCCTGCTATTTGTTTATAAATATAAATGACCTACCTGACTGCGTTTCAAATAAAATGGAATTGTATATAGATGACTCAAAAATACTCGGTATGTTAAATAAACTTTATGAGGGAGCAATGATACAGATCTGGATGCAGTATGTCAATGGATAGAGGTTTGGCGTATGGGACTTTGTGCTAACAAATTTAAAGTAATGCATTTCGGTAGACTAATTGAAAGGCATAAATATACACAAAAAAGCAATAACAATGTTATACTAGCGACCACAGATTGTGAAAGGGATTTTTGAGTGATGGTTTCATCAGATTTGAAGTGGACCAGCCAAGTGAAAAGTGCTTGTGCGAAAGCGAGTAGGATGCTTGGAATGCTAAAGCGAACGTTTACAAGTAGAGAGGAAAGACTGTGGGTAAGATTGTATATATCCATGGTGAGACCCCACCTAGATTACGCAGTCCAGGTTTGGAATCCAAGTATGAAAATGGACGTGAATGCGTTGGAAAAGGTGCAAGAGAGGGCAACAAAAATACCTTTGTCTGTAAGAAACATGCCGTATGAAAAAAGGCTGACAAAATTAGGACTGACAAAGCTTAGTGAAAGAAGAGTGAGATGGGACTTGATTGAAATGTACAAACTAGTGAATGGAATAGAAAAGGTAAGCTTGGTCAAAAATCTAGTGAATAAATCAGAAAACAAGGGACCAGCCGGGGGGTTAAGAGGAAATAGCATCAGAGTCCAGAGAGAAAGTTTCCAAGCTAAAATTAGAAACGATTTTGCGGCTGCAGTAAATGCCAGACATGTTTTTTTCTCAAACAGAGTAGTTCCGCATTAAAAAAAGGTTGCCAGAAAACGTGGTGAAATCCAAGTCAACCGCTAATTTTAAAATGGCTTTAGATAAGTTCAATGGAATCGGCTGCTCCAGCTCTACACGGCCAATTGGAGGTGATGGGCTAAGACAATCTACATGTTAGTTGTCGCAGCAAGAACTTCTACTACTACTACTACTAAATGTCCTCTTTTTAGAGGTTAATGAATTTTTGATTTTAAATCAGTGATTAATAAAATTTGATTCATAAATTAAAAATACATTTTGAAATAAAATTTTTGAGATCTTTAACGAATATGAACATATAAATTATTTTAAATCAAAAATCCATGAATTAAATTCACTAGTCTAATAAAGATGGAAATAAAATTATTCTTTTTTCAAAAGCCTTTATATTTAATTTCTCCAAAGCATTAAATTGGCTGTTAATGAATCAATTTTCTTTTAACAATGATTTTAGTTCAAAATTGAATGAATAGGATAAAAACTCACCATTCTAACTTAGATTGTCATATTTCTCTCCATACGGACTATTTTAAACAAGAGGCGCCTTTTGACTCATTTAATTACCCTTGGAAATCTTTAAAAAAGCTTCCATTTACTTATTTCTCTAACTTTGGACAACTTGAAAGACGAAGCGTCGATTAAATTTTCTCTTAACAGGAAATTAATATTTCAAAAATTTATTAGGTTATTCATCAATTATCAAAAATAAATAAAATTGTTTCAAATAATTGTTTCAAATAAGTAGAGTGTAAAAAATACATTTAAGTGTATTAAAAGTTAATATTTAATGATAAAAGGAAGCAATTGTGGTTTCAAATTTAATGTAGTTGGTTCTTTAAAATTGCTAAGAAAAAAATTAGTCTAAAAAATAAATGATTCAAGGCCAAAACAAATCATATGTTGGGTAAATAAATTGAAAACCGTAGAAAAATTTAGTGAGTGGGTAAAAATAAAATAAGAAGGAGTAAAAATTTATTAATATTTATAAATTTTTATGTCCTTTTTGAAAAATATATAGAACAATTTATAGGACAAATTAAACAAATAGTTTTTTCTTTTTGATTTTAGTATTTTAGATTTTTAATAGATTTTAAAATGCAAAAAAACTTTTAAATTTGATTCTTTTTTTAATTTTAATTCCATTAATTTTTTAGCATTAAATAATTGTTGAGAATTTGACTAATTAATAAAAAGGAATATAGAAATATGTTTATTTTTTGGAAACAAATCCGTTAATTATCATCGATATTTACAAAAGCTGGATTATGGATCTCTCATCAAAAACTAAATTCTCCTCCGAAAAAAGTTTCAAGTTGACAGGAAAAGCGATTTCATTGAATAAAAAGATATTTAAAGAAGTATTACTAAAGGAAGAAAAATCCGTTATTACGGTTGTTGAAAGAATATTCACACATAAATAACTTCTGATATAATTTCTAAATTAAAAAAATTCGTAGTTAATAAATCAATTTGTTGTTTTACAAAAAATCAATTAAACTTTTCTATAAAAAATTATTAGAATATAAATCACATTTAGACACTTCTGATATTAGTTTCTAACATTCATGAAATTCGATGTTTTTAAATCGATTAATGTATTCAGGTTCACCAGTAAATAACTAATCGCTTTAGTTTCTAAAATAAATAAAATCGGTTGTTTATAAATCAATTCATATGTTTGGATTAAAATAAATAAAATTAAAATAAATTGAAGTCGGATTTATAATTCAAATAAAGATTTTAATTAATTTTTTACATGTAAAGAGATTCTGATTTTAATTTCTAAAATAAGTTGAATACGTTTTTTAATAAGTCAATTCGTACATTTAGATGATATTAGTTCAAATTTAAATTAAGTCGGAGTGAAATTCACCAGTCTAATAATTATTGTCTATTAATTATTCATATTTTTAAAGCTTCTGTTTAAAAATCATACAAACATAAAATTGGTTGTAAATAAATAATTTCTTTTTTTTAAAATGATGTAAGCTCTTATTCATTTTGATACTCATCAAAAAATACATTTCAATTAAGATCACTTGAAAATTATTCTTATTTTAAAAGATCTCGATTTAAAATCAAAAAATCTTTTAATTTGCTTGTTAAATAAAAATTGGCTATTTAAGACAAAAATAGTTATAATGTGATAAGCAATTAATCAAATAAAACATTCTAAATGAGACTATTTGAAAATTGTTTACATCTAAATAGCTTCTTATCCTAATTTGCAAATTGAATTAAATTTGTTGTTGATTGACCAATTCGTATATCTTGATGATATTGATTCAAATTTGATTAAAAAGGTTCTATAAAATAAATACAAAAATAGATCTACTAAAAATTTTTTTAATTTGAATAGTCTTATAAATATTGACTATAAATTATTCATATTTCAATAGCTTCTTTTAAAAAATCAAACTAAATTGGTTACTGCTAATTCAAATTTGATCAAAATATGAATTAAATTCAAAAGTCTAATAAGAATAGAAATAAAATTACTCACATATCAAAAGTTTTTAATTTAATTTATACAAAATATGAAATTGGTCGTTAATAGATCAATTTGCTTTTATCAATGATTTTAATTCAAAATTGAATCAATAGGATTAAAACTCACCATTTTAACCAAGATTATCATATTTCTCTCCCTGTGGACTATTTAAAACAAGAGGCGCCTTTTGACTTATTTCATTATCCATTGAAATCTTTAAAAAAAAAGGAGTCTTTTTATTCTAGTACAAATTTATGGACCACTTGAAAACGAGGTTTCTATCTAGTTTCTTTACATATCGACAACTTTGATTGACCAGGTCTTCATTTAATTATTACACTCCCTATGGAAAACTTGATTGACAAAGCATCTGGATACTCATTTCTCTATCTTTAGACAACTTAAATAACGAGGTTCCTTTTCGCTAATTTTCTTATACTATGGTCAACTTGATTTAAATATCTTCTAGATACTTATTTCTCTACCTATGAACAACCTTAAACCCTAGGCGTGTATTAACCTATTTATATACCTATGGACAATTTGAGAGACGAGACTTCTTCGTTATTCTTTGTCACTAAAAAAATTTTAAGTGATAAACTTTTTAAATAGTAAATGGTAAGTAAAGGAGTCAAAATATCACGTTTTTTAAAAAAATTTTTAATTTTCTTAGGTTATCTACAATAGGCAAATTTTAGCTGCAATTTTCATGATGAACTAATTGCTGTTAGGTGTGAAAAGAAAAAGCAATATCATATTTATCACGACGAAAGTGTTAAATATTGTAAAAAATAATCAACGTTAGCAGATGGTTTTCAGCAAGTCTAGAAATAACCTGCATATTAAAAAAATTTGGTTAAAATTTAACAGGACTTTAATTACTTGATTTTAAAATCGATCGCCAGTATGATGCCTCATTTTGGAATATTATATTGTCATTCAATTTAAAAATGAATTTTAATGTTTTTATCTACATAAGAATATTTTTTAAACATCTTTTATTCCGTTAATTACGTTTCTAAATTTTTTTTTTGCAAAATGATTTATGTCTTCAGCTTTTAATGGACCTGAAATAATGGTATTTAAAAAAAAAAAACTTTTTCGAAATGTTTTTTCATACGTTTAGACTGGTTTCTAAAAATCCATTTCAAAAACGATTTCTAAAATTTATTCTATATTGAATGGTTCTTGATTTTAAATCAAAAAATTTAGTTGATAAAAAATATTCACAAAATAGGATAAAAAAGAATAATTCAAACAATAAATTAATAAACAATTTATAAAAATATTATAGATTTTCATAAAAATCTAAAATTTTTGCTAATATATAATCATTCGCTTTTGAATAAAGATATATTTAAAAATTTGATTTACAAAGGCTTAAATTAACCAATTTTAAAAAAAATTAAAATATATATCCAAATTAAATATTTTTTGGTTCGAAAAATACATGAAATTTGTTTTTGATAAATAAATTCGTATATTTTGATGATAATAATTCAAATTTAATCAAAATATGAATAAAATTCACAAGTCTAATAAATATGAAAATATTTACCGTTACGTTTTTGCCCGGTTCCTCTAGTAAGAATATCTCAACTGAGGTGATTTCATTGAATAGGATTTAAATCACCATTCTAACAAAGATTATCATATAATTATTCATTTTTAATAGATTAATTAATATTTATACTATGTATTTTTTGGCTCCAATCGAATCAAACTTGAATATATGAATTTCCAAATGTATGAATTGATTCATTTACAACCAATTTCATGTATATTAGAAAAAAAACGATTGGTTATTTAATGGTGAATTTGAAAACACGAATCCATTCAAAAATAACGAATTTCATAAGGTTTAGAAACTAATATAAGGTTTAGAAACTAAGTTAAATTTATTCTTTGTAAAAATACAAATTGATTTCTTATATACGAATTTCATTTAATTAAGGAATTATATCAGAAGTTATTTAAATGTGCATAATTTTTAATTACCGTAATAACGGATTTTTTGATTTGATTCACAAATTATATAATTGAGAATAAAATTTGAAGAATCAATTTAGAAATGTAATATTTGACATCTATCCAAACGAAATTGTACTAAAACTTATTAGAGCTAAATATTTAACAACGGCGTCATTCATTAATTTTAGAAAACAGATCCTATTTTAATGGGAATCATTTTTAAATGTCCTTTTTTTAGTGGTTAATGTATTTTTGATTTTATATCAGTAACTTATAAAATTAGATTTATATATTAAAAACACAATTTGAAATAAATTTTTTACATTTTAACGAATATGAACTTATAATTGATTTAAATTCAAAAATCCATGAATTAATATCACTAGTCTAATAAAGGATATGGGGCAATCAGGGTAGAAAATCCAAAAATCAACTTTTACATAATTTCTTTTAGATCTCTACGAGTGAGATTTTCAAGAATCTGTTGGAATCTTGAAAACCTGACTTTCCGTTCAAAAGTTACAGTGTTATAAACGATATATCATTATCATCTAGATCTTCCTTATCACAATCTAAGCAAAAATTATACAAATTTTCGCTTTTTTTGAAACCAACTTATCCTTATTAAATTGTCCGATACCCAAATACCAAATGACGCTTGTTACATGCGAGCATGCCCCAAATACTCTTGCCCTAGCTTTGCAATCACAGTACCATTCTTGAATTGGATCCATAGTTGAAACTGTCGAATTTTTTATCCAAGTATTATGGATCACTTGGGGAGAAAATCTCGACTTTATTTTTACCTGGATAAGCTTCACTTTCTCCAAAAAATTCGCATACATAATCGGTATTTTGTTCCAAGTGTGAGATCGTATAAGGAACACATTTTTTGAGTTGATAAACTTGATATGTTATAGTCTTTATGTATGATTCGCTTAATTTTGGAAAATCAAGCTCATCAATTTGTACAACTCGAGATTTTGGGTTTAGAATAATTTTCCACTACATATTTTAATCTATTTTCCTCATTTGCCTTTTCTACCATTTCCTTGAATGAATCGATTTTATCCGAATCTTTTGTTGATGCAAGCTGAGGTCTATACTTATTAATTAATGCACAAATAAATCTATAATCTAATTCTATTGTTTCAATATCTCTTTTAGATACAATATTTCTAAAATATTTCCATCATTTTAAACGACCATTTGCTGATTCAATCACCCATCTAGTTTAAGTAATCAATCTTGAGTTGTTTGCTTCACTTGTTGTATGTTGAGCTTTTCCCTTTAAGTAGCTTGGCATTTTTGGCTCATATTTTTTATTTTGTAAAAATTCTAATGAGTCACGAAAACCGCGATCGAATACAAACAAATCATCTGACAAAAACCAATTCACAACATTATCAGTCTTTTTGAATATGTCTTTGGTAATGCTCGCATCATTATTTTTTCGGTTGGAAAGGTATTGGCCAATACCATCAATTAAATATCCGTCAGTTGCACATATTATCATAAATTTTAGCAAACAGCGTTTTTTATGTATTGAAAAAGTTTGTTTCTGAAGCTTTTATGACGAAGACTTTTCAATAAATATGTAAGATGCATCCGAAACTGTAATTACATCATTTTCACCAGCATTTAAAGGAACTTGCGCAATTTTGGTGGTGTGTTTTGATATAATTTCGTCTCTTGTAGTAGAATTAAAGCAAAGATAAATAGGTGTAAACATTTCTGAAACTATATTTCTAACTTGACGAAATGATCTTTTCATTTGAGATCATAAGAGAGTATTGGAGTAAACGCTGAAAGTTCTTTTAAAGTAACACCTGTACGTAAATTTGTAAGGTAAAAAAACTTAAGCATTGATTAACGAAACGTTCCCAGATATAGTTGCAGTAGATATGAACCCGTACAATTCAAAAAAATTGTCTTTTGAAATTCCTGTCAAAATTTGGCATCGTTTTCAATCAATACAAGCATAATCAGGACAAATGATCCTGTCGTAACTTTGGGTTCAGTTTCATCTAGATAATCCATTTCGATTAAGGGTTCTTAGTCAGTTTCAGTTTCAATAATCTCTTCAAGCCCTATTTTATTAAATAGTTCATCTTTATTAAGCACGAAAACGAATTTTGCAAAAAGAACATGTTCGTTATAAATTTCTCTTCTTTTGTTTTTAGAATTAAATTGTTCAATTTATGTAATAAAAAATGATTCAAATTTTATATGAATTTATGCAAACTTATTTAGCTTTCTAAAAGGACAGATGAAAAAAATTTGTATACTAGTAAGTATGACAACTTTAAAAATAAACGACTTGAACTTAATAAATTCTAAAAAAAATACATAAAAGCACGTGCAATACTCTAAAATCCTTATTTTAAACATAGGAAAAGACTGAAATCTTAGTGAAAATAATTACCTTAGGAAAGTATATCTTCTAGGATCTGATTTTTTTATATGTATTTTTATATGTTTTATATGTTTTAGTTTAGTAGATCTTAAAAAATACAAAAAGATTCGACCGATGGTCCTTTGGCGAAGGGGGGGTCTCCAGACCACAAAAGTAAAAAAGGCAAATTCTTGGTTTTTAAGGGTTTTATTCGTTAACATTTGTGATTAATGTTATTTCTGCTTCAATTTTAGATTCCTTATTCAATTCTGAGCATTTTGGTATGTATGCGGTCTAATCTGTTTGAAAAATGACCGAGTTACGCTTATTTAGCGGATACCATTATTATTAAATAATCTTACATAATATATTTAAAGTGTTCTATATTGACTTTAGAACACTTTAAATTTTGAACGGAAAGTCAGATTTTCTAATATATAATTTTGCTAATATAAAATCATCGGCTTTTTAAATAAAGATAAATTTGATCAAAATATGAATTAAATTCACAAGTCTAATGAAAAAGGAAATATTTACCGTTACGTTTAACAAAGATTATCATATAATTATTCATTTTTAATGGCTTAATTAATATTTATACAATCTATTTTGGTATGTATTTATTGGCACCAATCGAATCAAATTTGGATATATGAAATTTCCAAATATATGAATCTCCAAATAAATAAATTTCCAAATATATGAATTGATTAATTTACAACCAATTTCATGTATCTTAGAAAATAAAACGATTAGTTATTTAATGTTGAATTTGAAAACACGAATCCATTTTAAAAACAACGAATTTCATAAAGTTGAGAAACATAATGAGCTAATAATTGTGATTATAATTTAAATTATTTTTTTATGTTTGTAAAATTTATTTTTTGTAAAAAATTGATTTCTTAACTAGCAAATTCATTTAATAAAGGAATTCTATCAGATGTTATTTAAATTTGCATAATTTTTTAATAACCGTAATTACGGATTTTTTGATTTGATTCACAAACGTTATAATTCAGAATAAAATTTGAAGAATCAATTAAGAAATGTAATATTTGACATCTATCCAAACGAAATTGTACTAAAATTTTTAAGAGCTAAATATTTAATAACAGCGTCATTCATGAATTTTAGAAATTAAAACAGATGCTATTTAAATGTGAATAATTTTTAGATGTCCCTTTTTTAGAGGTTAATGCATTTTTGATTTTAAATCAGTAAGTAAAAAAATTAGATTTATATATTAAAAATACATTTGAAAATAAATTATATACATCTTTAACGAATATTAACTTATATTTGATTTGAATTCAAAATTCCATGAATTAAATTCACTTTTGGAAATAAAATTATTCTTTTTTCAAAATCCTTAAATTTAATTTCTACAAAGCATTAAATTGGCTGTTGATGAATCAATTTGCTTTTATCAATGATTTTAATTCAAAATTGAATTAATAGGATTAAAACTCACCATTTTAACCAAGATTATCATATTTCTCTCCCTGTGGACTATTTAAAACAAGAGGCGCCTTTTGACTTATTTCATTATCCATTGAAATCTTTAAAAAAAAAGGGGTCTTTTTATTCAAGTACAAATTTATGGACCACTTGAAAACGAGGTTTCTATCTAGTTTCTTTACCTATCGACAACTTTGATTGACCAGGTCTTCATTTAATTATTACACTCCCTATGGAAAACTTGATTGACAAAGCATCTGGATACTCATTTCTCTATCTTTAGACAACTTAAATAACGAGGTTCCTTTTCGCTAATTTTCTTATACTATGGTCAACTTGATTTAAATATCTTCTAGAAACTTATTTCTCTGAAACTTATTTCTATGAACAATCTTAAACCCTGGGCGTGTATTAACCTATTTATATACCTATGGACAACTTGAGAGACGAGACTTCTTCGTTATTCTTTGTCACTAAAAATATTTTAAGTGATAAACTTTTAAATAGTAAATGGTAAGTAAAGGAGTCAAAATATCACGTTTTTTAAAAAATTTTTTAATTTTCTTAGGTTATCTACAATAGGCAAATTTTAGCTGCAATTTTCATGATGAACTAATTGCTGTTAGGTGTGAAAAGAAAAAGCAATATCATATTTATCACGACGAAAGTGTTAAATATTGTAAAAAATAATCATCGTAAGCAGATGGTTTTCAGCAAGTCTAGAAATAACCTGAATATTAAAAAATTTGGTTAAAATTTAACAGGACTTTAATTACTTGATTTTAAAATCGATCGCCAGTATGATGCCTAATTTTAGAATATTATATTGTCATTCAATTTAAAAATGAATTTTAATGTTTTTATCTACATAAGAATATTTTTTAAACATCTTTTATTCCGTTAATTACGTTTCTAAATTTTTTTTGCAAAATGATTTATGTCTTCAGCTTTTAATGGACCTGAAATAATGGAATTTAAAAAAAAAAACTTTTTCGAAATGTTTTTTCATACGTTTAGACTGGTTTCTAAAAATCCATTTCAAAAACAATTTCTAAAATTTATTCTTTATTGAATGGTTCTTGATTTAAAATCAAAAATTTAGTTGATAAAAAATATTAACAAAATAGGATAAAAAGAATAATTCAAATTTGATAAACAATAAATCAACTTATTCTCTTAGAATAGGACATTTAAAAATTATTCACATTTAAATAGCATCTGTTTTAATTTCTAAAATTCATGAATGTCGCGCTGTTAAATCATTTGGCTTTTAGAAATTTTAGGACTTATTCGCTTGGATAGATGTCAAATATTACATTTCTAAATTGATTCTTCAAATTTTATTCCCAATTAAATCATTTGTGAATTAAATCAAAAAATCCGTTATTATGGTTGTTAAAAAATTATGCATATTTAAATAACTTCTGAACAAAGAATCAATTGAACTAATCTAAAAAAAATAATTAAAATATAAATCACATTTAAAAACTCCTAATATTTGTTTCCAAAATTCATGAAATTCGATTTTTCTAAATCGATTTGTGTATTGAAATTCACCAGTAAATAACTAATCGCTAAAGCTTCTAAAATAAATAAAATTGGATGTATATAAATAAATTCATATGTTTGGATTATATTAATTCTAATTTAAATAAAATGAAGTCGAATTAACAATTCAAATAAAGATTTTTATTAAATTTTTCACATTTCAAAAGATTCTGATTTCAATTTCTAAATTAAATAAAATTTATATATTAATCACATATAAATGAAGGATAAATCACAAAAAACAAGAAATTAGTGATTGATCTATCAATGCGTTCTCTTTGATGGTATTTATTCAAATTTGATTCGATTGGTGCCAAAAAATACATTGCAAAAAAGATTGTATGAATATTTATTTAATTTAAATTGATTTTAGATTTTCATAAAAATCTAAAATTTTTGCTAATATATAATCATTCGCTTTTGAATAAAGATATATTTAAAAATTTGATTTACAAGGCTTAAATTAACCAATTTTAAAAAAATTAAAATATATATCAAAATTAAATATTTTTTGGTTCGAAAAATACATGAAATTTGTTTTTGATAAATAAACTCGTATATTTTGATGATAATAATTCAAATTTGATCAAAATATGAATTAAATTCACATAGTATGGAAATATTTACCGTTACGTTTTTGACTGGTTCCTCTAGTAAGAATATCATAACTGAGGTGATTTTATTGAATATGATTTAAATCACCATTCTAACAAAGATTATCTTATAATTATTCATTTTTAGAAGCTTAATTAATATTTATACAATCTATTTTGGTATGTATTTATTGGCTCAAATCAAATCAAATTTGAATATGTGAATTTCCAAATGTATGAATTGATTAAATTACGACCAATTTCATGTATCTTAGAAAAAATAAAGCTGGGTTATTAAATGGTGAATTTGAAAACACGAATCCAATCAAAAACAACGAATTTCAAGAGGTTTAGAAAATAATATAAGGAGCTTGAATATTATTTTGATAATTTTTTAGGTTTGTTAAATTTATTCTTTGTAAAAAAACAAATTGATTTCTTAAATAAGAATTTCATTTAATTAAGGAATTATATCAGAAGTTATCTAAATTTGCTTAATTTTTAATAACCGTAATAACGGATTTTTGATTTGATTCACAAATTATATAATTGAGAATAAAATTTGAAGAATCAATTTAGAAATGTAATATTTGACATCTATCCAAACGAAATTGTACTAAAACTTATTAGAGCTAAATATTTAACAACGGCGTCATTCATTAATTTTAGAAATTAAAAACAGATCCTATTTTAATGGGAATCATTTTTAAATGACCTTTTTTTAGAGGTTAATGTATTTTTGATTTTATTTCAGTAACTTATAAAACTTTCCGTTCAAAAGTTACAGTGGTCTAAAGTCAAGAATATTTAATAACAATGGTATCCGCTGGATAAGCGTAAATCGGTCATTTTTCAAGCAGATTAGACCATATATATATTAAAATGCTCAGAATTGAATAAGGAATCTAAAAATGAAGCAAAAATAACATTAATCACAAAAGTTAACGAATAAAACCCTTAAAAACCAAGAATTTGCCTTTTTTTTACTTTTGTGGTCTGTTTACCCCCCCCCACGCCAAAGGACCATCGGTGGAATCTTTGAATCTTTGAAAGTGACTAAAACATATAAAAAAATCAGATCCTAGAAGATTTCCTTTCTAAAGGTAATTTTCTCACTAAAATTTCATTCTTTTTCCTATGTTTAAGATTTCGATTTTTCAATGTTTTAACAACATTCAGAAAGGAAAGAGTAATAAAATTTAATAAAAAAAAATCATTTTTACTGTTTATTACTTTATTCACTATCCGAAATTGTTTCACTATCCTAACCCATTTTCATTTTGAAATAATGATATATCATCATGATATATCATTATCATCTAGATCTTCCTTATCAGAATCTAAGCAAAAATTATACAAATTTTCGCTTTTTTTTGAAACCAACTTATCCTTATTAAATTGTCCGATACCCAAATACCAAATAACGCTTGTTACATGCGAGCATGCCCCAAATACTCTTGCCCTAGCTTTGCAATCACAGTGCCATTCTTGAATTGGATCCATAGTTGAAACTGTCGAATATTTTATCCAAGTAATATGGATCACTTGGGAAGAAAATCTCGACTTTATTTTTACCCGGATAAGCTCTTCACTTTCTCCAAAAAATTCGCATACATAATCGGTATTTTGTTCCAAGTGTGAGATCGGATTACGGATTTTTTGATTTGATTCACAAACGTTATAATTCAGAATAAAATTTGAAGTATCAATTAAGAAATGTAATATTTGACATCTATCCAAACGAAATTGTACTAAAATTTTTAAATGCTAAATATTTAATAACAGCGTCATTCATGAATTTTAGAAATTAAAACAGATGCTATTTAAATGTGAATAATTTTTAGATGTCCCTTTTTTAGAGGTTAATGCATTTTTGATTTTAAATCAGTAAGTAAAAAAATTAGATTTATATATTAAAAATACATTTGAAAATAAATTATATACATCTTTAACGAATATGAACTTATATTTGATTTGAATTCAAAATTCCATGAATTAAATTCACTTGTCTAAAAAATTTGGAAATAAAATTATTCTTTTTTCAAAACCCTTAAATTTAATTTCTACAAAGCATTAAATTGGCTGTTGATGAATCAATTTGCTTTTATCAATGATTTTATTTCAAAATTGAATCAAAAGAGTTAAAACTCACCATTCTAACCAAGATTATCATATTTCTTTCCCTGTGGATTATTTAAAACAAGAGGCGCCTTTTGACTTATTTCATTATCCATTGAAATCTTTAAAAAAAAGGGGTCTTTTTATTCTAGTACAAATTTATGGACCACTTGAAAACGAGGTTTCTATCAAGTTTTTTACCTATCGACAACTTTGATTGACCAGGTCTTCATTTAAAAATTTCACTACCTATGGAAAATTTGATTGACAAAGCGTCTAGATACTTATTTCTCTATCTTTAGACAACTTAAATAACGAGGTTCCTTTTCGCTATTTTCTTATACTATGGTCAACTTGATTTAAATATCTTCTAGAAACTTATTTCTCTGAAACTTATTTCTATGAACAATCTTAAACCCTGGGCGTGTATTAACCTATTTATATACCTATGGACAACTTGAGAGACGAGACTTCTTCGTTATTCTTTGTCACTAAAAATATTTTAAGTGATAAACTTTTTAAATAGTAAATGGTAAGTAAAGGAGTCAAAATATCACGTTTTTTAAAAAATTTTTTAATTTTCTTAGGTTATCTACAATAGGCAAATTTTAGCTGCAATTTTCATGATGAACTAATTGCTGTTAGGTGTGAAAAGAAAAAGCAATATCATATTTATCACGACGAAAGTGTTAAATATTGTAAAAAATAATCATCGTAAGCAGATGGTTTTCAGCAAGTCTAGAAATAACCTGCATATTAAAAAAAATTTGGTTAAAATTTAACAGGACTTTAATTACTTGATTTTAAAATCGATCGCCAGTATGATGCCTAATTTTAGAATATTATATTGTCATTCAATTTAAAAATGAATTTTAATGTTTTTATCTACATAAGAATATTTTTTAAACATCTTTTATTCCGTTAATTACGTTTCTAAATTTTTTTTGCAAAATGATTTATGTCTTCAGCTTTTAATGGACCTGAAATAATGGAATTTAAAAAAAAAAACTTTTTCGAAATGTTTTTTCATACGTTTAGACTGGTTTCTAAAAATCCATTTCAAAAACAATTTTTAAAATTTATTCTTTATTGAATGGTTCTTGATTTAAAATCAAAAATTTAGTTGATAAAAAATATTAACAAAATAGGATAAAAAAGAATAATTCAAATTTGATAAACAATAAATCAACTTATTCTCTTAGAATAGGACATTTAAAAATTATTCACATTTAAATAGCATCTGTTTTAATTTCTAAAATTCATGAATGTCGCGCTGTTAAATCATTTGGTTTTTAGAAATTTTAGGACTTATTCGCTTGGATAGATGTCAAATATTACATTTCTAAATTGATTCTTCAAATTTTATTCCCAATTAAATCATTTGTGAATTAAATCAAAAAATCCGTTATTATGGTTGTTAAAAAATTATGCATATTTAAATAACTTCTGAACAAAGAATCAATTGAACTAATCTAAAAAAAATAATTAAAATATAAATCACATTTAAAAACTCCTAATATTTGTTTCCAAAATTCATGAAATTCGATTTTTCTAAATCGATTTGTGTATTGAAATTCACCAGTAAATAACTAATCGCTAAAGCTTCTAAAATAAATAAAATTGGATGTATATAAATAAATTCATATGTTTGGATTATATTAATTCTAATTTAAATAAAATGAAGTCGAATTAACAATTCAAATAAAGATTTTTATTAAATTTTTCACATTTCAAAAGATTCTGATTTTAATTTCTAAATTAAATAAAATTTATATATTAATCACAGATAAATGAAGGATAAATCACAAAAAACAAGAAATTAGTGATTGATCTATCAAGGCGTTCTCTTTGATGGTATTTATTCAAATTTGATTCGATTGGTGCCAAAAAATACATTGCAAAAAAGATTGTATGAATATTTATTTAATTTAAATTGATTTTAGATTTTCATAAAAATCTAAAATTTTTGCTAATATATAATCATTCGCTTTTGAATAAAGATATATTTAAAAATTTGATTTACAAGGCTTAAATTAACCAATTTTAAAAAAAATTAAAATATATATCAAAATTAAATATTTTTTGGTTCGAAAAATACATGAAATTTGTTTTTGATAAATAAACTCGTATATTTTGATGATAATAATTCAAATTTGATCAAAATATGAATTAAATTCACATAGTATGGAAATATTTACCGTTACGTTTTTGACTGGTTCCTCTAGTAAGAATATCATAACTGAGGTGATTTTATTGAATATGATTTAAATCACCATTCTAACAAAGATTATCTTATAATTATTCATTTTTAGAAGCTTAATTAATATTTATACAATCTATTTTGGTATGTATTTATTGGCTCAAATCAAATCAAATTTGAATATGTGAATTTCCAAATGTATGAATTGATTAAATTACGACCAATTTCATGTATCTTAGAAAAAATAAAGCTGGGTTATTAAATGGTGAATTTGAAAACACGAATCCAATCAAAAACAACGAATTTCAAGAGGTTTAGAAAATAATATTAGGAGCTTGAATATTATTTTAGCTATTTTTTAGATTTGTTAAATTTATTCTTTGTAAAAAAACAAATTGATTTCTTAAATAAGAATTTCATTTAATTAAGGAATTATATCAGAAGTTATCTAAATTTGCTTAATTTTTAATAACCGTAATAACGGATTTTTGATTTGATTCACAAATTATATAATTGAGAATAAAATTTGAAGAATCAATTTAGAAATGTAATATTTGACATCTATCCAAACGAAATTGTACTAAAACTTATTAGAGCTAAATATTTAACAACGGCGTCATTCATTAATTTTAGAAATTAAAAACAGATCCTATTTTAATGGGAATCATTTTTAAATGACCTTTTTTAGAGGTTAATGTATTTTTGATTTTATTTCAGTAACTTATAAAACTTTCCGTTCAAAAGTTACAGTGGTCTAAAGTCAAGAATATTTAATAACAATGGTATCCGCTGGATAAGCGTAAATCGGTCATTTTTCAAGCAGATTAGACCATATATATATTAAAATGCTCAGAATTGAATAAGGAATCTAAAAATGAAGCAAAAATAACATTAATCACAAAAGTTAACGAATAAAACCCTTAAAAACCAAGAATTTGCCTTTTTTTTACTTTTGTGGTCTGTTTACCCCCCCCCACGCCAAAGGACCATCGGTGGAATCTTTGAATCTTTGAAAGTGACTAAAACATATAAAAAAATCAGATCCTAGAAGATTTCCTTTCTAAAGGTAATTTTCTCACTAAAATTTCATTCTTTTTCCTATGGTTAAGATTTCGATTTTTCAATGTTTTAACAACATTCAGAAAGGAAAGAGTAATAAAATTTAATAAAAAAAAATCATTTTTACTGTTTATTACTTTATTCACTATCCGAAATTGTTTCACTATCCTAACCCATTTTCATTTTGAATTAATGATATATCATCATGATATATCATTATCATCTAGATCTTCCTTATCAGAATCTAAGCAAAAATTATACAAATTTTCGCTTTTTTTTGAAACCAACTTATCCTTATTAAATTGTCCGATACCCAAATACCAAATAACGCTTGTTACATGCCAGCATGCCCCAAATACTCTTGCCCTAGCTTTGCAATCACAGTACCATTCTTGAATTGGATCCATAGTTGAAACTGTCGAATATTTTATCCAAGTAATATGGATCACTTGTGAAGAAAATCTCGACTTTATTTTTACCCGGATAAGCTCTTCACTTTCTCCAAAAAATTCGCATACATAATCGGTATTTTGTTCCAAGTGTGAGATCGGATTACGGATTTTTTGATTTGATTCACAAACGTTATAATTCAGAATAAAATTTGAAGTATCAATTAAGAAATGTAATATTTGACATCTATCCAAACGAAATTGTACTAAAATTTTTAAGAGCTAAATATTTAATAACAGCGTCATTCATGAATTTTAGAAATTAAAACAGATGCTATTTAAATGTGAATAATTTTTAGATGTCCCTTTTTTTGAGGTTAATGCATTTTTGATTTTAAATCAGTAAGTAAAAAAATTAGATTTATATATTAAAAATACATTTGAAAATAAATTATATACATCTTTAACGAATATGAACTTATATTTGATTTGAATTCAAAATTCCATGAATTAAATTCACTTGTCTAAAAAATTTGGAAATAAAATTATTCTTTTTCAAAACCCTTAAATTTAATTTCTACAAAGCATTAAATTGGCTGTTGATGAATCAATTTGCTTTTATCAATGATTTTATTTCAAAATTGAATCAAAAGAGTTAAAACTCACCATTCTAACCAAGATTATCATATTTCTTTCCCTGTGGATTATTTAAAACAAGAGGCGCCTTTTGACTTATTTCATTATCCATTGAAATCTTTAAAAAAAAAGGGGTCTTTTTATTCTAGTACAAATTTATGGACCACTTGAAAACGAGGTTTATATCAAGTTTTTTTACCTATCGACAACTTTGATTGACCAGGTCTTCATTTAAAAATTTCACTACCTATGGAAAATTTGATTGACAAAGCGTCTAGATACTTATTTCTCTATCTTTAGACAACTTAAATAACGAGGTTCCTTTTCGCTAATTTTCTTATACTATGGTCAACTTGATTTAAATATCTTCTAGAAACTTATTTCTCTGAAACTTATTTCTATGAACAATCTTAAACCCTGGGCGTGTATTAACCTATTTATATACCTATGGACAACTTGAGAGACGAGACTTCTTCGTTATTCTTTGTCACTAAAAATATTTTAAGTGATAAACTTTTTAAATAGTAAATGGTAAGTAAAGGAGTCAAAATATCACGTTTTTTAAAAAATTTTTTAATTTTCTTAGGTTATCTACAATAGGCAAATTTTAGCTGCAATTTTCATGATGAACTAATTGCTGTTAGGTGTGAAAAGAAAAAGCAATATCATATTTATCACGACGAAAGTGTTAAATATTGTAAAAAATAATCATCGTAAGCAGATGGTTTTCAGCAAGTCTAGAAATAACCTGAATATTAAAAAAAATTTGGTTAAAATTTAACAGGACTTTAATTACTTGATTTTAAAATCGATCGCCAGTATGATGCCTAATTTTAGAATATTATATTGTCATTCAATTTAAAAACGAATTTTAATGTTTTTATCTACATAAGAATATTTTTTAAACATCTTTTATTCCGTTAATTACGTTTCTAAATTTTTTTTGCAAAATGATTTATGTCTTCAGCTTTTAATGGACCTGAAATAATGGAATTTAAAAAAAAAAACTTTTTCGAAATGTTTTTTCATACGTTTAGACTGGTTTCTAAAAATCCATTTCAAAAACAATTTCTAAAATTTATTCTTTATTGAATGGTTCTTGATTTAAAATCAAAAATTTAGTTTATAAAAAATATTAACAAAATAGGATAAAAAAGAATAATTCAAATTTGATAAACAATAAATCAACTTATTCTCTTAGAATAGGACATTTAAAAATTATTCACATTTAAATAGCATCTGTTTTAATTTCTAAAATTCATGAATGTCGCGCTGTTAAATCATTTGGCTTTTAGAAATTTTAGGACTTATTCGCTTGGATAGATGTCAAATATTACATTTCTAAATTGATTCTTCAAATTTTATTCCCAATTAAATCATTTGTGAATTAAATCAAAAAATCCGTTATTATGGTTGTTAAAAAATTATGCATATTTAAATAACTTCTGAACAAAGAATCAATTGAACTAATCTAAAAAATAATTAAAATATAAATCACATTTAAAAACTCCTAATATTTGTTTCCAAAATTCATGAAATTCGATTTTTCTAAATCGATTTGTGTATTGAAATTCACCAGTAAATAACTAATCGCTAAAGCTTCTAAAATAAATAAAATTGGATGTATATAAATAAATTCATATGTTTGGATTATATTAATTCTAATTTAAATAAAATGAAGTCGAATTAACAATTCAAATAAAGATTTTTATTAAATTTTTCACATTTCAAAAGATTCTGATTTCAATTTCTAAATTAAATAAAATTTATATATTAATCACATATAAATGAAGGATAAATCACAAAAAACAAGAAATTAGTGATTGATCTATCAATGCGTTCTCTTTGATGGTATTTATTCAAATTTGATTCGATTGGTGCCAAAAAATACATTGCAAAAAAGATTGTATGAATATTTATTTAATTTAAATTGATTTTAGATTTTCATAAAAATCTAAAATTTTTGCTAATATATAATCATTCGCTTTTGAATAAAGATATATTTAAAAATTTGATTTACAAAGGCTTAAATTAACCAATTTTAAAAAAATTAAAATATATATCAAAATTAAATATTTTTTGGTTCGAAAAATACATGAAATTTGTTTTTGATAAATAAACTCGTATATTTTGATGATAATAATTCAAATTTGATCAAAATATGAATTAAATTCACATAGTATGGAAATATTTACCGTTACGTTTTTGACTGGTTCCTCTAGTAAGAATATCATAACTGAGGTGATTTTATTGAATATGATTTAAATCACCATTCTAACAAAGATTATCTTATAATTATTCATTTTTAGAAGCTTAATTAATATTTATACAATCTATTTTGGTATGTATTTATAGGCTCAAATCAAATCAAATTTGAATATGTGAATTTCCAAATGTATGAATTGATTAAATTACGACCAATTTCATGTATCTTAGAAAAAATAAAGTTGGGTTTTTTAATGGTGAATTTGAAAACACGAATCCAATCAAAAACAACGAATTTCATGAGGTTTGGAAAATAACATAAGGAGCTTGAATATTATTTTGATAATTTTTAAGATTTGTTAAATTTATTCTTTGTAAAAAAACAAATTGATTTCTTAAATACGAATTTCATTTAATTAAGGAATTATATCAGAAGTTATCTAAATTTGCTTAATTTCTAATAACCGTAATAACGTATTTTTAATTTGATTCACAAATTATATAATTGAGAATAAAATTTGAAGAATCAATTTAGAAATGTAATATTTGACATCTATCCAAACGAAATTGTACTAAAACTTATTAGAGCTAAATATTTAACAACGGCGTCATTCATTAATTTTAGAAATTAAAAAACAGATCCTATTTTAATGGGAATCATTTTTAAATGACCTTTTTTAGAGGTTGATGTATTTTTGATTTTATATCAGTAACTTATAAAACTTTCCGTTCAAAAGTTACAGTGGTCTAAAGTCAAGAATATTTAATAACAATGGTATCCGCTGGATAAGCGTAAATCGGTCATTTTTCAAGCAGATTAGACCATATATATATTAAAATGCTCAGAATTGAATAAGGAATCTAAAAATGAAGCAAAAATAACATTAATCACAAAAGTTAACGAATAAAACCCTTAAAAACCAAGAATTTGCCTTTTTTACTTTTGTGGTCTGTTTACCCCCCCCCACGCCAAAGGACCATCGGTGGAATCTTTGAATCTTTGAAAGTGACTAAAACATATAAAAAAATCAGATCCTAGAAGATTTCCTTTCTAAAGGTAATTTTCTCACTAAAATTTCATTCTTTTTCCTATGTTTAAGATTTCGATTTTTCAATGTTTTAACAACATTCAGAAAGGAAAGAGTAATAAAATTTAATAAAAAAAAATCATTTTTACTGTTTATTACTTTATTCACTATCCGAAATTGTTTCACTATCCTAACCCATTTTCATTTTGAAATAATGATATATCATCATGATATATCATTATCATCTAGATCTTCCTTATCAGAATCTAAGCAAAAATTATACAAATTTTCGCTTTTTTTTGAAACCAACTTATCCTTATTAAATTGTCCGATACCCAAATACCAAATAACGCTTGTTACATGCGAGCATGCCCCAAATACTCTTGCCCTAGCTTTGCAATCACAGTGCCATTCTTGAATTGGATCCATAGTTGAAACTGTCGAATATTTTATCCAAGTAATATGGATCACTTGGGAAGAAAATCTCGACTTTATTTTTACCCGGATAAGCTCTTCACTTTCTCCAAAAAATTCGCATACATAATCGGTATTTTGTTCCAAGTGTGAGATCGGATTACGGATTTTTTGATTTGATTCACAAACGTTATAATTCAGAATAAAATTTGAAGTATCAATTAAGAAATGTAATATTTGACATCTATCCAAACGAAATTGTACTAAAATTTTTAAATGCTAAATATTTAATAACAGCGTCATTCATGAATTTTAGAAATTAAAACAGATGCTATTTAAATGTGAATAATTTTTAGATGTCCCTTTTTTAGAGGTTAATGCATTTTTGATTTTAAATCAGTAAGTAAAAAAATTAGATTTATATATTAAAAATACATTTGAAAATAAATTATATACATCTTTAACGAATATGAACTTATATTTGATTTGAATTCAAAATTCCATGAATTAAATTCACTTGTCTAAAAAATTTGGAAATAAAATTATTCTTTTTTCAAAACCCTTAAATTTAATTTCTACAAAGCATTAAATTGGCTGTTGATGAATCAATTTGCTTTTATCAATGATTTTATTTCAAAATTGAATCAAAAGAGTTAAAACTCACCATTCTAACCAAGATTATCATATTTCTTTCCCTGTGGATTATTTAAAACAAGAGGCGCCTTTTGACTTATTTCATTATCCATTGAAAT
Source organism: Brachionus manjavacas (assembly GCA_019054805.1). Classification (NCBI taxonomy): domain Eukaryota; kingdom Metazoa; phylum Rotifera; class Eurotatoria; order Ploima; family Brachionidae; genus Brachionus; species Brachionus manjavacas. The sequence continues at coordinate 46,263 of JAHQIY010000032.1, read as the reverse complement.
CTTTAAAAAAAAAGGGGTCTTTTTATTCTAGTACAAATTTATGGACCACTTGAAAACGAGGTTTATATCAAGTTTTTTACCTATCGACAACTTTGATTGACCAGGTCTTCATTTAAAAATTTCACTACCTATGGAAAATTTGATTGACAAAGCGTCTAGATACTTATTTCTCTATCTTTAGACAACTTAAATAACGAGGTTCCTTTTCGCTATTTTCTTATACTATGGTCAACTTGATTTAAATATCTTCTAGAAACTTATTTCTCTGAAACTTATTTGTATGAACAATCTTAAACCCTGGGCGTGTATTAACCTATTTATATACCTATGGACAACTTGAGAGACGAGACTTCTTCGTTATTCTTTGTCACTAAAAATATTTTAAGTGATAAACTTTTTAAATAGTAAATGGTAAGTAAAGGAGTCAAAATATCACGTTTTTTAAAAAATTTTTTAATTTTCTTAGGTTATCTACAATAGGCAAATTTTAGCTGCAATTTTCATGATGAACTAATTGCTGTTAGGTGTGAAAAGAAAAAGCAATATCATATTTATCACGACGAAAGTGTTAAATATTGTAAAAAATAATCATCGTAAGCAGATGGTTTTCAGCAAGTCTAGAAATAACCTGCATATTAAAAAAATTTGGTTAAAATTTAACAGGACTTTAATTACTTGATTTTAAAATCGATCGCCAGTATGATGCCTAATTTTAGAATATTATATTGTCATTCAATTTAAAAATGAATTTTAATGTTTTTATCTACATAAGAATATTTTTTAAACATCTTTTATTCCGTTAATTACGTTTCTAAATTTTTTTTGCAAAATGATTTATGTCTTCAGCTTTTAATGGACCTGAAATAATGGAATTTAAAAAAAAAAACTTTTTCGAAATGTTTTTTCATACGTTTAGACTGGTTTCTAAAAATCCATTTCAAAAACAATTTTTAAAATTTATTCTTTATTGAATGGTTCTTGATTTAAAATCAAAAATTTAGTTGATAAAAAATATTAACAAAATAGGATAAAAAGAATAATTCAAATTTGATAAACAATAAATCAACTTATTCTCTTAGAATAGGACATTTAAAAATTATTCACATTTAAATAGCATCTGTTTTAATTTCTAAAATTCATGAATGTCGCGCTGTTAAATCATTTGGTTTTTAGAAATTTTAGGACTTATTCGCTTGGATAGATGTCAAATATTACATTTCTAAATTGATTCTTCAAATTTTATTCCCAATTAAATCATTTGTGAATTAAATCAAAAAATCCGTTATTATGGTTGTTAAAAAATTATGCATATTTAAATAACTTCTGAACAAAGAATCAATTGAACTAATCTAAAAAAAATAATTAAAATATAAATCACATTTAAAAACTCCTAATATTTGTTTCCAAAATTCATGAAATTCGATTTTTCTAAATCGATTTGTGTATTGAAATTCACCAGTAAATAACTAATCGCTAAAGCTTCTAAAATAAATAAAATTGGATGTATATAAATAAATTCATATGTTTGGATTATATTAATTCTAATTTAAATAAAATGAAGTCGAATTAACAATTCAAATAAAGATTTTTATTAAATTTTTCACATTTCAAAAGATTCTGATTTTAATTTCTAAATTAAATAAAATTTATATATTAATCACAGATAAATGAAGGATAAATCACAAAAAACAAGAAATTAGTGATTGATCTATCAAGGCGTTCTCTTTGATGGTATTTATTCAAATTTGATTCGATTGGTGCCAAAAAATACATTGCAAAAAAGATTGTATGAATATTTATTTAATTTAAATTGATTTTAGATTTTCATAAAAATCTAAAATTTTTGCTAATATATAATCATTCGCTTTTGAATAAAGATATATTTAAAAATTTGATTTACAAGGCTTAAATTAACCAATTTTAAAAAAATTAAAATATATATCAAAATTAAATATTTTTTGGTTCGAAAAATACATGAAATTTGTTTTTGATAAATAAACTCGTATATTTTGATGATAATAATTCAAATTTGATCAAAATATGAATTAAATTCACATAGTATGGAAATATTTACCGTTACGTTTTTGACTGGTTCCTCTAGTAAGAATATCATAACTGAGGTGATTTTATTGAATATGATTTAAATCACCATTCTAACAAAGATTATCTTATAATTATTCATTTTTAGAAGCTTAATTAATATTTATACAATCTATTTTGGTATGTATTTATTGGCTCAAATCAAATCAAATTTGAATATGTGAATTTCCAAATGTATGAATTGATTAAATTACGACCAATTTCATGTATCTTAGAAAAAATAAAGCTGGGTTATTAAATGGTGAATTTGAAAACACGAATCCAATCAAAAACAACGAATTTCAAGAGGTTTAGAAAATAATATAAGGAGCTTGAATATTATTTTGATAATTTTTTAGGTTTGTTAAATTTATTCTTTGTAAAAAAACAAATTGATTTCTTAAATAAGAATTTCATTTAATTAAGGAATTATATCAGAAGTTATCTAAATTTGCTTAATTTTTAATAACCGTAATAACGGATTTTTGATTTGATTCACAAATTATATAATTGAGAATAAAATTTGAAGAATCAATTTAGAAATGTAATATTTGACATCTATCCAAACGAAATTGTACTAAAACTTATTAGAGCTAAATATTTAACAACGGCGTCATTCATTAATTTTAGAAATTAAAAACAGATCCTATTTTAATGGGAATCATTTTTAAATGACCTTTTTTTAGAGGTTAATGTATTTTTGATTTTATTTCAGTAACTTATAAAACTTTCCGTTCAAAAGTTACAGTGGTCTAAAGTCAAGAATATTTAATAACAATGGTATCCGCTGGATAAGCGTAAATCGGTCATTTTTCAAGCAGATTAGACCATATATATATTAAAATGCTCAGAATTGAATAAGGAATCTAAAAATGAAGCAAAAATAACATTAATCACAAAAGTTAACGAATAAAACCCTTAAAAACCAAGAATTTGCCTTTTTTTTACTTTTGTGGTCTGTTTACCCCCCCCCACGCCAAAGGACCATCGGTGGAATCTTTGAATCTTTGAAAGTGACTAAAACATATAAAAAAATCAGATCCTAGAAGATTTCCTTTCTAAAGGTAATTTTCTCACTAAAATTTCATTCTTTTTCCTATGGTTAAGATTTCGATTTTTCAATGTTTTAACAACATTCAGAAAGGAAAGAGTAATAAAATTTAATTAAAAAAAATCATTTTTACTGTTTATTACTTTATTCACTATCCGAAATTGTTTCACTATCCTAACCCATTTTCATTTTGAATTAATGATATATCATCATGATATATCATTATCATCTAGATCTTCCTTATCAGAATCTAAGCAAAAATTATACAAATTTTCGCTTTTTTTGAAACCAACTTATCCTTATTAAATTGTCCGATACCCAAATACCAAATAACGCTTGTTACATGCCAGCATGCCCCAAATACTCTTGCCCTAGCTTTGCAATCACAGTACCATTCTTGAATTGGATCCATAGTTGAAACTGTCGAATATTTTATCCAAGTAATATGGATCACTTGTGAAGAAAATCTCGACTTTATTTTTACCCGGATAAGCTCTTCACTTTCTCCAAAAAATTCGCATACATAATCGGTATTTTGTTCCAAGTGTGAGATCGGATTACGGATTTTTTGATTTGATTCACAAACGTTATAATTCAGAATAAAATTTGAAGTATCAATTAAGAAATGTAATATTTGACATCTATCCAAACGAAATTGTACTAAAATTTTTAAGAGCTAAATATTTAATAACAGCGTCATTCATGAATTTTAGAAATTAAAACAGATGCTATTTAAATGTGAATAATTATTAGATGTCCCTTTTTTGAGGTTAATGCATTTTTGATTTTAAATCAGTAAGTAAAAAAATTAGATTTATATATTAAAAATACATTTGAAAATAAATTATATACATCTTTAACGAATATGAACTTATATTTGATTTGAATTCAAAATTCCATGAATTAAATTCACTTGTCTAAAAAATTTGGAAATAAAATTATTCTTTTTTCAAAACCCTTAAATTTAATTTCTACAAAGCATTAAATTGGCTGTTGATGAATCAATTTGCTTTTATCAATGATTTTATTTCAAAATTGAATCAAAAGAGTTAAAACTCACCATTCTAACCAAGATTATCATATTTCTTTCCCTGTGGATTATTTAAAACAAGAGGCGCCTTTTGACTTATTTCATTATCCATTGAAATCTTTAAAAAAAAGGGGTCTTTTTATTCTAGTACAAATTTATGGACCACTTGAAAACGAGGTTTATATCAAGTTTTTTACCTATCGACAACTTTGATTGACCAGGTCTTCATTTAAAAATTTCACTACCTATGGAAAATTTGATTGACAAAGCGTCTAGATACTTATTTCTCTATCTTTAGACAACTTAAATAACGAGGTTCCTTTTCGCTAATTTTCTTATACTATGGTCAACTTGATTTAAATATCTTCTAGAAACTTATTTCTCTGAAACTTATTTCTATGAACAATCTTAAACCCTGGGCGTGTATTAACCTATTTATATACCTATGGACAACTTGAGAGACGAGACTTCTTCGTTATTCTTTGTCACTAAAAATATTTTAAGTGATAAACTTTTTAAATAGTAAATGGTAAGTAAAGGAGTCAAAATATCACGTTTTTTAAAAAATTTTTTAATTTTCTTAGGTTATCTACAATAGGCAAATTTTAGCTGCAATTTTCATGATGAACTAATTGCTGTTGGGTATGAAAAGAAAATTGCTATATCATATTCATCACGTCGAAAGTTTTATTCATTGTAAATAATAATCATCGATAAGCTAATGGTTTTCAGCAAGTCTAGAAATTTCCTGCATTTAAAAAAATTTTGATTAATTTTTAACTGGACATTAATTACTTGTTTTTAAAATCGATCGCCAGTATGATGCCTAATTTTAGAATATTATATTGTCATTCAATTTAAAAATGAATTTTAATGTTTTTATCTACATAAGAATATTTTTTAAACATCTTTTATTCCGTTAATTACGTTTCTAAATTTTTTTTGCAAAATGATTTATGTCTTCAGCTTTTAATGGACCTGAAATAATGGAATTTAAAAAAAAAAACTTTTTCGAAATGTTTTTTCATACGTTTAGACTGGTTTCTAAAAATCCATTTCAAAAACGATTTCTAAAATTTATTCTATATTGAATGGTTTCTGATTTAAAATCAAAAATTTAGTTGATAAGAAATATTAACAAAATAGGATAAAAAAGAATAATTCAAATTTGATAAACAATAAATCAACTTATTCTCTTAGAATAGGACATTTAAAAATTATTCACATTTAAATAGCATCTGTTTTAATTTCTAAAATTCATGAATGTCGCGCTGTTAAATCATTTGGCTTTTAGAAATTTTAGGACTTATTCGCTTGGATAGATGTCAAATATTACATTTCTAAATTGATTCTTCAAATTTTATTCCGAATTAAATCATTTGTGAATTACATCAAAAAATCTGTTATTATGGTTGTTTAAAAATTATGCATATTTAAGTAACTTCTGAACAGAGAATCAATTGAACTAATCTAAAAAAAATAATTAAAATATAAATCACATTTAAAAACTCCTAATATTTGTTTCCAAAATTCATGAAATTCGATTTTTCTAAATCGATTTGTGTATTGAAATTCACCAGTAAATAACTAATCGCTAAAGCTTCTAAAATAAATAAAATTGGATGTATATAAATAAATTCATATGTTTGGATTATATTAATTCTAATTTAAATAAAATGAAGTCGAATTAACAATTCAAATAAAGATTTTTATTAAATTTTTCGCATTTCAAAAGATTCTGATTTTAATTTCTAAATTAAATAAAATTTATATATTAATCACAGATAAATGAGGGATAAATCACAAAAAACAAGAAATTAGTGATTGATCTATCAATGCGTTCTCTTAGATGGTATTTATTCAAATTTGATTCGATTGGTGCCAAAAAATACATTGCAAAATAGATTGTACAAATATTTATTTAATTTGAATTGATTTTAGATTTTCATAAAAATCTAAAATTTTTGCTAATATATAATCATTGGCTTTTGAATAAAGATATATTTAAAAATTTGATTTACAAAGTCTTAAATTAACCAATTTTAAAAAAAATTAAAATATATATCAAGATTAAATATTTTTTGGTTCGAAAAATACATGAAATTTGTTTTTGATAGATAAATAAATATTTAAACAATCTATTTTGGTATGTATTTATTGGCTCAAATCAAATCAAATTTGAATATGTGAATTTCCAAATGTATGAATTGATTAAATTACGACCAATTTCATGTATCTTAGAAAAAATAAAGCTGGGTTATTAAATGGTGAATTTGAAAACACGAATCCAATCAAAAACAACGAATTTCAAGAGGTTAAGAAAATAATATAAGGAGCTTGAATATTATTTTGATAATTTTTTAGGTTTGTTAAATTTATTCTTTGTAAAAAAACAAATTGATTTCTTAAATATGAATATCATTTAATTAAGGAATTATATCAGAAGTTATCTAAATTTGCTTAATTTTTAATAACCGTAAAAACGGATTTTTAATTTGATTCACAAATTATATAATTGAGAATAAAATTTGAAGAATCAATTTAGAAATGTAATATTTGACATCTATCCAAACGAAATTGTACTAAAACTTATTAGAGCTAAATATTTAACAACGGCGTCATTCATTAATTTTAGAAATTAAAAACAGATCCTATTTTAATGGGAATCATTTTTAAATGACCTTTTTTTAGAGGTTAATGTATTTTTGATTTTATTTCAGTAACTTATAAAACTTTCCGTTCAAAAGTTACAGTGGTCTAAAGTCAAGAATATTTAATAACAATGGTATCCGCTGGATAAGCGTAAATCGGTCATTTTTCAAGCAGATTAGACCATATATATATTAAAATGCTCAGAATTGAATAAGGAATCTAAAAATGAAGCAAAAATAACATTAATCACAAAAGTTAACGAATAAAACCCTTAAAAACCAAGAATTTGCCTTTTTTTTACTTTTGTGGTCTGTTTACCCCCCCCACGCCAAAGGACCATCGGTCGAATCTTTGAATCTTTGAAAGTGACTAAAACATATAAAAAAATCAGATCCTAGAAGATTTCCTTTCTAAAGGTAATTTTCTCACTAAAATTTCATTCTTTTTCCTATGGTTAAGATTTCGATTTTTCAATGTTTTAACAACATTCAGAAAGGAAAGAGTAATAAAATTTAATAAAAAAAAATCATTTTTACTGTTTATTACTTTATTCACTATCCGAAATTGTTTCACTATCCTAACCCATTTTCATTTTGAATTAATGATATATCATCATGATATATCATTATCATCTAGATCTTCCTTATCAGAATCTAAGCAAAAATTATACAAATTTTCGCTTTTTTGAAACCAACTAATCCTTATTAAATTGTCCGATACCCAAATACCAAATGAAGCTTGTTACATGCGAGCATGCCCCAAATACTCTTGCCCTAGCTTTGCAATCACAGTACCATTCTTGAATTGGATATATAGTTGAAACTGTCGAATATTTTATCCAAGTAATATGGATCAATTGGGAAGAAAATCTCACATTGTTTTTACTCGGATAAGCTCTTCACTTTCTCCAAAAAATTCGCATACATAATTGGTATTTTGTTCCAAGTGTGAGATCGGATTACGGATTTTTTGATTTGATTCACAAACGTTATTATTCAGAATAATATTTGAAGTATCAATTAAGAAATGTTATATTTGACATCTATCCAAACGAAATTGTACTAAAATTTTTAAGAGCTAAATATTTAATAACAGCGTCATTCATGAATTTTAGAAATTAAAACAGATGCTATTTAAGTGTGAATAATTTTTAGATGTCCCTTTTTTAGAGGTTAATGCATTTTTGATTTTAAATCAGTAAGTAAAAAATTAGATTTATATATTAAAAATACATTTGAAAATAAATTATATACATCTTTAACGAATATGAACTTATATTTGATTTGAATTCAAAATTCCATGAATTAAATTCACTTGTCTAAAAAATTTGGAAATAAAATTATTCTTTTTTCAAAACCCTTAAATTTAATTTCTACAAAGCATTAAATTGGCTGTTGATGAATCAATTTGTTTTTATCAATGATTTTATTTCAAAATTGAATCAAAAGAATTAAAACTCACCATTCTAACCAAGATTATCATATTTCTTTCCCTGTGGATTATTTAAAACAAGAGGCGCCTTTTGACTTATTTCATTATCCATTGAAATCTTTAAAAAAAAAGGGGTCTTTTTATTCTAGTACAAATTTATGGACCACTTGAAAACGAGGTTTATATCAAGTTTTTTTACCTATCGACAACTTTGATTGACAAGGTCTTCATTTAAAAATTTCACTACCTATGGAAAATTTGATTGACAAAGCGTCTAGATACTTATTTCTCTATCTTTAGACAACTTAAATAACGAGGTTCCTTTTCGCTAATTTTCTTTCACTATGGTCAACTTGATTTAAATATCTTCTAGAAACTTATTTCTCTGAAACTTATTTCTATGAACAATCTTAAACCCTGGGCGTGTATTAACCTATTTATATACCTATGGACAACTTGAGAGACGAGACTTCTTCGTTATTCTTTGTCACTAAAAAAATTTTAAGTGATAAACTTTTTAAATAGTAAATGGTAAGTAAAGGAGTCAAAATATCACGTTTTTTAAAAAATTTTTTAATTTTCTTAGGTTATCTACAATAGGCAAATTTTAGCTGCAATTTTCATGATGAACTAATTGCTGTTAGGTGTGAAAAGAAAAAGCAATATCATATTTATCACGACGAAAGTGTTAAATATTGTAAAAAATAATCATCGTAAGCAGATGGTTTTCAGCAAGTCTAGAAATAACCTGCATATTAAAAAAAGTTTGGTTAAAATTTAACAGGACTTTAATTACTTGATTTTAAAATCGATCGCCAGTATGATGCCTAATTTTAGAATATTATATTGTCATTCAATTTAAAAATGAATTTTAATGTTTTTATCTACATAAGAATATTTTTTAAACATCTTTTATTCCGCTAATTACGTTTCTAAATTTTTTTTGCAAAATGATTTATGTCTTCAGCTTTTAATGGACCTGAAATAATGGAATTTAAAAAAAAAAACTTTTTCGAAATGTTTTTTCATACGTTTAGACTGGTTTCTAAAAATCCATTTCAAAAACGATTTCTAAAATTTATTCTATATTGAATGGTTTCTGATTTAAAATCAAAAATTTAGTTGATAAGAAATATTAACAAAATAGGATAAAAAGAATAATTCAAATTTGATAAACAATAAATCAACTTATTCTCTTAGAATAGGACATTTAAAAATTATTCACATTTAAATAGCATCTGTTTTAATTTCTAAAATTCATGAATGTCGCGCTGTTAAATCATTTGGTTTTTAGAAATTTTAGGACTTATTCGCTTGGATAGATGTCAAATATTACATTTCTAAATTGATTCTTCAAATTTTATTCCCAATTAAATCAATTGTGAATTAAATCAAAAAATCTGTTATTATGGTTGTTTAAAAATTATGCATATTTAAGTAACTTCTGAACAGAGAATCAATTGAACTAATCTAAAAAAAATAATTAAAATATAAATCACATTTAAAAACTCCTAATATTTGTTTCCAAAATTCATGAAATTCGATTTTTCTAAATCGATTTGTGTATTGAAATTCACCAGTAAATAACTAATCGCTAAAGCTTCTAAAATAAATAAAATTGGATGTATATAAATAAATTCATATGTTTGGATTATATTAATTCTAATTTAAATAAAATGAAGTCGAATTAACAATTCAAATAAAGATTTTTATTAAATTTTTCACATTTCAAAAGATTCTGATTTTAATTTCTAAATTAAATAAAATTTATATATTAATCACAGATAAATGAAGGATAAATCACAAAAAACAAGAAATTAGTGATTGATCTATCAATGCGTTCTCTTTGATGGTATTTATTCAAATTTGATTCGATTGGTGCCAAAAAATACATTGCAAAAAAGATTGTATGAATATTTATTTAATTTAAATTGATTTTAGATTTTCATAAAAATCTAAAATTTTTGCTAATATATAATCATTCGCTTTTGAATAAAGATATATTTAAAAATTTGATTTACAAAGGCTTAAATTAACCAATTTTAAAAAAAATTAAAATATATATCAAAATTAAATATTTTTTGGTTCGAAAAATACATGAAATTTGTTTTTGATAAATAAACTCGTATATTTTGATGATAATAATTCAAATTTGATCAAAATATGAATTAAATTCACATAGTATGGAAATATTTACCGTTACGTTTTTGACTGGTTCCTCTAGTAAGAATATCATAACTGAGGTGATTTTATTGAATATGATTTAAATCACCATTCTAACAAAGATTATCTTATAATTATTCATTTTTAGAAGCTTAATTAATATTTAAACAATCTATTTTGGTATGTATTTATTGGCTCCAATCAAATCAAATTTGAATATGTGAATTTCCAAATGTATGAATTGATTAAATTACGACCAATTTCATGTATCTTAGAAAAAATAAAGCTGGGTTATTTAATGGTGAATTTGAAAACACGAATCCAATCAAAAACAACGAATTTCAAGAGGTTAAGAAAATAATATAAGGAGCTTGAATATTATTTTGATAATTTTTTAGGTTTGTTAAATTTATTCTTTGTAAAAAAACAAATTGATTTCTTAAATATGAATATCTTTTAATTAAGGAATTATATCAGAAGTTATCTAAATTTGCTTAATTTTTAATAACCGTAAAAACGGATTTTTAATTTGATTCACATATTATATAATTGAGAATAAAATTTGAAGAATCAATTTAGAAATGTAATATTTGACATCTATCCAAACGAAATTGTACTAAAACTTATTAGAGCTAAATAATTAACAACGGCGTCATTTATTAATTTTAGAAATTAAAAACAGATCCCATTTTAATGGGAATCATTTTTAAATGACCTTTTTTTAGAGGTTAATGTATTTTTGATTTTATATCAGTAACTTATAAAACTATCCGTTCAAAAGTTAAAGTGGTCTAAAGTAAAGATAATTTAATAATAATGGTATCCGCTAGATAAGCGTATCTCGGTCAATTTTCAAGCAGATTAGACCGCATACATACCAAAATGCTCAGAATTGAATAAGGAATCTAAAAATGAAGCAAAAATAACATTAATCACAAAAGTTAACGAATAAAACTCTTAAAAACCAAGAATTTGCCTTTTTTTTACTTTTGTGGTCTGTTTACCCCCCTACGCCAAAGGACCATCGCTGGAATCTTTTTTTATTTTTTAAGCTCTACTAAGTGACTAAAACATATAAAAAAATCAGATCCTAGAAGATTTCCTTTCTTAAGGTAATTTTCTCACTAAAATTTCATTCTTTTTCCTATGTTTAAGATTCTGATTTTTCAATGTTTTAACAACATTCAGCAAGGAAAGAGTAATAAAATTTAATAAAAAAAAATCATTTTTACTGTTTATTACTTTATTCACTATCCGAAATTGATTCCCAATTTTCATTTTGAACTAATGATATATCATTATCATCTAGATCTTCCTTATCAGAATCTAAGCAAAAATTATACAAATTTTCGCTTTTTTTTGAAACCAACTAATCCTTATTAAATTGTCCGATACCCAAATACCAAATGACGCTTGTTACATGCGAGCATGCCCCAAATACTCTTGCCCTAGCTTTGCAATCACAGTACCATTCTTGAATTGGATATATAGTTGAAACTGTCGAATATTTTATCCAAGTAATATGGATCAATTGGGAAGAAAATCTCGACTTTGTTTTTACTCGGATAAGCTCTTCACTTTCTCCAAAAAATTCGCATAAATAATCGGTATTTTGTTCCAAGTGTGAGATCGTATAAGGAACACATTTTTTGAGTTGATAAACTTGATATGTTATAGTCTTTATGTATGATTCGCTTAATTTTGGAAAATCAAGCTCATCAATTTGTACAACTCGAGATTTTGGGTTTAGAATAATTTTCCACTACATATTTTAATCTATTTTCCTCATTTGCCTTTTCTACCATTTCCTTGAATGAATCGATTTTATCCGAATCTTTTGTTGATGCAAGCTGAGGTCTATACTTATTAATTAATGCACAAATAAATCTATAATCTAATTCTATTGTTTCAATATCTCTTTTAGATACAATATTTCTAAAATATTTCCATCATTTTAAACGACCATTTGCTGATTCAATCACCCATCTAGTTTAAGTAATCAATCTTGAGTTGTTTGCTTCACTTGTTGTATGTTGAGCTTTTCCCTTTAAGTAGCTTGGCATTTTTGGCTCATATTTTTTATTTTGTAAAAATTCTAATGAGTCACGAAAACCGCGATCGAATACAAACAAATCATCTGACAAAAACCAATTCACAACATTATCAGTCTTTTTGAATATGTCTTTGGTAATGCTCGCATCATTATTTTTTCGGTTGGAAAGGTATTGGCCAATACCATCAATTAAATATCCGTCAGTTGCACATATTATCATAAATTTTAGCATACAGCGTTTTTTATGTATTGAAAAAGTTTGTTTCTGAAGCTTTTATGACGAAGACTTTTCAATAAATATGTAAGATGCATCCGAAACTGTAATTACATCATTTTCACCAGCATTTAAAAGAGCTTGCGCAATTTTAGTGGTGTGTTTTGATATAATTTCGTCTCTTGTAGTAGAATTAAAGCCAAGATAAATAGGTGTAAACATTTCTGAAACTATGTTTCAAACTTGACGAACTGATCTTTTCATTTGGTCATAAGAGAGTATTGGAGTAAACGCTGAAAGTTCTTTTAAAGTAACACCAGTACGTAACTTTATAAGGTAAAAAAACTTAAACATTGATTAACGAAACATTCCCAGATATAGTTGCAGCAGATATAAACCCGTACAATTCAAAAAAATTGTCTTTTGAAATTCCTGTCAAAATTTGGCATCGCTTTCCATCAATTCAAGCATAATCAAGACAAAATGATCCTGTCGTAACTTTGGGTTCAGTTTCATCTAGATAATCCATTTCGATTAAGGGTTCTTGATCAGTTTCAGTTTCAATTATCTCTTCAAGCACTAATTTATTAAAAAGTTCACCTTTATTAAGCACGAAACCGAATTTTGCAAAAAGCACATGTTCGATATAAATTTCTCTTCTTTTGTTTATAGAATTAAATTGTTCAATTTATGTAATATAAAATGATTCAAATTTTATATGAATTTATGCAAACTTATTTAGCTTTCTAAAAGGACAGATGAAAAAAATATGTATACCAGTAAGTATGACAACTTTAAAAATAAACGACTTGAACTTAATAAATTCGAAAAAAAATACATAAAAGCACGTGCAATACTCTAAAATCGTTATCTTAAACATAGGAAAAAGACTGAAATCTTAGTGAAAATAATTCCCTTAGGAAAGTATATCTTCTAGGATCTGATTTTTTTATATGTATTTTTATATGTTTTATATGTTTTAGTTTAGTAGATCTTAAAAAATAAAAAAAGATTTGACCGATGGTCCTTTGGCGAAGGGGGGGTCTACAGACAACAAAAGTAAAAAAAGGAAAATTCTTGGTTTTTAAGGGTTTTATTCGTTAACATTTGTCATTATTGTTATTTCTGCTTCAATTTTAGATTCCTTATTCAATTCTGAGCATTTTGGTATGTATGAGGTCTAATCTGTTTGAAAAATGACCGAGTTACGCTTATTTAGCGGAAACCTATATTATTAAATTATCTTGACATTAGACCACTGTAACTTTTGAACGGAAAGTCAGATTTTCTAATATATAATTTTGCTAATATAAAAACATCGGCTTTTTAAATATAGATAAATTTGATCAAAATATGAATTAAATTCACAAGTCTAATGAAAATGGAAATATGTTTACCGTTACGTTTAACAAGGATTATTATAAAATTATTCATTTTTAATTGCTTAATTAATATTTATACAATCTATTTTGGTATGTATTTATTGGCACCAATCGAATCAAATTTTGATATATGAATTTCCAAATAAATGAATCTCCAAATAAATAAATTTCCAAATATATGAATTGATTAATTTACACCAATTTCATCTATCTTAGAAAATAAAACGATTAGTTATTTAATGGTGAATTTGAAAACACGAATCCATTTTAAAAACAACGAATTTCATAAAGTTGAGAAACATAAGGAGCTAATAATTGTGATTATAATTTAAATTATTTTTTTATATTTGTAAAATTTATTTTTTGTAAAAAATTGATTTCTTAACTAGCAAATTCATTTAATAAAGGAATTCTATCAGATGTTATTTAAATTTGCATAATTTTTTAATAACCGTAATTACGGATTTTTGATTTGATTCACAAATTATATAATTGAGAATAAAATTTGAAGAATCAATTTAGAAATGTAATATTTGACATCTATCCAAACGTAATAGTACTAAAATTTTTAAGAGCTAAATATTTAATAACAGCGTCATTCATTAATTTTAGAAATTAAAACAGATGCTATTTAAATGTGAATAATTTTTAGATGTCCTTTTTTTAGAGGTTAATGTATTTTTGATTTTAAATCAGTAACTAAAAAATTAGATATATATATTAAAAATACAATTTGAAATAAATTTTGTACATCTCTAACGAATATGAACTTATATTTGATTTAAAATCAAAAATCAATGAATTAAATTCACTTGTCTAAAAAATTTGGAAATAAAATTATTCTTTTTTCAAAAGCCTTTAATTTAATTTCTACAAAGCATTAAATTGGCTGTTGATGAATCAATTTGCTTTTATCAATGATTTTAATTCAAAATTGAATGAATAGGATTAAAACTCACCATTCTAACCAAGATTATCATATTTCTCTCCCTGTGGACTATTTAAAACAAGAGGCGCCTTCTGACTTATTTCATTACCCATTGAAATCTTTAAAAAAAAAAGGGATCTTTTTATTCTAGTAAAAATTTATGGACCACTTGATAACGAGGCTTCTATCTAGTTTCTTTACCTATCGACAACTTTGATTGACCAGGTCTTTATTTAATTATTTCACTACCAATGAAAATCTTGATTGACAAAGAGTCTAGATACTTATTTCTCTACCTATAGACAACCTTAAACCCTAAACGTGTGTTAACCTAGTTATATTCCTATGGACAACTTGAGAGACGAGAGTTACATTTACTTTTCTCTTAACAAGAAGTTTAGTTTAGGAGGTCATTTATCAATTATCAAAAAAAAAAAATCATTTTAAATTATATTAGTCAACTGCTAAAAATAATTTTAATTGTATTAAATGTAATATTTAATGATAAACAGAAGCAATTGTGGTTTCAAAGTTCAATTCAATGTTCTTTATGATTGTTATAAAAAAATTTTTTAAAAGATTCTTTTTCAATTTTTATTCCATTAATATTATTAACATTAAATAAGTTTTGTGAATTAGTATAATTAATAATAAGGAATACAGAAATATATTTTTTTTTTGGGAAACATATCTGTTATTTATGAAAATAGTTTCATGAAGTTACAGGAAACTCGATTTCATAGAATTTAAAGAAGAATGCCTACATGGAAGGAATTAATCAGCTTTTACAGCTAATAGTTAAAATTACATTCATAAGTTAGGCTTTTATGGGAAATAGTTTTTTGTGGAAAACAATTTAGAAAAAAACAACTGGAATTTTAAATTCCTGGTTATATCTTTGTCACTAAAAATATTTTAAGTGATAAACTTTTTAAATAGTAAATGGTAAGTAAAGAAGTCTAATTATTACGTTTATAATAAAATTTTTTAATTTTATTAGGCTATCTACAAGAGGCAAATGTTTGGTGCAATTATCATGATGAACTAATTGCTGTTAGCTATGAAAGGAAAAAAGCTATATCATATTCATCACGACGATATAATATCATACAATTTATAAGTGAATTCTAATGTTTTTATCTAAAGAAGAATAAATTTTAAACCCCTTTTATTCCGTCAATTTCGTTTCTAATTCTTTATGCAAATTGATTTATGTCATCAGCTTTTATTGGACCTGAAAAATGGAATTTTTAAAAAAATACTTTTTCGAAATGTTTTTTCATACGTTTAGACTGGTTTCTAAAAATCCATTTCAAAAACGATTTCTAAAATTTATTCTAAATTGAATGGTTCTTGATTTAAAATCAAAAAATTTAGTTGATAAAAAATATTAACAAAATAGGATAAATAAGAATAATTCAAATTTGATAAACAATAAATCAACTTATTCTCTTAGAATAGGACATTTAAAAATTATTCACATTTAAATAGCATCTGTTTTAATTTCTAAAATTCATGAATGTCGCGCTGTTAAATCATATGGCTTTTAGAAATTTTTTGGACTTATTCGTTTGAATAGATGTCAAATATTACATTTCTAAATTGATTCTTCAAATTTTATTCCTAATTAAATCATTTGTGAATTACATCAAAAAATCTGTTATTATGGTTGTTTAAAAATTATGCATATTTAAGTAACTTCTGAACAGAGAATCAATTGAACTAATCTAAAAAAAATAATTAAAATATAAATCACATTTAAAAACTCCTAATATTTGTTTCCAAAATTCATGAAATTCGATTTTTCTAAATCGATTTTTGTATTGAAATTCACCAGTAAATAACTAATCGCTAAGGCTTCTAAAATAAATAAAATTGGTTGTATATAAATCAATCCATATGTTTGGATTATTTTAATTCAAATTTAATAAATTGAAGTCGAATTAACAATTCAAATAAAGATTTTATTAAATTTTTCACATTTCAAGAGATTCTGATTTTAATTTCTAAATTAAATAAAATTTATATATTAATCACAGATAAATGAAGGATAAATCACAAAAAACAAGAAATTAGTGATTGATATATCAATGCGTTTTCTTAGATGGTATTTATTCAAACTTGATTCGATTGGTGCAAAAAATACATTGCAAAATAGATGGTTTAAATATTTATTTAATTTAAATTGATTTTAGATTTTCATAAAAATCTAAAATTTTTGCTAATTTAAAAATTTGATTTACAAAGGTGTAAACATTTCTGAAACTATGTTTCAAACTTGACGAACTGATCTTTTCATTTGGTCATAAAAGAGTATTTGAGTGAACGCTGGAAGTTCTTTTAAAGTAACAACAGTACGTAACTTTGTAAGGTAAAAACCTAAAGCATTGATTAACGAAACGTTCCCAGATATAGTTGCAGTAGATATAAACCCGTACAATTCAAAAAAATTGTCTTTTGAAATTCCTGTCAAAATTTGGCATCGCTTTCCATCAATTCAAGCATAATCAAGACAAAATGATCCTGTCGTAACTTTGGGTTCAGTTTCATCTAGATAATCCATTTCGATTAAGGGTTCTTGATCAGTTTCAGTTTCAATTATCTCTTCAAGCACTAATTTATTAAAAAGTTCACCTTTATTAAGCACGAAACCGAATTTTGCAAGCACACATGTTCGATATAAATTTCTCTTCTTTAAATGTTTATAGAATTAAATTGTTTCAAATTTTATAAAGAATAAATTTAACAAATAAAAAAATTTTAAAATAATTTATGCAAACTTTATTTAGCTTTCTAAAAGGACAGATGAAATTTTGTATACTAGTTAGTATGACAAATTAACTAGTTAATAAACGAACTTTAAAAATACATAAAAGCACGTGCAACTTAACTCATTATCATATCGTAAAATCACGTAAAATCGTTCATCTATCTACAATAAATACATCTTTACTGAAATCTTAGTGAAAATCTTATTCCCTTAGGAAAGTATATCTTCTAGGATGTGATTTTTTAGGATATGTTATTTATATATATTTTATATGTTTTATATATTTTAGTTTAGTAGATCTTAAAAAATAAAAAAGATTTGACCGATGGTCCTTTGGCGAAGGGGGTCTACAGACAACAAAAGTAAAAAAGGAAAAATTCTTAGATTTTTAATGAAAATCTAATCAATTTGTCAAATTAAATAAATATTTGTACAATTTTAGATTATTGCAATTCTGTATTTTTTGGCACCAATCGAATCAAATTTGAATAAATACCATCTAAGAGAACGCATTGATAGATCAATCACTAATTTCTTGTGTTTTTGTGATTTATCCTAAATTTTATCTGTGATTAATATATAAATTTTAATTTAATTTTGAATATTAAAATCAGAATCTTTTGAAATGCGAAAAATTTAATAAAAATCTTTGATTTGAATTGTTAATTCGACTTCATTTTATTTAAATTAGAATTAATATATATCAAACATATGAATTTTTTATATACATCCAATTTTATTTATTTTAGAAGCTTTAGCGATTAGTTATTTACTGGTGAATTTCAATACACAAATCGATTTAGAAAAATCGAATTTCATGAATTTTGAAACAAATATTAGGAGTTTTTTAAATGTGATTTATATTTTAATTATTTTTTTTAGATTAGTTCAATTGATTCTCTGTTCAGAAGTTACTTAAATATGCATAATTTTTAAACAACCATAATAACAGATTTTTGATGTAATTCACAAATGATTTAATTCGGAATAAAATTTGAAGAATCAATTTAGAAATGTAATATTTGACATCTATCCAAGCGAATAAGTCCTAAAATTTCTAAAAGCCAAATGATTTAACAGCGCGACATTCATGAATTTTAGAAATTAAAACAGATGCTATTTAAATGTGAATAATTTTTAAATGTCCTATTCTAAGAGAATAAGTTGATTTATTGTTTATCAAATTTGAATTATTCTTTTTTATCCTATTTTGTTAATATTTCTTATCAACTAAATTTTTGATTTTAAATCAGAAACCATTCAATATAGAATAAATTTTAGAAATCGTTTTTGAAATGGATTTTTAGAAACCAGTCTAAACGTATGAAAAAACATTTCGAAAAAGATTTTTTTTAAATTCCATTATTTCAGGTCCATTAAAAGCTGAAGACATAAATCATTTTGCAAAAAAAAATTTAGAAACGTAATTAACGGAATAAAAGATGTTTAAAAAATATTCTTATGTAGATAAAAACATTAAAATTCATTTTTAAATTGAATGACAATATAATATTCTAAAATTAGGCATCATACTGGCGATCGATTTTAAAATCAAGTAATTAAAGTCCTGTTAAATTTTAACCAAATTTTTTTAAATGCAGGTTATTTCTAGACTTGCTGAAAACCATCTGCTTACGATGATTATTTTTTACAATATTTAACACTTTCGTCGTGATAAATATGATATTGCTTTTTCTTTTCACACCTAACAGCAATTAGTTCATCATGAAAATTGCAGCTAAAATTTGCCTATTGTAGATAACCTAAGAAAAATTAAAAAATTTTTTTAAAAAACGTGATATTTTGACTCCTTTACTTACCATTTACTATTTAAAAGTTTATCACTTAAAATATTTTTAGTGACAAAGAATAACGAAAGTCTCGTCTCTCAAGTTGTCCATAGGTATATAAATAGGTTAATACACGCCCAGGGTTTAAGATTGTTCATAGAAATAAGTTTCAGAGAAATAAGTTTCTAGAAGATATTTAAATCAAGTTGACCATAGTATAAGAAAATTAGCGAAAAGGAACCTCGTTATTTAAGTTGTCTAAAGATAGAGAAATAAGTATCTAGACGCTTTGTCAATCAAATTTTCCATAGGTAGTGAAATTTTTAAATGAAGACCTGGTCAATCAAAGTTGTCGATAGGTAAAAAACTTGATATAAACCTCGTTTTCAAGTGGTCCATAAATTTGTACTAGAATAAAAAGACCCCTTTTTTTAAAGATTTCAATGGATAATGAAATAAGTCAAAAGGCGCCTCTTGTTTTAAATAATCCACAGGAAAGAAATATGATAATCTTGGTTAGAATGGTGAGTTTTAACTCTTTTGATTCAATTTTGAAATAAAATCATTGATAAAAGCAAATTGATTCATCAACAGCCAATTTAATGCTTTGTAGAAATTAAATTTAAGGGTTTTGAAAAAAGAATAATTTTATTTCCAAATTTTTAGACAAGTGAATTTAATTCATGGAATTTTGAATTTAAATCAAATATAGTTCATATTCGTTAAAGATGTATATAATTTATTTTCAAATGTATTTTTAATATATAAATCTAATTTTTTTACTTACTGATTTAAAATCAAAAATACATTAACCTCAAAAAAGGACATCTAAAAATTATTCACATTTAAAATAGCATCTGTTTTAATTTCTAAAATTCATGAATGACGCTGTTGTTAAATATTTAGCTCTTAAAAATTTTAGTACAATTTCGTTTGGATAGATGTCAAATATTACATTTCTTAATTGATACTTCAAATTTTATTCTGAATTATAACGTTTGTGAATCAAATCAAAAAATCCGTAATCCGATCTCACACTTGGAACAAAATACCGATTATGTATGCGAATTTTTGGAGAAAGTGAAGAGCTTATCCGGGTAAAAATAAAGTCGAGATTTTCTTCACAAGTGATCCATATTACTTGGATAAAATATTCGACAGTTTCAACTATGGATCCAATTCAAGAATGGTACTGTGATTGCAAAGCTAGGGCAAAGTATTTGGGGCATGCTGGCATGTAACAAGCGTTATTTGGTATTTGGGTATCGGACAATTTAATAAGGATAAGTTGGTTTCAAAAAAAGCGAAAATTTGTATAATTTTTGCTTAGATTCTGATAAGGAAGATCTAGATGATAATGATATATCATGATGATATATCATTAATTCAAAATGAAAATGGGTTAGGATAGTGAAACAATTTCGGATAGTGAATAAAGTAATAAACAGTAAAAATGATTTTTTTAATTAAATTTTATTACTCTTTCCTTTCTGAATGTTGTTAAAACATTGAAAAATCGAAATCTTAACCATAGGAAAAAGAATGAAATTTTAGTGAGAAAATTACCTTTAGAAAGGAAATCTTCTAGGATCTGATTTTTTTATATGTTTTAGTCACTTTCAAAGATTCAAAGATTCCACCGATGGTCCTTTGGCGTGGGTAAACAGACCACAAAAGTAAAAAAAAGGCAAATTCTTGGTTTTTAAGGGTTTTATTCGTTAACTTTTGTGATTAATGTTATTTTTGCTTCATTTTTAGATTCCTTATTCAATTCTGAGCATTTTAATATATATATGGTCTAATCTGCTTGAAAAATGACCGATTTACGCTTATCCAGCGGATACCATTGTTATTAAATATTCTTGACTTTAGACCACTGTAACTTTTGAACGGAAAGTTTTATAAGTTACTGAAATAAAATCAAAAATACATTAACCTCTAAAAAAAGGTCATTTAAAAATGATTCCCATTAAAATAGGATCTGTTTTTAATTTCTAAAATTAATGAATGACGCCGTTGTTAAATATTTAGCTCTAATAAGTTTTAGTACAATTTCGTTTGGATAGATGTCAAATATTACATTTCTAAATTGATTCTTCAAATTTTATTCTCAATTATATAATTTGTGAATCAAATCAAAAATCCGTTATTACGGTTATTAAAAATTAAGCAAATTTAGATAACTTCTGATATAATTCCTTAATTAAATGAAATTCTTATTTAAGAAATCAATTTGTTTTTTTACAAAAGAATAAATTTAACAAACCTAAAAAATTATCAAAATAATATTCAAGCTCCTTATATTATTTTCTAAACCTCTTGAAATTCGTTGTTTTTGATTGGATTCGTGTTTTCAAATTCACCATTTAATAACCCAGCTTTATTTTTTCTAAGATACATGAAATTGGTCGTAATTTAATCAATTCATACATTTGGAAATTCACATATTCAAATTTGATTTGATTTGAGCCAATAAATACATACCAAAATAGATTGTATAAATATTAATTAAGCTTCTAAAAATGAATAATTATAAGATAATCTTTGTTAGAATGGTGATTTAAATCATATTCAATAAAATCACCTCAGTTATGATATTCTTACTAGAGGAACCAGTCAAAAACGTAACGGTAAATATTTCCATACTATGTGAATTTAATTCATATTTTGATCAAATTTGAATTATTATCATCAAAATATACGAGTTTATTTATCAAAAACAAATTTCATGTATTTTTCGAACCAAAAAATATTTAATTTTGATATATATTTTAATTTTTTTAAAATTGGTTAATTTAAGCCTTGTAAATCAAATTTTTAAATATATCTTTATTCAAAAGCGAATGATTATATATTAGCAAAAATTTTAGATTTTTATGAAAATCTAAAATCAATTTAAATTAAATAAATATTCATACAATCTTTTTGCAATGTATTTTTGGCACCAATCGAATCAAATTTGAATAAATACCATCAAAGAGAACGCCTTGATAGATCAATCACTAATTTCTTGTTTTTTGTGATTTATCCTTCATTTATCTGTGATTAATATATAAATTTTATTTAATTTAGAAATTAAAATCAGAATCTTTTGAAATGTGAAAAATTTAATAAAAATCTTTATTTGAATTGTTAATTCGACTTCATTTTATTTAAATTAGAATTAATATAATCCAAACATATGAATTTATTTATATACATCCAATTTTATTTATTTTAGAAGCTTTAGCGATTAGTTATTTACTGGTGAATTTCAATACACAAATCGATTTAGAAAAATCGAATTTCATGAATTTTGGAAACAAATATTAGGAGTTTTTAAATGTGATTTATATTTTAATTATTTTTTTAGATTAGTTCAATTGATTCTTTGTTCAGAAGTTATTTAAATATGCATAATTTTTTAACAACCATAATAACGGATTTTTTGATTTAATTCACAAATGATTTAATTGGGAATAAAATTTGAAGAATCAATTTAGAAATGTAATATTTGACATCTATCCAAGCGAATAAGTCCTAAAATTTCTAAAAACCAAATGATTTAACAGCGCGACATTCATGAATTTTAGAAATTAAAACAGATGCTATTTAAATGTGAATAATTTTTAAATGTCCTATTCTAAGAGAATAAGTTGATTTATTGTTTATCAAATTTGAATTATTCTTTTTTATCCTATTTTGTTAATATTTTTTATCAACTAAATTTTTGATTTTAAATCAAGAACCATTCAATAAAGAATAAATTTTAAAAATTGTTTTTGAAATGGATTTTTAGAAACCAGTCTAAACGTATGAAAAAACATTTCGAAAAAGTTTTTTTTTTAAATTCCATTATTTCAGGTCCATTAAAAGCTGAAGACATAAATCATTTTGCAAAAAAATTTAGAAACGTAATTAACGGAATAAAAGATGTTTAAAAAATATTCTTATGTAGATAAAAACATTAAAATTCATTTTTAAATTGAATGACAATATAATATTCTAAAATTAGGCATCATACTGGCGATCGATTTTAAAATCAAGTAATTAAAGTCCTGTTAAATTTTAACCAAATTTTTTTTAATATGCAGGTTATTTCTAGACTTGCTGAAAACCATCTGCTTATCGATGATTATTATTTACAATGAATAAAACTTTCGACGTGATGAATATGATATAGCAATTTTCTTTTCATACCCAACAGCAATTATTTCATCATGAAAAATGCACCAAAAATTTACCTCTTGTAGATAACCTAATAAAATTAAAAAATTTTTTAAAAAACGTTATATTTTGACTTTTTTCTTCCCATTTACTATTTAAAAAATTTTTCACTTAAAATTTTTTTAGTGACAAAGAATAACGAAGAAGTCTCGTCTCTCAAGTTGTCCATAGGTATATAAATAGGTTAATACACGCCCAGGGTTTAAGATTGTTCATACAAATAAGTTTCAGAGAAATAAGTTTCTAGAAGATATTTAAATCAAGTTGACCATAGTATAAGAAAATAGCGAAAAGGAACCTCGTTATTTAAGTTGTCTAAAGATAGAGAAATAAGTATCTAGACGCTTTGTCAATCAAATTTTCCATAGGTAGTGAAATTTTTAAATGAAGACCTGGTCAATCAAAGTTGTCGATAGGTAAAAAACTTGATATAAACCTCGTTTTCAAGTGGTCCATAAATTTGTACTAGAATAAAAAGACCCCTTTTTTTAAAGATTTCAATGGATAATGAAATAAGTCAAAAGGCGCCTCTTGTTTTAAATAATCCACAGGGAAAGAAATATGATAATCTTGGTTAGAATGGTGAGTTTTAACTCTTTTGATTCAATTTTGAAATAAAATCATTGATAAAAGCAAATTGATTCATCAACAGCCAATTTAATGCTTTGTAGAAATTAAATTTAAGGGTTTTGAAAAAGAATAATTTTATTTCCAAATTTTTTAGACAAGTGAATTTAATTCATGGAATTTTGAATTCAAATCAAATATAAGTTCATATTCGTTAAAGATGTATATAATTTATTTTCAAATGTATTTTTAATATATAAATCTAATTTTTTTACTTACTGATTTAAAATCAAAAATGCATTAACCTCTAAAAAAGGGACATCTAAAAATTATTCACATTTAAATAGCATCTGTTTTAATTTCTAAAATTCATGAATGACGCTGTTATTAAATATTTAGCATTTAAAAATTTTAGTACAATTTCGTTTGGATAGATGTCAAATATTACATTTCTTAATTGATACTTCAAATTTTATTCTGAATTATAACGTTTGTGAATCAAATCAAAAAATCCGTAATCCGATCTCACACTTGGAACAAAATACCGATTATGTATGCGAATTTTTTGGAGAAAGTGAAGAGCTTATCCGGGTAAAAATAAAGTCGAGATTTTCTTCCCAAGTGATCCATATTACTTGGATAAAATATTCGACAGTTTCAACTATGGATCCAATTCAAGAATGGCACTGTGATTGCAAAGCTAGGGCAAGAGTATTTGGGGCATGCTCGCATGTAACAAGCGTTATTTGGTATTTGGGTATCGGACAATTTAATAAGGATAAGTTGGTTTCAAAAAAAAGCGAAAATTTGTATAATTTTTGCTTAGATTCTGATAAGGAAGATCTAGATGATAATGATATATCATGATGATATATCATTATTTCAAAATGAAAATGGGTTAGGATAGTGAAACAATTTCGGATAGTGAATAAAGTAATAAACAGTAAAAATGATTTTTTTATTAAATTTTATTACTCTTTCCTTTCTGAATGTTGTTAAAACATTGAAAAATCGAAATCTTAAACATAGGAAAAAGAATGAAATTTTAGTGAGAAAATTACCTTTAGAAAGGAAATCTTCTAGGATCTGATTTTTTTATATGTTTTAGTCACTTTCAAAGATTCAAAGATTCCACCGATGGTCCTTTGGCGTAGGGGGGTAAACAGACCACAAAAGTAAAAAAAAGGCAAATTCTTGGTTTTTAAGGGTTTTATTCGTTAACTTTTGTGATTAATGTTATTTTTGCTTCATTTTTAGATTCCTTATTCAATTCTGAGCATTTTAATATATATATGGTCTAATCTGCTTGAAAAATGACCGATTTACGCTTATCCAGCGGATACCATTGTTATTAAATATTCTTGACTTTAGACCACTGTAACTTTTGAACGGAAAGTTTTATAAGTTACTGATATAAAATCAAAAATACATTAACCTCTAAAAAAAGGTCATTTAAAAATGATTCCCATTAAAATAGGATCTGTTTTTTAATTTCTAAAATTAATGAATGACGCCGTTGTTAAATATTTAGCTCTAATAAGTTTTAGTACAATTTCGTTTGGATAGATGTCAAATATTACATTTCTAAATTGATTCTTCAAATTTTATTCTCAATTATATAATTTGTGAATCAAATCAAAAATCCGTTATTACGGTTATTAAAAATTAAGCAAATTTAGATAACTTCTGATATAATTCCTTAATTAAATGAAATTCTTATTTAAGAAATCAATTTGTTTTTTTACAAAGAATAAATTTAACAAACCTAAAAAATTATCAAAATAATATTCAAGCTCCTTATATTATTTTCTAAACCTCTTGAAATTCGTTGTTTTTGATTGGATTCGTGTTTTCAAATTCACCATTAAATAACCCAGCTTTATTTTTTCTAAGATACATGAAATTGGTCGTAATTTAATCAATTCATACATTTGGAAATTCACATATTCAAATTTGATTTGATTTGAGCCTATAAATACATACCAAAATAGATTGTATAAATATTAATTAAGCTTCTAAAAATGAATAATTATAAGATAATCTTTGTTAGAATGGTGATTTAAATCATATTCAATAAAATCACCTCAGTTATGATATTCTTACTAGAGGAACCAGTCAAAAACGTAACGGTAAATATTTCCATACTATGTGAATTTAATTCATATTTTGATCAAATTTGAATTATTATCATCAAAATATACGAGTTTATTTATCAAAAACAAATTTCATGTATTTTTCGAACCAAAAAATATTTAATTTTGATATATATTTTAATTTTTTTTAAAATTGGTTAATTTAAGCCTTGTAAATCAAATTTTTAAATATATCTTTATTCAAAAGCGAATGATTATATATTAGCAAAAATTTTAGATTTTTATGAAAATCTAAAATCAATTTAAATTAAATAAATATTCATACAATCTTTTTTGCAATGTATTTTTTGGCACCAATCGAATCAAATTTGAATAAATACCATCAAAGAGAACGCATTGATAGATCAATCACTAATTTCTTGTTTTTTGTGATTTATCCTTCATTTATATGTGATTAATATATAAATTTTATTTAATTTAGAAATTGAAATCAGAATCTTTTGAAATGTGAAAAATTTAATAAAAATCTTTATTTGAATTGTTAATTCGACTTCATTTTATTTAAATTAGAATTAATATAATCCAAACATATGAATTTATTTATATACATCCAATTTTATTTATTTTAGAAGCTTTAGCGATTAGTTATTTACTGGTGAATTTCAATACACAAATCGATTTAGAAAAATCGAATTTCATGAATTTTGGAAACAAATATTAGGAGTTTTTAAATGTGATTTATATTTTAATTATTTTTTTTAGATTAGTTCAATTGATTCTTTGTTCAGAAGTTATTTAAATATGCATAATTTTTTAACAACCATAATAACGGATTTTTTGATTTAATTCACAAATGATTTAATTGGGAATAAAATTTGAAGAATCAATTTAGAAATGTAATATTTGACATCTATCCAAGCGAATAAGTCCTAAAATTTCTAAAAGCCAAATGATTTAACAGCGCGACATTCATGAATTTTAGAAATTAAAACAGATGCTATTTAAATGTGAATAATTTTTAAATGTCCTATTCTAAGAGAATAAGTTGATTTATTGTTTATCAAATTTGAATTATTCTTTTTTATCCTATTTTGTTAATATTTTTTATAAACTAAATTTTTGATTTTAAATCAAGAACCATTCAATAAAGAATAAATTTTAGAAATTGTTTTTGAAATGGATTTTTAGAAACCAGTCTAAACGTATGAAAAAACATTTCGAAAAAGTTTTTTTTAAATTCCATTATTTCAGGTCCATTAAAAGCTGAAGACATAAATCATTTTGCAAAAAAAATTTAGAAACGTAATTAACGGAATAAAAGATGTTTAAAAAATATTCTTATGTAGATAAAAACATTAAAATTCGTTTTTAAATTGAATGACAATATAATATTCTAAAATTAGGCATCATACTGGCGATCGATTTTAAAATCAAGTAATTAAAGTCCTGTTAAATTTTAACCAAATTTTTTTTAATATTCAGGTTATTTCTAGACTTGCTGAAAACCATCTGCTTACGATGATTATTTTTTACAATATTTAACACTTTCGTCGTGATAAATATGATATTGCTTTTTCTTTTCACACCTAACAGCAATTAGTTCATCATGAAAATTGCAGCTAAAATTTGCCTATTGTAGATAACCTAAGAAAATTAAAAAATTTTTTAAAAAACGTGATATTTTGACTCCTTTACTTACCATTTACTATTTAAAAAGTTTATCACTTAAAATATTTTTAGTGACAAAGAATAACGAAGAAGTCTCGTCTCTCAAGTTGTCCATAGGTATATAAATAGGTTAATACACGCCCAGGGTTTAAGATTGTTCATAGAAATAAGTTTCAGAGAAATAAGTTTCTAGAAGATATTTAAATCAAGTTGACCATAGTATAAGAAAATTAGCGAAAAGGAACCTCGTTATTTAAGTTGTCTAAAGATAGAGAAATAAGTATCTAGACGCTTTGTCAATCAAATTTTCCATAGGTAGTGAAATTTTTAAATGAAGACCTGGTCAATCAAAGTTGTCGATAGGTAAAAAAACTTGATATAAACCTCGTTTTCAAGTGGTCCATAAATTTGTACTAGAATAAAAAGACCCCTTTTTTTTTAAGATTTCAATGGATAATGAAATAAGTCAAAAGGCGCCTCTTGTTTTAAATAATCCACAGGGAAAGAAATATGATAATCTTGGTTAGAATGGTGAGTTTTAACTCTTTTGATTCAATTTTGAAATAAAATCATTGATAAAAGCAAATTGATTCATCAACAGCCAATTTAATGCTTTGTAGAAATTAAATTTAAGGGTTTTGAAAAAAGAATAATTTTATTTCCAAATTTTTTAGACAAGTGAATTTAATTCATGGAATTTTGAATTCAAATCAAATATAAGTTCATATTCGTTAAAGATGTATATAATTTATTTTCAAATGTATTTTTAATATATAAATCTAATTTTTTTACTTACTGATTTAAAATCAAAAATGCATTAACCTCAAAAAAGGGACATCTAAAAATTATTCACATTTAAATAGCATCTGTTTTAATTTCTAAAATTCATGAATGACGCTGTTATTAAATATTTAGCTCTTAAAAATTTTAGTACAATTTCGTTTGGATAGATGTCAAATATTACATTTCTTAATTGATACTTCAAATTTTATTCTGAATTATAACGTTTGTGAATCAAATCAAAAAATCCGTAATCCGATCTCACACTTGGAACAAAATACCGATTATGTATGCGAATTTTTTGGAGAAAGTGAAGAGCTTATCCGGGTAAAAATAAAGTCGAGATTTTCTTCACAAGTGATCCATATTACTTGGATAAAATATTCGACAGTTTCAACTATGGATCCAATTCAAGAATGGTACTGTGATTGCAAAGCTAGGGCAAGAGTATTTGGGGCATGCTGGCATGTAACAAGCGTTATTTGGTATTTGGGTATCGGACAATTTAATAAGGATAAGTTGGTTTCAAAAAAAGCGAAAATTTGTATAATTTTTGCTTAGATTCTGATAAGGAAGATCTAGATGATAATGATATATCATGATGATATATCATTAATTCAAAATGAAAATGGGTTAGGATAGTGAAACAATTTCGGATAGTGAATAAAGTAATAAACAGTAAAAATGATTTTTTTTTATTAAATTTTATTACTCTTTCCTTTCTGAATGTTGTTAAAACATTGAAAAATCGAAATCTTAACCATAGGAAAAAGAATGAAATTTTAGTGAGAAAATTACCTTTAGAAAGGAAATCTTCTAGGATCTGATTTTTTTATATGTTTTAGTCACTTTCAAAGATTCAAAGATTCCACCGATGGTCCTTTGGCGTGGGGGTAAACAGACCACAAAAGTAAAAAAAAGGCAAATTCTTGGTTTTTAAGGGTTTTATTCGTTAACTTTTGTGATTAATGTTATTTTTGCTTCATTTTTAGATTCCTTATTCAATTCTGAGCATTTTAATATATATATGGTCTAATCTGCTTGAAAAATGACCGATTTACGCTTATCCAGCGGATACCATTGTTATTAAATATTCTTGACTTTAGACCACTGTAACTTTTGAACGGAAAGTTTTATAAGTTACTGAAATAAAATCAAAAATACATTAACCTCTAAAAAAGGTCATTTAAAAATGATTCCCATTAAAATAGGATCTGTTTTTAATTTCTAAAATTAATGAATGACGCCGTTGTTAAATATTTAGCTCTAATAAGTTTTAGTACAATTTCGTTTGGATAGATGTCAAATATTACATTTCTAAATTGATTCTTCAAATTTTATTCTCAATTATATAATTTGTGAATCAAATCAAAAATCCGTTATTACGGTTATTAAAAATTAAGCAAATTTAGATAACTTCTGATATAATTCCTTAATTAAATGAAATTCTTATTTAAGAAATCAATTTGTTTTTTTACAAAGAATAAATTTAACAAACCTAAAAAATTATCAAAATAATATTCAAGCTCCTTATATTATTTTCTAAACCTCTTGAAATTCGTTGTTTTTGATTGGATTCGTGTTTTCAAATTCACCATTTAATAACCCAGCTTTATTTTTTCTAAGATACATGAAATTGGTCGTAATTTAATCAATTCATACATTTGGAAATTCACATATTCAAATTTGATTTGATTTGAGCCAATAAATACATACCAAAATAGATTGTATAAATATTAATTAAGCTTCTAAAAATGAATAATTATAAGATAATCTTTGTTAGAATGGTGATTTAAATCATATTCAATAAAATCACCTCAGTTATGATATTCTTACTAGAGGAACCAGTCAAAAACGTAACGGTAAATATTTCCATACTATGTGAATTTAATTCATATTTTGATCAAATTTGAATTAAAATCATCAAAATATACGAATTTATTTATAAAAAACAAATTTCATGTATTTTTCAAACCAAAAAATATTTAATTTCAATTTATATTTTAATCTTTTTAAAATTGGTTAATTTTAGCCTTTGTAAAACAAATTTTTAAATATATCTTTATTCAAAAGCGAATGATTATATATTAGCAAAAATTTTAGATTTTTATGAAAATCTAAAATCAATTTAAATTAAATAAATATTCATACAATCTTTTTGCAATGTATTTTTTGGCACCAATCGAATCAAATTTGAATAAATACCATCAAAGAGAACGCCTTGATAGATCAATCACTAATTTCTTGTTTTTGTGATTTATCCTTCATTTATCTGTGATTAATATATAAATTTTATTTAATTTAGAAATTAAAATCAGAATCTTTTGAAATGTGAAAAATTTAATAAAAATCTTTATTTGAATTGTTAATTCGACTTCATTTTATTTAAATTAGAATTAATATAATCCAAACATATGAATTTATTTATATACATCCAATTTTATTTATTTTAGAAGCTTTAGCGATTAGTTATTTACTGGTGAATTTCAATACACAAATCGATTTAGAAAAATCGAATTTCATGAATTTTGAAACAAATATTAGGAGTTTTTAAATGTGATTTATATTTTAATTATTTTTTTTAGATTAGTTCAATTGATTCTTTGTTCAGAAGTTATTTAAATATGCATAATTTTTTAACAACCATAATAACGGATTTTTTGATTTAATTCACAAATGATTTAATTGGGAATAAAATTTGAAGAATCAATTTAGAAATGTAATATTTGACATCTATCCAAGCGAATAAGTCCTAAAATTTCTAAAAACCAAATGATTTAACAGCGCGACATTCATGAATTTTAGAAATTAAAACAGATGCTATTTAAATGTGAATAATTTTTAAATGTCCTATTCTAAGAGAATAAGTTGATTTATTGTTTATCAAATTTGAATTATTCTTTTTTATCCTATTTTGTTAATATTTTTTATCAACTAAATTTTTGATTTTAAATCAAGAACCATTCAATAAAGAATAAATTTTAAAAATTGTTTTTGAAATGGATTTTTAGAAACCAGTCTAAACGTATGAAAAAACATTTCGAAAAAGTTTTTTTTTTTAAATTCCATTATTTCAGGTCCATTAAAAGCTGAAGACATAAATCATTTTGCAAAAAAAATTTAGAAACGTAATTAACGGAATAAAAGATGTTTAAAAAATATTCTTATGTAGATAAAAACATTAAAATTCATTTTTAAATTGAATGACAATATAATATTCTAAAATTAGGCATCATACTGGCGATCGATTTTAAAATCAAGTAATTAAAGTCCTGTTAAATTTTAACCAAATTTTTTTTAATATGCAGGTTATTTCTAGACTTGCTGAAAACCATCTGCTTACGATGATTATTTTTTACAATATTTAACACTTTCGTCGTGATAAATATGATATTGCTTTTTCTTTTCACACCTAACAGCAATTAGTTCATCATGAAAATTGCAGCTAAAATTTGCCTATTGTAGATAACCTAAGAAAATTAAAAATTTTTTAAAAAACGTGATATTTTGACTCCTTTACTTACCATTTACTATTTAAAAAGTTTATCACTTAAAATATTTTTAGTGACAAAGAATAACGAAGAAGTCTCGTCTCTCAAGTTGTCCATAGGTATATAAATAGGTTAATACACGCCCAGGGTTTAAGATTGTTCATAGAAATAAGTTTCAGAGAAATAAGTTTCTAGAAGATATTTAAATCAAGTTGACCATAGTATAAGAAAATAGCGAAAAGGAACCTCGTTATTTAAGTTGTCTAAAGATAGAGAAATAAGTATCTAGACGCTTTGTCAATCAAATTTTCCATAGGTAGTGAAATTTTTAAATGAAGACCTGGTCAATCAAAGTTGTCGATAGGTAAAAAAACTTGATAGAAACCTCGTTTTCAAGTGGTCCATAAATTTGTACTAGAATAAAAAGACCCCTTTTTTTTTAAAGATTTCAATGGATAATGAAATAAGTCAAAAGGCGCCTCTTGTTTTAAATAATCCACAGGGAAAGAAATATGATAATCTTGGTTAGAATGGTGAGTTTTAACTCTTTTGATTCAATTTTGAAATAAAATCATTGATAAAAGCAAATTGATTCATCAACAGCCAATTTAATGCTTTGTAGAAATTAAATTTAAGGGTTTTGAAAAAAGAATAATTTTATTTCCAAATTTTTTAGACAAGTGAATTTAATTCATGGAATTTTGAATTCAAATCAAATATAAGTTCATATTCGTTAAAGATGTATATAATTTATTTTCAAATGTATTTTTAATATATAAATCTAATTTTTTTACTTACTGATTTAAAATCAAAAATGCATTAACCTCTAAAAAGGGACATCTAAAAATTATTCACATTTAAATAGCATCTGTTTTAATTTCTAAAATTCATGAATGACGCTGTTATTAAATATTTAGCATTTAAAAATTTTAGTACAATTTCGTTTGGATAGATGTCAAATATTACATTTCTTAATTGATACTTCAAATTTTATTCTGAATTATAACGTTTGTGAATCAAATCAAAAAATCCGTAATCCGATCTCACACTTGGAACAAAATACCGATTATGTATGCGAATTTTTTGGAGAAAGTGAAGAGCTTATCCGGGTAAAAATAAAGTCGAGATTTTCTTCCCAAGTGATCCATATTACTTGGATAAAATATTCGACAGTTTCAACTATGGATCCAATTCAAGAATGGCACTGTGATTGCAAAGCTAGGGCAAGAGTATTTGGGGCATGCTCGCATGTAACAAGCGTTATTTGGTATTTGGGTATCGGACAATTTAATAAGGATAAGTTGGTTTCAAAAAAAAGCGAAAATTTGTATAATTTTTGCTTAGATTCTGATAAGGAAGATCTAGATGATAATGATATATCATGATGATATATCATTATTTCAAAATGAAAATGGGTTAGGATAGTGAAACAATTTCGGATAGTGAATAAAGTAATAAACAGTAAAAATGATTATTTTTATTAAATTTTATTGCTCTTTCCTTGCTGAATGTTGTTAAAACATTGAAAAATCGAAATCTTAAACATAGGAAAAAGAATGAAATTTTAGTGAGAAAATTACCTTAAGAAAGGAAATCTTCTAGGATCTGATTTTTTTATATGTTTTAGTCACTTTCAAAGATTCAAAGATTCCACCGATGGTCCTTTGGCGTGGGGGGGGGTAAACAGACCACAAAAGTAAAAAAAAGGCAAATTCTTGGTTTTTAAGGGTTTTATTCGTTAACTTTTGTGATTAATGTTATTATTTTGCTTCATTTTTAGATTCCTTATTCAATTCTGAGCATTTTAATATATATATGGTCTAATCTGCTTGAAAAATGACCGATTTACGCTTATCCAGCGGATACCATTGTTATTAAATATTCTTGACTTTAGACCACTGTAACTTTTGAACGGAAAGTTTTATAAGTTACTGAAATAAAATCAAAAATACATTAACCTCTAAAAAAAGGTCATTTAAAAATGATTCCCATTAAAATAGGATCTGTTTTTAATTTCTAAAATTAATGAATGACGCCGTTGTTAAATATTTAGCTCTAATAAGTTTTAGTACAATTTCGTTTGGATAGATGTCAAATATTACATTTCTAAATTGATTCTTCAAATTTTATTCTCAATTATATAATTTGTGAATCAAATCAAAAATCCGTTATTACGGTTATTAAAAATTAAGCAAATTTAGATAACTTCTGATATAATTCCTTAATTAAATGAAATTCTTATTTAAGAAATCAATTTGTTTTTTTACAAAGAATAAATTTAACAAACCTAAAAAATTATCAAAATAATATTCAAGCTCCTTATATTATTTTCTAAACCTCTTGAAATTCGTTGTTTTTGATTGGATTCGTGTTTTCAAATTCACCATTTAATAACCCAGCTTTATTTTTTCTAAGATACATGAAATTGGTCGTAATTTAATCAATTCATACATTTGGAAATTCACATATTCAAATTTGATTTGATTGGAGCCAATAAATACATACCAAAATAGATTGTTTAAATATTAATTAAGTCATTAAAAATGAACAATTATTTGATAATCTTTGTTAGAATGGTGATTTAAATCATATTCAATAAAATCACCTCAGTTATGATATTCTTACTAGAGGAACCAGTCAAAAACGTAACGGTAAATATTTCCATACTATGTGAATTTAATTCATATTTTGATCAAATTTGAATTATTATCATCAAAATATACGAGTTTATTTATCAAAAACAAATTTCATGTATTTTTCAAACCAAATAATATTTAATTTTGATATTTATTTTAATTTTTCTTAAAATTGGTTAATTTTAGCTTTTGTAAATCAAATTTTTAAATATATCTATATTTATAAAGCCAATGATTATATTTTAGCAAAAATTTTATATTTTTATGAAAATCTAAAATCAATTTAAATTAAATAAATATTTAAACCATCTATTTTGCAATGTATTTTTTGCACCAATCGAATCAAGTTTGAATAAATACCATCTAAGAAAACGCATTGATAGATCAATCACTAATTTCTTGTTTTTTGTGATTTATCCTTCATTTATATGTGATTAATATATAAATTTTATTTAATTTAGAAATTGAAATCAGAATCTTTTGAAATGTGAAAAATTTAATAAAAATCTTTATTTGAATTGTTAATTCGACTTCATTTTATTTAAATTAGAATTAATATAATCCAAACATATGAATTTATTTATATACATCCAATTTTATTTATTTTAGAAGCTTTAGCGATTAGTTATTTACTGGTGAATTTCAATACACAAATCGATTTAGAAAAATCGAATTTCATGAATTTTGGAAACAAATATTAGGAGTTTTTAAATGTGATTTATATTTTAATTATTTTTTTTAGATTAGTTCAATTGATTCTTTGTTCAGAAGTTATTTAAATATGCATAATTTTTTAACAACCATAATAACGGATTTTTTGATTTAATTCACAAATGATTTAATTGGGAATAAAATTTGAAGAATCAATTTAGAAATGTAATATTTGACATCTATCCAAGCGAATAAGTCCTAAAATTTCTAAAAGCCAAATGATTTAACAGCGCGACATTCATGAATTTTAGAAATTAAAACAGATGCTATTTAAATGTGAATAATTTTTAAATGTCCTATTCTAAGAGAATAAGTTGATTTATTGTTTATCAAATTTGAATTATTCTTTTTTATCCTATTTTGTTAATATTTTTTATCAACTAAATTTTTGATTTTAAATCAAGAACCATTCAATAAAGAATAAATTTTAGAAATTGTTTTTGAAATGGATTTTTAGAAACCAGTCTAAACGTATGAAAAAACATTTCGAAAAAGTTTTTTTTTTAAATTCCATTATTTCAGGTCCATTAAAAGCTGAAGACATAAATCATTTTGCAAAAAAAATTTAGAAACGTAATTAACGGAATAAAAGATGTTTAAAAATATTCTTATGTAGATAAAAACATTAAAATTCATTTTTAAATTGAATGACAATATAATATTCTAAAATTAGGCATCATACTGGCGATCGATTTTAAAATCAAGTAATTAAAGTCCTGTTAAATTTTAACCAAATTTTTTAATATTCAGGTTATTTCTAGACTTGCTGAAAACCATCTGCTTACGATGATTATTTTTTACAATATTTAACACTTTCGTCGTGATAAATATGATATTGCTTTTTCTTTTCACACCTAACAGCAATTAGTTCATCATGAAAATTGCAGCTAAAATTTGCCTATTGTAGATAACCTAAGAAAATTAAAAAATTTTTTAAAAAACGTGATATTTTGACTCCTTTACTTACCATTTACTATTTAAAAAGTTTATCACTTAAAATATTTTTAGTGACAAAGAATAACGAAGAAGTCTCGTCTCTCAAGTTGTCCATAGGTATATAAATAGGTTAATACACGCCCAGGGTTTAAGATTGTTCATAGAAATAAGTTTCAGAGAAATAAGTTTCTAGAAGATATTTAAATCAAGTTGACCATAGTATAAGAAAATTAGCGAAAAGGAACCTCGTTATTTAAGTTGTCTAAAGATAGAGAAATGAGTATCCAGATGCTTTGTCAATCAAGTTTTCCATAGGGAGTGTAATAATTAAATGAAGACCTGGTCAATCAAAGTTGTCGATAGGTAAAGAAACTAGATAGAAACCTCGTTTTCAAGTGGTCCATAAATTTGTACTTGAATAAAAAGACCCCTTTTTTTTTAAAGATTTCAATGGATAATGAAATAAGTCAAAAGGCGCCTCTTGTTTTAAATAGTCCACAGGGAGAGAAATATGATAATCTTGGTTAAAATGGTGAGTTTTAATCCTATTAATTCAATTTTGAATTAAAATCATTGATAAAAGCAAATTGATTCATCAACAGCCAATTTAATGCTTTGTAGAAATTAAATTTAAGGATTTTGAAAAAAGAATAATTTTATTTCCAAAAGTGAATTTAATTCATGGAATTTTGAATTCAAATCAAATATAAGTTAATATTCGTTA
This sequence comes from Brachionus manjavacas, assembly GCA_019054805.1. Lineage (NCBI taxonomy): Eukaryota > Metazoa > Rotifera > Eurotatoria > Ploima > Brachionidae > Brachionus > Brachionus manjavacas. Next base: position 8,908 of record JAHQIY010000032.1, on the reverse strand, counting down.
AAGATGTATATAATTTATTTTCAAATGTATTTTTAATATATAAATCTAATTTTTTTACTTACTGATTTAAAATCAAAAATGCATTAACCTCTAAAAAAGGGACATCTAAAAATTATTCACATTTAAATAGCATCTGTTTTAATTTCTAAAATTCATGAATGACGCTGTTATTAAATATTTAGCTCTTAAAAATTTTAGTACAATTTCGTTTGGATAGATGTCAAATATTACATTTCTTAATTGATTCTTCAAATTTTATTCTGAATTATAACGTTTGTGAATCAAATCAAAAAATCCGTAATTACGGTTATTAAAAAATTATGCAAATTTAAATAACATCTGATAGAATTCCTTTATTAAATGAATTTGCTAGTTAAGAAATCAATTTTTTACAAAAAATAAATTTTACAAATATAAAAAAATAATTTAAATTATAATCACAATTATTAGCTCATTATGTTTCTCAACTTTATGAAATTCGTTGTTTTTAAAATGGATTCGTGTTTTCAAATTCAACATTAAATAACTAATCGTTTTATTTTCTAAGATACATGAAATTGGTTGTAAATTAATCAATTCATATATTTGGAAATTTATTTATTTGGAGATTCATATATTTGGAAATTTCATATATCCAAATTTGATTCGATTGGTGCCAATAAATACATACCAAAATAGATTGTATAAATATTAATTAAGCCATTAAAAATGAATAATTATATGATAATCTTTGTTAAACGTAACGGTAAATATTTCCTTTTTCATTAGACTTGTGAATTTAATTCATATTTTGATCAAATTTATCTATATTTAAAAAGCCGATGATTTTATATTAGCAAAATTATATATTAGAAAATCTGACTTTCCGTTCAAAAGTTACAGTGGTCTAAAGTCAAGATAATTTAATAATATGGGTATCCGCTAAATAATCGTAACTCGGTCATTTTTCAAGCAGATTAGACCGCATATATACCAAAATGCTCAGAATTGAATAAGGAATCTAAAAATGAAGCAAAAATAACATTAATCACAAATGTTAACGAATAAAACCCTTAAAAACCAAGAATTTGCCTTTTTTTACTTTTGTGGTCTGGAGACCCCCCCTTCGCCAAAGGACCATCGGTCGAATCTTTTTGTATTTTTTAAGATCTACTAAACTAAAACATATAAAACATATAAAAATACATATAAAAAAATCAGATCCTAGAAGATATACTTTCCTAAGGTAATTATTTTCACTAAGATTTCAGTCTTTTCCTATGTTTAAAATAAGGATTTTAGAGTATTGCACGTGCTTTTATGTATTTTTTTTCGAATTTATTAAGTTCAAGTCGTTTATTTTTAAATTTGTCATACTAACTAATATACAAATTTTTTTCATCTGTCCTTTTAGAAAGCTAAATAAGTTTGCACAAATTCATATAAAATTTGAATCATTTTTTATTACATAAATTGAACAATTTAATTCTATAAACAAAAGAAGAGAAATTTATATCGAACATGTTCTTTTTGCAAAATTCGTTTTCGTGCTTAATAAAGATGAACTATTTAATAAAATAGGGCTTGAAGAGATTATTGAAACTGAAACTGACTAAGAACCCTTAATCGAAATGGATTATCTAGATGAAACTGAACCCAAAGTTACGACAGGATCATTTGTCCTGATTATGCTTGTATTGATTGAAAACGATGCCAAATTTTGACAGGAATTTCAAAAGACAATTTTTTGAATTGTACGGGTTCATATCTACTGCAACTATATCTGGGAACGTTTCGTTAATCAATGCTTAAGTTTTTTTACCTTACAAATTTACGTACAGGTGTTACTTTAAAAGAACTTTCAGCGTTTACTCCAATACTCTCTTATGATCTCAAATGAAAAGATCATTTCGTCAAGTTAGAAATATAGTTTCAGAAATGTTTACACCTATTTATCTTTGCTTTAATTCTACTACAAGAGACGAAATTATATCAAAACACACCACCAAAATTGCGCAAGTTCCTTTAAATGCTGGTGAAAATGATGTAATTACAGTTTCGGATGCATCTTACATATTTATTGAAAAGTCTTCGTCATAAAAGCTTCAGAAACAAACTTTTTCAATACATAAAAAACGCTGTTTGCTAAAATTTATGATAATATGTGCAACTGACGGATATTTAATTGATGGTATTGGCCAATACCTTTCCAACCGAAAAAATAATGATGCGAGCATTACCAAAGACATATTTAAAAAGACTGATAATGTTGTGAATTGGTTTTTGTCAGATGATTTGTTTGTATTCGATCGCGGTTTTCGTGACTCATTAGAATTTTTACAAAATAAAAAATATGAGCCAAAAATGCCAAGCTACTTAAAGGGAAAAGCTCAACATACAACAAGTGAAGCAAACAACTCAAGATTGATTACTTAAACTAGATGGGTGATTGAATCAGCAAATGGTCGTTTAAAATGATGGAAATATTTTAGAAATATTGTATCTAAAAGAGATATTGAAACAATAGAATTAGATTATAGATTTATTTGTGCATTAATTAATAAGTATAGACCTCAGCTTGCATCAACAAAAGATTCGGATAAAATCGATTCATTCAAGGAAATGGTAGAAAAGGCAAATGAGGAAAATAGATTTGAATATGTACTGGAAAATTATTCTAAACGCAAAAAAAAATTTCGAATTGTGCAAATTGATGAGCTTGATTTTCCAATATTAAGCGAATCATACATAAAGACTATAACATATCAAGTTTATCAACTCAAACAATGTGTTCCTTATACGATCTCACACTTGGAACAAAATACCGATTATGTATGCGAATTTTTTGGAGAAAGTGAAGCTTATCCAGGTAAAAATAAAGTCGAGATTTTCTCCCCAAGTGATCCATAATACTTGGATAAAAAATTCGACAGTTTCAACTATGGATCCAATTCAAGAATGGTACTGTGATTGCAAAGCTAGGGCAAGAGTATTTGGGGCATGCTCGCATGTAACAAGCGTCATTTGGTATTTGGGTATCGGACAATTTAATAAGGATAAGTTGGTTTCAAAAAAAAGCGAAAATTTGTATAATTTTTGCTTAGATTGTGATAAGGAAGATCTAGATGATAATGATATATCGTTTATAACACTGTAACTTTTGAACGGAAAGTCAGGTTTTCAAGATTCCAACAGATTCTTGAAAATCTCACTCGTAGAGATCTAAAAGAAATTATGTAAAAGTTGATTTTTGGATTTTCTACCCTGATTGCCCCATATCCTTTATTAGACTAGTGATATTAATTCATGGATTTTTGAATTTAAATCAATTATAAGTTCATATTCGTTAAAATGTAAAAAATTTATTTCAAATTGTGTTTTTAATATATAAATCTAATTTTATAAGTTACTGATATAAAATCAAAAATACATTAACCACTAAAAAAAGGACATTTAAAAATGATTCCCATTAAAATAGGATCTGTTTTCTAAAATTAATGAATGACGCCGTTGTTAAATATTTAGCTCTAATAAGTTTTAGTACAATTTCGTTTGGATAGATGTCAAATATTACATTTCTAAATTGATTCTTCAAATTTTATTCTCAATTATATAATTTGTGAATCAAATCAAAAAATCCGTTATTACGGTAATTAAAAATTATGCACATTTAAATAACTTCTGATATAATTCCTTAATTAAATGAAATTCGTATATAAGAAATCAATTTGTATTTTTACAAAGAATAAATTTAACTTAGTTTCTAAACCTTATATTAGTTTCTAAACCTTATGAAATTCGTTATTTTTGAATGGATTCGTGTTTTCAAATTCACCATTAAATAACCAATCGTTTTTTTCTAATATACATGAAATTGGTTGTAAATGAATCAATTCATACATTTGGAAATTCATATATTCAAGTTTGATTCGATTGGAGCCAAAAAATACATAGTATAAATATTAATTAATCTATTAAAAATGAATAATTATATGATAATCTTTGTTAGAATGGTGATTTAAATCCTATTCAATGAAATCACCTCAGTTGAGATATTCTTACTAGAGGAACCGGGCAAAAACGTAACGGTAAATATTTTCATATTTATTAGACTTGTGAATTTAATTCATATTTTGATTAAATTTGAATTAATATCATCAAAATATACGAGTTTATTTAACAAAAACCAATTTCATGTTTTTTTCGAACCAAAAAATATTTAATTTTGATATATATTTTAATTTTTTTTAAAATTGGTTAATTTAAGCCCTTGTAAATCAAATTTTTAAATATATCTTTATTTAAAAAGCCGATGATTTTATATTAGCAAAAATTTTAGATTTTTATGAAAATCTATAATATTTTTATAAATTGTTTATTAATTTATTGTTTGAATTATTCTTTTTTATCCTATTTTGTGAATATTTTTTATCAACTAAATTTTTTGATTTAAAATCAAGAACCATTCAATATAGAATAAATTTTAGAAATCGTTTTTGAAATGGATTTTTAGAAACCAGTCTAAACGTATGAAAAAACATTTCGAAAAAGTTTTTTTTTTTTAAATACCATTATTTCAGGTCCATTAAAAGCTGAAGACATAAATCATTTTGCAAAAAAAATTTAGAAACGTAATTAACGGAATAAAAGATGTTTAAAAAATATTCTTATGTAGATAAAAACATTAAAATTCATTTTTAAATTGAATGACAATATAATATTCCAAAATGAGGCATCATACTGGCGATCGATTTTAAAATCAAGTAATTAAAGTCCTGTTAAATTTTAACCAAATTTTTTTTAATATGCAGGTTATTTCTAGACTTGCTGAAAACCATCTGCTAACGTTGATTATTTTTTACAATATTTAACACTTTCGTCGTGATAAATATGATATTGCTTTTTCTTTTCACACCTAACAGCAATTAGTTCATCATGAAAATTGCAGCTAAAATTTGCCTATTGTAGATAACCTAAGAAAATTAAAAATTTTTTTAAAAAACGTGATATTTTGACTCCTTTACTTACCATTTACTATTTAAAAAGTTTATCACTTAAAATTTTTTTAGTGACAAAGAATAACGAAGAAGTCTCGTCTCTCAAATTGTCCATAGGTATATAAATAGGTTAATACACGCCTAGGGTTTAAGGTTGTTCATAGGTAGAGAAATAAGTATCTAGAAGATATTTAAATCAAGTTGACCATAGTATAAGAAAATTAGCGAAAAGGAACCTCGTTATTTAAGTTGTCTAAAGATAGAGAAATGAGTATCCAGATGCTTTGTCAATCAAGTTTTCCATAGGGAGTGTAATAATTAAATGAAGACCTGGTCAATCAAAGTTGTCGATATGTAAAGAAACTAGATAGAAACCTCGTTTTCAAGTGGTCCATAAATTTGTACTAGAATAAAAAGACTCCTTTTTTTTTAAAGATTTCAATGGATAATGAAATAAGTCAAAAGGCGCCTCTTGTTTTAAATAGTCCACAGGGAGAGAAATATGATAATCTTGGTTAAAATGGTGAGTTTTAATCCTATTGATTCAATTTTGAATTAAAATCATTGATAAAAGCAAATTGATCTATTAACGACCAATTTCATATTTTGTATAAATTAAATTAAAAACTTTTGATATGTGAGTAATTTTATTTCTATTCTTATTAGACTTTTGAATTTAATTCATATTTTGATCAAATTTGAATTAGCAGTAACCAATTTAGTTTGATTTTTTAAAAGAAGCTATTGAAATATGAATAATTTATAGTCAATATTTATAAGACTATTCAAATTAAAAAAATTTTTAGTAGATCTATTTTTGTATTTATTTTATAGAACCTTTTTAATCAAATTTGAATCAATATCATCAAGATATACGAATTGGTCAATCAACAACAAATTTAATTCAATTTGCAAATTAGGATAAGAAGCTATTTAGATGTAAACAATTTTCAAATAGTCTCATTTAGAATGTTTTATTTGATTAATTGCTTATCACATTATAACTATTTTTGTCTTAAATAGCCAATTTTTATTTAACAAGCAAATTAAAAGATTTTTTGATTTTAAATCGAGATCTTTTAAAATAAGAATAATTTTCAAGTGATCTTAATTGAAATGTATTTTTTGATGAGTATCAAAATGAATAAGAGCTTACATCATTTTAAAAAAAGAAATTATTTATTTACAACCAATTTTATGTTTGTATGATTTTTAAACAGAAGCTTTAAAAATATGAATAATTAATAGACAATAATTATTAGACTGGTGAATTTCACTCCGACTTAATTTAAATTTGAACTAATATCATCTAAATGTACGAATTGACTTATTAAAAAACGTATTCAACTTATTTTAGAAATTAAAATCAGAATCTCTTTACATGTAAAAAATTAATTAAAATCTTTATTTGAATTATAAATCCGACTTCAATTTATTTTAATTTTATTTATTTTAATCCAAACATATGAATTGATTTATAAACAACCGATTTTATTTATTTTAGAAACTAAAGCGATTAGTTATTTACTGGTGAACCTGAATACATTAATCGATTTAAAAACATCGAATTTCATGAATGTTAGAAACTAATATCAGAAGTGTCTAAATGTGATTTATATTCTAATAATTTTTTATAGAAAAGTTTAATTGATTTTTTGTAAAACAACAAATTGATTTATTAACTACGAATTTTTTTAATTTAGAAATTATATCAGAAGTTATTTATGTGTGAATATTCTTTCAACAACCGTAATAACGGATTTTTCTTCCTTTAGTAATACTTCTTTAAATATCTTTTTATTCAATGAAATCGCTTTTCCTGTCAACTTGAAACTTTTTTCGGAGGAGAATTTAGTTTTTGATGAGAGATCCATAATCCAGCTTTTGTAAATATCGATGATAATTAACGGATTTGTTTCCAAAAAATAAACATATTTCTATATTCCTTTTTATTAATTAGTCAAATTCTCAACAATTATTTAATGCTAAAAAAATTAATGGAATTAAAATTAAAAAAAGAATCAAATTTAAAAGTTTTTTTTTGCATTTTAAAATCTATTAAAAATCTAAAATACTAAAATCAAAAAGAAAAAACTATTTGTTTAATTTGTCCTATAAATTGTTCTATATATTTTTTCAAAAAGGACATAAAAATTTATAAATATTAATAAATTTTTACTCCTTCTTATTTTATTTTTACCCACTCACTAAATTTTTCTACGGTTTTCAATTTATTTACCCAACATATGATTTGTTTTGGCCTTGAATCATTTATTTTTTAGACTAATTTTTTTCTTAGCAATTTTAAAGAACCAACTACATTAAATTTGAAACCACAATTGCTTCCTTTTATCATTAAATATTAACTTTTAATACACTTAAATGTATTTTTTACACTCTACTTATTTGAAACAATTATTTGAAACAATTTTATTTATTTTTGATAATTGATGAATAACCTAATAAATTTTTGAAATATTAATTTCCTGTTAAGAGAAAATTTAATCGACGCTTCGTCTTTCAAGTTGTCCAAAGTTAGAGAAATAAGTAAATGGAAGCTTTTTTAAAGATTTCCAAGGGTAATTAAATGAGTCAAAAGGCGCCTCTTGTTTAAAATAGTCCGTATGGAGAGAAATATGACAATCTAAGTTAGAATGGTGAGTTTTTATCCTATTCATTCAATTTTGAACTAAAATCATTGTTAAAAGAAAATTGATTCATTAACAGCCAATTTAATGCTTTGGAGAAATTAAATATAAAGGCTTTTGAAAAAAGAATAATTTTATTTCCATCTTTATTAGACTAGTGAATTTAATTCATGGATTTTTGATTTAAAATAATTTATATGTTCATATTCGTTAAAGATCTCAAAAATTTTATTTCAAAATGTATTTTTAATTTATGAATCAAATTTTATTAATCACTGATTTAAAATCAAAAATTCATTAACCTCTAAAAAGAGGACATTTAGTAGTAGTAGTAGTAGAAGTTCTTGCTGCGACAACTAACATGTAGATTGTCTTAGCCCATCACCTCCAATTGGCCGTGTAGAGCTGGAGCAGCCGATTCCATTGAACTTATCTAAAGCCATTTTAAAATTAGCGGTTGACTTGGATTTCACCACGTTTTCTGGCAACCTTTTTTAATGCGGAACTACTCTGTTTGAAAAAAACATGTCTGGCATTTACTGCAGCCGCATAATCGTTTCTTATTTTAGCTTGGAAACTTTCTCTCTGGACTCTGATGCTATTTCCTCTTAACCCCCGGCTGGTCCCTTGTTTTCTGATTTATTCACTAGATTTTTGACCAAGCTTACCTTTTCTATTCCATTCACTAGTTTGTACATTTCAATCAAGTCCCATCTCACTCTTCTTTCACTAAGCTTTGTCAGTCCTAATTTTGTCAGCCTTTTTTCATACGGCATGTTTCTTACAGACAAAGGTATTTTTGTTGCCCTCTCTTGCACCTTTTCCAACGCATTCACGTCCATTTTCATACTTGGATTCCAAACCTGGACTGCGTAATCTAGGTGGGGTCTCACCATGGATATATACAATCTTACCCACAGTCTTTCCTCTCTACTTGTAAACGTTCGCTTTAGCATTCCAAGCATCCTACTCGCTTTCGCACAAGCACTTTTCACTTGGCTGGTCCACTTCAAATCTGATGAAACCATCACTCAAAAATCCCTTTCACAATCTGTGGTCGCTAGTATAACATTGTTATTGCTTTTTTGTGTATATTTATGCCTTTCAATTAGTCTACCGAAATGCATTACTTTAAATTTGTTAGCACAAAGTCCCATACGCCAAACCTCTATCCATTGACATACTGCATCCAGATCTGTATCATTGCTCCCTCATAAAGTTTATTTAACATACCGAGTATTTTTGAGTCATCTATATACAATTCCATTTTATTTGAAAAGCAGT